>CM022301.1:419454138-420076062 GCA_011799875.1 Thinopyrum elongatum
ACGATACTACCAATAGATTAGCTATGGGTAGTATCGGGGGGGGGGGTATGAAACACGGAAAGTTGGAATACAGTATATTTACAACAATATAATAAAGATAGTACAACAGTACCAAAATGGTGATTTATTTTCTTAACTAACGGAGCTTATGAGATTTTCTGCTGAGTTTTGTGTTGTGAAGTTTTCAATTTTTGGGTAAGGATTTGATGGACTATGGAATAAGAGTGCGGAAGCCTAAGCTTGGGATGACCAAGCACCCCAAGGTAATATTCAAGGACAACCCAGAGCCTAAGCTTGGGGATGCCCCGGAAGGATCCCCTCTTTCGTCTTCTCTATCGGTAACTTTACTTGAGGCTATATTTTTATCACAACATGATATGTTTTGCTTGGAGCGTCTTGGTATATTTGAGTCTTTGCTTCTAGTTTGCCACAATCATCCTTGCGTACACACCTTTGAGAGGACACGCATGAATCGTGATTATTAGAATACTCTATGTGCTTCACTTATATCTTTTGAGCTAGGCATTTGTTCTAGTGCTCACTTATATCTTTTAGAGGCGGCGGTGGCTTTATTTTTAGAAATTATTGAACTCTCATGCTTACTTATATTATTTTGAGAGTCTTAAACAGCATGGTAATTTGCTTTGGTTTAATTTAGTCTAATTGATAGGCATCCAAGAGGGATATAATAAAACTTTCATATAAAGTGCATTGAATACTATGAGAAGTTTGATTCCTTATGATTGTTTGAGATATAAAGATGGTGTATTAGATCATGCTAGTGAGTAATTGTGAATTTGAGAAACTTTGTGTTTAAGGTTTGTGAGTCCCTAGCATGCCGTATGGTGAACCGTATGTAACGAAGTTGGAGCATGAGATATTCTTTTGATTGTCTTCCTTATGAGTGGCGGTCGAGGACGAGCGATGGTCTTTTACCAAATCTATCCCCCTAGAGCTGCGCTAGTACTTTGTTTCGATGACTAATAGATTTTTGCCATAAGTATGTGAGTTCTTTATGACTAATGTTGAGTCCATGGATATATGCATACTTATCCTTCCACCATTGCTAGCCTCTCTGTGCCGCGCAACTTTCGCGGTACCATACACCACCATATAGCTTCCTCAAAACAGCCACCATACCTACCTATTAGGCATTTCATAGCCATTCCGAGAATATGGCGGGGGTATGAACCATGGAAAAGTCGGAATACAGTATATATTACACCAATATAAATAAAGAATGAGTTCACAACAGTACCAAAATGGTGATTTATTTTCTTATACTAACGGAGCTTATGAGATTTTCTGCTGAGTTTTGTGTTGTGAAGTTTTCAAGTTTTTGGGTAAGGATTTGATGGACTATGGAATAACGAGTGGCAAGAGCCTAAGCTTGGGGATGCCCAAAGCACCCCAAGGTAATATTCAAGGACAACCAAGAGCCTAAGCTTGGGGATGCCCCGGAAGGAATCCCCTCTTTCGTCTTCTCTATCGGTAACTTTACTTGAGGCTAAATTTTTATTCACCACATGATATGTATTTTGCTTGGAGCGTCTTGTATAATTTGAGTCTTTGCTTCTTAGTTTGCCACAATCATCCTTGCTGTACACACCTTTTGAGAGGGACACGCATGAATCGTGATTTATTAGAATACTTATGTGCACTTATATCTTTTGAGCTAGGCAATTTTGTTCTAGTGCTTCACTTATATCTTTTTAGAGCATGGCGGTGGCTTTATTTGTAGAAATTATTGAACTCACATGCTTCACTTTATTATTTTGAGAGTCTTTAAACAGCATGGTAATTTGCTTTGGTTATAAATTTAGTCCTAATATGATAGGCATCCAAGAGGGATATAATAAAAACTTTCATATAAAGTGCATTGAATCTATGAGAAGTTTGATTCCTTATGAGTGTTTGAGATATAAGGATGGTGATATTAGAGTCATGCTAGTGAGTAATTGTGAATTTGAGAAATTCTTGTGTTAAGGTTTGTGAGTCCCGTAGCATGCACGTATGGTGAACCGTTATGTAACGAAGTTGGAGCATGAGATATTCTTTTGATTGTCTTCTTATGAGTGGCGGTCGAGGACGAGCGATGGTCTTTTCCAACCAATCTATCCCCCTAGGAGCTTGGCGTAGTACTGTTTCGATGACTATAGATTTTTGCAATAAGTATGTGAGTTCTTTATGACTAATGTTGAGTCCATGGATTATACGCACTCTCACCTTCCACCATTGTAGCCTCTCTTGTACCGCGCAACGTTCGCTGGTACCATACACCCACCATATAGCTTCTCTCAAACAGCCACCATACTACCTATTATGGCATTTTCATACCATTCCGAGATATATTGCCATGTAACTTTCCACCGTTCCGTTTACTATGACACGCATCATATTGTCATATTGCTTTGCAGATCATGTAGTTGATATCGTATTTGTGGCAAAGCCACCGTTCATAATTTTTTCATACATGTCACTCTTGATTCATTGCACATCCCGGTACACCGCCGGAGGCATTCATATAGAGTCATATTTTGTTCTAGTATCGAGTTGTAATTTTTTGAGTTATAAGTAAATAGAGTATGATGATCTTCATTATTAGATCATTGTCCCATGTGAGGAAATAAAAAAAAGGAAAGAGGCCAAAGAAGCCAAGAAAAAAAAAGAAAAAAAAGAAAAAAAAAAGAGAGAAAAGAGAGAAGGGGCAATGTACTATCCTTTTTCCAACTTGTGCTTAAAAGTAGCGCCATGAGCTTCATGATAGAGAGTCTCCTATGTTGTACTTTCATATACTAGTGGGAATTTTTCATTATGAAACTTGGCTTGTATATTCCACGATGGGCTTCCTCAAATTGCCCTAGGTCTTTGGCAAGCAAGTTGGATGCACACCCACTTAGTTTTCTTTTGAGCTTTCATAACTATAGCTCTAGTGCATCCGTTGCATGGCAATCCCTACTCACTCACATTGTATCTATTGCTGGGCATCTCCATAGCCCGTTGATACGCCTAGTTGATGTGAGACTATCTCCTCTTTTCGTCTTCTCCACAACCACCATATTCTATTCCACCTATAGTGCTATGTCCATGACTCACGCTCATGTATTGCGTGAAAGTTGAAAAGGTTTGAGAACGTCAAAAGTATGAAACAATTGCTTGGCTTGTCATCGGGGTTGTGCATGATTTGAGTATTTTGTGTGATGAAGATGGAGCATAGCCAGACTATATGATTTTGTAGGGATAAGCTTCTTTTGGCCATGTTATTTTGAGAAGACATAATTGCCTTGTTAGTATGCTTGAAGTATTATGTGTTTATGTCAATATTAAACTTTTGTTTTGAATCTTATGGATCTGAACATTCATGCCACAATAAGAAATTACTGGATAAATATGTTAGGTAGCATTCCACATCAAAAATTCTGGTTTTATCATTTACCTATCGAGGACGAGCAGGAATTAAGCTTGGGGATGCTTGATACGTCTCCAACGTATCTATAATTTTTGATTGTTCCATGCCATTATATATATGTTTGGATGTTTTATATGCATTAATATGACTTTTATATTATTTTGGGACTAACCTATTAACCTAGAGCCCAGTGCCAGTTTCTGTTTTTCTGTTTTTGAGTTTCGCAGAAAAGAATACACAAACGGAGTCCAAACGGAATAAAACTTTCGCGATGATTTTCTTGGACCAGAAGGAAACGGGGACTTGGAGATGAAGTCGAAGGAGCCACGAGGCGGCCACAAGGATGGAGGGCGCGCCCAGGGGGGTAGGGCGCGCCTCCACCCTGTGGGCCCTCGTGCACCTCCTGACCTAATTCTTTCGCCTATATATAATCATATATCCCCAAACCAACAGAGGCATCCACGAAAAGACTTTTCCACCGCCGCAACCTTTTGTACCCGTGAATTCCCATCTAGGGACCTTTTCCGGCACCCCGCCGGAGGGGGATCGATCACAGTGGGCTTCTACATCAACACCATTACCTTCCGATGAAGCATGAGTAGTTTACCACAGACCTACGGGTCCATAGCTAGTAGCTAGATGGCTTCTTCTCTCTCTTTGATTCTCAATACCATGTTCTCCTCGATGTTCTTGGAGATCATTCGATGTAATTTTTTGCGGTGTGTTTGCCGAGATCCGATGAATTGTGGATTTATGATAGCTTACCTATGAATATTATTTGAATCTCCTCTGAATTCTTATAGCATGATTTGATATCTTTGTAATTCTCTTCGAACTATCGGTTTGGTTTGGCCAACTAGATTGGTTTTTCTTGCAATGGGAGAAGTGCTTAGCTTTGGGTTCAATTTGCGGTGTCCTTTCACGTGACCGTAGGGGCAGCGAGGCATGTATTGGATTGTTGCCATCGAGGATAAAAATATGGGGTTTCATCATATTGCTTGAGTTAATTCTCTGCATCCTGTCATCTTACTTAATGCATTACTCCGTTCTTTATGAACTTAATTCTAGATGCCTGCTGGATAGCGGTCGATGTGTGGAGTAATAGTAGTAGATGCAGAATCGTTTCGGTCTACTGACACGGACGGGATGCCTATATTCATGATCATTGCCACAGATATCGTCATAACTTTGCGCTTTCTATCAATTGCTCAGAATATTTGTTCACCCACCGTATTATTTTCTATCTTGAGAGAAGCCTCTAGTGAACCTATGGCCCCGGGTCTATTTTCTATCATATAACTTTCTATTTTCCATCATATTAGTTTCTGATTACATTTTGCAATATTTTACTTTCCGATCTATAAAACAAAAATACAAAAAATATTTACTTTATCGTTTATCTATCTCTATCAGATCTCATTTTGCAAATAACCGTGAAGGGATTGACAACCCCTTTATCGCGTTGGGTGCAAGGTGTTTGATTGTTTGTGCAGGTATTCGGTGATTTGTGCGTTGTCTCACTGGATTGATACCTTGGTTCTCAAACTGAGGGAAAATACTTATTCTACTTTGCTGCATCACCCTTTCCTCTTCAAGGGAAAAAACCAACGCAAGCTCAAGAAGTAGCAGGAAGAATTTTGGCGCCGTTGCCGGGGAGATCTACGACAAGTCAAGACATACCAAGTATCCATCATAAACTCTCATCTCTTGCATACATTATTCGCCATTTGCCTCTCATTCCTCTCCCACTTCTAAAATGATTTTCGAAAAAAATTGCCTTTTTATTCGCCCTTCTTTCCGTTCGATCTTTGTTTGCTTGTGCTACCATGTGCCTTCTTTTGCTTGCATCTTGCTTGCTAAAAGTTTATGGATCCTCATTCACTGCTAATCTTTTAAGAGATCCAATTATGATGAACCAATTTCTAGTGAGTTGAGTGCACTAGATTATCTTTATGAAGTTTTGCTTGAAATTCGTAATCTGAAAATTTTATGAGTGTTGAAAGAAGGAAATTATAAAGTGATTCACGATAGCTCCTTCAATGAAAAGCATGATTGCAATGATGTTATTATAAATTCTATTAATATAAATGTGCTAAAAATATGCAAAACCCTAAGCTTGGGGTGCTAGTTTTGCTAGGTCCACTACTTGTTGCAATGATCATGATTGGGGTGATTCTTTTTATGATCTTGAAAATTTATTTAAGCCCCATGATGAATATGAGATTGATAATAATGTTTGCAATAATATTGAAAGTGTGTTTGGAAGAGTGTCAACTTTAGATCCCACATATTTGGAGAATATTCAATCTTATGAAATTTTGATAAAAGTGGGTTTGGAGAGGTCATGACTTTAGTTAATGTTAATCCCACTATTTTGAAAGAGTGTCAACTTCGCATGCATGTGGATCGTGTTGAGAATATGTTATGTGATAGCTATATTTTTGAATTTCTTATGATACTACATGTAATTTATGAGGGAGGAAAATATGGTTGTGGAAATCTTCATGTACTAAATTACATTGTTATGTTGAGATTGCTATTGTTCTTTCTTCTTCTTTGCAATTGCTAGTTTTTGCTTGTCTTGATAATTTGTTTGCATATAAGATGCCTATGCATAGGAAGCATGTTAGACTTAGATGTGTTTTTTACATGCTTTATGATGCTCTTTGTGCTTCATTTCTTGTCGTTCATGTGAGCATCATCAAAATTTTCAATGCCTAGCTAAAATGCTTTAAAGAAAAGCGCTTGTTGGGAGACAACCCAATATTTTTCCTTGATGTTTTACAATAAATAATTCATCTATACTCTGGTTAGATGTGGTTTTATGTTTTAATTAGTGTTTGTGCCAAGTAAGACCTTGGGATGGCTTACGGTGATAGTTGATTTGATCTTGCTGAAAAACAGAAACCTTTTTGGCCAGTATCAGAATTTTATAATTCAAGGAGTGTTGAAAAACCCTGAATTTTTATACGAGATTTATATACAAATTTACTCTGTTGTATTATGTTTTAGAATTTTTGGAGTCATATAAGTATTAGAAAAATTCGGATATTCACAGACTGTTTGTTTTTGACAGATTCTGTTTTCTTTGTGTTGTTTGTTATTTGATGAATCTATGGGTAGTATGGGGGGTATGAACCATAAAAAAGTTGGAATATAGTAGATTATACACCAATATAAATAAATAATAAGTTCACAACTGTACCAAAGTGGTGTTTATTTTCTTATACTAACGGAGCTTACGAGATATTTCTGTTGAGTTTGTGTTGTGAAGTTTTCAAGTTTTTGGGTAAGGATTTGATGGACTATGGAATAAGGAGTGGCAAGAGCCTAAGATTGGGTATTACTTATATGACTCCAAAAATTCTAAAACATAATACAACAGAGTAAATTTGTATATAAATCTCGTATAAAAAATTCAGGGTTTTTCAACACTCCAGTGAATTATTAAAATTCTGATACTGGCCAAAAAGGTTTCTGTTTTTCAGCAAGATCAAATCAACTATCACCGTAAGCCATCCCAAAGGTCTTACTTGGCACAAACACTAATTAAAACATAAAACCACATCTAACCAGAGTATAGATGAATTATTTATTGGAAAACATCAAGGAAAAATATTGGGTTGTCTCCCAACAAGCGCTTTTCTTTAAAGCCTTTTAGATAGGCATTGAAAATTTTGATGATGCTCACATGAAAGACAAGAATTGAAGCACAAAGAGAGCATCATAAAGCATGTAAAAAACACATCTAAGTCTAACATGCTTCCTATGCATAGGCATCTTATATGCAAACAAATTATCAAGACAAGCAAAAACTAGCATATGCAAAGAATAAGAAAGAAACAATAGCAATCTCAACATAACAAGATGTAATTTAGTAACATGAAGATTTCCACAACCATATTTTCCTCCCTCATAATAATTACATGTAGTATCATAAGAAAATTCAAAAATATAGCTATCACATAACATATTCTCAACACGATCCACATGCATGCGAAGTTGACACTCTTTCAAAATAGTGGGATTAACATTAACTAAAGTCATGACCTCTCCAAACCCACTTTTATCAAAAATTTCATAAGATTGAATATTCTCCAAATATGTGGGATCTAAAGTTGAAACTCTTCCAAACACACTTTCAATATTATTGCAAACATTATTATCAATCTCATATTCATCATGGGGCTTAAATAAATTTTCAAGATCATAAAAAGAATCACCCCAATCATGATCATTGCAACAAGTAGTGGACCTAGCAAAACTAGCATCCCCAAGCTTAGGGTTTTGCATATTTTTAGCACAATTGATATTAATAGAATTTATAATAACATCATTGCAATCATGCTTTTCATTGAAGGAGCTATCGTGAATCACTTTATAATTTCCTTCTTTCAACACTTCATAAAAAATTTCAGATTCACGAATTTCAAGCAAAACTTCATAAAGATAATCTAGTGCACTCAACTCACTAGAAATTGGTTCATCATAATTGGATCTCTTAAAAAGATTAGCAAGTGAATGAGGATCCATAAACTTTTAGCAAGCGAAGATGCAAGCAAAAAGAAGGCACATGGTAGCACAAGCAAACAAAAGATCGAACGGAAAGAAGGGCGAATAAAAAGGCAATTTTTTTCGAAAATCATTTTAGAAGTGGGGGAGAGGAAAATGAGAGGCAAATGGCGAATAATGTAATGCAAGAGATGAGAGTTTATGATGGATACTTGGTATGTCTTGACTTGTCGTAGATCTCCCCGGCAACGGCGCCAGAAATTCTTCCTGCTACTTCTTGAGCTTGCGTTGGTTTTTCCCTTGAAGAGGAAAGGGTGATGCAGCAAAGTAGAGATAAGTATTTCCCTCAGTTTGAGAACCAAGGTATCAATCCAGTAGGAGACAACGCACAAATCACCGAATACCTGCACAAACAATCAAACAACTTGCACCCAACGCGATAAAGGGGTTGTCAATCCCTTCACGGTTATTTGCAAAAGTGAGATCTGATAGAGATAGATAAACGATAAAGTAAATATTTTTTGTATTTTTGTTTTATAGATCGGAAAGTAAAATATTGCAAAATAGTAGATCAGAAACTAATATGATGGAAAATAGAAAGTTATATGATAGAAAATAGACCCGGGGGCCATAGGTTTCACTAGAGGCTTCTCTCAAGATAGAAAATAATACGGTGGGTGAACAAATTACTGCTGAGCAATTGATAGAAAAGCGCAAAGTTATGACGATATCTGTGGCAATGATCATGAATATAGGCATCACGTCCGTGTCAAGTAGACCGAAACGATTCTGCATCTACTACTATTACTCCACACATCGACCGCTATCCAGCATGCATCTAGAGTATTAAGTTCATAAAGAACGGAGTAATGCATTAAGTAAGATGACATGATGCAGAGGAATTAACTCAAGCAATATGATGAAAACCCCATATTTTTATCCTCGATGGCAACAATACAATACATGCCTCCCTGCCCCTACTGTCACTGGGAAAGGACACCGCAAGATTGAACCCAAAGCTAAGCACTTCTCCCATTGCAAGAAAAACCAATCTAGTTGGCCAAACCAAACCGATAGTTCGAAGAGAATTACAAAGATATCAAATCATGCATATAAGAATTCAGAGGAGATTCAAATAATATTCATAGATAAGCTGATCATAAATCCACAATTCATCGGATCTCGGCAAACACACCGCAAAAAAGTATTACATCGAATAGATCTCCAAGAACATCGAGGAGAACATGGTATTGAGAATCAAAGAGAGAGAAGAAGCCATCTAGCTACTAGCTATGGACCCGTAGGTCTGTGGTAAACTACTCATGCTTCATCGGAAGGGTAATGGTGTTGATGTAGAAGCCCACTGTGATCGAATCCCCCTCCGGCGGGGTGCCGGAAAAGGTCCCTAGATGGGAATTCACGGGTACAAAAGGTTGCGGCGGTGGAAAAGTCTTTTCGTGGATGCCTCTGTTGGTTTGGGGATATATGAGTATATATAGGCGAAAGAATTAGGTCAGGAGGTGCACGAGGGGCCCACAAGGGTGGGGGGCGCCCTACCCCCCTGGACGCGCTCTCCGTCCTTGTGGCCGCCTCGTGGCTCCTCCGACTTCATCTCCAAGTCTCCTGGTTTCCTTCTGGTCCAAGAAAAATTATCGCGAAAGTTTTATTCCGTTTGGACTCCGTTTGGTATTCCTTTTCTGCGAAAGTCAAAAACAAGGAAAAAACATAAACTGGCACTGGGCTCTAGGTTAATAGGTTAGTCCCAAAAATAATATAAAATAGCATATTAATGCATATAAAACATATAATATAATAGCATGGAACAATCAAAAATTATAGATACGTTGGAGACGTATCACTCTCCTTTTAGGAGGGGACAATTCATCTTGGTCAACCATGTCTCGCGGCATGTCTCATGACTCACCCGAAAGCTACCTTTATGACTACCCAGTTACAAAGTAGCATTTGATAGACCCTAAGTGAGTCGATCCTCATCCCAAGAACATGCAAGGACCTCAGGTCTAGGACAAGGCATAGACATTGTACTTGAGACTGACAGATGACAATATCTCGCTGCATCTCAAAGTGGGTCTATCCGACTCGGTGATCTCCATCCCTGAGTCCATACTATTGCCTTTGCATCTCTATGCCCATGACTCATGAAACATGGTCATCAACCGAATCGTATACTAGTCAAAGGGTATGTGTCAGCATAACCTTATCAACTAGGGACTATTAGAATGATCATCATACAATATATAGTTTCACAAACAAGTCATACTTGTTGATACATATCGCTCATGATGTTCAAGGACAATACAAAAGGCTCATGAATACATGGGGAAATATCATCATCACATGATTGCCTCTAGGGCATATCTCCAACAGTTTCCCACTTGCACTAGAGTCAATCATTTAGGCATCATATGCCCAAGAACCTCATGGGCGCCTCATGCTTCGGCTGCGGGAGAGCCTTCGTCAACGGATCAACAACATTTGCATCCGTGTGTGCCTTGCATATGTTCACATCACCTCTCTCAACAATGTCATGAATGAGGTTAAAAATCCTGAGGATGTGTCGGGTTTTGTGATGGTTCCGTGGCTCCTTGACTTGTGCGATAGCACCACTATTATCACAATAGAGGTCCAATTGATTGGACGAGTCCTGAACCACACCAATATCAGAAATAAAATTCTTCACCCAAACACCTTCTTTTGCAGCTTTAGAAGCCGCGATGTACTCGGCCTCCCTTGTAGAATCAGCTATTGTATTTTGCTTGAAACTCCTCCACCACACTACTCCTACGTTCAGAATGAACACAAACCCAGATTGCGATCGACTATCATCCCTAACGGTTTGGAAACTAGCATTGGTGTAACTCTGTAGAACGAGCTCATCCTCACCTCCATAAGCCAGGAACATATCATTAGTCCTTCTCAAGTACTTAAGGATATTCTTAACCGTTGTCCAGTGACTCTCACCTAGACTAGTCTAGTATCTGCCACTACATTTAGAGCAAAGCAAACATCTAGATGAGTACATATCGTAGCTGAAGTATATGAAATCCCATCCATGCGTCTTCGCTCATCAGGAGTCGAGGGACTCCGAATCTTGCTAAGACTAATGCCATGTGACATGAGCAAGAACCCTTTCTTGGCATGTTGCATGTTGAAACGCTTCAACACCTTGTCTATATACGTACTCTGGCTTAATCCAATAAGCCTTCTCGATCCATCTCCATAGATCTTGATTCCCAGAATATAAGCTGCATCTCCCAAGTCCTTCATCGAAAAAATATTTTTCAACGAGTCGTTGACAGATTCAAGCATTTGAGCATCATTTCCAATCAATAATATGCCATCCACATATAAGATGAGAAATGTGACTGAGCTCCCACTAACCTTATTGAATACACAATGATCATAATTGTTCTTGATGAAGCCAAACTCTTTGACTGCTTCATTAAAATGAATATTCCAATTCTGAGATGATTGCCTCAATCCATAAATGGATCTCTGAAACTTGCATATCTTGCTAGCATTCTTTGGATCGACAAAACCCTCAGGCTGTGTCATATACACGTCCTCGGTTAAATATCCATTAAGGAAAGCCGTTTTGACATTCATCTGCCATATCTCATAGTCAAAATATGCAGCTATAGCAAGAATGATCCGAATTGAATTAGGCATCGCTACGGTGAGTAAGTCTCATCGTAGTCAACTCGTTGAACTTGTCGATAACCTTTAGCGACAAGTAAAGCCTTATGTACTGTTACATTTCCATCCATATTAGTTTTCTTATTAAAGATCCACTTGCACTCAATGTCTTGAACGCCATCTGGTAGATCAACCAAGTTCCAAACTAGATTGTCATCCATGGACTTTAATTCAGATCTCATGGCCTCAAGTCATAACTTGGAATCCGGGCTCAGCATCGCTTCTGCATACATAGTCGTCTCATCATTCTCTAAGAACAACACGTTTCAGTCGTGCATGATGCGCAACCTTTTTGACCTTCGTGGAACCGACGTCAACTCCACTACGGGTTCCCTGACTAACTTCGGTGTGATAGAATCACCTACCGGAACGTCCCCGTGTGGTTCTTGAATTTCTTCGAGCCGGACCGTCCTCCCACTAGCCTTCGGATTGAGAAACTCTTTCTGAAGGAAAACTCCATGTCGAGCGACTAATACTTTGCACTCTTCATGGTTGTAGAAGTAATATCCCAAGTTTCCCTTGGATATCCCACAAATATGCACTTGTCCGATTTGGGTGTGACCTTGTCCGACTGGAGTCACTTGACATGTGGTTCACAGCCCCAAATCTTTGTAAAAGAAAATTTGTGACTCTTCGTTGTCCATATCTCATATGATGTCTTATCTATGGACTTTGATGGTACCCTGTTTAATGTGAAAGCTGCAGATTCTAGAGCATATCCCCAAAACGACAAGGGTAAATCCAACAAACTCCTCATTAAATCTAACAGAGTCCGATTCCTCTGTTTCGACATACCATTTCTTTGGGGCGTACCTGTAGGAGTGAGTTGTGGAACTATTCCACGACTCTTCAGATGATAATCAAACTCCTAGCTCATATACTCACCGCCACGGTCTGACCGTGGAAGTTTGATTGTCTTGCCAAATTGATTTTCCACTTCGTTCTGAAACTCCTTGAACTTTTCAAAAGTTTCTGACTTATGCCTCATCAAGTAGACATATCCATATCTACTCAATTCGTCGGTGAAAGACATGAATTACTGGGAACTGTTGGAACATGCGGTACGCTATGCTAGCGCCAAATAAAAAAATTCTATCGCGTACCCAAGATCATGCTGCTGGAAATACATCACGGGATCGAGTTTACCACTATACGCGCAGTCACTGCAGTGGAAATAGAGTTGGTGATACATGTAGTTGTTCGGTCGATCTCCCATGAACAACGATGTCCCGCGAATGGCGATCTCCCATGAACGACGAAGTCCTGCGAACAACTCCTTGCAGATCCCTCGAACGGGTCCTTGAGGTTCCTTCGAACGGTTCATCCAAGCACCGCAGATGCGATGCCTCCAAGGTATTCACATGTATAGGGAGCAATGTCGAGCAGCGGATTGCTAGGTCTGGTCGCGTGGGATGGTGCGTGCGGAGTGGTGGCGGTTGTCTAGGGAGGAAAAAGATCAACCCTAAGAGGTGTGCCCACTCCCCTTTATATAGACCTCCGAAGTGGGCTCAACACTTGAGGCCTACCAAGAGTCTACACCCATTTTCCATTCGGATCCAATCCGAATGGGCTCATTCCCCTTAAGTGTGTGACCCTATAGGTTCACAGACACATGGACACGACACGAATCGATAGTTGGCAGTGGCTCCTAGCAGAACGTGCCAACTCTCATGTGTGCGTAAAGTCGTTAGATGAACCTCGACAATGTGTCACATGCAACATTCATGTTGCCTCAAAATATTTGTTGTTGAGCTCAAGACGAGTACTTGTCACTCTTATGGTAGTTCGACCTCTCTTCTCGAAACCGAGATACAGATTCCCAAACCGGGTTAACTCTCAACCCAAGTCGCATCACCATGCTTTCCGAATCTGATCACTCGAGAGGGCCCGAGAACATCTCTCCTTATAGGAGGGGCAAATCCCATCTTGGTCAACCATGTCTCGTAGCATGTCTCATGACTCACCCGAAAGCTACCTTTATGACAACCCGGTTACGGAGTAGCGTTTGATAGACCCTAAGTGACTCGATCCTCATCCTGAGAACATGCGAGGACCTCATGTGTAGGACATGGCATATACATTATACTTGAGACTAACAGATGACAATATCTCGCTGCGTCTCAAAGTTGGTCTGTCCGACTCGGTGATCTCCATCCCCGTGTCCATACTATCGGTTTTGCATCTCTATGCCAATGACTCGTGAAACATATTCGTCAACCGAATCATTTACTAGTCAAAGCGCATGTGTCTGCATAACCTTGTCAACTAGGGACTATTAGAATGATCATCATACAATACATAGTTTCACAAACAAGTCACATACTTATTGATACGTATCACTGATATTGTTCAAGGATAATACAGAAGGCTCATGAATACATAGGGAAATATCATCATCACATGATTGCCTCTGGGGCATATCTCCAACAGAACATTTATGATACTCAGATTAACAGCCGTCAGAATGCACCATTTGATAGGTCACATGAGTAGATCATATTATGAGTTGTGAGTGAGAAGAGAGAACTGGTCTTTTGCGTTGTTAGTTTGTGTGATACATTAAAGAATTAATTGATCACACATATCTTGTCATGGTTGTGATACATGAATGGCATCTAGTCTTTTGTCTTGTTAAACTATGGTTGTGAAAGATCATGTAATCGATGCTTGTGAAAGAGCACTAGTTATGTTCAAATGGAGTTGTTGTTCACATATCTCTAGTGCTATGATATGCCTGTCAAGTAGCTAATGTTTATTTTGATGACATGAATGATGATAGTTACTTGGAAACATCACAACACAATATTGTCTGCCCCTCAAGTAGCAATGGCACAACACAACACAATACTGCCAATTCAAATGACAATGGCACAACACAACAAGGTACAACACTAGCCATGTTTCATTGCCATAACAATCTCCAATTTAGTTACATCAAAATACACAAATCAGTTGTCAACTGAATTCAGTGCATGAACATCATCAAATTTAACTAAAATTCAACTACAATTTTAGCACAACACAACCATTTTCACCGAAACAGTCCTCATGCCCATGCCTGCGAACTTGGCCAGCAAACCCACAACAACCATCTTGATGGAGAGGAAGAGTTGTGCCATCAACCATACCATTCCAACTGGTGTATGTGTGAAGCCGAGTAGTGTCGTAGTCGTCGTTGTAGTTGTAGTTGTACACAACTAGCAACTCAGAAATGATTAGACTGCGATCAACCACCCAGTTGACATGGATGATGACTGGATGCTCCACCGTGCGCTTCTTAGTACGCTCTGTTAGTGTTGGCGGCGATATTTTGTTGTCGGATTCTGATGAGAAATAGAATGTTGGCTCCTCCAGCTCCGGCAGCTCGACTATGAACACTTTAGGAACTTTGTTAGGCTCCTTCATCCACATTTCCACACAGTACAAAATGTAGCCTATTTTGTGACGGCCGACTTGTGTAACGTAAAACCGGTTTTCGTCACCGAAAATGGCCTGATGACGTTTTCCGGCCGTCACCCCACCGCCATTGAAGCGCCGTCACAGAGAATAAAATCTTGATGGTACCACTTTTTCTATCACGCAAGATTGTGTTTTAGGTGACGAACCAAAACTTGTCACTAACAACCATTTTTGGTGACGGCTGTTGCCTATGATAGGCCCTATCAATTAAGCAACTTGTTCTCACTCCAGATAGAACCGCAAGTTGGCCTCATCGTCTTTAATGGCGACACTCATCGCAAACAGGAAGAGGAAGGTTGGATCTGGAACTCGTGAAAACCCTAACCAAGAACCGTAACCAAGTACTCCATTGTCGCAGTTTCAATAATTTGGCAGGAAAACCTAGCGATGGATTGGTACTCCCATAGGCAGACACATCCATTCAGTCCGATTCGAGACAAGAAGAAAACGAACAAATGGTTAGCCGAAACACTGTTGCACCGTGGCAGGTACGTGTCCTGCATGTAGCGGTAGCTGCGCTGTACCCGACCCATATGTGTACAGAATTCTTCTGCTACTCTTCCCCTTTTCCATGTGAGGTTTCTTGTGCTTCCAGTGAAGTAGTATGCGTGATCATTGCTGTTCTTTTTTGAACTGTTCATTAATTGCTCCTGATTTAGTTCTTGCATTGCCTCCACATGAAGTTTTTGTTTCCCCTGAAGTGGTATGCGCAGCCCTGCTGGTCATAGCTGCCTCTCGCTGTGCCACTGTATGCGCCCAAAACAATATAGGAGTAGCTAAGCTCTCCAAGCCATCGTACTCATCAGGCAAATAAAAGAAAAACTCGCGACTTGTTTGCTAGTACAACAGAGCAAAACACTGGCGCCGCACATCTGCACTGGAGGTAATCATTTGGGACCAAAACCTTGAGCATCATCCCATCTTCCACCAGCCGAAGGCAGTATCACCATATCTACACTAACGCCGAATCCATAGAACCATGTAGGTACCAAGCCGCTGGAGTACTTAATTAGCCGGCCGTTAGTTGCCGGATCGGAGACTTTGCTAACCCATAATAAACACTCTAATTAGCTGACGTACGAGAGCTAGCTTTGAGTTGCTGCAGTTCACACTGCCTGCACCCAGCAGCCGTATCCTGCCTACCTGCTACCCCCAAAAGGCCAAAGCAGAGGGGATCTAATCTAACGAACGTGACGATCGAATGGAACAAGAAGTCAAGCGCTGTAGCCATCAGCTCGTTCGTCTCAGGCACGAGCGGGAAATTGAAATGAACAGCGCCTACGGTCGACGACCAATATACATAGTCAGTAGCATTGGCTCGGCTCAGCAGCACGACAGGGACGCGTCGAAAGGAATCGATATCTCCACTCCATCCATCTATCGACCGATCGACGCGTCCATCCATCCATCGTTGACACCGAAAGTGCGTAGTAAAAGCGAGATCACACACATACGAGTGTGGAGTCGCGTCGAGTAGTCGATTATCACCATGATTATATACACAACAACATGTGTGTGGGGCTCTACTAGCTTTGGTGATCACGACCGGAACCTGTCGCACGTATCCTTGTGATGCTGTCTACTTGTCTCCCTGCCCCCTTTTATATAATAATATTGGAGACTGGCTTTTGCTTATGCTTTTCTTGCTATTTATTTATAGTAAGTGCTCTGCCTTTCCGTTGGTAGCATTATATAGATCGTGCGAAGCAAGCAGAGTGCATTTTTTGAAGGAAAAAAATTCAGTGAAGGCACTATCTTCATGCAATTGCTATCGCCAGAGCTATATCTTGCTTGTAGCGAGACGGTAGGAGTTCTCGCCTGAAGCATCTATACTAACAGGCCGGCCCATGATAACATACTAAAAAAAAAAGAGTAGAAAAATGCTTGCGCTGGGATCAATCCTGGGCGAATCCTATTTGGTGCTGCAGGTGCCCGTTAAAGCGTATTTTGCAAACGGGCGCCTGCAGCACTCCCTGCTGGGCCGGCCCATTTGTATGCATTGTCTCTCCTGTTTCAGGAGACGTAAAAAAGATGGGGGAGCCAGGGTTCAAACCTACAATCCTTCGTTGCAAGGTCTACGCCCTAACCATCAGGACGTCTCCCCGAATTTGGATCAATACTTCGCATCTTTCTTTTATATTTCGTTCTCCAGTTCGGTTTTTTTTTTCTTATCCCAGTTTTTTTTCATGCATGGTTTTTCTACAATTCGTGAACCTTTTTCCTAAATTGATTGATGAACTTTTTAAAAATTAGATGATTTATTTTCAAATTCGATGACCATTTTCCAATTAGATGATTTTTTTAGAATTCAATGAACTTTCTTCAAAATTGATGAACTATTTTCGAATTTGTGAACTTTTTTCAAAATTGATGTTTTTTTAAAAAATTCGTGAACTTTTTTCTAAATCGGTGACCTTTTTTAAAAAAATTGATGAACTTTTTCCAAAATCGATGAATTCGTTGTCAAAACCGATTAACTTTTTTTGATTTTGATGAACTTTTTTCGAATTCAATGAACTTTTTTTCGAACTCGATGAACATTCTTTTGAACTCGATGAACTTTTTTCGAAATCGATGAAATTTTTATTTTTTCTTAAATTTTGATGAACATTATTGAAAATCCATGAAGTTGTCTTCGAATTTATCTTTATCTTTTTTGGATATATGTAACATTTTACTAAGCGGAAAGGTTAATTAGCTTTGCTTTCTTAAAGTAGACAAGAAAGTTACTTTGGTCTAGTGGTTTGTGGTGGCAGGATAGCGATCCCGGGTTCGAATCTCCAGCGATCTCCCTTTCTCAATCAGTATTTATTCCTTTTTTTCTGCTTCACGTTCACTTCGTGCAGGTTATTGGGCCGGCCCACTCGAGTCCTCTGCGAGCGTCAGGAGCGTCAACGGGCGCCTGCAGCGCCGTATAGGAGCTCCCTCCTGCTGGGTAGCCCTGCTAGCCACTGAGTTATTGTCGGGGTCGTGCCAAATTAGTAGAGCGCGACTAACTTGAAGGAAAATAGCCAGTTTTCACTGGTTTTTTCCTTTTCTTTTTTTTCACAGGTTTTTCTTTGTTTCATTCTCTGTTTTTACTTTTTATTGTTTTTTCTTCGGTTTTCACTAGCTTTTTTGTTTTCTTTTTTTTATCATTTTCTTTGGTTTTGTTTGCTCCTTTTTTCATCGGTTTTATTTTGTTTTCTCTCGGGTTTTCACTGTTTTTATAGTATATGTTTAACACATTTCAAATATGAGATTAACATTTTTTGTATACATGGTTACATTTATTCTATACATATTTAAACTTTTTCAAATGCCTGATAAAAAATGTACAAATAGCAGATTAATATTTCAAAATACATGGTCCACTTTTATTGTATACACATTTAGCAATTTTCCAAATGTTTGATGAATTTTTTTCAAATATAATGGTAACATTTTTTAATACATGGTCAGTATTTTTTCTATACATGTTTAACATTTTTTAAATACTTTATAACAATTTTTTAAATACTTGATTAACATTTTAAATAGCAGGTTAACATTTTCTTAATACACGGTGAACATTTTTTCTGTACAAATTTAACATTTTTTCAAATGCTTCATTAACATTACCATGTTAACATTTTAAATGGTCAGCCTTTTTCTAACACAATTAACATTTATTCAAATGCCTGATTAACATTTCTCAAATACAAGTCTAAAATTTTTCGAATAAATCGTCAACATTTTTCTTACAAAACATCTTTCAAATGCTTTTTAACATTTTTCAAATACAAGTTTTAACATTTTTTAATGCATGGTCAATATTTTTTCTACACGCATTTATCCTTTTTCAAATGCTTGATTAATAAAAATTCAATACTGTTTAACATTTCTTCAAATGCTTGCATTGCATTTTTTGGGGTTTTTTATTTTCCTATTTATTGTGTCCACCATTTTTCTTCATTTCTTCTCTGTTTATATAGGGGTTTTTTATTTCTTTCTTTCATTTGTTTTCGTTGGCTTTTTATGCTTTTCTTTATCTTCAGTTTTCTTTTTCTTTCTCGGTTTTCATAAGATTTTTCTTTTACTTTTCTTTTCTTCATATTATCCTTTGTTTTGTTTGCTTACTTTATCACTTTTCATCAAAAAAAAATCTCTCGGGGTTTCATGGTTTTTCTATACACATTTCTGGTATATATCTAATGCATTTTTCAAATAACCATTTAATATTTTTGAAATGCAAGATTAATATTTATTGAATACATGGTCAATATTTTTTTACACACACTTTAACGTTTTCCAAATAGGAAATTAACATTTTTGGAATACATGGTCAACTTTTTTTCCACACAGATTTAACATTTTTCTCAAATGTTAGATGAACATTATTCGATACAAGTTTAATATAATTTTAATACATGGTCAACTTTTTTCTATACATATTTAACAATTTTCAAAGACAAGTTTAACATTCTTTGAGGGCGTGTTGTGCAGCCGTAGCAGCTGGGGCTGGCTTAGCTTAGCCTGGCTGAAGAGAGCATGGGTGAGGAAATGCAGGCCAAAAACTAACATCTACACATTGTTTGGTTGCCCGCATCTAGTTCTCTCGCATTAGGGGTGTAATTTTGGCATAGCGTTTGGTTGCCTGCATTGCACGGCTCACGCAACTACACGGTGTTTGGTTGTATACGCGGGATATGATTAAGAGATAACACTTACACTTAACACACACTGTGCCTCGCAATTGCAATGGACGGTGACTACGGCGCCGCATTCACACGACGAGCACGGAGTCTCGGGCGAGCGTTCTTGCCGATGCCGCGGTGAACTAGTTGCTGGTGTCACTGCCGCAGATGAAGTTTGTGCGGAGGAGTGCTTAGGCAAAGGAACAGGGAGGAGAAATGCAGTGCGTGTCAGACCATGGCGACTGTGGTGGATGGTGGTCGTGGCTCCGCGTCCGACACGACGAGCACCGAGTCATGCGCAAGCGACCCCGGCGTCGGCGAGGCGAACTAAAGGAAATATGCCCTAGAGGCAATAATAAAGTTGTTATTTTATATTTCCTTATTTCATGATAAAGGTTTATTATTCATGCTAGAATTGTATTGATTGGAAACTTAAATACATGTGTGAATACATAAACAAATACCGTGTCCCTAGTAAGCCTCTACTAGACTAGCTCGTTGATCAAAGATGGTTAAGGTTTTCTAGCCATAGACATGTGTTGTCATTTGATAACGGGATCACATCATTAGGAGAATGATGTGATGGACAAGACCCATCCGTTAGCTTAGCATAATGATCGTTCAGTTTGTTGCTATTGCTTTCTTCATGTCAAATACATATTAGTTCGACTATGAGATTATGCAACTCCCGGATACCGGAGGAATACCTTGTGTGCTATCAAACGTCACAACGTAACTGGGTGATTATAAAGATGCTCTACAGGTATCTCCGAAGGTGTTTGCCGAGTTGGCATAGATCGAGATTAGGATTTGTCACTCCGAGTATCGGAGAGGTATCTCTGGGCCCTCTCGGTAATACACATCATAAGCTTGCAAGCAAACGACTAAGGAGTTAGTCACGAGGTGATGTATTATGGAACGAGTAAAGAGACTTGCCGGTAACGAGATTGAACTAGGTATGAAGATACCGACGATCGAATCTCGGGCAAGTAACATACCGATGGACAAAGGGAATTACGTATGTTGTCATAATGGTTTGACCGATAAAGATCTTCGTAGAATATGTAGGAGCCAATATGGGCATCTAGTTTCTGCTATTGGTTATTGACCGGAGAGGTGTCTCGGTCATGTCTACATTGTTCTCGAACCCGTAGGGTCCGCACGCTTAACGTTCGATGACGATATAGTATTATATGAGTTATGTGATTTGGTGACCGAATGTTGTTCGGAGTCCCGGATGAGATCACGGACATGACGAAGAGTCTCGAAATGGTCGAGAGGTAAAGATTGATGGTATTCGGACACCGGAAGTGTTTCGGGGGGTACCGGGTAATTATCGGGTCACCGGAAGGGGTTCCGGGCACCCCCGGCAAAAGATATGGGCCTTATGGGCCAAGAGGGGAAACGCACCAGCCAAAAGGGGCTGGTGCGCCCCCCATAGCAGGCCGGCCTAGGTGGAGAAGGAAAGGGGGAGGGAAAGGAAAGTGTGGAATAGGATTCCCACTTCCTTCACTCTCCCCCCCCCCCCCCCTCTTGTCTTCCCCCTCGGTTAAATATGGCAGGGGAGGGGCGCGGCTTGGGAGGGACTCCAAGTAGGATTCCTCCTACTTGGATGCCTCCTATGGCTACTCCTCCCTCCCTCCCACCTATATATATGTGGGAGGGGGGCGCCTAGCACACACCAGACAATTGCCTAGCCGTGTGCGGCACCCCCTCCACCGTTTACACCCCCGGTCATATTTTCGTAGTGCTTAGGCGAAGCCCTGCGAAGATCACTTCACCATCACCGTCACCACGCCGTTGTGCTGACGAAACTCATCTACTACCTCGACGTCTTGCTGGATCAAGAAGGCGAGGTACATCACCGAGCTGAACGTGTGCAGAACGCGGAGGTGCCGTGCGTTCGGTACTCGATCGGTTGAAGCACGAAGAAGTTCGACTACATCAACCGCGTTGTGAAACGCTTCCGCTTACGGTCTATGAGGGTATGTAGACACACTCTCGTTGCTATGCATCTCCATGGATAGATCATTGCGTGTGCGTAGAATTTTTTTTGTTTTCCATGCAACGATTCCCAACAGTGGCATCATGAGCCAGGTCTATGCGTAGATGATATGCACGAGTAGAACACAAAGAGTTGTGGGCGGTGATAGTCATACTGCTTACCACCAACGTCTTATTTTGATTCGGCGGTATTGTGGGATGAAGCGGCCTGGACCAACCTTACATGTCCACGCACATGAGACCGGTTCCACCGACTGACATGCAACTAGTTTTGCATAAAGGTGGCTGGCGGGTGTCTGTTTCTCCTACTTTAGTTGAATCGAATTTGGCTGCGGCCGGTCCTTGAAGAAGGTTAAAACAGCAAACTTGACAAAACACCGTTGTGGTTTTTTGCGTAGGTAAGAACGGTTCTTGCTATAAGGCCGTAGCAGCCACGTAAAACTTGCAAACACAAAGTAGAGGACGTCTAACTTGTTTTTGCAGGGCATGTTGTGATGTGATATGGTCAAGACATAATGTGATAAACGTTATTGTATGAGATGATCATGTTTTGTAAGTTATCGGCAACCGGCAGGAGCCTTATGGTTGTCTCTTTATTGTATGAAATGCAAACGCCATGTAATTGCTTTACTTTATCACTATGCGTTAGCGATAGTTGTAGAAGCAATAGTTGGCGAGACAACCACGACGCAACGATGGAGATCAAGGTGTCGAGCCGGTGATGATGGAGATCATGACGATGCTTTGGAGATGGAGATCAAAAGCACGAGATGATGATAGCCATATCATGTCACATATTTTAATTGCATGTGATGTTTATCTTTTATGCATCTTATTTTGTTTAGTACGACGGTAGCATTATAAGATGATCCCTTCACTAAATTTCAAGATATAAGTGTTCTCCCCGAGTATGCACTGTTGCGAAAGTTCGTCGTTTTGAGACACCACGTGATGATCGGGTGTGATAGACTCTACGTTCACATACAACGGGTGTAAGACAATTTTACACATGCAGAATATTTGGGTTAAACTTGACGAGCCTAGCATGTACAGACATGGTCTCGGAACACTAGAGACCGAAAGGTCGAACGTGAGTCATATAGTAGATATGATCAACATAGAGATGTTCACCATTGATGACTACCCCATCTCACGTGATGATCGGACATGGGTTAGTTGATTTGGATCACGTATCACTTAGATAACTTGAGGGATGTTTATTTAAGTGGGAGTTCTTTAGTAATTTGATTAATTGAACTTAATTTATCAGGAACTTAGTCTTGATAGTTTTGCATATCTATGTTGTAGATCAATAGCTCGCGATATAGCTCCTATATATTTTTGATATGTTCCTAGAGAAAACTAAGTTGAAAGATGATAGTAGCAATGATGCGGACTAGGTCCGTGATCTGAGGATTATCCTCATTGCTGCACAGAACAATTATGTCCTTGATGCACCGCTAGGTGACAGACTTGTTGCAGGAGCATATGTAGACGTTATGAACATTTGGCAAGCTCGATATGATGACTATTTGATAGTTTAGTGCGCCATGCTTTACGGCTTAGAACCGGGACTTCAAAAACGTTTTGAATGCCACGGAGCATATGAGATGTTCCAAGAGCTGAAATTGGTATTTTAGACTCATGCTCATGTCGAGAGGTATAAGACCTCTGACAAGTACTTTCCCTACAAGATGGAGGAGAGTAGCTCAGTCAGTGAGCATGTGCTCAGAATGTTTGGGTACTACAATCGCTTAAATCAAGTGGGAGTTAATCTTCCAGATAAGATAGTGATTGACAGAGTTCTCTAGTCACTATCACCAAGCTACTAGAACTTCGTGATGAACTATAATATGCAAGGGATGACGAAAACGATTCCCGAGCTCTTCGTGATGCTGAAATCGGTGAAGGTAGAAATCAAGAAAGAGCATCAAGCGTTGATGATTAACAAGACCACTAGTTTCAAGAAAAAAGGGCAAGGGAAAGAAAGGGAACTTCAAGAAGAATGGCAAGCAAGTTGCCGCTCCCGTGAAGAAGTCCAAAGCTGAACCCAAGCCTGAGACTGAGTGCTTCTACTGCAAAGGAAATGGTTACTGGAAGCGGAACTGCCCCAAATACTTGGCGGATAAGAAGGATGGCAAAGTGAACAAAGGTATATTTGATATACATGTTATTGATGTGTACTTTACTAGTGTTCATAGTAGCCCCTGGGTATTTGATACCAGTTCAGTTGCTAAGATTAGTAACTCGAAATAGGAGTTGCAAATTGAACAGAGACTAGTTGATGGCGAGGTGACGATGTGTGTTGGAAGTGATTCCAAGGTTGATAAGATCACCATCGCACACTCCCTCTACGTTCGGGATTAGTGTTGAACCTAAATAAATGTTAGTTGGTGTTTGCGTTGAGCATGAATATGATTGGATCATGTTTATTGCAATACGGTTATTCATTTAAGTCAGAGAATAATTGTTGTTCTGTTTACATGAATAAAACCTTCTATGGTCATACACCCAATGTGAATGGTTTATTGAATCTCGATCGTAGTCATACACATATTCATAATATTGATGCCAAAAGATGCAAAGTTGATAATGATAGTGCAACATACTTGTGGCACTGCCGTTTAGGTCATATTGGTGTAAAGCGCATGAAGAAACTCCATGAGAATAGACTTTTGGAAACACTTGATTATGAATCATTTGATACTTGCGAACCATGCCTCATGGGCAAGATGACTAAAACTCTGTTCTCCAGAACAATAGAGCGAGCTAATGACTTATTGGAAATAATACATACCGATGTATGCGGTCCGATGAGTGTTGAAGCACACGGCGGGTATTGTTATTTTCTGACCTTCATAGATGATTTGAGTAGGTATGGGTATATCTACTTGATGAAACACAAGTCTGAAACATTTGAAAAGTTCAAAGAATTTCAGAGTGAAGTGGAGAATCATCGTAACAAGAAAATAAAGTTTCTATGATCTGATCGTGGAGGTCTCATATTTGAGTGACGAGTTTGGCCTTCATTTAAAACAATGTGGAATTGTTTCACAACTCACGTCACCTGGAACACCATTGTGTAATGGTGTGTCCGAACATCGTAACCGTACTTTATTAGATATGGTGCGTTCTATGATGTCTCTTACCGATTTACCACTATCGTTTTGGGGTTATGCATTAGAGACAGCTGCATTCATGTTAAATAGGACACCGTCTAAATCCGTTGAGACGACACCATATGAACTATGGTTTGGCAAGAAACCTAAGCTGTCGTTTCTTAAAGTTTGGGGATGCGACGCTTATGTCAAAAGGCTTCAGCCTGATAAGCTCGAACCTAAATCGGAGAAGTGCGTCTTCATAGGATACCCTAAAGAAACTATTGGGTACACCTTCTACCACAGATCCGAAGGCAAGATCTTTGTTGCTAAGTTTGGGTCCTTTCTAGAGAACGAGTTTCTCTCGAAAGAAGTGAGTGGGAGGAAAGTAGAACTTGATGAGGTAATTGTACCTTCTCTCGAATTGGAAAGTAGCGTATCACAGAAAACTGTTCCCGTGATGCCTACACCAACCAGAGAGGAAGCTAATGATGATGATCATGAAACTTCAGATCAAGATACTACAAAACTTCGTAGGTCGACCAGAACCCGTTCCGCACCGGAGTGGTACGGTAATCCTGTCCTGGAAGTCATGTTATAAGACCATGGCAAACCTACGAACTATGAAGAAGCTATGATGAGCCCAGATTCCGACAGATGGCTTGAGGCCATGAAATCTGAGATAGGATCCATGTATGAGAACAAAGTGTGGACTTTGGTGGATTTGCCCAATGATCGGCAAGCCATAGAGAATAAATGGATCTTCAAGAATAAGACTGACGCTGGTGGTAATGTTACTATCTACAAAGCTCGACTTGTCGCAAAAGGTTTTCGACAAGTTCAAGGGGTTGACTACGATGAGACTTTCTCACCCGTAGCGATGCTTAAGTCTGTCCGAATCATGTTAGCAATTGCCACATTTTATGATTATGAAATCTGGCAAATGGACGTCAAAAACTGCATTCCGTAATGGATATTTTAAAGAAGAGTTGTATATGATGCAACCAGAAGGTTTTGTCGATCCTAAAGGTGCTGACAAAGTGAGCAAGCTCTAGCGATTCATCTATGGACTGGTGCAAGCATCTCGGAGTTGGAATATACGCTTTGATAAGGTGATCAAAGTATATGGTTTTATACAGACTTACGGTGAAGCCTGTATTTACAATAAAGTGAGTGGGAGCTCTGTAACATTTCTGATATTATATGTGGATGACATATTATTGATTGGAAATGATATATAATTTCTGGATAGCATAAAAGGATACTTGAATAAGAGTTTTCAATAAAAGACCTCGGTGAAGCTACTTATATATTGGGCATCAAGATCTATAGGGATAGATCGAGACGCTTAATAGGACTTTCACAAAGCACATACCTTGACAAAGTTTTGAAGAAGTTCAAAATAGATCAGTCAAAGAAAGGGTTCTTGCCTATGTTACAAGGTGTGAAGTTGAGTACGACTCACAACCCGACCACAGCAGAAGATAGAGAGAGAATGAAAGTCATTCCCTATGCCTCAGCCATAGGTTCTATAAAGTATGCCATGTTGTGTACCAGACCTATTGTGTGACATGCCATGAGTTTAGCAAGGGGGTACAATGGTGATCCAGGAGTAGATCACTGAACAACGGTCAAAATTATCCTTAGTTACCTAAGGGGACTAAGGGAATATTTCTCGGTTATGGAAGTGACAAAGAGTTCGTCGTAAAAGGTTACGTCGATGCAAGCTTTAACACTGATCCAGATGACTCTGAGTCTCAATCTGGATATGTATTGAAAGTAGGAGCAATTAGCTAGAGTAGCTCCATGCAGAGCATTGTAGACATAAAAATTTGCAAAATACATACGGATCTGAATGTGGCAGACCCATTGACTAAACTTCTCTCACAAGCAAAACATGATCACACCTTAGTACTCTATGCGTGTTAATCACATGGCGATGTGAACTAGATTATTAACTCTAGTAAACTCTTTGAGTGTTGGTCACATGGTGATGTGAACTATGGGTGTTAATCACATGGCGATGTGAACTAGATTATTGACTCTAGTAAACTCTTTGGGTGTTAATCACATGGCGATGTGAACTAGATTATTGACTCTAGTGCAAGTGGGAGACTGAAGGAAATATGCCCTAGAGGCAATAATAAAGTTGTTATTTTATATTTCCTTATTTCATGATAAAGGTTTATTATTCAAGCTAGAATTGTATTGATCGGAAACTTAAATACATGTGTGAATACATAAACAAATATCGTGTCCCTAGTAAGCCTCTACTAGACTAGCTCGTTGATCAAAGATGGTTAAGGTTTCCTAGCCATAGACATATGTTGTCATTTGATAACGGGATCACATCATTAGGAGAATGATGTGATAGACAAGACCCATCCGTTAGCTTAGCATAATGATCGTTCAGTTTATTGCTATTGCTTTCTTCATGTCAAATACATATTCCTTCGACTATGAGATTATGCAACTCCCGGATACCGGAGGAATACCTTGTGTGCTATCAAATGTCACAACGTAACTGGGTGATTATAAAGATGCTCTACAGGTATCTCCGAAGGTGTTTGTTGAGTTGGCATAGATCGAGATTATGATTTGTCACTCCGAGTACCGGAGAGGTATCTCTGGGCCCTCTCGGTAATTCACATCATAAGCTTGCAATCAAACGACTAAGGAGTTAGTCACGAGGTGATGTATTACAGAATGAGTAAAGAGACTTGCCGGTAACGAGATTGAACTAGGTATGAAGATACCGACGATCGAATCTCGGGCAAGTAACATACCGATGGACAGAGGGAATTACGTATGTTGTCATAACGGTTTGACCGATAAAGATCTTCGTAGAATATGTAGAAGCCAATATGGGCATCCAGGTTCCGCTATTGGTTATTGATCGGAGAGGTATCTTGGTCATGTCTACATAGTTCTCGAACCCGTAGGGTCCGCACGCTTGACGATATAGTATTATATGAGTTATGTGATTTGGTGACCGAATCTTGTTTGGAGTCCCGGATGAGATCACGGACATGACGAGGAGTCTCAAAATGGCCGAGAGGTAAAGATTGATATATAGGACGATGGTATTCGGACACCGGAAGTGTTTCGGGGGGTACCGGGTACTTATCGGGTCACCAGAAGGGGTTCCGGGCACCCCCGGCAAAAGATATGGGCCTTATGGGCCAAGAGGGGAAACGCACAGCCACAAGGGGGGAGGGAAAGGAAAGTGTGGAATAGGATTCCCACTTCCTTCCCTTTCCCCCCCCCCCTCTTTCCTCCCCCCTCGGTTAAATATGGCAGGGGAGGGGCGCGGCTTGGGAGGGACTCCAAGTAGGATTCCTCCTACTTGGACGCCTCCTATGGCTACTCCTCCCTCCCTCCCACCTATATATATGTGGGAGGGGGACTCCTAGCACACACCAGACAATTGCCTAGCCGTGTGCGGCACCCCCCTCCACCGTTTACACCCCCGGACATATTTTCGTAGTGCTTAGGCGAAGCCCTGCGGAGATCACTTCACCATCACCGTCACCACGCCGTCGTGCTGACGGAACTCATCTACTACCTCGATGTCTTGCTGGATCAAGAAGGCGAGGTACATCACCGAGCTGAACGTGTGCAGAACGCGGAGGTGCCGTGCGTTCGGTACTTGATCGGTTGAAGCACGAAGAAGTTCGACTACATCAACCGCGTTGTGAAACGCTTCCGCTTACGGTCTACGAGGGCACGTAGACACACTCTCCCCTCTCGTTGCTATGCATCTCCATGGATAGATCATTGTGTGTGCGTAGAATTTTTTTTGTTTTCCATGCAACGATTCCCAACACGAACTAGCTGGTAGCCTCGTCGGCGTACAGAAAGTACGCACGAAGACAGTGTACAGCAGCGGAGAAAAGCGGTGCTCGTGCCATGGCAGCGCCGGTGCAGTAGGACAAGAGAGAGGAGGCCGAGATGAACGATGCCGGTAACGACTCCAGTGTAGTAGGACGTGGGCAAGGAGGTCTAAGAGGAGCAACGCCGGTGTCGAAAGGGACGAACATGAGGGCTCTGAGACAGAGGACAGATGAGAAGAAATACAGTGTGCGCGTAATTGCGGTGTCAGTGCAGTAAAATCGGTGAAACAGAAAACTTGCAACACGAATGTCGTGAGGAACTGCGAGATTAGACTACTGGTCAAAGAAAATTTCAAACGGTCAATCATGCGCAACGAATCTGACAAGATTCGTCCAAAATAGCTCATAACATGAATATAAAATTGAGCATTTACGATCGACGAAACTACGAACAGATCGTCTGAATGAAACCATAACATCGATGTGCATCTTTTTCGTGTAGAGCTTATCTCGAATCGAAGCACCATTGTGTAGATTAGAGGGAAGAAGGAAGAAAGGAGATTAGAGAGGAGGTTAGTGGAGGCAGAAGAAGAAGCACCTACAGAGCTCGCATCCCTCCAACCTCCTCTCGTGCAAATGGCCCACCCACCTGCGCTCGCTGTGGCTCCGCTCGGCCTGGCTCGCGAGAAACTGCCGATCTCAACCAACCTGTGGTTGGATGGTCAGAGAGACAGTGGTATCCCCGGCCCACCAGGGTTCAAGTCCTGGTGCTCTCATTATTTCTGAATTTATTTTAGGATTTACGGCGATGCGCATTCAGTGGGAGGAGATGTTTCCGTCCACGACGAGGCGCCTATGGTGACTTCGTAAATCTCAAGATGATATGTCGTCTCAGTCTCTCGAAGGTGCTCATAGGGGTAGGGTGTGCGTGTGTGTGTTCATAGGGGTGAGTGTATGCACGCATGTATGAGCGCTTGCGTCTGTACTATGTTAAAAAAACTGTCGATCTGAGCGTTCCCAGCGAGCCAGGCCCAGAGGCGCTTTAAACTTCGTGCGGTGCAGGCCCAACAGAAAATGCAGGCAACCAAACAGGCCGGATTCTTCCCGGACGGGCCTGGTTGACCTATATGCGGGCAACCAAACGCGTGCTGAATACATGGTCAATATTTTTTCTATACACATTAAACATTTTTCAAAGACAAGTTTAGTTTTTAATACATGGTCAACATTGTTTCTATACACATTCAACATTTTTCAAATGTAAGTTTAACATTTTTTAATATATGGCAACATTTTTTATATACACATTTAACATTTTTCAAATACAAGTTTAAAAAATATCAAGCACATGTTAAACATTTTTTTAAATGCTTGGATTCACTATTTTTAAATATAAGGTAAACATTTATATATACAGATTTTATATTGTATATTTTCTGTATAAATGATAAACATTTTTCAGTACATATTTATCATTTTTCAAATGCTTGATTAACAATTTCTGAAGTTTTTTAACGTATAGTGTTTTTGTAATATAGAATTTCTGAAAATATAAATAATGTAAAATAAGAAAAAAAGAGAAGAGAATATGGCCTGTGGCTAGGGGCGCGATGGGCGGCCCCAATATTCAGCTCGCCTTCAGTGAGACTTCCTCTCGTCTCGCTGTAGGCGAGACATATCAGGGCGCCTGCAGGGTGCTTCCTGTTTGGTGCTTCAGGCGCCCGTTATAGCCTTATAGGTCATTTTGCAAATGGCCGCCTGAAGCCCACCCCCTCTATTGCGACCTGGGCGGGCCCATGTATCTTTTTCTTTTCTGAACTTTAACCCGCAAAAAACGAAAAGCGTGAGGAGGTGGGTTCGAACCCGAGATCGCCCTATACGAGGTAAACAACGGTAACCACCCGAGACAATAGGCCAGTTGGGATTACTTCTCGCTCTTCTACATCTTTTCCTTTCTTTTTCACTTCTTTTTTCTTCATTTCGTGAACTTTGCAAAATCATTGAACCTTTTTTCCAAAATTGGTGAACTTTTTTTTCAAATCAATGACATTCTGTGAATTTATGATTTTTTAGAAAAAATAGATGAACTTTTTTGCAAAATCGATGAACTATTTTTTTCCAACCCTATGTATTTTTTCCCGAATTTGTGAATTTTGTTGAAACTTGATGAACTTTTCCAAAATTGATGAAGATTTTTTAATTGTTGATCTTTTTTTCAAATTTGTAAACTTTTTTGGAAACGGATGATATTTTTTAAACAATCGATGATCTTTTTTCAAAATCAATGAAGTTTTTCCAAATTTGTGAACTTTTATGAAAATTGCTGATTTTTTTCGAAATCAATGAACTTTTTCTAATCCGTGAACTTTTTTGAGTACATGTAATTTTTCCTAATTTGTGACCTGTTTTTGAAATCTGCAAACTTTTAAATTTTTGTTCATTTTTCTCAAAAAAATCACCGATTTTTATAAAATGTATTTGCAATAAATAGCGCGGCTGCGGTTGTTTTTAATATGTTTTCGCTGCAATCAATTACTGGTGCCTAGTAGCTCTAATGGTTAGGCAACTTGCACTTGAGCTATACAGCGCGAGCTTTATTCCTCATGGAAGCATCTTTTTTGACGATAAAGGGTTTCCCCCGCTTTAGATTATAAAGCAGCCATCCGATACAACGAGCTTGCTGGGGCCGCAGCACAAACAAGCCCAAAAGAAAAGGAGAGAGAAAGAAAGAGAAATAAATGCCAACAACGGCAGATCGATGAAACAAAGATGGCCGACAACCGCTGCACCCTCCGGAGAAGTACCACCGTGCTTCTAGCACTCCGAGGCGTCGCGTACCGGGCAGCACCTGAAGGAAATATGCCCTAGAGGCAATAAGAAAGGTGTTATTTTATATTTTCTTATATCATGATAAATGTTTATTCTCATGCTAGAATTGTATTAACCGGAAACTTGATACATGTGTGGATACATAGACAAAACATCGTGTCCCTTGTAAGCCTCTACTAGACTAGCCCGTTAATCAAAGATGGTTAAGTTTCCTAGCCATAGACATGTGTTTTCATTTGATGAACGGGATCACATCATTAGGAGAATGATGTGATGGACAAGACCCATCCGTTAGCATAGCATATTGATCGTTCAGTTCTATAGCTATTGCTTTCTTCATGTCAAATATATATTCCTTCGACTATGAGATTATGCAACTCCTGGATACTGGAGGAATACCTTGTGTGCTATCAAACGTCACAACGTAACTAGGTGATTATAAAGATGCTCTACAGGTATCTCCGAAGGTGTTTGTTGAGTTGGCATAGATCGAGATTAGGATTTGTCACTCCGAGTACCGGAGAGGTATCTCTGGGCCCTCTCGGTAATACACATCATAAGCTTGCAAGCAAACGACTAAGGAGTTAGTCACGAGGTGATGTATTACAGAACGAGTAAAGAGACTTGCCGGTAAGCCTCTACTAGACTAGCTCGTTGATCAAAGATGGTTAAGGTTTCCTAACCATAGGCATGAGTTGTCATTTGATAACGGGATCACATCATTAGGAGAATGATGTGATGGACAAGACCCATCCGTTAGCTTAGCATAATGATCGTTCAGTTTATTGCTATTGCTTTCTTCATGTCAAATACATATTCCTTCGACTATGAGATTATGCAACTCCCGGATACCGAAGGAATTCCTTGTGTGCTATCAAACGTCACAACGTAACTGGGTGATTATAAAGATGCTCTACAGGTATCTCCGAAGGTGTTTGTTGGGTTGGCATAGGTCGAGATTAGGATTTGTCACTCCGAGTATCGGAGAGGTATCTCTAGGCCCTCTCGGTAATACACATCATAAGAAGCCTTGCAAGCAAAGTGACTAATGAGTTAGTTGCAGGATGATGTATTACGGAATGAGTAAAGAGACTTGCCGGTAATGAGATTGAACTAGGTATGCAGATACCGACGATCGAATCTCGGGCAAGTAACATACCGATGGACAAAGGGAATAACGTATGTTGTCATAACGGTTCGACCGATAAAGATCTTCGTAGAATATGTGGGAGCCAATATGAGCATCCAGGTTCCGCTATTGGTTATTGACTGGAGAAGTGTCTCGGTCATGTCTACATAGTTCTCGAACCCGTAGGGTCCGCTTGCTTAACATTCGATGACGATTTAGTATTATATGAGTTATGTGATTTGGTGACCGAATGTTGTTCGGAGTCCCGGATGAGATCACAGACATGTCGAGGAGTCTCGAAATGGTCGAGAGGTATAGATTGATATATATAATGATAGTATTCGGACACCGGAAGTGTTTCGGATTGTATCGGGTAATTATCGGAGTACCGGGGGGGGGGTTACCGGAACCCCCGGGGGAATAATGGGCCTTATGGGCCATAGGAGGGGAGCACACCAGCCCACAAGGGGTGGCGCCCCCCCTAATGAAGGAGGCCGAATTGGATAAAGAGGAGGGGGTTCGCCCCCCCTTTCCTTCCTCCCCCCTCTCTTCCCTTTTCCCCCTTCCGGTAATAAGGAAAGGGGGGGGCGAATTGGACTAGGGCCCCAAGTAGGATTCCTCCTACTTGGGGCACTCCATGGCAGCTCCCCTCCCCCTCCCACCTATATATAGATGGGGAGGGGGCGCCTAGATCACACACCAATAACTGTTAGCCGTGTGCGGCGCCCCCCTCCACAGATTACACCCTCGGTCATATCTTCGTAGTGCTTACGCGAAGCCCTGCGCAGATCACTTCACCATCACCGTCACCACGCCGTTGTGCTAACGGAACTCATCTACTTCCTCGACACTTTGCTGGATCAAGAGTTCGAGGGACATCATCGAGCTGAACGTGTGCAGAACTCGAAGGTGCCGTACGTTCGGTGCTTGATCGGTCGGAACGAGAAGAAGTTCGACTACATCAACCGCGTTGTCAAACGCTTCCGCTTTCGGTCTACGCGGGTACGTAGAAACACTCTCCCCCTCTTGTTGCTATGCATCTCCTAGATAGATCTTGTGTGAGTGTAGGAATTTTTTTGAAATTGCATGCTACGTTCCTAACAGTGGTATCAGAGCCAGGTCTATGCGTAGATGATATGCACAAGTAGAACACAAAGAGCTGTGGGCGGTGATAGTCATACTGCTTACCACCAACGTCTTATTTTGATTCGGCGGTATTGTTGGATGAAGCGGCCCGGACCAACCTTACATGACCATGTTCATGAGGCTGGTTCCACCGACAGATATGCAACTAGTTTTGCATAAAGGTGGCTGGCGGGTGTCTGTTTCTCCTACTTTAGTTGAATCGAATTTGACTGCGGCCGGTCCTTGTTGAAGGTTAAAACAACAAACTTGATAAATCACCGTTGTGGTTTTGATGCATAGGTAAGAACGATTCTTGCTAGAAGCCCGTAGCAGCCACGTAAAACTTGCAACAACAAAGTAGAGGACGTCTAACTTGTTTTTGCAGGGCATGTTGTGATGTGATATGGTCAAGACATGATGTGATATACGTTGTTGTATGAGATGATCATGTTTTGTAAAAGTTATCGGCAACTGGCAGGAGCCTTATGGTTGTCGCTTTATTGTATGAAATGCAAACGCCATGTAATTGCTTTACTTTATCACTATGCGTTAGCGGTAGTTGTAGGAGCAATAGTTGGCGAGACGACCACGACGCAACGATGGAGATCAAGGTGTCGAGCCGGTGACGATGGAGATCATGACGATGCTTTGGAGATGGAGATCAAAAGCACAAGATGATGATGGCCATATCATGTCACATATTTTGATTGCATGTGATGTTTATCCTTTATGCATCTTATTTTGCTTAGAACGACGGTAGCATTATAAGATGATCCCTTCACTAAATTTCAAGGTATAAGTGTTCTCCCTGAGTATGCACCGTTGCGACAGTTCGTCGTGTTGAGACACCACGTGATGATCGGGTGTGATAGACTCTACGTTCAAATACAACGGGTGCAAGACAGTTTTGCACATGCGGAATACTCGGGTTAAACTTGATGAGCCTAGCATGTACAGACATGGCCTCGGAACACTGGAGACCGAAAGGTCGAACGTGAATCATATAGTAGATATGATCAACATAGAGATGTTCACCATTGATGACTACTCCATCTCACGTCATGATCGGACATGGTTTAGTTGATTTATATCACGTATCATTTAGATGACTTGAGGGATGTCTATCTAAGTGGGAGTTCTTAAGTAATTTGATTAATTAAACTTAATTTATCATGAACTTAGTCCTGATAGTATTTGCAAATTATGTCGTAGATCAATAGCTCGCGATGTAGCTCCCCGTTTATTTTTTGATATGTTCCTAGAGAAAAATAAGTTGAAAGATGATAGTAGCAATGATGCGGACTTGGTCCGTGATCTGAGGATTATCCTCATTGTTGCACAGAAGAATTATGTCCTTGATGCACCGCTAGGTGACAGACCTATTGCAGGAGCGGATGCAGACGTTATGAACGTTTGGCAAAGCTCGATATGATGACTACTTGATAGTTTAGTGCACCATGCTTTACGGCTTAGAACCGGGACTTCAAAAAGTTTTGAACGCCATAGAGCATATGAGATGTTCCAAGAGCTGAAATTGGTATTTTAGACTCATGCCCGTGTTAAGAGGTATGAGACCTCTGACAAGTACTTTGCCTACAAGATGGAGGAGAATAGCTCAGCTAGTGAGCATGTGCTCAGAATGTCTAGGTACTACACTCGCTTGAATCAAGTGGGAGTTAATCTTCCAGATAAGATAGTGATTGACAGAGGTCTCTAGTCACTATCACCAAGTTACTAGAACTTCGTGATGAACTATAATATGCAAGGGATGACGAAAATGATTCCCAAGCTCTTCGCGATGCTGAAATCGGCGAAGGTAGAAATCAAGAAATAGAATCAAGTGTTGATGGTTAACAAGACCACTAGTTTCAAGAAAAAGGGCAAGGGAAAGAAAGGGAACTTCAAGAAGAATGGCAAGCAAGTTGCCACTCCCGTGAAGAAGCCCAAAGCTGGACCTAAGCCTGAAACTGAGTGCTTCTACTTCAAAGGAAATGGTCACTAGAAGCGGAACTACCCCAAATACTTGGCGGATAAGAAGGATGGCAAAGTGAACAAAGGTATATTTGATATACATGTTATTGATGTGTATTTTACTAGTGTTCATAGTAGCCCCTGGTATTTGATACCGGTTCAGTTGCTAACATTAGTAACTCAAAACAGGAGTTGCAAAATGAACAGAGACTAGTTAATGACGAGGTGACAATGTGTGTTGGAAGTGATTCCAAGGTTGATAAGATCACCATCGCACACTCCCTCTACCTTCGGGATTAGTGTTGGACATAAATAAATAAATATTATTTGGTGTTTGCGTTGAGCATGAATATGATTGGATCATGTTTATTGCGATACTGTTATTCATTTAAGTCAGAGAATAATTGTTGTTCCGTTTACATGAATAAAACCTTCTATGGTCATACACTCAATGTAAATGGTTTATTGAATCTCGATTGTAGTGATACACATATTCATAATATTGATGCCAAAAGATGCAAAGTTGATAATGATAGTGCAACATATTTTTGGCACTGCCATTTAGGTCATATTGGTGTAAAGCACATGAAGAAACTCCATGCAGATGGGCTTTTGGAATCACTTGATTATGAATCATTTGATACTTGCGAACCATGCCTCATGGGCAAGATGACTAAAACTACGTTCTCCGGAACAATGGAGCGAGCTGATGACTTATTGGATATAATACATATCGTTGTATGCGGTCTGATGAGTGTTGAAGCACGCGGCTGGTATCATTATTTTCCGCCCTTCACAGATGATTTGAGCAGATATGGGTATATCTACTTGATGAAACACAAGTCTGAAACATTTGAAAAGTTCAAAGAATTTCAGAGTGAAGTAAAGAATCATCGTAATAAGAAAATAAAGTTTCCACGATCTGATCGCGGAAGCGAATATTTGAGTTACGAGTTTGGTCTTCATTTAAAACAATGTGGAATAGTTTCACAACTCACGCCACCTGGAACACCACAGCGTAATGGTGTGTCCGAACGTCGTAACCGTACTTTATTAGATATGGTGCGATCTATGATGTCTCTTACCGATTTACCACTATCGTTTTGGGGTTATGCATTAGAGACAGCTGCATTCATGTTAAATAGGGCACCGTCTAAATCCGTTGAGACGATACCGTATGAACTGTGGTTTAGCAAGAAACCTAAGCTGTCGTTTCTTAAAGTTTGGGGTTACGACACTTATGTCAAAATGCTTTAGCCTGATAAGCTCGAACCCAAATCGGAGAAGTGCGTCTTCATAGGAAACCCAAAGGAAACAATTGGGTACACCTTCTACCACAGATCCGAAGGCAAGATCTTTGTTGCTAAGAATGGAACCTTTCTAGAGAAGGAGTTTCTCTCGAAAGAAGTGAGTGGGAGGAAAGTAGAACTTGATGAGGTAATCGTACGTTCTCTCGAATTGGAAAGTAGTTCATCAGAGAAAACCGTTCCCGTGATGCCTACACCAACTAGAGAGGAAGCTAATGATGATGATCATGAAACTTCGGATCAAGTTACTACAGAACCTCGTAGGTCAACCAGAACACGATCCGCACCAGAGTGGTACGGGAATCCTGTACTGGAAGTCATGTTACTAGACCAAGGCGAACCTACGAACTATGAAGAAGCTATGATGAGCCCAGATTCCGATAAATGGCTTGAGGCCATGAAATCTGAGATAGGATCCATGTATGAAAACAAAGTGTGGATTTTGGTGGATTTGCCCGATGATCGGCAAGCCATTGAGAATAAATGGATCTTCAATAGGAAGACGGACGCTGATGGTAGTGTTACTATCTAAAAAGCTTGACTTGTCGCAAAAGGTTTTCGACAAGTTCAAGGTGTTGACTACGATGAGATTTTCTCACTCGTAGCGATGCTTAAGTTTGTCCGAATCATGTTAGCAATTGCCGCATTTTATGAAATCTGGCAAATGGATGTCAAAACTGCATTCCTTAAAGGATTTCTTAAAGAAGAGTTGTATATGATGCGACCAAAAGGTTTTGTCAATCCTAAAGGTGCTAACAAAGTGTGCAAACTCCAGCGATCCATCTATGGACTGGTGCAAGCATCTCGGAGTTGGAATATATGCTTTGATAAGGTGATCAAAGCATATGGTTTTATACAGACTTATGGTGAAGCCTGTATTTACAAGAAAGTGAGTGGGAGCTCTATAGCATTTCTGATATTATATGTGGATGACATATTGCTGATTGGAAATGATATAGAATTTCTGGATAGCATAAAAGGATACTTGAATAAGAATTTTTCAATGAAAGACCTCGGTGAAGCTGCTTACATATTGGGCATCAAGATCTATAGTGATAGATCAAGACGCTTGATAAGTTTTTTCAATGAGTACATACCTTGACAAGATTTTGAAGGAGTTCAAAATGGATCAGTCAAAGAAGGAGTTCTAGCCTGTATTGTAAGGTGTGAAGTTGAGTAAGACTCAAAGCCCGACCACGGCAGAAGATAAAGAGAGAATGAAAGTCATTCCCTATGCCTCAGCCATAGGTTCTATAAAGTATGCCATGATGTGTACCAAACCTGTTGTATACCTTGCCATGAGTTTGTTAAGGTGGTACAATAGTGATCCAGGAGTAGATCACTAGACATCGGTCAAAATTATCCTTAGAGGAATAAGGAAATGTTTCTCGGTTACGGAGGTGATAAAGAGTTCGTCGTAAAGATTTACGTTGATGCAAGCTTTGACACTGATCTAGATGACTCTAAGTCTCAATCTAGATACATATTGAACGTGGGAGCAATTAGCTAGAGTAGCTCCATGCAGAGCATTGTAGACATAGAAATTTGCAAAATACATACGGATCTGAATGTGGCAGACCCGTTGACTAAACTTCTCTCACAAGCAAAACATGATCACACCTTAGTACTCTTTAGGTGTTAATCACATAGCGATGTGAACTAGATTATTGACTCTAGTAAACCCTTTGGGTGTTGGTCACATGGCGATGTGAACTATGGGTGTTAATCACATAAAGATGTGAACTATTGGTGTTAAATCACATGGCGATGTGAACTAGATTATTGACTCTAGTGCAAGTGGGAGACTGAAGGAAATATGCCCTAGAGGCAATAATAAAGGTGTTATTTTATATTTTCTTATATCATGATAAATGTTTATTATTCATGCTAGAATTGTATTAACCGGAAACTTGATACATGTGTGGATACATAGACAAAACACCGTGTCCCTTGTAAGCCTCTACTAGACTAGCTCGTTAATCAAAGATGGTTAAGTTTCCTAGCCATAGACATGTGTTGTCATTTGATGAACGGGATCACATCATTAGGAGAATGATGTGATGGACAAGACCCATCTGTTAGCATAGCATATTGATCGTTCAGTTTTATTGCTATTGCTTTCTTCATGTCAAATACATATTCCTTCGACTATGAGATTATGCAACTCCCGGATACCGGAGGAATGCCTTGTGTGCTATCAAACGTCACAACATAACTGGGTGATTATAAAGATGCTCTACAGGTATCTCCGAAGGTGTTTGTTTGGTTGGCATAGATCGAGATTAGGATTTGTTACTCCGAGTATCGGAGAGGTATCTCTGGGCCCTCTCGGTAATACACATCATAAGAAGCCTTGCAAGCAAAGTGACTAATGAGTTAGTTGCAGGATGATGTATTATAGAACGAGTAAAGAGACTTGCCGATAACGAGATTGAACTAGGTATGAAGATACCGACGATCGAATCTCGGGCAAGTAACATACCGATGGACAAAGGGAATAACGTATGTTGTCATAACAGTTCGACCGATAAAGATCTTCGTTGAATATGTGGGAGCCAATATGAGCATCCAGGTTCCGCTATTGGTTATTGACCGGAGAAGTGTCTCGGTCATGTCTACATAGTTCTCGAACCCGTAGGGTCCGCACGCTTAACGTTCGATGACGATTTAGTATTATATGAGTTATGTGATTTGGTGACCGAATGTTGTTCGGAGTCCCGGATGAGATCACGGACATGACGAGGAGTCTCGAAATGGTCGAGAGGTAAATATTGATATATAGGATGATAGTATTCGGACACCGGAAGTGTTTCGGATTGTATCGGGTAATTATCGGAGTACCGGGGGGGTTACCGGAACCCCCGTGGGAATAATGGGCCTTGTGGGCCATAGGAGGGGAGCACACCAGCCCACAAGGGGTGGCGCCCCCCCCCCCCCCCCAAGGAAGGAGGCCGAATTGGAGAAGGAGGAGGGGGTTCGGCCCCCCCTTTCCTTCCTCCCCCCTCTCTTCCCTTTTCCCCCTTCCGGTAATAAGGAAAGGGGGGGGGGGCGAATTGCCTCCTACTTGTGGCGCCCATCGCAGCTCCCTTCCCCCTCCCACCTATATATACATGGGGAGGGGGCGCCTAGAACACACACCAATAACTGTTAGCCGTGTGCGGCGCCCCCCTCCACAGATTACACCCTCGGTCATATCTTCGTAGTGCTTAGGTGAAGCCCTGCGCGGATCACTTCACCATCACCGTCACCACGCCGTTGTGCTGACGAAACTCATCTACTTCCTCGACACTTTGCTGGATCAAGAGTTCGAGGGACGTCATCGAGCTTAACGTGTGCAGAACTCGGAGGTGCCGTACGTTCGGTGCTTGATCAGTCGGAACGAGAAGAAGTTCGACTACATCAACTGCTTTGTCAAACGCTTCCGCTTTCGGTCTACGAGGGTACGTAGACACACTCTCCCCCTCTCGTTGCTATGCATCTCCTAGATAGATCTTGCGTGAGCGTAGGAATTTTTTTGAAATTGCATGCTACGTTTCCTAACAGCACCTTCAAGAAGGAATGCGACGACGACGCCACTGCTGCCCGGACAAGTCCAAGGGTTTCCCCCGGTACGCAGAGGGCAGCGGGGAAGGGGTATATCCGACGCCCTTCAGGAAGGTCCGGCTGCGCCCGCAGGCGTCACCGCGTCGATGACGGACAAGCCACCAGGGATTTCTCCCACCCAAACGACCACCACCACCCCGGACGCTCTAAAGTGCACCACCAGAACTGTCGCCCACCAACATGTGCCACCACGGTCACCGACCCATCAACGCCGTCTCTCTGAGCCATCGACACGAGACCTTGGGGAGGGACGAAGAGCCAACGGGCTCGGGGGCATCAGCCACTCAGCCGACGGGAGGGGACTACCACCACCGTTGCCGCGGAGCCGACCGGACATGACGGCAGGAGCTTACCACGCCCGCACAGGCCCGACCGGACCCCGAAGGATCCGGACAACCCCTGCTGCCACGCTGCAGCACATCGGCCGACGAAACCGCCACCGCCCGCAACCCCCGACGCCGTGCCATCTCCACCAGGGAGCCGCGCCACCGCGCGCTGGAGCGCCGGCCCGCCCCAACCCAGATGAGGCCCAGAGAAGCCCAGATCTGGGCGGAGCAGAAGCCGGCGGCCAGCCACACCACCACACTCCCCGCGGCAAACGGCCGCGCCGCCGCATCAGGAACGCCCGCGACCCGCGGAATCCCGCCGCCAAGTCGCACCATCGCAAGCCGAGGAGCACCGCCGCCGGCCACCGACGCCTGAGCAGTGGGGGGCGCACGTGGGGACAGGCAGGCCCGCCGCCGCCGGCACCACGCGGGCAAGGCCTGGCGGCGCGCGCTGGCGGCTGCGGGAGGAGGTAGGAGCGAAGGGGGCGCTGGGGGGAATGGGGAAGGGGCCCCCGGTCCCATCGCTCGGGGAGGTGACGCGGTGGTACGGGGGAGGGGGGAGGGAGGGAGGGGAGGGGATGGGGGCGAGAGAGAGGGCTAGCGGCGGTGGGCGCCGGCCGTGGCGGCGGCTACCCGCTACGGGGGAGCCGGCGGCGGCACGGGCGGAACCCTATGGAAGGGGGAAAGAGAGCGTGGGACCTTTTTCCTCATGGAAGCTTCTTTTTTGGTGGGTTTATTCGCGCTATGAATTACACTGAGCTGTGTGTTTTGTGGTCCGGCCCACCAGGTGCGGCAGTGGGCGCTGGTTGACTGAACCAGCGCATAAATCGAAGTATAGGAGCTCCCCATATCAGCACCCGATCTCACCATCTTTGCAGCGTTCGCTCTGATGAGCCGGGCAAATAATTTTGGTTTCGTAAAGTTTCCATCTATGCGTGCTCGATTCGTTTTGGAAACCTTCCGCCCAGATTTGAGAAGGTTCCGACTGGTTTTTCTTTCTATATTTTTTGTGCTGATTTTTCTCAGTTTTTTCTTAGTTGATCTTTTGTCTCCATTTTATTTTCTGGTTTTCATTTTTCGAATAGAAGTTAACATTTTTGTACATTCAAAAAATTCTTATACAGGTTGAATACTCTTTAATACACGTTGAACATTTATTTGAATTGATTTTGAACATTTGTTAAATACACATCGAACATTTCTTAAATACACATAAAAAAATAAACACACATAAACATTTTTTTAAATGCCATGATCATTAATTTCATGTGCGTATATTTTCGAACTATCTTGATTTTTTTTATTAAATGTCGTATTTTTTTAATGAATGATAAAAAAACATTGTTTTCAAAATTACATAAAAAATTACATAAACATTTTTCCAATTTTATGAAAATGTTTATAAATTCGTGAAAATATTTTTAAATCTTATGAATTTTTTTTTGAATGTTATGAACATTTTTTACAAATTACATGAACTCTTTAAATATATTCATTAACACTTTAAAAAAATGCATGAAGATATTTTGAAATGTATGAACATCTTTCAAATGTCACAAACATTTCATTTAATTATAAAAAAAATATTTTTTTAATCACGTGGACAAACTTTTACATTCCATGAACAATTTTTATTGCGTGGTGAAATTTTTTAAAGCCTAAGTAATGTATATTTTTCACATATATATTTGAAAGGAAATGCCACACCAATGAAAACCGAGGAAAAAAGATGCAAAGAATTAGAATATTTTTAATACACGAGAAGTTGAAAAAATTGTAAAAGGAGAAAGAAAAAATTAGAACATTTCGGTGGAGTCTTTTGCAACAAAGCTTAGGCCCTTTTCCCTCATGTAAAGGCATCAGGTGCGTCGAATATGAGACATCCTAATTAGCGCCCAAGGCGCCAACTACGTCTGTGCGCCCGCTGGTCATCTCATGGTTCGCGCCCAGTGCGGCTCATTCGCTTGTGTCCTTGGAACGCTCACCTTTTTTTTCACTCGCTCGCTTTTTTTTGCCCTGTTTTCTCTTTTGTTCCTGTGTTCTTCACTGAAATAAACGGTTGCCAGTTTTTTAAAGTTTAAAATAGTTCACAAATTTGAAAACTTTACTAATTATTGAAAGTGCATGAATTTGAAAAAATCACTTATTTGAAAAAAGTTAACAAATTTGAATAAAGTTCATGAATTTAAAAAAAGTTTACGAATTTACAAAAAATCGTGAATCTGAAAAAAGTTCACTAATTTTTAAAGTGTGTGAATTTGAAATTTTTCACAAATTTATAAAAAGATTAAGAATTTTAAGAAAGTTCGTAAATTTGAAAAAGTTCATGGTCTTGAAAAAGATTGTTAACTTAAAAAAGTTCATGAATTTGATGAAAAAGTTCACGAATTAAAAAAGAAAAAGAAAAATTAAAATGAAAAACAAAAATTAAAATAAAAACTAGAGAAGGGGAAAATGTAAAACGGACAAACCAAACAAATATCGGTGAAACACAAACCAGAGAATAACTAGCTAGAAAATCAAGTAAACTAAAGAAACACGAGAACAAACAAAACGGCTAGAAGCTTCACCAAACTAATAGAATGTTACATGCTACATGGGTCGGCCATTTCCTATGCAACGCTGGGGGAGGGTGTGCGCCAGCTACCAAATAGCCTTCACCTGGTGCCTTGAGCGCCGAATAGGAATCGGCATCGAAAATTCTATTGTTAGGTTATATGAGCTTGACCTACTTTCAGCATCAGGCCTATACATGGGCATCTGGTATGACAAATCTCATGGGCTCTATACGTTGCCTATGTGGGCTTGGAAGTAGCAGCTACGAGTTAACTCTAGCAGGAATATCCAAAATGCTAACCCTTCTCATTAACTAATTTTTTCTTGGCTTTTATTACTTTTCTTCTACTATTTTTCTTGTTTAAGACTATTAGGAGAAATTTACTAGACTCTTCCTAAATATACAATACACTCTGTCTAAAAATAAAGTGCAACCCATCCAAAAATGGTGCACCCAGTAAAAAAACAGTAGACCATTGTATAAGAATGAAGTGAACCAGCGTTCGAAAATATGGTGTAAATTACTACTCCCTCCGTCCCAAAATAAGTGACTCAACAAAGTTAGTACAAAGTTGAGTCCCTTAATTTGGGACGGAGGGAGTATAATTATTTTTCAAAGTGCATTACACACTAGAGTTGAATTGAAGTAGATAGTTGCGCACAGGTAAATGGAAGAGTCGTCAAAGTCAAAAAAATTAGAACAAGTTGAAATAAAGAAGCGGATTTTGATTTGTCATTCAGAGAAGCGACTTTTTGATGTTTAAAAGTAGGGTAAAAGTACTTAAACTTTAGAAGCTAAGCTCTTTCCACCCGCTAAAACTCTACATTTTAGGAGAATTCTATATTTTAAGAGCTACCATATTTTGATTGGTACTCCAACCATAGCCCTAAAACTTATCTCCCTCCCCTCGCTGCCTCTATCACTCTTTACAAAAGAATAAAATAAAGGCGGAGAATGGCTGACGAAAGGTGGTGGCAAATGGTAGTGACTCCAACAAGGTTTGGTGGGTAGCGACATGTAGTGATGGGAGGGAAAATTCATGGAGGTGTTACATGCATTTTGCATCGTGTGTTAGGTAAGTCTTTTTACGCTATAGACATATTATTTTTTGTATTCTACCATCACTGTGTTATCTTTTTACCTCAATTTCATCGGGAGTACAATTTTGAGCTTAGATGGAGCATTCTAAAAACTAGTTTTGGTGGAAAATATGAAGACTGAACATTAAAGGGAGCTTTGTAAAGAAGAGCCAAAGCCATCAGAGGAGTGATGTTGCTTGAACTACGTCGGTATTTCCCCAAAAAGGAAGGGATGATGCAGCACAGCTACGATAGGTATTTCCCTCAGTTCTGAAACCAAGGTATCAATCCAGCAGGAGAATCGAGCAACACTATGTAAACGGTACATGCACACAAAGAACAAATACTTGCAACACGACGCTTATGAGGGGTTGTCAATCCCTCTACGGGTAACGGCGCCAGAAATTGTCAAGTTGACGGGATAAAAATTGTGTAGATTGGATAAATAGATCTCGATAAAACGCGAAATAAAATAGATAACAAAAAAGTGAAGCAAGGTATTTTTGGGTTTTTGGAATAATAGATCTGAAAATAAAAGCGAATAAAAATAGATCTTAAAGCAAATATGGTAAAGGATAGACCCGGGGGCCGTAGATTTCACTAGTGGCTTCTCTCAAGAAAATAGCACACGATGGGTAAACAAATTACTCTTGGGCAATTGATAGAATATCGAATAATTATGACGATATCCAAGGCAATGATCAATATATAGGCATCACGTCCAAGATTAGTAGACCGACTCCTGCATGCATCTACTACTATTACTCCACACATCGACCGCTATCCAGCATGCATCTAGTGTATTAAGTTCATGGAGAAACGGAGTAATGCAATAAGAACGATGACATGATGTAGACGAGATCTATTCATGTAGGAATAGCCCCCATCTTGTTATCCTTAATAGCAACGATACATGTGTGTCTTGCTGCCCCTTTTGTCACTGAGAAAGAACACCGCACGATCGAACCCATCACAAAGCACCTCTTCCCATGGCAAGAAAAATCGATCTAGTTAGCCTAACTAAACCAAAGATTCGAAAAAGAAATACGAGCCTATAAATAATCATGCATATAAGAGATCAAAAGAAGACTCAAATAATATTCATGGATATAGATCTGATCATAAACTCAAAGTTCATCGGATCCCAACAAACACACCGCAAAAAAGAGTTACATCAAATAGATCTCCAAGAGACCATTGTATTGAGAATCAAAAGAGAGAGAGAGGAAGCCATCTAGCTACTGTCTACAGACCCGTAGGTCTATGATGAACTACTCACGCATCATCGGAGAGGCACCAATGAGGATGATGAACCCCTCCGTGATGGTGTCTAGATTGGATCTCATGGTTCTGGAACTTGCAGGGGCTGGAATTGTTTTTCGTCGACTCTCCTAGGGTGAAGGGGCGGTGCGGGAGGCCACCGAGGGGGGCACAACCCCCTGGGTGCTCCTGGGCTCCTGGGCGCGCCCAGGTGGGTTGTGCCTACCTCGGGCCTCCCTTCTGGTACTTCTTTGGCCCATCTTGTGTCTTCTGGTCCAAAAAAATTCTCAAAAAAGTTTCGCTGCATTTGGACTCCGTTTGGTACTGATATTCTGTGAAGTAAAAAACAAGCAAAAAACAGCAACTGGCACTGGACACTATGTCAATAGGTTAGTCCCAAAAAATGATATAAAGTTGCTATAAAATGATTGTAAAACATCCAAGAATGGTAATATAACAACATGGAACAAGCAAAAATTATAGATACGTTGGAGACGTATTAGCATCCCCAAGCTTAATTCCTACTCGTCCTCGAGTAGGTAAATGATAAAAACAGAATTTTTGATGTGGAATGCTACCTAACATGTTCATCACATATTATTTTCTTTTGTAGCATGGACATTTGGACTTTTATATGGTTCAAAGCAATAGTCTAGTTTTGACATGAAGATTTCAATACTCAAGCATATCAACAAGCAACCATGTCTTTCAAAATATCAACACTAAAAAAAGTTATCCCTAGCCCATCATGCTCAATCATTGATCCATTCATGAAACACACTCGCATATTAGCTACATCCAATGCTCAAGTACGATCATAGTGCCCCTTAGTTGGTGTTTTATAAGAGAAGATGGAGACTCAAATAAAAATAAAAATTGCATAAAGTAAATATATAGGCCCTTCGCAGGGGGAAGTAGGGATTTGTAGAGGTGCCAGAGCTCAAAGCTTAAGTTGAGAGATAAATTTTTTTGAGAGGCATACTTTTCTCGTCAACGAAAATGACCGAGTAATTCCCAACACTTTCCATGCTAGATTCCCAAACAGAAAATAAAAGTTAATCCTTTTTCCATCATTCTTTCACATTCCACGGCTAGCCGTATCCACGGGTACCGTTCATACCAACACTTTCCAAGAAATTTATTATTTGACAACCTAAAGTAATTTTTTTTTATTTCGGGACTGGGCATCCCTAGTACCGCCGCACTCTTGTGCAATGACAAGTGAATAAACACTCATCTTGAGAATAACACATCTAGCATGGAAAATATTGGTCACCCCCTGCCGCTTCATGAGCGGTACGGGCACACAAAAAGAAAATTTATTTTGAAAATTAGAGATGGCACATACAAATTTGCTTAGAACGGCATGGAAATACCTCATATAGGTAGGTATGGTGGACTCATATGGCAAAACTGGGTTTAAAGAATTTGGATGCACAAGTAGTATTTCTACTTAGTACAAGTGGAGGCTAGCAGAAAGATTGAGAAGCAACCAACCAAGAAACGAAAAATCACATAAGCGAGCATTAAGCATAACTAACACCGAATAATGCACCACAATTGGATGTAATTTCATTGCACAATTATTGACTTTCGTGCTTGCATAGGGAATCACAAACCTTAACACCAATATTCTTACTAAAGCATAATTACTCACCAACATGACTCACATATCACTATCATCATATCTCAAAACTATTACAAAGAATCAAGTTTATTTTGTCCAATGATCTTCATGAAAGTTTTTATTATATCCCTCTTGAATATCTATCGCTTTGGGACTAGTTTCATATATTGCAATTGCTTTTGACAAGCTCAAACAAATCTAAGTGAAGAACATTAGCATACAATTTTTCGTCTCTCAAAATAATATAAGTGAAGCATGAGAGAATTTCTTCAAAAATTTGCTAACTCTCAAATTAATCTAAGTGAAGCATGAGAGCATTTCTTCAAAAAATATTAAAGCACACCGTGCTCAAAAAGATATAAGTGAAGCACTAGAGCAATTCCATAGCTCAAAAAATTTAAGTGAACCATATAGAGCAATTCTAACAAATCATAGCATAATTTTGGCTCTCTCAAATAGGTGTGTCCAGCAAGGATACTTGTGACAAACTAAAAAGCAAAATAATCAAAGACTCATATAATACAAGACGCTCCAAGCAAAACTCATTGACGGTGTCCTGGACCAGGGGGTACTCACCATGTCGTCTCCCGACTAGGTGGATCGGGCCGAGGACCCCCATGGCGGTTCCTTATTGGGCCAGTTCGGACAGCCCATGCCGCATACAAGGAAGACTCCACAAGACTTGGTGCCCAAGCCAAGGACTCTCCTAAAACCCTAGGCCTCCGGTACATTATATAAACCGAGGCCAGGCTAGTCAATAGATCATCTAATATTCATTAGAACAATCTCGTGGTAGATACATGTACCCTATACTACACCCATATCAATACAACCAAAAGTAGGACGTAGGGTTTTACCTTCATCAAGAGGGCCCGAACCTGGGTAAAATCTGTGTCCATGTTACCATCGCTCCAAGACGCCTAGCTTAGGACCCCTACTACGAGATATGCCGGATATAGAACCGACACTCATGATATGTGACGAATAAAAATATAGCTCCAAGTAAAATACCGATGGTCGTTAGAAGAAAGAGGGGATGCCTTCCGGGGCATCCCCAAGCTTAGTTACTTGGTTCTCCTTGAATATTAACTTGGGGTGCCATGGGGCATCCCCAAGCTTAGGCTCTTTTCACTCCTTATTCCTTCATCCATCGTGATCTCACCCAAAACTTGAAAACTTCAATCACGCAAAACTTAACAAAACCTTCGTGAGATCCGTTAGTATAAGAAAACCAATCTTTACTTTAAGTACTGTAAAAAAACCATTCAAATTTTGTTATTGCATTATATCTACTGTATTCTAACTTTACCATGGCTTATACCCCCGATACAATCCATAGATTCATCAAAATAAGCACACAATGCAAAGAAAACAGAATCTGTAAAAAACAGAACAGTCTGTAAAGATGTGAATTGTTCTCATACTTCTGTAACTCCAATTTTTTTGAAAATTTAGGAAAAAATAAAAAAATTGTATATCAATCTTGTTTAAAAAATTCAGAATTTTTCATCGCTTCTGTGAATTTAAACAATTCTGTTACTGGACGCAAAAGTTTCTGTTTTTCAACAGGATCAAATCAACTATCACCAAAGCTATCCCAAAGGCTTTACTTGGCACAAACACTAATTAAAACATAAAAAACACAATCATAACAGAGGCACAATTGTGCAAACACTCAAGAATACAAAGAAAAAGTCAAAAATAAATTTTATTCATTGGGTTGCCTCCCAACAAGTGCTATCGTTTTATGCCCCTAGCTAGGCATAATGCGTAGATTCAAGTTTTGTCATCTTTCTTCTTATTTTCCATAGATGTGTTCTTGTCAGGAGGTTTTGCAAAAATAACTTGAAACACATTATTCATAGAAATTTTAGCATTATCAAGTTGCCCATCTACGTACCCCCTCTGATTTCCGGCAACAATCCAAGAATATTGTTGATTAACATCTTTGAAAACTTGTTGGATTATATCTAAAACGGGGATTTCCTTTTTAAGATTCTCATAAAAAAATTGGTTATTTCTAAGAAAATGTCTCAACATATAATCACTATTATAAAGGATCTCATTTGTCACCGGTTTTTCACGGCTCATACCATAAAAATCAAAAATTTCCCTAGCTTCCCGTACTATGTAGTCAAATTCATTCATAAGAATAACGGTAGCTAACTTTTTTGCTTTAGGATCCTTTATAACGGGTATCTCATAAAATAATCTCTGCAAGGTAGGGTGGGTACGGATAAATCTATTTTCAAGTTTCAGAACTAGTGCTGAAATAGCTTCCGCATAAGATTTAGTTCTTTGAAGTATAGGAGTATCATCAAGAGTCAAATTCCAACACTATTGAAAAATTCTTGGATATGTTCTTTTCCCATAACGTTCCCTTGCCCCCAAACAAAATTTTTAGCATGCAGATTGCCAGATCGTCCAATTTTAGGAGTTAGGCCATCAGCTGTTTCTGCCATACCAAAATCACTCATGGTGACAAGTTTAAGTAAATAAGGGATCTGACGAGAAAAAGGGCGAAAGAAAAAGAGGGCGAATACAAAGGCAAATTTTGTGAAGTGGGAGAGATGAAAAGGAGAGGCAAATGGCAAATAATGTAAATTGCAAGGAGATGAGGTTTGTGATTAGGAACCTGATAGATGTTGATGATGTCTCCCCGGCAACGGCGCCAGAAATTCCTTTTGATGTCGCTTGAACTACGCCGGTATTTCCCCAAAGAGGAAGGGATGATGCAGCACAACTACGGTAGGTATTTCCCTCAGTTATGAAACCAAGGTATCAATCCAGTAGGAGAACTAAGCAACACTATGTAACGGTACCTGCACACAAAGAACAGATACTTGCAACCCGACGCTTATGAGGGGTTGTCAATCCCTCTACGGGTAAAAAATGTGTAGATTGGATAAATAGATATCAATAAAACGCAAAATAAAATAGATAGCAAAAAAGTGCAGCAAGGTATTTTTGGGTTTTTGGAATAATAGATCTAAAAATAAAAGCGAATAAAAATAGATCTCAAAGCAAATATGATAAAGGATAGACCCGGGGGCCGTAGATTTCACTAGTGGCTTCTCTCAAGAAAATAGCACACGGTGGGTAAACAAATTACTCTTGGGCAATTGATAGAAGATCAAATAATTATGATGATATCCAAGGCAATGATCAATATATAGGCATCACGTCCAAGATTAGTAGACCGACTCCTGCCTGCATCTACTACTATTACTCCACACATCGACCGCTATCCAGCATGCATCTAGTGTATTAAGTTCATGGAGAAACGGAGTAATGCAATAAGAACGATGACATGATGTAGACGAGATCTATTCATGTAGGAATAGCCCCCATCTTGTTATCCTTAATATCAACGATACATGTGTGTCTTGCTACCCCTTTTGTCACTGGGAAAGAACACCGCACGATCGAACCCATCACAAAGCACCTCTTCCCATGGCAAGAAAAATTGCTGCATTTGGACTCCGTTTGGTACTGATATTCTGCGAAGTAAAAAAGAAGCAAAAAACAGCAACTGGCACTGGGCACTATGTCAATAGGTTAGTCCCAAAAAATGATATAAAGTTGCTATAAAATGATTGTAAAATATCCAAGAATGATAATATAATAGCATGGAACAAGCAAAAAATTATAGATACGTCGGAGACCTATCAAGGAGAAACCTCCATGTTTCGTCGAAGCCAAACACATGACAAGAACTGGTACAAGCGCGTACACTACTATTTGCCAATGCCTTCGTCAGATCAAATATATCTCAGATGCGCAAGTGCTTCGGGGGTAGGATGAATAAAGAGACTCCATAGAGGTAGTACCAAAAACTCCACCTTCGGATCATATCAGGAGGGGGCTGTGCAAGAGAGCAACCATCGCCACCAATAATTCGAGCGTAGTGGTCATGGGCAACGGTATCCACTGCCTTCATCACAATCTTAACCGCCACTATCAACTCCCTCGATCATCTTGTTGTAATATCTGAACTCATTCATTTTGATTCAGAACTTGTTGTGGATTTGTATGAAGATTACCTTCATTCATCTCTGATTTATATGGATATCTTGTTTGTGTGTTGTGCCTTAATGTTTGAGTAGTCCCCTAGTTTTGGGGGATATGAAGGAACCATAGTTCACCTATACTTCAAGTGCGGTAATTTGTCCTATCTACGTGATACGTTTGTGATGATATTCTTTGCGATGTTGGGGGAACATTGACTAGATAACATGTGTCCTAAAACAACATGAATGATGTCAATGTGGTTGGTTGCGGGGATTGAAGTACTACGGTGATAGAAACTATCTCTCTCCTAATCATACCTTTAGTATGAGATCAGAGACCCATGCTCTTTATACCACAACCACGGGGAGACACTTAAACATTATCCTACTCCAGCGGCAGTCAGGAGTGGTGATGGTCATTGTATGCGATACGAGACTAAGATATTAATACATCTTTCCTTTGGCTCCACGCTGGCATATACATATCCCACTGGGGAATCCGGAAACTCCGAGAACATCCTTATTACACCCTTAAAAGCTCTTTCTTCTGTTATTACTCGCTCATAACCAATTCAATTGAAATGGCTCTTCTATGTGGAACCAGGGTGTAGGATCGAAAGTAGGTCTAGAGGGGGGGGGGGTGATTAGACTACTTGACCAAATAAAAATCTAGCCTTTTCCCAATTTTAAGTGTTGGCAGATTTTAGCAACTAGTACAAGTCAAGCAATCAACCTACACATGCAATTCCGATAGGTGGTGCTATCGTACATCCACGTTGATGGAGACTTCAACCCACGAAGGGTAACGGTTGTGTGAGTCCACGGAGGGCTCCACCCACGAAGGGTCCACGAAGAAGCAACCTTGTCTATCCCACCATGGCCATCGCCCACGAAGGACTTGCCTCACTTGGGTAGATCTTCACGAAGTAGGCGATCTCCTTGCCCTTACAAACTTCTTGGTTCAACTCCAGAATCTTTTCGGAGGCTCCCAAGCGACACCTAACCAATCTAGGGAGACACCACTCTCCAAAAGGTAATAGACGGTGTCTTGATGATGAACTCCTTGCTCTTGTGCTTCAAATGATAGTCTCCCCAACACTCAACTCTCTCTCATAGATTTGGCTATGGTGGAAAGATGATTTGAGTGGAAAGCAACTTGGGGAAGGCTAGAGATCAAGATTCTTGTGGTAGGATTGGAATGTCTTGGTCTCAACACATGAGTAGGTGGTTCTCTCTCAGAAAATGAGTAGTGGAAGTGTAGGCATGTTCTGATGGCTCTCTCTTGAATGGAGATGGGGATGGAGGGGTATATATAGCCTCCACACAAAATCCAACCGTTACACACATTTGACCCAACTCGGTCAGACCGAATAGAGGAACTCGGTGAGGCCGATTTAGTTCAAGATGTGACCGTTAGGAATCTCGGTGGGACCGACTTGAACAACTCGGTGGGACCAATGTGCAAGGGCTAGGGCAAAACCTCATCTCGGTGTGACCGATTGCTTGAACCCGGTGGGACCGATTTCAGCAATGAGCAAACAGAGAGTTGGTCAAGCAAACTCGGTGGGACCGATTGCTCATTTCGGTGAGACCAAAATGTTATATAGGGAAACAGAGAGTTCGCAGGGCCATCTCGGTGAGACCGAGATCTGTATCGATGTGACCGAGTTGTCTAGGGTTTCTGGCAGTGGCTATGTCAACTGAACTCAGTGGCGCCGGATAGATCAAATCGGTGGGGCCGAGTTTGACTTTAGGTTTTGGACAAATGTGGAAATGAGAAAGTGGCTGAGGGTTTTTGGAGCAATATCACTAAGCACTTTGAGAAAGTAGACCATTAAGCAACACCTCATCCCCTTTTAATAGTATTGGCTTTCCTATGGACTCAATGTGATCTTGATCACTAAAATAGAAATGAAGAGTCTTAGCTTTTGCCAATCTTTGTCCTTAGCATTTTGAGGGGTCCACATCTCTAGTCCATGCCATGCCAATCATTGAACTTTCTGAAATATTTAACTTGAATGGATATTAGTTCAATGAGCTATATGTTGTTATGAATTACCAAAACCACCCGGGGATTAGTTGCACTTTCACAGGGAATAAGTCGCAGGACGTTGCAATACCATCACAAAGGGCAAGCAGTCGTCCCCGTGGGTTTGACACTCTTACATCGAAAACCAGCTACTATTAACCCTATGCATTGCAAGACATGAATTAGTTCCCCATTGCACCCCTAGATTTGGTAAGAAAATAGGGGTGGATTGGATCCCCAAAATTGGTAGGTGGATGATAGCATGGTTGGGGGAAAGTACCAGGTGTACCAAGAAATTTGGTGCTACTGGTGGACCCAATTTAAAGTATTCATTTTATGAATATTCAAATAATTTTTTTGTGTTATAGTAGCAATAAAAAGATTTTAGTTGGGGTGTAACCCTCTTAGCGACGCGTGATACGTCTCCAACGTATCTATAATTTTTGATTGTTCCATGCTTATTATAGTATCAATCTTGGATGTTTTATATACAATATTATTTTTTGGGACTAACCTACTAACTTAGTGCCAGTTGCTGTTTTTTGCTTGTTTTTGACTTTGCAGAATATCAGTACCAAATGAAGTCCAAATGCCACGAAACTCTTTAGAGATTGTTTTCTGGCAATAAGAGACCCTGCTTCGGAAAGGAACGAGAAGACGAAGGAGTGGCCCACTAGGCACCAGGGCGTGCCCTGGTACCTAGTGGGGCCCACAAGCCTCCATTTGACCTAACTCCGCCTCTATAAATTCCCAAAAATCAGAAAACCTACCAGGGAGTCCACGAAATACTTTTTCCGCCAACTCAAGCCTCTGTTCTCGAGAGATCCCATCTGGGGACCCTTTCTGGCACTCTGTCGGAGGGGGAATCAATCACAGAGGGGCCCTACATCAACCTTGCCTCCCCTCCGATGATGCGTGAGTAGTTTACCACACACCTACGGGTCCATAGTTAGTAGCTAGATGGGTTCTTTTCTCTTGATGTTCTTCAATACAATGTGCTCGACGTTCTTGGAGTTCTTTTCGATGTAATTCTTTTTTGCGGTGTGTTTTTCGGGATCTGATGAATTGTGAGCTTATGATCAGATCTAGGCATGAATATTACTTGATTTTTTTGAACTCTTTTATGCATTATTAATATAGCTTCGTATTTCTTCTCTGATTTATTGGTTTGGTTTGACCAACTAGATTGATTTATCTTGCCATGGGAAGAGGTGCTTTGTAATGGGTTCGATCTTTCGGTGCTCAATCCCAATGACAGAAAGGGACATGACACGTATGTATCATTGCTATTAAGGGTAAAAAGATGGGGTTTATTCATACGTGAGTTTATCTTGTCTACATCATGTCATCTTGCTTAAAGCATTACTCCGTTTTTCCATGAACTTAATACACTAGATGGATGCTGGATAGCGGTCGATGTGTGGAGTAATAGTAGTAGATGCAGAATCATTTCGGTCTACTAATCTTGGACACGATGCCTATGTATGATCATTGCCTTGGATATCGTAATAATTATTTGCATTTATGTCAATTGCCCAATAGTAATTTGTTTACCAACCGTAAGCTATTTTCTCGAGAGAAGCCTCCAGTGAAAACTATGGCCCCCGGGTCTATCTTTATAATATATATAATCCTAAAAATACCTTGCTACAATTTCCTTTATTTATTTTATTTTGTATTTTTGTCAGATATATCTATCAAAACTATACAATTTAATCTTGCTCGTAACTGTTGAGGATTGACAACCCCTCTATGCGTTGGGTTGCAAGTATTTGTTGTTTGTGTGTAGGTGTTGTTAGTGTTGCTTGGTTCTCCTACTGGATTGATAATCTTTGTTTCATAACTAAGGGAAATACTTATCTCTAATGTACTGCATTGATACGGCTCCATCGTATCTATAATTTTTGATTGTTTCATGCCAATATTATACAACTTTCACATACTTTTGGCAACATTTTATATGATTTATTGGACTAACCTATTGATCCAGTGCCCAGTGCCAGCTCCTCCGCCGCAGAGAACAGAGAGACAGATCCAATCTCGGAGGGGCTCTCGCCCCTCCGCCGCCATGGAGGCCATGGACCAGAGGGGGAACCCTCCTCCCATCTAGGGGGGAGGCCAAGGAAGAAGAAGAAGGAGGGGGCTCTCTCCCCCTCTCTCCCGGTGGCGCCGGAACGCCGCCAGGGCAATCATCATGTGACGGCGATCTACTCCAACAACTCTGTCATCGTCACCAACAACTCCATCACATTCCCCCATCTATATTTAGTGGTCCACTCTCCCGCAACCCGCTGTACCCTCTACTTGAACATGGTGCTTTGTGCTTCATATTTTTATCCAATGATATGTTGCCATCCTATGATGTCTGAGTAGATTTTTATTGTCCTATCGGTAATTGGTGAATTGCTATGGTTTGTTTAATTTGCTTGTGGTTATGTTGCTGTCCTTTGGTGCCCATCATATGAGCGCGCGTGTGGATCACACCATAGGGTTAGTTGTATGTTGATAGGACTATGCATTGGAGGGCAAGGGTGACAACAGCTTCAGTCTAAACATAGAAATTGATACGTACATGATTGAAGGGGGAGCAATATATATCTTAATGCTATGGTTGGGTGTTTTACCTTAATGAACGTTAGTAGTTGCGGATGCTTGCTAATAGTTCCAATCATAAGTGCATAGAATTCCAAGTAAGGGACGACATGCTAGCAGTGGCCTCTCCCACATAAAAACTTGCTATCGGTCTAGCAACGTAGTCAATTGCTAAGGGACAATTTTGCAAATCGTACCACCACTAATCCACACTCATTTTACTAATTTAATTGTGTCTTTATCTAAACAGCACCTAACTTTTATTTTCACGTTCTTTATTATCTTGCAAACCTATCCATACTTATAAAGTACTTCTAGTTTTATTCTTATTCTAGGTAAAGCAAACGTTAAGTGTGCGTAGAGTTGTATCGGTGGTCGATAGAACTTGAGGGAATATTTGTTCTACCTTTAGCTCCTCATTGGGTTCGACACTCTTATTTATCGAAGAAGGCTACAAACGATCCCCTATACTTGTGGGTTATCAAGACCTTTTTCTGGCGCCGTTGCCAGGGAGCAATAGCGTGGAGTGAATATTCTCGTGTGTGCTTGTTTGCTTTATCACTAAGTAGTTTTTATTTTTTGCTCTAAGTTATTCTCTATCTTTAGTTATGGATATGGAACACGAAACACCAAAAAATTAGTGGTACTTGCTACTCATGGAGATGGGGAACCTCCTAAAACCCTCGATGCTCGTTATGTGAAAAATATTATGCACTACTTTGATAATCCTGAGAAAACCCCATTTAACATGATAATGGGAGACACGTTGGATCAACGTGAATACTTTAGGGATTATCGCTTGACACAAAAAGGGAAATTATTATGGGATCAAACTAATATGCTGCATTGGTATGCTCGGGATCTATGCTTGAGATATGATTATACTTGTTGCTCTAGGTTGAAGGCTCAACACCTTCCCTTTTCATGTGAATTTAGCGATAATGAAACCTTGGCTTCTTATGCTAATGGTAGATATGATTACTATGATGTGGAACAAATAGAAGAATTTGTTGCTTTTAAGGGTGCTTATGAAATTGAATCTTTGTTTGAAAAGTTTGAAGATTTTGATGATTCGGTTTATAGACCTGAAAATTTTGCTATACTTAAATATTGCTATGATAATTATAAATGCAATTATGATATTGATGTATTTATTGAGAATGTCTCCGCTGTCCAAGAAGAGACTAATATTTTGCAGGAGTCTCACTGGTACAGTGTAGCGACCCGACCCGAATGGATCAAAGTCTCTGTGCTTAAGTGTCATCCCTGGATCGGTATGCTGACACACACAGTACTCGAGGATTTATAACAGAGGTAAATCACATGTATAAAGTAACGTAAATACTATTACCTCAATCCATATAGCGGAAGTAACAACAAGGTTGTGGATTCCCATCAACACCAACGGCAAAGTTGAGTGTAGAAATCGTAACCCTAACGTATCACTTACTCGTCGTAAGAATCCTGCAACATGAGACGTTGCAGCCCGAAACGGGTCAGTACATTGAATATACTGGCAAGATAACACAGTAGAGCAATGAACAGAATAAATGCTATCACTACATGCATATATGGCTGGTGGAGGCTCTACGGTTAATATGTTTTGCGAAAAGCCAATTTTTCCCTACATCAAAGGAATATATTTTATTTAACTATCATGGTGGTTGTTGAACATTGAGAAGGTAAATCCCCCTCTCAATCCCAATTAAAAGTAATCGTTAAACCCGACAAATTAATTTAGAGTGATGAGATCAATATGATAATCCAAGAACCAGATACTCAAGATGTCCATAACCGGGGACACGGCTAATCATGATTAGTTTGTACACTCTGCAGAGGTTTGTGCACTTTTCCCCACAAGACTCGATCTCCTCCGTTGGATTTCTCGCACTTCATGGTGTTTGAGAAACGGATGACCGAGACACAGTCTTTCAGAAACATTTACTCCTTACTCTGGGTAGACAGTTACACCTACTTTCCCCTACATCTGCTAGCCTACCACTGAAAGAGGTCATGTAACATACTCAACTATGCTAGAGCCCATAATAGCTTGTGGCTGCACACGGAAGTTTCTAGCATGAATAATCTTATGATCCCTTTGAGCCTGGGTGGCGAACCATAGGAGGATCACACGGTATAACCCCGGGATCTCCTAGGACAACACTGGTATATCCCCAGGTGTCCGGGCAAGCCACTGGTATATCCCCAGGGTGCCCCAACCAATCCACCCAGATGTGTATTAAAGTAGCCACCTTAAGTTAACCATTAATTAACAATCTCACATCGGTCATGGATACACTCAAAACCCAATCCACGTCTACGAGCATAGCATGGCAACATAAGCATAGCGTGGAAGTAACTCCCAAGGGTTTTATAATAAAAGGGCAATAGGTTCTACCTCATCATCTACTTCCCAATACCCACAAGTTAATCACATCCTAGTCATGTAGTGTTTGAGGATAAAACTAATGCATAAAAACTGGGTATAGAAGAGTATGATCAAAGTGTGAACTTGCCTTGTACTGTTGATGAAGATCTTTCGCACTCATAATTCCTGATAGTTCTACTCGTCACACTCCGTTCAATCTAACGTGAGCAAGCAATTGCATACATAAGCACTCATGCAAAAGAATCGAAGAAAAGATCTCGAAAAACTTCGAAAACTAGCAATTAACTCTTGCAACAGAAAACAATTTCTAACAGTACCAAAATTGGGTGGATTTGGTCTTATCAGAAAGTTTAGGTCAAGAGCTTCAATTAGCAAAAAGAATCAATTAAATCGGAGTTACGAAACTCAAGTTATAGCCAAAACAAGTTTGAATATGAATCTGAACAAATTTCGAAATTTGAAAGTTGCAAAAAGTTTATTTGATAGATTCACTAGAAAGGTGGAATCAAGACAAAAATATTGGCGTTGGTTTCGTCTAATTTGGATGAACGAGTAAAAAGTTATGGCTATTTGAAAAATCAGGGCCAAGCTGTTTTACGAAAGAAAAAGAGTTATGGCTAAAAGAATTCTAGTCCTAAAATGTAAATACAAGGACTAATTTATAAATCTAATTATTCTACCGTACTAGTCTAGAAATAATAAGCTACGGGAGTATATAAAAAAATACGAAGAAAGATACCTTTATAAGGTAGAGAAAAGATGACTTCCGAGAGAGAAGACAACTTTCAGAAGTCCCGCCGGAGAGAAGAAAAATATTTTTATTTAGTGAATCTAGTCAAACCAAAATATATTGATTTAACCCGAATCGGATGATTTTTGGAGGCTCTATGGGTCTATATTTATAGGTGGAAAGGAGGCTTAGAGGTCAAAAGCTAGGCAATGTGGGACTAAACGTAAACAAAAGGCAGACGAAAGATATAGGAAAAACAAAAAAAAGGAACGACGCCGCATGGGCCTTCGGCCGGCCTGCGCGCATGCGCGCATGTGTGCGTGCGTGTTTTTTTTTTAACAGAAAATAAATAAATTAAAGGACAACTGGAAAAATAATATAGTCCGACCTGCTAGCTATGTTGCGCACGTTGGCGAAGGATAGCAGTCGGTCGCTCGTACAGTTTTTTTTTTTAGAATAAAAACAAAAAAAAGGTAAACGGAAAATAAGAAAAATTTCCATAGGCATATTATATATCAAAATTTTCAGAAAAAGATTTCCTAAAAGATGAACATATTTTCAGCGGCAAATAAATTTCACAAAAATTTAAATAAAGCAAACAGTGCTACTGCTGCAATAAAACCTAATAAAAATCATTTTAAAAATACCAAAATGATTTCAAATTTATTTCCCTCTAATTTTATATTGAAGGGAATCATTTTACCCTAATTTCCATATATTTTATTTTTGGAGAAAAATAATTTGAATAAAACCCAAATAACTCCAAATAAAAAATGGTTTTCAAAATACCATCAAAGGGACTTTAAATTTTGATTCTTTGAAACTTCCAACTCATATTTCATACGATTTGAAGAAGTCATTTTATCTTCTCTCATGAAAATCATTGAGTTGCATAAAGTTTCTGAATTTGCAATATTTCCAAATGAAATTCAAATCTTTTCGAAACCCCTTTTAAAATAGAAGAAGTCATGTTATCTTCACTCTAGGGTTTGTAATGAAATAAATATGAATTCATGGAGATCATAAATGCAAGGTGAAAGTTTTGGGAAAGTCATTTTATTCCCTCTCATTCAACTTTCAAAAAGTTTCCAAATTTCACTCAATTTCACACAAGCAACCACACCACAATCAAACAATCAATCAAAACTATTTATTTAATATAACATTCCAAAATTTAGAATTTTGGGATGTTACAAACCTACCACCCTTAAAATGAATCTCGTCCTCGAGATTCGGAGAGGCTAGAAAGAAATAGGTTAGGTTTGGGGTCTTCTCAAAATCCATCGATCGTCATAGGGGGTCTTGGGTGCTACCACCCTTAGAAGCATTGTTATGGTTCCATCAAAACTCATGTACTCCATCTTTATTGTTGACAGTGTCGATCTTCTCAGATCTTCAGGATAATTCCTTCTCTGCGCTCTTCCGGTAGTGGCATAACCCTTTTTTTTTCAATTCTTGTGTCCTTGCATCATGGTAATTAAGGTTCTTCTGTTACCGGGTCTTCTTAGCTGACGGGTCTGGCGCCAATACTAAACAACTATCGATATCTCATGGTGGTCAACAATTTATGGTTTCTCCTGCAGGAAATGGGTCTGGGTTGAACCTCACCGCATAACCTACGGTTGGCAACAACTGCCGTGTACAAGGGGAAAAATTGTCACACCATTCTATGGTTTAAACAAGGTTTTGATCGTCGTCGCTCTACTATGGGTAAGTCACTCAGATTTACCATCCCATATAGCAAGGCGAATAATAAGAGTAAGTCGGTATGGTGATCAATCCATCCCGCACCCAAATCATTACCTTGTATATGGTTTAGCGAATCTCGCATTCTATCACTCGGTCATCCTCACAAGCATTGCAGAATTTCTCTTGTCGACGAACTAAGTTCGGATAAAACCATTGATTCTGCAAGCCAAACGAACATCTATCGTTTCTTCACCTCTCTCAGGTTTTGCGTAACTCCTATAAGATCGTCTGTTGATAAAGTCGTATCTTCTTCCAGGGTTTTTCCTTCAGCAAGAGTGTGCTTGCTTCTTGGTAGGTCCTAGGGCCTGTGGGTTATGGCCCATCTCATCACTTGTAAACCTTGAACTCATCATCGGGGCAACTGATCATTATTCCAACATCCAGCTTCCTAGCATTCTTAAATCCATCCAATTATACTGTCTCCCCTCCTTCTATTGGTACTAAGACGTGATTACTCAGACTCATCATGGAGTTACAATTGCTCCATATTACCAACATTATACCTCCTTTATATCCAATAGCACTTCATCCCTTCATATTCTTGGGATATCCCACCTATCGAGACAAAACTCATACTTATTTCGTCCGAAATCCACTCCGTGGAATATCATTATCTTTTCTAGGGGTCAAGGGTCCTCACAGTTACTACCACCCTTGAAATGAACCAACTCATCCATAGACCATATTTCTCATATCCTCGAAAATGGTCAAAATCTTTCTCCATAGAGTAACAACTCATAAAATCCAAATCAGTACCAACGAGGCTAACTTTATTGATTCTCAAATTTTTACAATCTCCTGCATTTCCATTACAGGCCTCAACTCAATACCTCAAAAGGAATTGTTCCCACTACTACTACTATATTTCTTTTTTGACACAACTACTTAGCACAAGTCTCCTTCTCATTGGGACAATCTCTGGCAAAGTGACATGCTTCATTACAGCAGAAACATATTACTTCTGACAAGTCTCGTGGTTTCCTAGTGATTACATAGCCTCCTTGGGTCCTCGGCTTCCTTTTTGGGCATTCGCTAAAGTAGTGTCCTGAATCTTTGCACCTAAAACATATGATATGACTCAGGTCCTTCTTTGTAGAAATTTGGTTGTTCTTGGAATCCAATCTATTTCTCTTTCTGGACTTTTCCATTCCAAACAGGGCTTCTATTTCCTGTGGGTCATACTCTACTTCCTTTGTCGGGAATGCTACTAGATCCCCCTTCAGACAATTCTGGGAGATGTGTCCTTCTTCTCCACATGAATAACATGACTTGGTGCAGAGTTTAATTGGGTCTTCTTCGGGTGTGTCCTCCACCTCTTCCTTCATCACAGGTTCTTCTAAAATTTCCATGAGGGCTCCTTTCATTTCTTCTTTCTTCTGCTGGATGGTTCTTTGTACCATGGGGTAAATGTGACACTGAGCAGGGTAGTGGGTAGTCCCTTCACACAAGAAACAAGTAATCTGCCTAGTTGGGCATTCTTCAGTTGGGTGATTTCCTTCACAATGAGGGAATTCATCCTTGTGTTCTTTATGGTTGTGTCCTATTTCTCCACAGAACTTGCATGCACAAGGTTTCTTCATATCATTTCCATAAGGCTTCAACTTCTGGGACACAAGCCGCGACTTTAGCAGAGTCATCTTAAATTCTTTCCAAGTGGTTACTCTTTGCCATCCATTGATGGTTTGGTACATCCTCCACCAAGTAGCAGCACCTCTTTCCAAGCACTGAAGAGCATGCTGGGCCATATCCTTTCTGACTATAGCGTTATTCTTCATGTGATCTTCCATGTTCTGAATCCATCGGTCCGTCTCCAATTGACTTATCGGTCCAGAAAATATGAGCTCTTCTCCACTCATCCTCTATTGGTTCCAAGGGTTTGGGGTGAGATAAGAGAGATAGAGAGGGATACACACAATACAAACAATAGATTTGAAGAGGCAAATTTTATTTTGTGGCTGTCGAAAAAACATCAAACAAATGACAGCTCACAATCGTCGCATCTAACGTAGGTATAACAGGGGTTTGGTCTTCTAAAGGTCAATAAATCTTCAAAGTCGCCAAACTCTTCAAGTCTTGTTCATGCCTCCGATGGTTTCTTCCGATCGTGCTTGACCTTCTCAAGTTCTTTTGCCAGATCATCTTTGTTGACGCGAAGTCTCTCGTGACGTCCTTTAATATTCTGGAGTTGCGTTCCAAACTTCTGGGTTTCAACATCCTTGGCAATGAACCATGGTCCTACTGTCCTTCAGTTCCTGACGAATCTCTGGTATCTCGAGGTTTTGCTCCTCCAGCTTGGCTACTTTCAGCTTCTGGGTCCTGAGTTCTTCACGAAATGCTTCCTTGTCAAATACGGCTTCCTGAAGGTCCATCTTAAAATTCTCGATGTAATACTCCAGATCCTGTCGATACACCAGCTAAGGTTAAACTTCATCTTTTGCTGATAGATGCTCCATTAGCCCTTTTGTCATCCAATCCTTCCGACGAAATGCATGCTTAACTCAGCACGGCGACAATAGCATAAGCGGGCGATAACATCATGGATAGCAGTGTTTCTGCCCTTGTCATTGCCATGAGTTATCATTCCATAGTTGATATCTCCTGCCTTAGGGTTTTCTTGACAAAAACTTTGAGTTTTAACGCTCCATGTTATGGTCTTTCTCCGACACACCTTGATCTCGGGTATTGACAGCCTCAATAGTCTGACAAATTCCATAAGAGTAGCCTTACTAGGTCCTACAAATCTGGAAATTCTTCATAGCCTTCAAATTCTCCTAGTCTTCGGAGTCTTCAACCGTTGTAGTTCCAATTATACCAATGCTCGTTAAAATACTCTTCATTCCGAAGTGGTCTTAGTTGTCCGATATCTTGTACTTCTTGGATTGGTCTCATCAGTTGAACCTTCGAGTGGTCAAAGGGCAAAGGGGTATAGTCTAACTAAAAGGAAATTTGATAAAGCTTAGAAAAGAAGAGAGGTAAGAGATCCTTTTGAAAAGAAAGTTGTAGAGAAAAATCTTTCCTATGGGCTGGCCAGTTTCTAGGGGTCACGTCCTACAGTCAACATGTGCTCTGATACCATCTTGTAGCGACCCGACCCGAATGGATCAAAGTCTCTGTGCTTAAGTGTCATCCCTGGATCGGTATGCTGACACACACAGTACTCGAGGATTTATAACAGAGGTAAATCACATGTATAAAGTAACGTAAATACTATTACCTCAATCCAAATAGCGGAAGTAACAACAAGGTTGTGGATTCCCATCAACACCAACGGCAAAGTTGAGTGTAGAAATCGTAACCCTAACGTATCACTTACTCGTCGTAAGAATCCTGCAACATGAGACGTTACAGCCCGAAATGGGTCAGTACATTGAATGTACTGGCAAGATAACACAGTAGAGCAATGAACAGAATAATTGCTATCACTACATGCATATATGGCTGGTGGAGGCTCTACGGTTAATATGTTTTGCGAAAAGCCAATTTTTCCCTACATCAAAGGAATATATTTTGTTTAACTACAAAGTTGGTTGAAAATATTGAGAAGGTAAAACCCCCTCTCAATCCCAATTAAAAGTAATCATTAATCCCAACAAATTAATTTAGAGTGATGGGATTCAATATGATGATCCAAGAACCAGATACTCAAGATGTCCATAACCGGGGACACGGCTAATCATGATTAGTTTGTACACTCTGCAGAGGTTTGTGCACTTTTCCCCACAAGACTCGATCTCCTCCGTTGGATTTCTCGCACTTCATGGTGTTTGAGAAACGGATGACCGAGACACAGTCTTTCAGAAACATTTACTCCTTACTCTGGGTAGACAGTTACACCTACTTTCCCCTACATCTGCTAGCCTACCACTGAAAGAGGTCATGTAACATACTCAACTATGCTAGAGCCCATAATAGCTTGTGGCTGCACACGGAAGTTTCTAGCATGAATAATCTTATGATCCCTTTGAGCCTGGGTGGCGAACCATAGGAGGATCACACGGTATAACCCCGGGATCTCCTAGGACAACACTGGTATATCCCCAGGTGTCCGGGCAAGCCACTGGTATATCCCCAGGGTGCCCCAACCAATCCACCCAGATGTGTATTAAAGTAGCCACCTTAAGTTAACCATTAATTAACAATCTCACATCGGTCATGGATACACTCAAAACCCAATCCACGTCTACGAGCATAGCATGGCAACATAAGCATAGCGTGGAAGTAACTCCCAAGGGTTTTATAATAAAAGGGCAATAGGTTCTACCTCATCATCTACTTCCCAATACCCACAAGTTAATCACATCCTAGTCATGTAGTGTTTGAGGATAAAACTAATGCATAAAAACTGGGTATAAAAGAGTATGATCAAAGTGTGAACTTGCCTTGTACTGTTGATGAAGATCCTTCGCACTCATAATTCCTGATAGTTCTACTCGTCACACTCCGTTCAATCTAACGTGAGCAAGCAATTGCATACATAAGCACTCATGCAAAAGAATCGAAGAAAAGATCTCGAAAAACTTCGAAAAACTAGCAATTAACTCTTGCAACAGAAAACAATTTCTAACAGTACCAAAATTGGGTGGATTTGGTCTTATCAGAAAGTTTAGGTCAAGAGCTTCAATTAGCAAAAAGAATCAATTAAATCGGAGTTACGAAACTCAAGTTATAGCCAAAACAAGTTTGAATATGAATCTGAACAAATTTCGAAATTTGAAAGTTGCAAAAAGTTTATTTGATAGATTCACTAGAAAGGTGGAATCAAGACAAAAATATTGGCGTTGGTTTCGTCTAATTTGGATGAACGAGTAAAAAGTTATGGCTATTTGAAAAATCAGGGCCAAGCTGTTTTACGGAAGAAAAAGAGTTATGGCTAAAAGAATTCTAGTCCTAAAATGTAAATACAAGGACTAATTTATAAATCTAATTATTCTACCGTACTAGTCTAGAAATAATAAGCTACGGGAGTGTATAAAAAATACGAAGAAAGATACCTTTATAAGGTAGAGAAAAGATGACTTCCGAGAGAGAAGACAACTTTCAGAAGTCCCGCCGGAGAGAAGAAAAATATTTTTATTTAGTGAATCTAGTCAAACCAAAATATATTGATTTAACCCGAATCGGATGATTTTTGGAGGCTCTATGGGTCTATATTTATAGGTGGAAAGGAGGCTTAGAGGTCAAAAGCTAGGCAATGTGGGACTAAACGTAAACAAAAGGCAGACGAAAGATATAGGAAAAACAAAAAAAAGAATGACGCCGCGGGCCTTCGGCCGGCCTGCGCGCATGCGCGCATGTGTGCGTGCGTTTTTTTTTTACAGAAAATAAATAAATTAAAGACAATGGGAAAAATATAGGTCTGACCTGCTAGCTATGTGCGCACGCTGGCGAAGGATAGCAGTCGGTCGCTCGTACAGTTTTTTTTTTTTTTTAGAATAAAACAAAAAAAAAGGTAAACGGAAAATAAGAAAAATTTCCATAGGCATATTATATATCAAAATTTTCAGAAAAAGATTTCCTAAAAGATGAACATATTTTCAGCGGCAAATAAATTTCACAAAAATTTAAATAAAGCAAACAGTGCTACTGCTGCAATAAAACCTAATAAAAATCATTTTAAAAAATACCAAAATGATTTCAAATTTATTTCCCTCTAATTTTATATTGAAGGGAATCATTTTACCCTAATTTCCATATATTTTATTTTTGGATAAAACAATTTGAATAAAAACCAAATAACTCCAAATTGAAAATAATTTCAAAGGGACTTTAAATTCGATTGTTTTAAACTTCCAACTCATATTTCATATAATTTGAAGAAGTCATTTTATCTCCTCTCATGAAAATCATTGAGTTGCATAAAGTTTTCGAATTTGGAATATTTCCAAATGGAATTCAAATCTTTTCAAAAACCCCTTTTAAAATAGAAGAAGTCATGTTATCTTCACTCTAGGGTTTGTGATGAAATGAATATGAATTCATGGAGATCATAAATGCAAGGTGAAAGTTTTGGGAAAGTCATTTTATTCCCTCTCATTCAACTTTCAAAAAGTTTCCAAATTTCACTCAATTTCACACAAGCAACCACACCACAATCAAACAATCAATCAAAACTATTTATTTAATATAACATTCCAAAATTTAGAATTTTGGGATGTTACAAACCTACCACCCTTAAAATGAAGCTCGTCCTCGAGATTCGGAGAGGCTAGAAAGAAATAGGTTAGGTTTGGGGTCTTCTCAAAATCCGTCGATCGTCATAGGGGGTCTTGGGTGCTACCACCCTTAGAAGCATTGTTACGGTTCCATCAAAACTTATATACTCCATCCTTATTGTTGACAGGGTCAGTCCTCTGAGATCCTCGGGAAAAATCCTACTCTGGCTCTTCCGGTAGGGGCATAACTATTTTCCTCAATTCCCGTGTCCTTTCATCTTGGTAAGGTTCTTCTGTTACCGGGTCTTCTTAGCTGACGGGTCTGGCGCCAATACTAAACAACTATCGATATCTCATGGTGGTCAACAATTTATGGTTTCTCCTGCAGGAAATGGGTCTGGGTTGAACCTCACCGCATAACCTACGGTTGGCAACAACTGCCGTGTACAAGGGGAAAAATTGTCACACCATTCTATGGTTTAAACAAGGTTTTGATCGTCGTCGCTCTACTATGGGTAAGTCACTCAGATTTACCATCCCATATAGCAAGGCGAATAATAAGAGTAAGTCGGTATGGTGATCAATCCATCCCGCACCCAAATCATTACCTTGTATACGGTTTAGCGAATCTCGCATTCTAACACTTGGTCATCCTCACAAGCATTGCAGAATTTCTCTTGTCGACGAACTAAGTTCGGATAAATCCATTGATTCTGCAAGCCAAACGAACATCTATCGTTTCTTCACCTCTCTCAGGTTTTGCGTTAACTCCTATAATATCGTCTGTTGATAAAGTCATATCTTCTTCCAGGGTTTTTCCTTCAGCAAGAGTGTGCTTGCTTCTTGGCAGGTCCTGGGGCCTGTGGGTTATGGCCCATCTCATCACTTGCAACCTTGAGCTCAACATCGGGGCAACGGATCCTTATTCCAACCTTGAGCTTCCCAGCATTCTTAAATCCATCCCATTGTACTGTCTCCCTTCCTTCTATCGGTACCAAACTAAGAAGGGATTACACAGACTCATCATGGAGTTACAATTGCTCCATATTACCAACATTATACCTCCTTTATATCCAATAGCACTTCATCCCATCATATTCTTGGGATATCCCACCTATCGAGACAAAACTCATATTATATTGTCCGAAGTCCACTCCATGGAATATCATTATCTTTTCCAGAGGTCAAGTGTCCTCACAGGGTACTACCACCCTTGAACTGCACAAATTCATCCGTAGACCATATTTCTCATATCCTCGAAAATGGTCAAAATCTTTCTTCATAGAGTAACAACTCATAAAATCCAAATCAGTACCAACAATAATGCTAACTTTATTGATTCTCAAATTTTTACAATCTCCTGCATTTCCATTACAGGCCTCAACTCAATACCTCAAAAAGAATTGTTCCCACTACTACTAGTATATTTCTTTTTCGACACAACTATTTAGCACAAGTCTCCTTCTCATTGGGACAATCTCTGGCAAAGTGACATGCTTCATTACAGCAGAAACATATTACTTCTGAACGTAAACAAAAGCTAGGCAATGTGGAAAGGAGGCTTAGAGGTCAAAAGCTAGGCAATGTGGGACTAAACGTAAACAAAAGGCAGACGAAAGATATAGGAAAAACAAAGAAAAGAAACGACGCCGCATGGGCCTTCGGCCGGCCTGCGCGGGTGCGCGCATGTGTGCGTGCGCGGAGTTTTTTTTTTTACTTTAACAGAAAATAAATAAATTAAAGGACAACTGGAAAAATAATATAGCCCGACCTGCTAGCTATGTTACGCACGCTGGCGAAGGATAGCAGTCGGTCGCTCGTACAGTTTTTTTTTTCCGAATAAAAACAAAAAAAGGTAAACGGAAAATAAGAAAAATTTCCATAGGCATATTATATATCAAAATTTTCAGAAAAAGATTTCCTAAAATATTAACATATTTTCAGCGGCAAATAAATTTCACAAAAATTTAAATAAAGCAAACAGTGCTACTGCTGCAATAAAACCTAATAAAAATCATTTTAAAAATACCAAAATGATTTCAAATTTATTTCCCTCTAATTTTATATTGAAGGGAATCATTTTACCCTAATTTCCATATATTTTATTTTTGGATAAAAATAATTTGAATAAAAACCAAATAACTCCAAATTGAAAATAATTTCAAAGGGACTTTAAATTTGATTGTTTTAAACTTCCAACTCATATTTCATATAATTTGAAGAAGTCATTTTATCTTCTCTCATGAAAATCATTGAGTTGCATAAAGTTTCTGAATTTGCAATATTTCCAAATGAAATTCAAATCTTTTCGAAACCCCTTTTAAAATAGAAGAAGTCATGTTATCTTCACTCTAGGGTTTGTAATGAAATAAATATGAATTCATGGAGATCATAAATGCAAGGTGAAAGTTTTGGGAAAGTCATTTTATTCCCTCTCATTCAACTTTCAAAAAGTTTCCAAATTTCACTCAATTTCACACAAGCAACCACACCACAATCAAACAATCAATCAAAACTATTTATTTAATATAACATTCCAAAATTTAGAATTTTGGGATGTTACATACAGCGAGGTGCTATACAAACGGTTTTTAACCCCTTTCCGCGATGGCATTTGGAACCGTCGCCTAGTGAGTGACTGCGATAGGGGGGGTCCTTCCCACACGACCCAGAAACCATCGGGGATATGCGCTCCTAGCACACACGCTCGGCAAAATAAGGTCGTGTGCGACCGGCGAGCGATCAAATACGATTATACGTACAGTAGTGCTACAAAAAATTCAATTATACAGGCGAAATCGTTTTCGATCATAAGTTCATCCCACACAGTCAGTCCCCGCTGAACGTTTCCGTTCGTTTATACATCCCACACAGTCGCTCCAAGGAAAATGTTTCTGTTCGCAGGTACATCATACACAATTTTCGCCGTTAAATCGTTTGTGATAGCGTTTCCATTGCACACGGTATTAACAATTTTATCGTTTGCGTTTTTGAATGCATCACACACGGTGCGTAGAAGAAACTGTGTGGCAAAGGCTGCCCATCACACACAGTTTTTATGTGGTAAACGTTTGCGCCAGGTGGCCTAACGCAAACAGTTTTCAAGAGGATGTCGTGTGTGATTGTTCATTAATCCAACACGGTTTATTCCTATAAACTGTGTGCGTTGCCTGAGGTCATCGCCCACGGTGTTTTCTCAATAACCGTTTGCAATAGAAAAACCCAATTAGCAGGCTAATTATCCTATTATTAATAATCCATTTATTAATCTAATTGACATTTCATATTAAGCACACAATATATTTCATTTTCATAATTGAAATACATCAGAGTACAACATCATATAGCTTCAGCACTCAGCTACCCCATTACACAACTGCACCAGCACCAAGTTTCACATGCAACATCTATAACCTTTCAAAATTAGCATCATAGATGGTACATAAACAGATGTATCTCATCTTGAAAACTGCTGAAGCAGAAGGCGAATATTGAGCCTTCATTGATGTTGAAGGTATTTGCAACTTTAGGCCAGTGCATGTGGATGATTGACCGTCCATCCTTCGTCCTCTTCAGGAACACTTGAATATTGAACCGTGGGTGTTGTATGAATACCTTCCTCGCCTCCTGACCATACAGGTGGTTTGAGAGGTAATCATCAGTGAACTGCTTTAGAAAGGCCTGAAAACAAGGATGTGCATAAATATCTTCTCTATATTGGAAATGGGGCAAAGGAATAAAAAAGGCAAGGCATAATAGTTAGTACCATCCTGCAGTGAACTGATGTCTTCTTCATTGTGCAGACAAAGATCTTGTTGTTTTTTGTCACTAATTTCTTTATCCTAACAATCTTTCTGAGTTTCTTGACTTGACTGATATTCATGGACAACTCATTTCCCCATATGCAAAAAGGGTCGAATAGTGGGTCAAAACCTCTGACAGCAGGACCTACATGTGCAAGACCAAATTGTTAAAAACCTAAATATTAGAATGGTTCCTGCAATTGCATATAATGTGCTATTAGACAAAGGACCATGCATGTGCAAACCTCGATTGTAAACCTCAGTTCTTCCCATTGTTTTCCTGCAACACTTATAAGGTAGTTAGTGATCAGGTTAAGTGAGGGTTCGCATGCTATTAGTAAAATATGTTGATGAAAAATAAGCACATTGCAGATTCATCAGATTAATTCAAGCCACATGGAAAACCTATTTATCCAAACCAAGCATGATTAAGAACTAGGAAATATAGCAATTGTATATGTTTCTCATGTATTAAGTGCAGCCAAATTCGATTATTCCTCACATGCACAACAATACAAAATTCTACCCACGACAATTGGACATCGCATTGCAGAATTGAACCAAGCAGTTAACTAAACACCGCAACAAATGAACCAAACATTAACTGAGCACCACATTGCACAATATAACATGCCCCTAATAGAAGATCAGACAGTTAACCAAACCAAGCATGCTTAACAACTTGGAAATATAGCAATTGTATTTGTTTCTCATGTATTTAGTACAGCCAAATTCGATTTATTTCTCACATGGTATACAATAACAGAATGCACCCACAACAATTGAACACCGCATTGCAGAATTGAACCAAACAGTTAACTAAACACCACAATAAATGAAACAAACATTGACTGTGCACCACATTGCACAATGTATAACATACTAGAAGATCAGACATTTAACCAAACCAAGCATGCTTGACAACTTGGAAATATAGCAATTGTATTTATTTCTCATGTATTTTGTAAAGAAAAATTCGATTTATTTCTCACATGGAAGACAATACAAAATTGCACCCTGAAGAATTGAACATCACATTTGCAGAATTGAACCAAACAGTTAGCTGAACACGACAACTAATTAAACAAACAGTTAATAAGTGAGCACCACATTGCACAACATATAGAACATATACACTAGAGCAACAGATTGCATGGTAAAAGTAGATAGCACAATTCACTAGAATTTGTTAAGGATACCTGGTTTTTAAATTCTAGTAAATCCAAAACTCGTCTGAAATTCATGAAACTTGCCATGCTATCATGGAGCGGCATCAACATGCTGTGGTAAATTTTTTGTCCCATTTGGGGCAGGTTTGGGTATAAGCTTCTCACAAACCAGAGCTTCTCACAACAAGCCTGATGGTTTCGGTAGGGAACGTTTTATCTTTTTGGACGAAACGATATCCGTTGCCTCTTATTGCTTTCAAAAAATTTCTAGTGTCAACATAGAACAACAGGAGTGTTGTGTTAAATTTTGGAATTTTGGGGGTTCGTTTGGACATTTTTATACATTAACTGGGTTTTCTAGGCATTTTATGTGCATAATTCAAATTTGAACTACATGCACATGCTCCAATGCATATAAATTGGTTGAAAAATCAAATCCGTGTCCTTGGGTGCATGCTTAGGTCCCATGCAAGAAATGGGAATGAATTTCAAACACTAGGGCACTATTGATTGCCGGCAAAACGTTGAGATACTTTGTTTTTAAAATCTAGTAAAATCCAAAACTCGTCTGGAATTCATGAAACTTGGCATGCTATCATGGAATGGCACCCGACATGCTGTGGTATTTTTTGTGTCCATTTTGAGAGAAGGCACACTCGAATAACAGCCAACAAAGGCATTTTGAAACAAATAGCTGCCACTCTAACATCGCAAACATTTTAGATAGAACACCCATATGTAAACCGACAGCTTCCCCAGTAAGCCAAGGGAAATGTGCTGAGCAGGATTTGTGCAGCTCTTCATCGCAAACGTTTTAGATAGAACACCTGTATGCAAAGTGAGAGCTATGGTAAGCCAAGGGAAAATTCGCCGCGCAGGATTTGTGCATCTCTTCAACGCAAACGGTTCAGATTGAATAAGGTATGCAAAGCGAGACTTCGGCGCTAAGCCAAGAGAAAATTTGGCAAGTAGGATTTGTACCTCCCTTCAACGCAAACAGTTTTTTCGGATGACCCGTGCGCAACCACTTACAGACAATTTGGTAAGATTTACATCTGTCATATTGGGTATATTGCCATTTGTCAAACTAGAAAGATTGATATTTGTTGATCTAGTAACATTGCCATTTGTCAATCCTTGTAACACTGCGATTTGTCAAAATATGCACCTAAAAATCACTAGCACTATCTAATTTTTGCAACTAAAATTCAGTAATTAAGCATAGATTTCATTCGTAGATTAAGCAGTCGTTCTTTATACAAACAGTTCAACTCGACAGCTGAACCGACCAAACTTTTCCCCAATTGTTGCCAACCACGTACTGAAATAGCTAGTTCAACTATATATACTAGCTAATTTTAAGTACGTTGTACAGTTCCACCACATCTATAGTCAGATGAACTAAACAAAATAGCCCCTAAATACTACTACTACCATGGAGGGGCTTTGTACTACTTCAGGCAGCCTCTCCTCTGCCGAGCACGCTCAGTAAGAGGAAGAGGAGGAGGAGCCTACCGACGAGCTGGACAACCGCAATATGGTGCCTGCCGCTGCTGCACCTTCAACGACGCTCACCTCGAACGCCCTCTGCCGCTCCAGACGACCCCTCTCGAAGCGGCCGGACTGCTCGTAGATCTCCTGATTACTCGCCTCTGCGTCGGCGTGTGCTGCAGCCATGGCTGTGATAAGGCTCTTTGCGTGATCGACGAGGCGCTCCTCCTCCTCCCGCAGGAACTCGATGTAGCGCGCAAGGTCGCTGACGCACGTGCGGGCCTCCACCTCCGCCTTCCTCCTTCGGGCGGCGATGGTGGAGCGGGTGATGATCCCGGCGGTCGACGGTGGGCTGGCGGCTACGGCGGCCGACGATGGGGTGGCAGCCACGACCACCACCTCCCGCCTTCGGGCCGCGGTGGCGGAGCGGGTGATGGCCACGGTGGCCGACAGTGGGGTGGCGGCCACGACAGCCACCTCCCGCCTTCGGGCTGCGGCAGCGGAGCGGGCGATGGCCCTGGCTTTCGACGGTGGTGTGGCGGCAACGGCGGCCGGCAACAGCTACCGACGGGCAGCGGCGGCGGAGCGTGTGGTGGGTGTTCCGCGCACACCCAACAGGGATGCCACACACACTACACTTCGCCGGGGACTGCGCCGCCGCCGCGGTATAGCCTCCCAGCTGGAGCTGTCCTCTGATGACGGTGGAGTGGCTGAGCGACGACGATGGACCGGTGCCATTGGCGATTGTGGGAGAAGCAAACAAGATAAGCTACAGGGTGGGAGGGGAAAATGCGATGCAGGACTCGCCGGCCGTGAGGGTTTATATAGTAGGCTGGTAAGCATTGGGATTTTGGGGGATTTCACTGAGTCGGGCGGGAAGCTTGCGCGGGAACCTGCGCGGTTGCGCGGGAATGGGCTCACCACCGTTTGGCCAAAAGAATGCCCCCGCACGCTGCTCAAGCTTGCGCTCGAAGCCGTCTGTGGCAGCGCGGTGACAAGACGTTCGAGAGGAGGACGAAAGGACATGTACACATACGGTTAATAAAAAAATGTTTGCGATTTAATTACCTACTATACCCCCGTCCTGATTTATAAGTAGGATTTAACTAATAAAATACGAATGCATGTCGCCAAAGATTATATCATTGGATTCGTATTTGAACATAGTTTCCAGTTATATAATTTTTGTAACATGCATTAACACTTTGTTGGTTAAATTTCAGGTCAAAATATGGCACAGAATATATAAAGGGGACTAATTGACCAAGACGGCGGTAGTAGCACACGGCCGCTCTCTACGGCGTATCACACACATCTTGTTAAGTTGAACCTTTTCTATTGTGTTGCCTAATCACACACAGTTCATCCTAGTGAACTGTATGCCGTATATCGCACACACCCTCATCTGGCTGCCCGTTTCTGTTGTTCTGCATCATCGCAAACAGTTCTTCTTGATTAACCGTTTGCCACTCATCCAATGGAGGGAAGCTTCTACATTCGCGGGGGACGTGGCATTGACCATTGGGCGGCAACAGTCGGTCATTCGGGTGTGCAATAAAGGATGCAAAGAGGGATCCTACAGCAGCAAGGACCAGCTTCCCTGCCGATAGCTCATCTAACAGAACTCCCAAGTTAACTGTGCTGAGGCTGGAGTAGTCATCGGATGGGTGACCGGATGGGAAGTGGCCTCGATGTTAAATTAACTGATTTGATGGGTCACTGTAAACATTTAATTGCGTTGAATGTATATAGTGCTCCATCATATTAGTTGAATTAACCTCGAGGTCCTTGTTTTTTAATTTTTGACATTTTTTGTTTTTTGAACACATGTTGATTGGGTTGAAGAAGGTCTATCTCGTTACTTTTTGATAATTTTTGTTTTTTGAACACATGTTGATTGGCTTGAATGAAGGTCTATCCCGTTACTTTACGACATGTTTCCAAAACATGGACCTCAAGGTTAATTCAACTAATAGGACGGAGCACTATATACATTCAACGCAATCAAATGTTTTCCAAAAAAAGTGATATGATTTCTGTGAAACTTATAAGTCATGTATGTCAAATTAACCTCTGTGTACTTGTTCTCAAATTAACCTCCGGGCCTGTTTGCTGCGTATCACACATATCTTGTTAAGTTGAACCATTTATGTTCTCTTCCCTAATCGAAAACAGTTCATTCGAGTGAACCGTATGCCGTATATCACACACACCTTGATCTGGCTGACCGTTTCTGTTGCTTTCCCTAATAGCAAATAGTTCATCGGAGCGAACTGTATACCGTATATCGCACACACATTGATGTGGCTACCCGTTTCTGTTGTTCTGTATAATCACAAACAGTTTGTCTGGATCAACCGTATGCCCAGCATCGCACACGCAAGTAAAATCTGAACCGTGTTTGATGTACCCGCCATCGCAAATGTTTTGCATCTTTTTTGACGGGCTTTTTACATCACCGTTTGCGATTAATGCATCGCACGCAGTTTCGTCAAAGGGTCTCTGATCATAGTGTCGCGTTAGCAGCATCCTGCAGTAGTGTCTATGGAAGAAGAAATTGATGAAACTGTGAGCTCATTGGATGAAAAACATGATGAGGAGAGCGAAGAACAAGCGGAGGAAGAACGGATTAGCTACCCATGCCCACCTTCTAATGAGAGTAACTCTTCAACTCATACATTGTTTAATGTCCCTTCGTGCTTACCGAAGGATGAATGCTATGATAATTGCTATGATCCCATTGATTCGTTTGAAATATCCCTTTTTGATGAACTTGATGCTTGCTATGCTTGTGGCCAAGATGCCAATATGAATTATGCTTATGGAGATGAACTTGCTATAGTTCCTTATGTTAAGAATGAAATTATTGCTATTGCACCCACACATGATAGTCCTATTATCTTTTTGAATTCTCCAAACTACACTATATCGAAGAAGTTTGCTCTTATTAAGGATTATATTGATGGGTTGCCTTTAACCGTTGCACATGATGATTTTGATGAATATAATATGCATGTGCTTGCTGCTCCTACTTGCAATTATTATGAGAAAGGAACTATATCTCCGCCTCTCTATGTTTTCAACACGATAAAATTGCAAAAAAAACTTCTTATGCTATGTATTGTCCTTTACTTGATGTGCATGAATTGTTCTTGTATGACATGCCGATGCATAGGAAGAGAGTTAGACTTCGTCATTGCATGATATATGTTGCTTTGTGCTCACTACTAAATGCCAAATCATTGTTAATTAAAAGGGATTTTTATTTCTGTGCCCCTGGTTCGTTAGTTGTACTCATTCATCCCCACGCTCTTAACTTTTGCTCACTTTTCCCCACTCCCTTGCCCGAAACCCTCAGAACAGGTTACAACGGACGTTGCCATCAGGTTAATGCGTTTGACCATTAACTCTGACGAGTGGGGCCGCGTAGGGCCGAGTCCACCTTTGACCGTTAACTCTGACGAGTGGGGCCACTCCCGCGCCGCCCTGGACGAACCCGTATAGTGGTTTCGTATGCTGACCGTACAATGGTATTCGTATACGTGGGTGCATGCAACTGACCGCGGTCGTTGGGTAGCACGTGTCCATGGGACATGCCGGAAACGTCCCATCGTATAAATAGGGGGAACCACCTCCCAGCGCATCGCCCCTACCATTTCCCCCAAATCCCCTACCCGCCGCATCATCTTCCTCTCCCCCACCGCGTCGTCTCGCTCTCCTCCACTGCCTCTACCACACCGTCTCGCTCTCCCCCACCGCATCCTCTTCCTCACCTTCATCGCCTCCATCTGTCCGATGGCGGACGCTCGTGGCGACGCCGGTGCAGCGGCCGGAGATGTAGTGGAGCTGCAGGGCGCAGTGACCGCGGATGAAGTGAAGGACGTTGGCGGCGTCCACGGTGGTGCGGGGAAGCTCGCAACCACTACGGATGTGGCAGGCTCCGCCTCAGCGTCGCCGAAGCAGAAGGTGACGGCGTCGAGCGGCGCAGTCCATCAAGATGCGCAGCCTGGCGAGGAGAAGGTGGTACAGGAGGTACTTCCATTTGCTTGTACCCTAGTTGCAATCCCTATTTAGATTGTAGAGTTAGTCCCTAGTTTCATTGGTTGGATTGTGATTCGTAGGGTAGTACAGATGGTTAGAGTAGTTGGTTTGAGGGATGGGGTTTTCTGTATGGGGGGATGGGGGTTTTTTGTATGGGTTTTTTTGGATTACATTCATTGCAAAAATGCTAGACAGATCTTAGTGAGAGATAGGGATCTTTGCGCTTAAATGCTACACGGGATTATTAGATTTGTTTTTGAATGCTACACAGATTGGGGTTTTGAATGCTACAGACATGTATGCTTAGATTTGTTTTTGAATGCTACACAGATTGGTGTTTTGAATGTCATATGCCCAAATGGAATGCATTAATTTTGATGTACCTATCAATTGATTAAGAACTTACTTGATTCATCAGTATATAAATTTGTCCACAATATGTAGTTATATTAGCTTTGTTGTTCAATGTGTGTGTATGACAATGGAAAATGCAAATAGAATCATATTATGGATAATATGATCAAGGGTTCCCTATGATCAATGTGTCATGTGTGCATATCTAAATTATCAGTTGGCTTCTGTATTTACTAGTAATCGATGTAATTGTATATTCAGGAGGATGCTTCTGTGGGGAATAAGAGGAAGCTGGCCCTTACTGGGTTCAACCCGTATGATCCAGAGTATAGTGACGACGAAGAATATGAGGTAAGCCTACTTGAAATTTAGATTGTTCATTTAGTTCCTTTGACATGGTGTATATGAATCTATAATGTATTAATGTAATTCATTCATGTGTGCAGTATGATTCTGGAGAAGATGTGTACAAGGGCAACATCGTGTCCTTCACTGCGAAGGAGGTGGAGAAGATCAAGGCCAAGGGAGTTGCTTCCTTCTACAACCGCAAGATCAAGAAGTGGCACTGCCCCTACTGCACCACCAAGCCAAAGCCAAAGGATGGCCGCTTCGATCACCTTCTGTCTCATGCAGAGGATGTAGTGATTCGCGGGGAGGACTACAAGATCAGGGACCAGCATGCTACCCTCGCGAAGGCCCTGACTCCGGTGTGATGTGATGATGTTTTATCTTTGGGATACTTTTGGTAAACTGAATGTGGCTATTTGGTAAACTTTGTGTGGTGGTATCTAAACTTTGTGTGTGATCTATGGTAGTAATGTATTATGCTATCTATATTTGTTTGTCCTTAAATTTTCCTGTGGTGTATGGTATGTTCTGTTTAGATGTTGTGAGCTATGAGTTTAGGTGCTGCAATGATCACACATGCTGTTTCAGTGTTGCTTCACTAATCAGACATGCTGCAAAGAATAAGAAAAAAGAGCAAATAGTCCATCATTTTATCAAATATTCCAATAACAGAGCAAAAAACAACATTTGAATGAAGATGTAATGATTTTTGTAATAAAGGAGTATTATCCTAATTATTTGTCTCATGTTTATTAATCAAATGCATGCTTTTTCCCACCAGCATGTCTCATTATCCGATGTTTTGAACTGACATTCGACGGGACAGTATAAATTCAAAAAATGCAAAAAAATAAAACCTTGGCAACCTATCTATGTTTGTGTAGGAGATCATGTGTGCAAAATTTGAGGTGATTTAGAGGAGGTCAAAGAAATTTGAATTTGAGAAATGTGCTCCAAATGAGCTCCCAGGATAGGGTAAACAGCCCCATTTGTAATCAAGTTTTTTTGGACCTACTCTAAATGAGCCAAATGTTTTTTATTAACACCTATTCAATCTATATAGTGTAGATTCGAAGTCTCACTATTTTTTGAATTAATCTTTATATTTTTACATTTTCTTTTGAAAAAATATGCTTTAATATAAAAACTATTAAAAACACGTTTAAAATATGAAAATGGAAAACTAAGTTCATATCCTTCTTATTCACTTTGAAATAAAGCTTTGGTGATTTTTTTGATTTTTTTAAATTTTTCAAAAACAGAAGGTAACCCTACCTCCTCTCCTTGAACTCTATGAAATGTTGTACGTGATAGCTCATATGTGTGAAGGTTTCTTCATGAAAATGACCATAGACTAAGTTTATGATTTTTGGTTGGTAACATGTCACATAAGACAACATTGTGCGTAGGTTTTATATTTTTTTTATTTTTTAAAAATTAATGGTGCTCATTTGACCTTGATCGTGCCAGCTAGGTTTTTTTTAAATGTCCGTATACCAAGTTTACTATTTTTCCTTGTTAGTGTGTCTTATAAAATGACGAACGGCGAAGGTTCCATATTTTTTCAATTTTTTTTAAATTAGTTTTGCTCAGGCAAAGCCTTGGAAACCCCGTTGACCAGCTCAAAACCCCTCTAAACCCCGCGGGGTTTTGCCTAACCCTAGCTCCGAACGTCAGCTGTCCGATCATACCCTGGCGCCAAGCGACAGCCCTCAGATGTGGTCTTCTAGAAGGAATTCGGTGGGCAGGCTGCATGCAGGCTCCGCGCCGTTGGATCACATGGAGGGCTCCGCATCGTTGGATCGTGGGGCGATCCGCGAGAGGCGATCCTGTTGGTTGTGCTCGGCTGCTCGCCCACCACTGACTCCGCGAAAAAAACGTAGTTATTGGGCCCAAAAGGAAACCAAGCTCTGGTTGGGCCGTCGAATTGCGTCGTTTTTTTGCATCGTTTGCTCTATTTTTTTTGAACGTGCTGGCTCCGTTTTTTGCATCGTTTAAAATTACACAACAATTGACATTGCCTAGAAAATTTAGTTCTTTTTGTTCAATACAAATGCAAAATGACCAAATTTATAAGGGCCAAATTTATTTTTATCATGCAAAATGGCCACAAACTATTCAAATTTTTTCTCTTTTTGTTCATATAATATAAATGACCACGGATTCCCACGCGTGTAATTAGCTTCTTTTTCTTCTTCTTTTGAGACCACAGTTTCCCACGCGTGTACACTCCCGATGCCGCGGTGGGTGTGAAAACAGGCTACTTCACATTTGACCCCGTTATTGCCACGGCAAAATAACACATAGCACTACGGCTATTTAAGCCACCCTCTGCCTCTGGCATCCCTCATCCATCTCCCATCCTCTGCCATCTGCCCTTCTTGCTCTTCGACCCCTTCTTCTTCTGCACATCCCTTAGCCATGCAGTACACCGGACCAACCTACCGCTTCCCACCCACCGTGCCGGAGAGCCTCTACCCTACCGGCGTGTACGTTGAGCGCTCACTACGTGTGTGGGCGATATCAAGGTGGAGGACCGCAAGGAACTTCACCGAGTTCTTCCTCGCGGCCGGCTACCGCCACCTCCCGCGGGGATCTCGAACGATGTTCCGAGTCGAGGAGGTCATCCAAAATGGGGTGGTGGTTGCTCTCCTTGCCCACTTCACCAACACATTCGACGCCTTCTACCTCCTCGGCCAGGTGTTTTGGTGTGGCTGCGAGTTCATCGCTTTCACCACCCACAACATGTTCACGGAGTACACCAACATCTTCCCCACCGTGTCGCGCATGCACACTCTTCCGTACCCCATCGACAACACCCCGGAGGAGCAGTGAAGGGCGCCCGGAGGAGGAGCTAGGTGGAGAAGGCGACGGCTAGGGTTCTAAACCCTCTATCTATTTTTCTTTTTTTAGTCTATGTTATGTTAAGTTGTAATTGAACTATGTTGGAGATACTATGGGCTTGTTGGCCCTTTTATTAAGTTCTATTATTAAGTTTTCTATCTATTCTATTATTAAGTTCTTCCTAGTTTGAACCATGTGATCGTGTTATGGGCTTGTTGGCCCTATCTACATATTTGTTGATTGTTTTCTTAGAGAGATCGCTTTGTTAGTAACCACCTAGTGCATGCAGCCACAACGAACCCTTCTCTTTTTTTTACACAAGCCACAAATATGTAGCCACCTAGCTAGTGCATGCAGCCACAAAAATATAAAACATATTGTTCAATTTATTTGTCATAGCAAAACGGGTGCAGATGCAAGTGGATCGAAAAGGCTGAAACTGATCGTAAAAAAATGATGCTCTAAATCGAGGAGACAAGCGTGCGAGAAGAGAGGAACCAGCGGCAGCGACCGTCGCTGCATCCGTGGTGGCTGGCGTGCACGAAAGCGGCTCGGTCAGTGCATCGTGGTGGCACGCATCGGCGCATGCAGGCTCGGTCGGCGCATGCAGGCTCGGTCGGCGCATCGTGGCGGCGCGCATCGACGCATGCAGGCAGGCTTGCTGGGTGCATGCATAACAGGCTTCTGTCGTGGCGGCGCGCGCAGGCGTTTAATGCAAGGGACGGCCCAACGAAACCACGGCCCAACGGTCGAACAGCGACACCGCCCAACGTGGCCCCACTTGTCAGGTCCAACGGACGACACAGTCCAGCGCGGTCCCACTCGTCAGAGTTAACGGTCAAAGCCATTGACCCGACGGCAACGTCCGTTGTGACCTGTTTTGAGGGTTTCGGGCAAGGGAGTGGGGAAAATAGAGAAAAAGTTAAGAGCGCGGGTATGAATGAGTAGATCTAAGGAACTAGGGGCACAGATGTAAAAAACCCTAATTAAAATTGGCTTTGATATACCTTGGGATCCGGGTGGATCCATTACTTGAGCACTTTATGCCTAGCTTAATGGCTTTAAAGAAAGCGCTGCCAGGGAGACAACCCGAAAGTTTTAGAGAGTCATTTTATTCTGTTGAGTGCTTTTATAAAGTTTAAAAACAAAAAAAATATAGAGGGGAACTTAAAACTTCACAAAAAGAGAAGCGATTGAAAGGTGATGCATTGGAGAAGTGAGGGTCGACCTTGAACACTTGTGTTCATGCTCATGGAAACAATGTAAAATTTTCATCGAAGTTTCTCATAAAAATAATTATCCCCTTGTACAAATCCATTATATCATAAAAATAATGTGCCAAGATTTGCCTTTAGGATGATTAGATTGCTTGTTGGTACGTGCGGTGCAAAAACAGAAACTTTGGTTGTTGTGCGCGATTTTACATTTTTTACTGGAATGTCTAAAGTTTCTGAAACTTTTTGCAAAGTATTGCTATACAATTTTTTTATTTTTTCCTAATGTTTCAGAAGTTTTGGAGTACATAAGTATGGTGAATGTTCAGATTACTACATACTGTCCTGTTTAAGACAGATTCTGTTTTTGATGCATCGTTTTGCTTGTTTTGATGAAACTATTGATTCTATCGGTGGTATAAGCCATGGAGAAGTTATAATACAGTATATACAATGCAAAAACAAAATATGAATTGGTTTGCAACAGTACTTAGAGTAGTGATTTGGTTTATTATACTAACGGATCTTACCGAGCTTTCTGTTGAGTTTTGTGTGGATGAAGTGATCAAAGATTGAGGATGTCTTGATATGAGGAGAAGGAGGAGAGGCAAGAGCTCAAGCTTGGGGATGCCCAAGGCACCCCAAGTAAATATCCAAGGAGACTCAAGCGTCTAAGCTTGGGGATGCCCCGGAAGGCATCCCATCTTTCTTCAACAAGTATCGGTATGTTTTCGTCTTCGTTTCGGTCATGTGATATGTGTAAATCTTGGAGCGCCTTTTGTGTTTAGTTTTCATTTTTCTTTTATGCACTATGCTGCTATGATATAGTCCATGGTTGATTTATAGAATGCTCATTGCACTTCACTTATATCTTTTGAGTATGGCTTGATAGAATGCTTCATGTGTTTCACTTATATCATTTGAAGTTTGGATTGCCTGTTTCTCTTCACATAGAAAATCGTTACTCGTAGAATGCTCTCTTGCTTCACTTATATTTATTAGAGCATGGTCTTTTGTAGAAAGAACTAAACTCTTTTGCTTCACTTATATCTATTTAGAGAGTCAACAGGAATTGGTCTTTTGCATGGTTGGTCATAAAATCCTACATAAAACTTGTGGATCACTGAATATGATGTGTTTGATTCCTTGCAATAGTTTTGTGATATAGAGATGGAATATGTGGGAGGTACTAGTGGATGATCGTGGTTAGTAGGAATATTGGTGTTAAGGTTTGTGATTCCCGAAGCATGCACGTATAGTCTCTCGTTATGCTATGAAGTTGGAGCATGATTTATTATTGATTGTCTTCCTTATGAGTGGCGGTCGGGGACAAACGATGGTCTTTTCCTACCAATCTATCCCCCTAGGGGCATGCGTAGTAGTACTTTGCTTCGAGGGCTAATAAACTTTTGCAATAAGTGTATGAGTTCTTTATGACTAATGTGAGTCCATGGAATATACACACTCTTACGTTTTCACAATTTGCTAGCCTCTACGGTACCGTGCATTGCCCTTTCTCACCTCGAGAGTCGGCACAAACTTCGTCGGTGCATCCAAACCCTGTGATATGATACGCTCTATCACGCATAAGCCTTATTATATCTTCCTCAAAACAGCCACCATACCTACCTATTATGGCCCTTCCATAGCCATTCCGAGTTATATTGCCATGCAACTTCCACCGCTTCCGTTTTGATGACTTGAGCATTCATTGTCATATTGCTTTGCATGATCATATAGCTGACATAGTAGTTGTGGCTCACCCACCATTCATCATTTTTTATAGATGTTACGCTAGATCATTGCACATCCTGGTACACTGCCAGAGGCATTCATATAGAGTCATATTTTGTTATAGGTATCGAGTTGTAATATTGAGTTGTAAGTAAATAGAAGTGTGATGATCATCATTATTCATTATTAGAGCATTGTCCCAGTAAGGAGACTATGATTCCCCCACAAGTCGGGATGAGACTCCAGACCAAAAGAAAAAAAAATAAAAAAATGAAAGAAAGATGGAAGAGAAGGGGCATGCTAGTTCCACACTTGTGCTTCAAAGTAGCACCATGTTTTTCATATAGAGAGTCTCCTTTGTTGTCACTTTCATATACTAGTGGGAATTTTTCATTGTAGAGTTAGATGCACACCCACTTAGTTTTCATATTGAGCTTTCATACACTTATAGCTCTTAGTGCATTCGTTGCATGGCGATCCCTACTCCTCGCATTGATATCAATTTACGGCATCTCCATAGCCCGTTGGTTAGCCGCGTTGATGTGAGACTTTCTTACTTTTTGCCTTCTCTATATTTACCCCTATCATCATACTCTATTCCACACATAGTGCTATATCCATGGCTTGCGCTCATGTATTGCGTGAGGGTTGAAAAAGCTGAAGCGCGTTAAAAAGTATGAACCAATTGCTCGGCTTGTCATCGGGGTTGTGCATGATAAATACTTTGTGTTAAGAAGACAGAGCATGACAAGACTATATGATTTTGTAGGGATAGCTTTATTTAGTGTTGATATTTTGAAAGACACGATTGTTTGTTGGGATGCCTGAGTATTGATGTCTTTATGTCAAATTATAGACTATTGCTTTGAATTACTCGTGTCTTAATATTCATGCCATGACTAGACATATGATCAAGTTTATGCTAGGTAGCATTCCACATCAAAAATTATCTTTTTTATCATTTACCTACTCGAGGACGAGTAGGAATTAAGCTTGGGGATGCTGCTATGTCTCCATCGTATCTATAATTTTTGATTGTTTCATGCCAATATTATACAACTTTCACATACTTTTGGCAACATTTTATATGATTTATTGGACTAACCTATTGATCCAGTGCCCAGTGCCAGTTCCTATTTTTTGCCTGTTTTTTGGTTCGCAGAATATCCATATCAAACGAAGTCCAAACGCGATAAATTTTTTACGGAGAATTATTTTAGAATATTTGTGATTTTTGGGAGGTGGAATCAACGCAAACGGGGGCCCACAGCCCCCAAGATACACCAGGGCGCGCCCCAGGGCCCAGGCGTGGGGTGGTGGGTTGTGCTCACCTTGTACGTCAGTTGGAGGTCTACTTCGGGCGCAAGGAATCTTATATCCGGAAAAAAATCGTGTTAAAATCTCAGCGCAATCAGAGTTACGGATCTATGGGAATATAAGAAACGGTGTTCGGCTAGAAAACAGGAACGTGAAACAGAAGAGAACGGGGAGACAGATCCAATCTTGGAGGGGCTCTCACCCCTCCGCCGCCATGGAGGCCATGGACCAGAGGGGGAACCCTCCTCCCATCTAGGGGGAGGCCAAGGAAGAAGAAGAAGGAGGAGGGCTCTCTCCCTCTCTCTCCTGGTGGCGCCGGAACGCCGTCGGGGCAATCATTGTGTGACGGCGATCTACTCCAACAACTCCGTCATCTTCACCAACAACTCCATCACCTTCCCCCATCTATATTCAGCGGTCCACTCTCCCGCAACCCGATGTACCCTCTACTTGAACATGGTGCTTTATGCTTCATATTTTTATCCAATGATATGTTGCCATCCTATGATGTCTGATTACATTTTTATTGTCCTATCGGTAATTGGTGAATTGCTATGGTTGGTTTAATTTGCTTGTGGTTATGTTGCTGTCCTTTGGTGCCCATCATATGAGCGCGCATGTGGATCACACCATAGGGTTAGTTGTATGTTGATAGGACTATGCATTGGAGGGTAAGGGTGACAGCAGCTTCAGCCTAAACATAGAAATTTGTACGTACGAGATTGAAGGGGGACCAATATATATCTTAATGCTATGGTTGGGTGTTTTACCTTAATGAACATTAGTAGTTGCGGATGCTTGCTAATAGTTCCAATCATAAGTGCATAGGATTCCAAGTAAGGGACGACATGCTAGCAGTGGCCTCTCCCACATAAAAACTTGCTATCGGTCTAGCAACGTAGTCAATTGCTAAGGGACAATTTCGCAAATCCTACCACCACTAATCCACACTCGTTTTAGTAATTTAATTGTTTCTTTATCTAAACAGCACCTAACTTTTATTTTCACGTTTTTTATTATCTTACAAACCTATCCATACCTACAAAGTACTTCTAGTTTTTTTTTTATTCTAGGTAAAGCAAACGTTAAGTGTACGTAGAGTTGTATTGATGGTCTATCGAACTTGAGGGAATATTTGTTCTACCTTTAGCTCCTTGTTGGGTTCGACACTTTTATTTATGGAAGAAGGCTACAAACGATCCCCTATACTTGTGGGTTTTCATGCACCATCCTCTCCTCTTCGAGGAAATCCCAACGCAGCTCACAAGTAGCAGGAAGAATTTCTGGCGCCGTTGCCGGGGAGACATCATTAACATCTATCAAGTACCTACGCATAAACTTTCATCTCCTTGCATTTACTTTATTTGCCATTTGCCTATCGTTTTCATCTCCCCCACTTCTAAAAAAGTTTTTTACAAAAATACAAAAATATTTTCCGTTTGCCTTTTTCTTGGTTGATCTTTAGTTTGGTTGTGATCTTGTTTGCGTAGTCACGATGTCTCAAGAAAATACAAAATTCTGTGATTTCCTAATACTAATAATAATGATTTTATTAGTACTCGAATTGCTCCTCCCGCCGCAAGTGCGGAGTCGTATGATATTAATGCCGCTTTATTTAATCTTGTTATGAAAGAACAATTTTCCGGTAATTCTAATGAGGATGTCACGTCCCATCTAAACACTTTCGTAGAATTGTGTTATATGCAAAAGAAAAAAGATGTGGACAATGATATTGTGAAATTAAAATTATTCCCGTTCTCTTTGCGGGATCGTGCAAAAATTTGGTTTTCATCTTTACCGCGAAATAGTATTGATTCTTGGGATAAGTGCAAAGATGCCTTTATTACTAAATATTTTCCTCCCGCGAAAATTATTTCTCTTAGAAATCAAATTATGAATTTCAAGCAACTTGAGCATGAACATGTTGCACAATCTTGGGAAAGGATGAAACTAATGATGAGAAATTGCCCTACTCATGGTTTAAATTTGTGGATGATCATACAATTTTTTTATTCGGGATTGAATTTTGCCTCTAGAAATCTTTTAGATTCCATCGCGGTTTTTTTTATGGAGATTACTTTGGGTGAAGACACTAAATTACTTGATAATATCATGGCAAATTATTCACATTGGCATACCGAAAGAGCCCCTACTAGTAAAAAAGTGAATTCTATTGAAGAAATTAGTACTTTGAGTGATAAAGTTGATGCACTTATGAAGTTGGTTGCTAGTAAAAATGTTCCTATTGATCTCAATAATGTACCTTTGTCTACCTTAATTGAGCAAAATAATGATCCCGTAGATGTGAATTTTGTCTCGCGAAACAATTTTAATAGTAATGCTTATAGAGGTAATTTTAATCCTATGCCGTTTCCTGGAAATTCCTCTAATAATTATGGCAATTCCTATGGTAATTCTTATAATAATAATAATAATAATAATAGGATGCCCTTTGATCTTGAGAATAATATTAAAGAATTTATAAATGCTCAAAAAGTTTTCAACACTATGATAGAAGAAAAATGGAGTAAAATTGATGATATGTCTAGGAGCATTGATAGAATTATTCATGATGTGGAAAATCTTAAGACTAAAATTTTGCCACCCAAGATTGATATTAGTGAATCAATTAAAGCTTTATATGTCTCCATGGATGAAAGTAAGAAAAGAACTGCTATGCTTAGAGCTAAAAGAGAATTTTTAGAAAAAGTGATTCCTCCTGATTTTTTTCGTAGTAATGATGAAGAGGTTAAAATGATTGGTGTTCATTCTATTGATTCCTTGTTTAGTAATATTAAACTTGATGATAAGGGGACTGAAGAAGATTCAACTTTAGCTAGAAGGCATCCCCATAGTTTGGAGGGTGAAAATCTTGATGAAAAAATTACTAAAAGTGGGTTTGAAGAGGTAAAAACTTTAACTAGTGATGGGCCCACTCTTTTGGATTACAAAGATTTTAATTATGATAGTTGTTCTTTGATTGAATGCATTACTTTGTTACAATCCATGCTAAATTCACCCAACGTCTATGAACAAAATAAGGCTTTTACTAAACATATTGTAGAAGCAATGATGAAAGCCTTAGAAGAAAAGTTAGAACTAGAGATTTCAATTCCTAGAAAATTATATGATGAATGGGAACCCACCATTAAAGTCAAGATAAAAAATTATGAATGCAATGCTTTATGTGATTTGGGTGCTAGTGTTTCCACAATTCCGAAATCTCTATGTGATGTGCTAGGTTTTACCAATATGGATGAATATTCTCTTAATTTGCACTTGGCGGATTCTACTATTAAAAAGCCTTTGGGTAGAATTAATGATGTTCTTATTCTTGCAGATAGGAACTATGTGCCTGTTGATTTTATTGTACTAGATATTGATTGCAATCCGTCTTGTCTCATAATACTTGGTGGACCATTCTTACGAACTATAGGTGTTGTGATTCACATGAAAGAAGGGAATATTAAATTTTAGTTTCTGTTAAAGAAGGGTATGGAACACTTCCCTAGAACTAGAATTAAGCCACCATATGAGTCAATCAAGAGGGCAACCTATGGAGCAAAAACCAGAGATGACAATACTTGAAACTATGCATTATGCCTAGCCAGGGGCATAAAACAATAGCGCTTGTTGGGAGGCAACCCAATAGTTATCTTAATTTTTCTTGTTTATTTTATGTTTTCTTGTGTTCACACAGTTATGCTACTGTTATGATTGTGTTTTTATATTTTAATTAGTGTTTGTGCCAAGTAAAGCCTTTAGGATTATGTTGGATGATAGTTGACTTGATCTTGTTAAAAACAAAAAGGTTTTGCATCCAGTAGAAGAATTATCAAAATTTGCTGGAACGTGAAAAAATTCTGATTTTTTTACACAAGATTGATATACAAATTTCCCACGCCGTTCGAAGTTTACATAATTTTTGGAGTTACAGAAGTTTGAGCTTAATTCAGGTTTCTACAGACTATTCTGTTTTTGATAGATTATGTTATTGTTGCATTGTGTGCTTATTTTGATGAATCTATGGATTGTATCGGGAGGTATAAGCCATGTTAAAGTTGGAATACAGTAGGTATAATGCAATAATAAAATATGAATGGGTTTGCAATAGTACTTAAAGTAGTGATTTGTCTTCTTATACTAACGCATCTCACGAAGGTTTAGTTAAGTTTTGTGTGATTGAAGTTTTCAAGTTTTGGGTGAGATCACGATGGATGAAGGAATAAGGAGTGGCAAGAGCCTAAGATTGGGGATGCCTGAGGCACCCCAAGGTAATATTAAAGGACTCCCAAGCAACTAAGCTTGGGGATGCCCCGGAAGGCATCCCCTCTTTCTTCTAACGACCATCTGTAATTTTACTTGGAGCTATATTTTTATTCGTCACATATCATGAGTTTTGCTTGGAGCGTCATGTATAATATGAGTCTTTGCTTTGTTTGCTTTTTAGTTTGTCACAATCATCCTTGCTGGACATACCTATTTGAGAGAGCCATATGTTATTATGATTTGTTAGAATTGCTCTATGTGCTAATTTTTTGAGCTAGACAATTGCTCTAGTGCTTCACTTAAATCTTTTAGAGCACGTGGTGATTAAATTTTGAAGGAATACTTAAACTCTCATGATTCACTTATATTATTTTGAGAGTTGATATGATTATGTTTTAAAGAAGTGCAATCTTTTTTTTGAACATTAAAACAGCAGGAGAGCCTCCTACTGTTACTTTTTATAATAAATAGATGTTACATTTACAGTATTTACATAGCCACCTTGGTTGTCTATGAGAAAATCTACATTACAGAGGTTGGACAATTGTGAGTAGTCAAGGTCTGTAGAAACCCTTGGATGATAGTAATTCTATCTTCATCCACTCTAAAGGTCAGGATCTCCAAATCTCTCTTTAGCATCCTCAACCAGTCTGAGTGTGATGCCACCTCCCCATCAAACAACACTTTGTTTCTTTGCTTCCATATGTTCCATGCTGAGAGGATAGTTATTTGTTTGAACAGGGGTTTCTGCCAGGTTGACCTAGCCCTGTCAAACATCACTTGAAACTCTTCATTTGTAAACCAATTGATGCCTATGATCTCCCAGCATACTTTGGCAAATTGGCAGTCATAGAATAGATGCTTATTAGTCTCTAGATCTGCAGAGTTGCACAATAGGCAAGAATGATCTTCGCTGATGTTGAATTGTCTCCTAAGCAGCATGTCTCTCGTGTTCACCCGGTCCATCAACATGAGCCATGCAAATACCTTGTGTCTCATGATGCACTTGGATTTCCATATCGAGGTAATATACTGTGGCACACTCACGTTTCGGAAGAGGAATCTATAGAACTTTTTTGGTTTGTATTGTTCATCCCTCCAACATAATATCCACTCGTCTATTCCCATGTGGTCAAGAGATATGGCATTGATCACTGGCAGTATATCATCAAGTTTTGTCCTTGCTTCTAGTGATAAAGGTAGCTGGAAAAGAGTGGCTGGGTCAGGGTTGGAGTGAAATTCAGCCAATGATAAATCTTCATTTTGTGTGTATGAAAATAGATGGTTGTGGGATTCCATGAGAACTCTATCTCCCTGCCATAAGTCCTTCCAGAATAGGATAGTATCTCTAGCCCTTGGAATGCATGAAGTAATGCCTCTATATATATCTATTAAGGAGAAAACATCTCTCCACCAGAATGACCCACAGACTGGCTTTGCATGGGGAGGCCCTTGATCATAGTAAGCATTCCAGATTAGCATGACCCAAGGAGTGTATGTCTTATGTATGAATTTGTGTATATACTTTAGGAGTAATGCCTTGTTTTGTGCTTTGAGATCAATCACTCCCAGACCCCCCCCCCTTTAGTTTAGGTCAACACACCAGGTCCCAAGCTGCGAGGGAGTGTGACTTTGCATCTCTATCCAAAACCTTCCTCCAAAGGCAATGCCTTCTTGCCCGATCAAAAATATCAATTAATTTCAGTGGCAATTTAAGCAGGCACATGGCAAAAGAGAGCAGAGATGAGAGTGCCGAATTAATAAGTTGTACTCTCTCCCCATAGGATAACCAGATTGCAGTTCCAGTAAGTTGGCGCTCAATTCTGTCAACCAAAGGCATAAGATCTCTTATCGTTGGACGAGTGGTCCCCAACGGCAGCCCCAGGTACGTGAAAGGCATCGTACCCACTTGGCATCCAATTTCCATCGCTAGTTGCTGCGCTTTATCATCCTGAACATTTATAGGCATTAATTGCGATTTGCATTATTGATTTTAAGACCAGTTGTCTTAGCATAAGAGTCCAGTATGGCCTTAATAGTTTGAAGTTGCCCACTTTCTGCCAGGAGCACAATAATTGTATCATCGGCGTATTGAATTACTGGATATTGTTCTGACGCCGGTTGTTCAATTGGTAGTTGTAAATTCCCTTTTGTCCAAGCTTTGTTTATCAACGAGTGTAGTAGATCAGCCGCAATTACAAAAAGAAGAGGTGATAATGGATCCCCTTGTTGAACACCCCGCTTGCATTTAAATTCCTTCCCAGGAACTCCTTTAAGAAGCACCGAAGAGGCTCCCGATTCGAGGATCATTTTGATCCACATGCACCATCTCTCATCGAATCCCTTGCACTTCAGAATATTGAGAATGAAAGAGTGCTCCATGGTGTCGAATGCCTTTTCAAAGTCTAACTTTAAGATGACAATCTCACGGCCTGATTGTTTACATTGATGTATGTATTCGAAGGCCCATCCCAAGAAGTCCTGGATCATGCGAGATTTGATGATTCCATATTGGTTACGATGCACTATTTTCAGTATCCATTTTTGCAATCTCTCCACCAGAATTTTGGTTAACACTTTGAGCACACAGTTTAGAAGTGAAATAGGCCAGTAGTCATTCACCATCTCAGGTGTACTCTTTTTAGGGATGAGTGTAATGAGCGAAGTATTTAAGCAGTTGAGGTTTATATTACCTTCCCAAAAGTCTTCGCATAATTTATAGAAGTCCTCCTTAATAATATCCCAGCACACTTTCAAAAATTGTCCATTGAAACCATCCGGACTCAGGGCACGATCTGATGGAATGATTTTGATAACCCTATCAATTTCTTCTTTTGAAAAAGGCTGTGATAATTCAGATAGGTCTGGGTATTGTTGGATTAACTTTGAAATCTGAAAATCATAAGTTGTTGCACTTGATACCCCATCCTCTTTTTGAAACATTCAAGAAACGCATCAGCCTTTTCGTCATGGTTTTCAGTTGCACTTCCATCCTGGAGGACAAGCGACGGTATTGAGTTTCTTCGGTGTCTTTCCTTGCTCTAGCCTGAAAATATTTTGTATTTTCTTCACCTTGAACCTCCCATCAAAAAGTACATCTTTTTTTTTTCAATAATCACTTTGGTATTTGAGCAATCGAAGAAGGTATGTTTTAAGGGTTATTCTAAAATTCTTTTCAGGTATCGTTAGTTGCCGCAGCTCTTCAAGATTGTCAATTTGCAGTAGAACCCGATTGCAATTTTCAATAAGCAGACTGAGTTTAGATATACTCTTGCTCCAGCTTTTGAGCGCATATCTTAGTCTTTTAAGTTTTGCAGATATCTTCGTGGCACTAGAGCTAGCCCTGATGGGTGTTGTCCATGAATCGTGAACCACTTTAAGAAAGCCTGGATGAGAAGGCCAGGAATTCTCAAAATGAAATAGCTTGCTTCTTGGGATTGATGTTTCAACTGAAAGCATGCAAGGAATGTGATCCGAGTGTTGGGAAAGACCGAAATCCATTCAGGTGAAGAAAAGAACCAGTCTAACTGTTCCAGTAGGGGAGTTTGTTGCATGTTACTCCATGTATATCTTCTGCCCTTGATCGGCATTTCCAATAGAGCCAGCAAACTGATAATCTAATTGAACTTTATAATATCATCAATATCACCTCCTGATTGATTTTTATTATCCAGGGACCGCATAAAATTAAAATCGCCCATGAAAAGCCAAAGATCCTCTAGGGCCATATCAATTGATTCAAACCATTGCATGAATTCCACCCTCACCGGCCCATCACATGGCCCATATATATTGGTTAAATTCCAGGTTTGATTAGTGTGAACCGAGGTCATTTTAACTGTAAGTGCACACTGAAGTTTGTGAATAATCTGTCCCGAGAATTGGCTATTGCACCAAATGATAATAAGACCTCCAGATGCCCCCACGGAGGGGACGAATTCATATTTGTCAAACCTTCTAGGGCAACATTTCCTCAAGAAAGAATGATCGAAATCCTCTTTTTTTGTTTCTTGTAAACACACAATGGAGCAATTAGATTCATCAATTTTATTACGCAGTGCTAAGCATTTTGGGTCTGAATTTAAACCACGAATATTCCAACACAGGACATTCCAAAGTACTAACGACGTAGGTCTTACAAAATGAAAGTTCAGGCAACTGCAGATACGAAAATAGACACTAAAGTATGATTACTGATGCAGAGTAAATTAATGCGGAATTGAGGATCCTCCAACGCTCTGATCATCGACCCCCTGCATCAACTTTTCTTCAGTGATCTCTTCTCTTGGTATGCCACAGGTGTTGATGCCCAGGTGCTAGATGGTTTGAATGGAAGTAGGCGGTGGAATCTGCATAGTGGGTACTTGTACCTCTAAGTCAGATGTGTTGCTTTGGTCTATGATCTCAGGTATGTGCCTCGGCTTCACATGAGACACTTTCTTTTTCATCTCAGACATTGAAGGAGCTTTGAAACCCAGGTATCTAGTTGCTCTGACACTATGTCTGACTTGAGATACATCCAAAGGAGTAGCCTGACGACGTCTCTTGCGAGAGATAGCAGTGTCAAGCTCCATATCATCCTTCATTTCCACAGAATCAGAAGCTGAGTCAATCATAGAAACATCCATTAATTCCATAGCATTTCTTCCCTTAAGTGCTAGCATATGGCCCTCATCATCATAACAAAAGTTGTTGCAATTGATCCAAACTTCCTTGCTGCAGAAAATTGAGGTAGTGCCTGGTGCAAAGGGCGTGAAAGGAAATTTGGTGTTGCAAGCCACTTCCACTAAATCCATCAGAAAAACCTGCACTCCATCAACAAGCATCTTCCATTGATCATACATAGAACTATTAGAGGATGACCAACCAATCCTGGGGGTGAACACAGTAGCATAAAAGTGAATCATAAACTCTAAGAGGTTTTGCTCCCTTGGTACTTCCAGCTCCACAACATGCTCATTAATAAGACTGAAACTGTATTCCCCCTACTGAATCCCCTGCATGAAATTCTCTGCAGCATTCTCTACCATCTAAACATGCTCATTCCAAAGTCGCAGACCATCATCATGCCTAGAATCATCTGTCTGAATCCCATCCATCATGGAGGGACCTTCGTATCCAGTAAATTGACGGTAACTGAAACCTTGATACGGAGGGGGGATTGGAGGGATAACTGGCCAGACGCCCCAACCTTGTTGAGGAGGCTGCGGAGCTGGTGCTGCTTCCCATGCATTGGCCGCATTCTCAATCTGCCAAACTTGTGCATTGTGCTGCACTTGCTGCATAGCATTGAGGAAAGGTAGTTGATCAGGGTGCGGCGAGGCACCCAAAGGTGGCGGCGCTTCTTCATTCCCCACCAACCCCTGACTTGGATTTCTGCTGTTAAGAACATAAACAGGAACTGTCCAAGATTTTCCAAGTCCACTAATATCCGTGAACCTCTTAATGACCAAACTGAAAGGCACCAATTTCAATTCATTGATCAAAACCCGAACAAGCACTCTCGCTTTCTTGTGTTCTGGGCGATGCCAGAACATGCATCTACCAAAGCAAGAAACTGCCTTCATAATGTAATGCTCAGTTTGATAATCAAGCGGGAAACCTAGTAGCATTACCCAAGCATCTCTCTCTATAATCGGGCGTCTCATATTGGGACCATCATCATGGCGTAAAAGGTAGAAGTTGGAATGCTCATCTAAAGTTTGTTCACGTAGATCAACCATGGCATCTCTGATAATCCTATCCTCAAAATAGACCAGACCAACACAAAACGGATAAATCTCACCCTCAGTGGTGTGCGCATCATGATCATCACGCAAAACTCGTCTAACTTCAGCAAGAACCACCTCTCGTTGCAGATCTGAAGGAGGAGGGACAACAAATACCAGTGCAAACCGGGCGTGGTCGAGGGGAGGATTGTCTACCACCATCATGTTCCTCTGCAACCTGCCTTCCGGTCCTTGTTGGATGTTCATCACACCAGGGACGAACTGGTACGGCATCACATGAAGATTTGCCATGGCTGTGGCTACCGGGGAGGGGGAGCAGTGTCGCAAGGTGGTGGAGCAGTCAAGGCAGGTGGGTGTTTTTGGGGAACTGCAGTCGTTGCGATTGGATGTGTTGAAGGCGAATCGCCATGGGTATTTTCGGTAAGTATAGGATATGGATGCTCCGAGTCCCCTATTTTTTGCTTGATAACCCATGTTTGTTTCTCAAACTTACCCCGCGTATCCACCGGGCGTGATTTTCTACGCCAGACCATCTGATTCCACCACCGTTGAGGTAAAGGTTGTTGCGGTAGATTGTGACGTAACGGGTTTTCTGTGATTTTTTTCCTCCAAACACCGTGTGTCATCTTTCCACCTTTACCTTGTGCGCATTGCCAGCCCATATGGCCCAGTTGGTGACACACATGACAACAGAGCCCAATTGTGCATGCATGACATAGATGACTGTGTGAAAAACACTTGGAGCAGATCTGATCGAGCTTTACCACTGTACCATGCAGATTACATGTATATCCTAGGGTTATACACTGAACACACGTATTAACAGCACATTGTTTACCTGGATGTCTCCGTCTGAAGCAAATGTCACATCTGTTTAATCTTTCAAAAGTAAAGTCCTTGGTAGGTAAAGATTTAAGAGATAGAGCTGCCAAAATATGAATATTTGAATATCCCGCCTGCCACAGATCCAATATTTCCTCAAGTGTAACAATAGGGATGGATTGCCGATAATCATGTCGAAAGCCTGATCCTAGGAATCAAGAAGCCTCATATGTATGAGAAAACTTATGATGGAATCCTCCAAAAACAATATCAGTATCTGTAATCTCCTTGTTCACATGAATAACATCCGCATCATGTTCCTGAAAGTTTAAGATGCGTGAAATACCGGATTCCTTTGTGATCCCAGATTTGGCTAATTCTTGGGCACTTGAATGATCGCGTTTAGCGCTGTTATGAAGGAAAGCAAGAGAAGATTTAACCGCCACTGGCTTATGAGCTACAATCTCTGGAATTTCCTCATCTAAATGCCAGTGTCCCTCATCGGAAGAATAATCCACATGTAACTTAAACAGCCGAAAGTGACAAACGAAATTAGGCTAAATACGATCCTTCAACGCATAAATGAAATGCCCCACTTTGTTAGATACCACAGAGAACCGAAAATTTCTAGGTCCCAATTTGATCACCTTAAACCCTTGAGCAGATCCGCCAATGCAACATTGTAACACCAGACTCATAGATTCAACCGAGAGAGGGAAGGAAGCAGAAGTGAAAGAAACAACCAAGAAAAACTCCTTGATTCCCGGATCAGGGCAGTAGTGAACCGTAGATCCAAATCTGCGCCGAATCTGATCCTCTACCTTGAGCCCCGGGGCAAAATCCCAGTGGAGGATGTTAGCCATTCCCAGGATTGATTAGCAAACTCCATGGTTGATCGAGGGAGCGCTGGAGGTGGGTGGGGGTTGGGAGTCGCCATCCTACCCGGCTCCTGTTAAGAAATGTACTCTCATGCTTCACTTATATTATTTTGAGAGTTGATATATGAATTTTTTTTAAGAAATATTTGTGCTCTCGTGCTTCACTTAAATCTTTTTGAGAGTTGATAATAGTAATGGTAATTTGCACGAGATATGAATTTGGTCCCAAAGTGATGAATATTCAAGAGGGATATAATAAAAACTTTCATGAAGATCATTGGATACTATAAACTTGATTCCTTGCAATAGTTTTGCGATATGAAGATAGTGATATGTGAGTCATGTTGGTGAGTAATTATGCTTTAGTAAGAATATTGGTGTTAAGGTTTGTGATTCCCTATGCAAGCACGGAAGTCAATAGTTATGCAACGAAGTTACATCCTACTTGTGGAGCATTATTCAATGTTAGTTATGTTCAATGCATGTTTATGATCGTTTTTGTTTTTTGGTTGGTCGCTTCTCAATCCATTTGCTAGCCTTCATTTGTACTAAGTGGGAATGCTGCTTGTGCATCCAACTCCTTAAACCAAAGTTGTGCCAAATGAGTACACCATACCTACCTATGCGGTATGTCCATTCTGTCCAAGTAAATTTGTATGTGCCAACTCTAATATTCAAAATGAATTCCCATTTTGTGTGCCCATACCGCTCATGAAGCGGCAGGGGGTGGCCAATATTTTCCATGCTAGGTATTTTATTCTCAAGATGAGTGTTCATTCACTTCTCATTGCACGAGAGTGTGGCAGGTAATAGGAATGCCCAGTCCCGAAATGAATTTTTTTAATATGATGTTAATAATAAATTCCTTGGAAAATGTTGGTATGGAAGGCACCCGTGGATACGGCTAGTCATGGATTGTGTAAGAATGGTGGAAAGGAATTAAACTTTACTTTCTGTTTGGGAACCACCTATGATTTATCTAGTATAAAATATATTGGGAATTCTCGGTCATTTTCGTTGACAGGAAAAGCATGCCTCTCAAAATAATTTTATCTCTCAATTTAAACTATGAGCTCTGGCACCTTTACAAATCTCTACTTCTTTTTGTGAAGGGCCTTTCTATTTACTTTTATGCAAATTTTATTTTAATTTTGAGTCTCCATCTTCTCTTATAAAGCACCAACTAGGGAACACTATTGTCATACTTGTGCATTGGATGTAGCTAATATTTGAGTGTGTTTCATGAATGGATCAATAATTGAGCATAATGGGCTAGGGATAACTTTCTTTAGCATTGATATTTCGAAAGACATGGTTGCTTGTTGATATGCTTGAGTATTGATGTTTTCATATCAAATTATATACTATTGCTTTGAATCATTCAAGTCCAAATGTCTATGCTATAAAAGAAAAGATTGTATGATGAATATCTTAGGTAGCATTCCACATCAAAAATTCTGTTTTTATCATTTACCTACTCGAGGACGAGCAGGAATTAAGCTTGGGGATGCTTGATACGTCTCCAATGTATCTATAATTTCTTATTGTTACATGCTATTATAGTATCAACCTTGGATGTTTTATATACAATTACAAGCAACTTAAATCATTTTTTGGGACTAACCTACTAACTTAGTGCCCAGTGCCAGTTGCTTTTTTTTGCTTGTTTTTGACTTTGCAAAATATCAGTACCAAACGAAGTCCAAGTGCGACGAAACTTTTTGGAGATTTTTTTTCTGGCAATAAGAGACCTTGGAAGCTTCGGGGAGGAACGAGAAGATGAAGGAGTGGTCCACTAGGCACCAGGGCGCACCAGGGGCCTGGGGCGTGCCCTGGTACCTAGTGGGGCCCACAAGCCTCTGTTTGACCTAACTCCGCCTCTATAATATCCCAAAAATCATGAAACCTACTGATAAGTCTCCATCGTATCTATAATTTTTGATTATTTCATGCCAATATTCTACAACTTTCATTTACTTTTGGTAACATTTTATATTATTTTTGGGACTAACATATTGATCCAGTGCCCAGTGTCAATTCCTGTTGGTTGCATGTTTTTGTTTCGCAAAATATCTATACCAAATGAAGTCCAAATGCGATAAAAATTTATGGAGATTTATTTTGGAATATTTGTGATTTTGGGGAAAAAGAATCAACATGAGACGATGCCCGAGGGGCCCACAAACTCGAGGGGCGCGCCCCCTACCCTGGGCGCGGCCAGGAGGCTTGTGGGGCCCCTATAAGGCGGTTGGTACCATTCTTTCACCGCAAGAAAGATAATATCCAGATAAAATTCATGTTAAAATTTCAGCCCAATTGGAGTTACGGATCTCCGGGAATTTAAGAAACCGTGAAAGGCCAGAAAAAGGAACGCAGAAACAGAAGGAAACAGAGAGAGAGATCCGATCTCAGAGAGGCTCCCGCCCCTCCGCCGCCATGGAGTCCATGGACCAGAGGGGAAACCCTCATCCCATCTAGGGGGGAGGTAAAGGAAGAAGAACAAGGAGGGGGGCTCTGTCCCCCTCTCTCCCGGTGGTGCCGGAACGCCGCCGGGGCCACATCATCGTGACGGCGATCTACACCAACAACTTCGCCGCCGTCATCACCAACTCTCTCCCCCTCTATGCAGCTGTGTAACCTCTCTTTTACCCGCTGTAATCTCTACTTAAACATGGTGCTCAACGCTATATAATATTTCCCAATGATGTATGACTATCCTATGATGTTTGAGTAGATCCGTTTTGTCCTATGGGTTGATTGATGATCATGATTGGTTTGAGTTATCTATTTTATTATTGGTGCTATCCTATGGTGCTCTCCATGTCGTGCAAGCAAGAGGGATCCCCGCTGTAGGGTTTGCAATATGTTCATGATTCGCTTATGGTGAGTGGCGTGAGTGACAGAAGCACAAACCCGAATAAGTAGGTTGTTTGCATATGGGAGTAAAGAGGACTTGATACTTTAATGCTATGGTTGGGTTTTACCATAATGATCTTTAGTAGTTGCGGATGCTTGCTAGAGTTCCAATCATAAGTGCATATGATCCAAGTAGAGAAAGTATGTTAGCTTATGCCTCTCCCTCACATAAAATTGCAATAATGATTACCGGTCTGGTTATCGATTGCCTAGGGATAAATAACTTTCTTGTGACAAAAGGCTCTCTACTAAAATAATTTAATTGTTTCTTTATCTAAACAGCCCCTAGCTTTTATTTAGGTGTTCTTTATTATCTTGCAAACCTATCCCTTTACACCTACAAAGTACTTCTAGTTTCATACTTGTTCTAGGTAAAGCGAACGTTAAGCGTGCGTAGAGTTGTATCGGTGGTCGACAGAACTTGAGGGAATATTTGTTATACCTTTAGCTCCTCGTTGAGTTCGACTCTTACTTATCAAGAAAGGCTACAATTGATCCCCTATACTTGTGGGTTATCAAGACCTTTTTCTGGCGCCGTTGCCGGGGAGCAATAGCGTGGGGTGAATATTCTCATGTGTGCTTGTTTGCTTTATCACTAAGTAGATTTTATTTTCCGTTCTAAGTTGTTCTCTATCTTTAGTTATGGATATGGAACACGAAATACCAAAAAAGTTAGGTGTACTTGCTACTCATGCAGATGGGGAACCTCCTAAAACCCTCGATGCTCGTTATGTGAAAAATATTAAACACTACTTTGATAATTCTGAGAAAACCCCATTCAACTTGATAATGGGAGACACGTTGGATCAACGTGAGTACTTTAGGGATTATTGCTTGACTAAAAAAGGGAAACTATTATGGGATCAAATTGAAATGTTGCATTGGTATGCTTGGAATTTAGGCTTGAGATATGATTATACTTGTTGCTCTAGGATGAATGCTCCACACCTTCCCTTTTCATGTAAATTTAATGATAATGAAACATTGGCTTCTTATGCTAATGGTATATATGATTACTATGATGTGGAACAAATAGAAGAATTCATTGCTTTTAAGGGTGCTTATGAAATTGAATCTTTCTTTGAAAAGTGTGAAAATTATGATGATGCTGTTTACAGACCTGAAAATTATGCTATACCTAAATATTGCTTTGAGAATTATGAATATAATGCCGATATTAATGAGTTTATTGAGAAAATCTCCGCTGTTCAAGAAGAGACTAATATTTTGCAGGAATCTATGGAAGAAGAAATTGATGACACTGTGAGCTCATTGGATGAAAAAGATGACGATGAGAGCAAAGAACAAAAGGAGGAAGAGCGGATTAGCTACCCATGCCCACCTTCTAATGAGAGTAACTCTTCAACTCATACATTGTTTAATTTCCCTTCGTGCTTATCGAAGGATGAATGCTATGATGATTGTTATGATCCCTTGGATTTGTTTGAAATATCCCTTTTTGATGAAATTGGTGCTTGCTATGCTTGTGGCCATGATACCAATATGAATTATGCTTATGGAGATGAACTTGCTATAGGTCCTTATGTTAAGAATGAGATTGTTTCTATTGCACCCATACATGATAGTCCTATTATCTTTTTGAATTCTCCCAACTACACTATATCGGAGAAGTTTGCACTTATTAAGGATTATATTGATGGGTTGCGTTTTACTATTGCACATGATGATTTTTATGAGTATAATATGCATGTGCTTGCTGCTCCTACTTGCAATTATTATGAGATAGGAACCACATCTCCGCCTCTCTATGTTTCCAATACGATAAAATTGCAAGAAACTATTTATACCATGCATTGACCTTTACTTTATGTGCATGAATTGTTCTTTTATGACATGCCGATGCATAGGAAGAGAGTTAGACTTCGTTGTTGTATGATATATATTACTTTGTGCTCACTACTAAAATACAAATCATTGTTAATTAAAATTGGCTTTGATATACCTTGGGATCCGGGTGGATGAATTACTTGAGCACTTTATGCTTAGCTTAATGGCTTTAAAGAAAGCGCTGCCAGGGAGACAACCCGGAAGTTTTAGAGAGTCATTTTATTCTGTTGTGTGCTTTTAAAAAGTTTTAAAACAAAAAAATATAGAGGGGAACCTAAAACTTTTCAAAAAGAAAAGTGAAAGTATGAAAGACGAGCACCATTGAAGTGGGGGAGCTACTTGAACCTTGTTCATGCCCATGGAAACTTTGCAAATCTTGAATTACAGAAAATTTTCAACAAAAATAATTATCCCCTTGTAAAAATCCATTGTATTATAAAAAATACTGTGCCAAGATTTGCCTTTAGGATGATTAGATTGTTTGTTTGGTATGTGCAGTGCAAAAACAGAAACCTTGGCTGTGGTGCGTGAGTTTACATTTTTTACTGGAACGTCAAAAGTTTCTAAATTTTTTACAAAGTAATTCTATGAAAATTGTTTATTTTTTTCCTAATTTTTCAGAATTTTTGGAGTTACAAAAGTATCGTCAATGTTCAGATTGCTATAGACTGTTTTGTTTCTGACAGATTCTGTTTTTGATGCATTGTTTTGCGTGTTTTGATGAATCTATGGATTGTATCGGTGATATAAGCCGTGGTGAAGTTAGAGTACAGTAGTTATAATGCAAAAATAAAATATAAATGGGTTTGCAACATTACTTAAAGTAGTGATTTGCTTTATTATACTAACGGATCTCATGAGGGTTTTGTTAAGTTTTGTGTGATTGAAGTTTTCAAGTTTTGGGTGAGATCACGATGGATGAAGGAATAAGGAGTGGCAAGAGCCTAAGCTTGGGGATGCCTGAGGCAACCCAAAGTAACATTCAAGGACTCCCAAGCAACTAAGCTTGGGGATGCCCCGGAAGGCATCCCCTCTTTCTTCTAACGACTATAGGTAATTTTACTTGGAACTATATTTTTATTCGCCACATGATATGCGCAAATTCTTGGAGCGTCTTTTGTGTTTATTTTTCCCTTTTCTTTTATGCACCATGCTAGTATGAGATAGTCCTTGGTTGATTTATAGAATACTTCATGCACTTCACTTATATCTTTTGAGTATGGCTTTATAGAATGCTTCATGTGCTTCATCTATATCATTTGAAGTTTGGATTGCCTGTTTCTCTACACACAGAAAACCGCCATTTGTAGAATGCTCTTTTGCTTCACTTATATTTGTTAGAGCGTGGGAAAATATTTTGTAGAAAGAATTAATCTCTCTTGCTTCACTTATATCTATTTAGAGAGTCAACATGAATTGGTCATTCACATGGTTAGTGATAAAATCCTACATAAAACTTGTAGATCACTGAATATGATATGTTTAATTCCTTGCAATAGTTTTGTGATATAGAGATGATAATATGTGGGAGGTACTAGTGAATGATTGTGGTTTAGTAAAAATATTGGTGTTAAGGTTTGTGATTCCCGAAGCATACGCGTATAGTCTCTCGTTATGCGATGAAATTGGAGCATGATTTATTATTGATTGTCTTCCTTATGAGTGGCGGTCGGGGACGAGTGATGGTCTTTTCCTACCAATCTATCCCCCTAGGGGCATGCATAGTAGTACTTTGCTTCGAGGGCTAATAAACTTTCGCAATAAGTATGTGAGTTCTTTATGACTAATGTGAGTCCATGGATTGTACGCACTCTCACCTTTCCGCAATTTTCTAGCCTCTTCGGTACCGTGCATTGCCCCTTCTCACCTCGAGAGTTGGTGCAAACTTCTCCGGTGCATCCAAACCCCATGATATGATATGCCCTATCACACATAAGCCTCATTATATCTTCCTCAAAACAGCCACCATACCTACCTATCATGGCATTTCCATAGCCATTCTGAGATATATTGCCATGCAACTTCCCTCATCATCATATAAATGACTTAAGCGTTCATTGTCATATTGCTTTGCATGATCATAAGATAGCTAGCATGATATTTTCATGGCTTGTCCATTTTTTGATATCTTTGCTATGCTAGATCATTGCACATCCTGGTACACTGCCAGAGGCATTCATATAGAGTCATATTTTGTTCTAGTATCGAGTTGTAATTTTGAGTTGTAAGTAAATAAAAGTATGATGATCAAAATTATTAGAGCATTGCCCTAGTTAGGAAAGGATGATGGAGACTATGATTCCCCCACAAGTCGGGATGAGACTCCGGACGAAAGAAAAGAAAAGAAAAAAAGGCCAAAAAGAGCCCAACAAAAAAAGAGAAAAGAAAAAAAAGAATAACAAAAAAAAAATGAGAGAAAAAGAGAGAAGGGGCAATGTTACTATCCTTTTCCACACTTGTGCTTCAAAGTAGCACGATGTTCTTCATATAGAGAGTCTCCTATGTTGTCACTTTCATATACTAGTGGGAATTTTTCATTATAGAACTTGGCTTGTATATTCCGATAATGGGCTTCCTCAAATGCCTGAGGTCTTCATGAGCAAGCAAGTTGGATGCACACCCACTTAGTTTTCAGTTTGAGCTTTCATACACTTATAGCTCTTAGTGCATCCGTTGCATGGCAATCCCTAATCCTCGCATTTACATCAATTGATGGGCATCTCCATAGCCCGTTGATTAGCCACGTCGATGTGAGACTTTCTCCTTTTTTTGTTTTCTCCACACAACCTCCAACATCATATTCTATTCCACCCATAGTGCTATATTCATGGCTTGCACTCATGTATTGCATGAGGGTTGAAAAAGCTGAAGCGCGTTAAAAAGTATGAACCAATTGCTCGGCTTGTCATCGGGGTTGTGCATGATAAATACTTTGTGTTAAGAAGATGGAGCATGACAAGGCTATATGATTTTGTAGGGATAACATTCTTTAGCATTGATATTTTGAAAGACATGATTGTTTGTTGGGATGCCTGAGTATTGATGTCTTTATGTCAAATTATAGACTATTGCTTTGAATCACTCGTGTCTTAATATTCATGCCATGATTAGATTATGTGATCAAGATTATGCTAGGTAGCATTCCACATCAAAAATTATCTTTTTTATCATTTACCTCCTCGAGGACGAGCAGGAATTAAGCTTGGGGATGCTAATACGTCTCCGTCGTATCTATAATTTTTTATTGTTTCATGCCAATATTCTACAACTTTCATATACTTTTGGTAATATTTTATATTATTTTTAGGACTAACATATTGATCCAGTGTCCAGTGTGAGTTCCTGTTTGTTGCATTTTTTTGTTACACAGAATATCCATACTAAACGAAGTCCAAACGGGATAAAAATTTACGAAGATTTATTTTGGAATATTTGTGAATTTTTGGAAAAAGAATCAACGTGAGACAATGCCCGAGGGGCCCACAAGCTCGAGGGGCACGCTCTCCTACCCTGGGTGCAGCCAGGAGGCTTGTGGGGCCCCTGTAAGGCAGTTGGTGCCCTTATTTCGCCGCAAGAAAGATAATATCCAGATAAAAATCGTGTTAAAATTTCAGCCCAATCAGAGTTACGGATCTCCGGGAATTTAAGAAACGGTGAAAGGCGAGAAAACGGAACGCAGAAACAGAAGGAAACAGAGAGAGAGAGAGAGAGAGAGAGAGAGAGATCCAATCTCGGAGGGGCTCCCACCCCTCCACTGCCATGGAGGCCATGGACCAGAGGGGAAACCCTCCTCCTATCTAGGGGGGAGGTCAAGGAAGAAGAAGAATGTGGGGGCTCTCTCCTGGTGGCGCTGGAACGCCGCCAGGGCCATCATCGTGACGACGATCTTCACCAACAACTTCGCCGCTGTCATCACCAAATCTCTCCCCCTCTATGCAGCGGTGTAACCTCTCTTTTACCTGCTGTAATATCTACTTAAGCATGGTGCTCAACGCTATATATTATTTTCCAATGATGTATGGCTATCCTATGATGTTTGAGTAGATCCGTTTTGTTCTATGGGTTGATTGATGATCATGATTGTTTTGAGTTGTATGTTTTATTATTGGTGATGTCCTATGGTGCTCTCTATATCGCGCAAGCGTGAGGGATCCCCACTGTAGGGTTTGCAATATGTTCATGATTCACTTATGGTGGGTGGCGTTAGTGACAGAAGCACATACCCGAGTAAGTAGGTTGTTTGCATATGGGAGTAAAGAGGACTTGATACTTTAATGCTATGGTTGGGTTTTACCTTAATGATCGTTAGTAGTTGCGGATTCTTGCTAGAGTTCCAATCATAAGTGCATATGATTCAAGTAGAGAAAGTATGTTAGCTTATGCCTCTCCCTCATATAAAATTGCAATAATGATTACCGGTCTAGTTATCGATTGCCTAGGGACAAATAACTTTCTTGTGACAAAAGGCTCTCTACTAAAACTAATTTAATTGTTTCTTTATCTAAACAGCCCCTAGCTTTTATTTATATGTTTTTTATTATCTTGCAAACCTATCCCATTACACCTACAAAGTACTTCTAGTTTCATACTTGTTCTAGGTAAAGCGAACATTAAGCGTGAGTAGAGTTGTATCGGTGGTCGATAGAACTTGAGGCAATATTTGTTATACCTTTAGCTCCTCGTTGGGTTTGACACTCTTACTTATTGAGAAAAGCTAAAATTTACCCCTTATACTTGTGGGTTATCACCTACCAGGGAGTCCATGAAATACTTTTTCCGCCGCCGCAAGCCTCTGTTTGCAAGAGATTCCATCTGGGGACCCTTTCTGGCACTCTGCCGAAGGGGGAATCAATCACGGGGGGGGGGGGGGGGGGGGGGGGGGGGCTCTACATCAACCTTTCCTCCCCTTCGATGATTCGTGAGTATTTTACCACAGACCTACGGGTCCATAGTTAGTAGCAAGATGGCTTCTTTTCTCTCGATGTTCTTCAATACAATGTTCTCCTTGATGTTCTTGGAGTTCTATCCAATGTAATTCTTTTTTGTGGTGTGCTTGTTGGGATCTGATGAATTGTGAGTTTATGATCAGATCTATCCATGAATATTATTTGAGTTTTCTCTGAACTCTTTTATGCATGATTAATATAGCTTCGTATTTCTTCTCCAATTTATTGGTTTGGTTTGGCCAACTAGATTGATTTATCTTGCCATGGGAAGAGGAGCTTTGTAATGGGTTCGATCTTGTGGTGCTCAATCCCAATGATAGAAAGGGACATGATGATGTCGCTTGAACTACGTCAGTATTTCCCCAAAGTGGAAGGGATGATGCAGCATAGCTACGGTAGGTATTTCCCTCAGTTATGAAACCAAGGTATCAATCCAGTAGGAGAACCAAGAAACACTATGTAAATGGTACCTACACACAAAGAACAAATACTTGCAACCCGACGCTTATGAGGGGTTGTCAATCCCTCTACAGGTAACGGCGCCAGAAATTGTCAAGTTGACGGGATAAAAAATGTGTAGATTGGATAAATAGATCTCGATAAAACGCAAAATAAAATAAATAACAAAAAATTGCAGCAAGGTATTTTTGGGTTTTTGGAATAATAGATCTGAAAACAAAAGCGAATAAAAATAGATCTCAAAGCAAATATGATAAAGAATAGACCCGGGGGCCGTAGATTTCACTAGTGGCTTCTCTCAAGAAAATAGCACACGGTGGCTAAACAAATTATTGTTGGGCAATTGATAGAAGATCGAATAATTATGACGATATCCAAGGCAATGATCAATATATAGGCATCACGTCCAAGATTAGTAGACCGACTCCTGCCTGCATCTACTACTATTACTCCACACATCGACCGCTATCCAGCATGCATCTAGTGTACTAAGTTCATGGGAAAACGGAGTAATGCAATAAGAACGATGACATGATGTAGACGAGATCTATTCATGTAAGAATAGCCCCCATCTTGTTATCCTTAATAGCAACGATACATGCGTGTCTTGCTGCCCCTTCTGTCACTGGGAAAGAACATTGCACGATCGAACCCATCACAAAGCACCTCTTCCCATGGCAAGAAAAATCGATCTAGTTGGCCTAACTAAACCAAAGATTCGAAGAAGAAATACGAGGCTATAAATAATCATGCATATGAGAGATCAAAAGAAGACTCAAATAATATTCATGGATATAGATCTAATCATAAACTCAAAGTTCATCGGATCCCAACAAACACACCGCAAAAAAGAGTTACATAAAATAGATCTCCAAGAGACCATTGTATTGAGAATCAAAAGAGAGAGAGGAAGCCATCTGGCTACTGCCTATGGACCCGTAGGTCTATGATGAACTACTCACGCATCATCGGAGAGGCACCAATGAGGATGATAAACCCCTCCGTGATGGTGTCTAGATTGGATCTCGTGGTTCTGGAACTTGTGGCGGCTGGAATTGTGTTTCGTCGACTCCCCTAGGGTTTCTAGAATATTTGGGGATTTATAGGGCGAAGAGGCGGTGCGGGAGGCCACCAAGGGAGGCACAATCCCCCTGGCGCACCCAGGTGGGTTGTGCCCACCTTGGGCCTCCCCTCTGGTATTTCTTTGGCCCATGTTGTGTCTTCTGGTCCAAAAAAATTCTCCAAAAAGTTTCGCTATGTTTGGACTCCGTTTGGTACTGATATTCTGCGAAGTAAAAAACAAGCAAAAAACAGCAACTGGCACTGGGCACTATGTCAATAGGTTAGTCCCAAAAATTGATATAAAGTTGCTATAAAATGATTGTAAAACATCCAAGAATGATAATATAACATCATGGAACAAGCAAAAATTATAGATACGTTGGAGACGTATCACATGACACGTATGTATCATTGCTATTAAGGATAAAAATATGGGGTTTATTCATACTTTAGTTTATCTTGTCTACATCATGTCATCTTGCTTAAAGCATTACTCTGTTTTTTCATGAACTTAATACACTAGATGCATGATGGATAGCGGTTGATGTGTGGAGTAATAGTAGTAGATGTAGAATCATTTCGGTCTACTAATCTCGGACGTTATGCCTATGTATGATCATTGCCTTGGATATCATCATAATTATTTGATGTTCTATCAATTTCCCAACAGTAATTTGTTTACCCACCGTATGCTATTTTCTCGAGAGAAGCCTCAAGTGAAAACTATGGCCCCCGAGTCTATCTTTATCATATATAAAATCCTAAAAATACCTTGTTGCAATTTTCCTTTATTTATTTTATTTTATATTTTTGTCAGATCTATCTATCAAAAACTATACAATTTAATCTTGCTCGTAACCGTTGAGGGATTGACAACCCCTCTACACGTTGGGTTGCAAGTATTTGTTGTTTGTGTGCAGGTGTTGCTTACATAGTGTTGGTTGGTTCTCCTACTGGATTGATAACCTTGGTTTCATAACTGAGAAAAATACTTATCTCTACTGTACTGCATCATCCTCTCCTCTTCGAGGAAATCCCAACGCAGCTCACAAGTAGCAACGTGCCACATCGAAACCCAGGTGTGGTGTCAAAATGGGCAAGGGCCGGGCCGTCACCCCCTGGTGGCACGCTGTATCTTGATCTGGATACGGTGGCAAGTGAGCAAGGATCAGATCGTCGCATCCTTAGTGGCGCGCTACATCGGCGCCCAGGTGTAGTGGAAAATGAGCAAGGGTCTTCGCATTTGACTCGACGAGTGTGAAGGGTAAGGAAGCTAGCCAAGCTTAGGAGGGTCCGCTTAGGTAGCTACAACATAGGGTCTCTGACAGGGAAGCTTCAGGAGCTAGTTGATGCAGCAGGGAGGAGAGGTGTTGATATCCTTTGCGTCCAAGAAACCAAATGGAGGGGACAGAATGCGAAGGAGGTGGAGGATACCGGCTTCAAGTTGTGGTACACGGGGACAACGGCAAACAAAAATGGCGTAGGCATCTTGATTAACAAGAGCCTCAAGTATGGAGTGGTAGACGTCAAGAGACGTGGGGACCGGATTATCCTGGTCAAGCTGGTAGTTGGGGACTTAGTTCTCAATGTTATCAGTGCGTATGCCCCGCAAGTAGGCCATGATGAGAATGCCAAGAGGGAGTTCTGGGAAGGCCTGGAGGACATGGTTAGGAGTGTACCAATTGGCAAGAAGCTCTTCATAGGAGGAGACCTCAATGGCCATGTGGGTACATCTAACATAGGGTTTGAAGGGGTGCATGGGGGCTTTGGCTATGGCATTAGGAATCAAGAAGGAGAAGATGTCTTAAGCTTTGCTCTAGCCTATGACATGATTGTAGCTAACACCCTCTTTAAAAAGAGAGAATCACATCTGGTGACTTTTAGTAGTGGTCAACACTCTATCCATATTGACTTCATCTTCTCGAGAAGAGAAGATAGGCGTGCGTGCCTAGATTGTAAGGTAATACCTGGAGAGAGTGTTGTCCCTCAGCATAAGATGGTGGTTGCTGAGTTTCGCTTTCAGATTCGTGTCCAGTGGGATAAGTGTGCCAAAGTAGCTAGAACAAAGTGGTGGAAGCTCAAGGGGGAGGTAGCTCAAGCGATCAAGGAGAGGGTCATTAAGGAAGGCCCTTGGAAGGAAGGAGGGGATGTAGACAGTGTGTGGATGAAGATGGCGACTTGCATTCATAAGGTGGCCTCGGAGGAGTTTGTAGTGTCTAGGGGAAGGAGAAGCGAAGCTAAGGATACCTGGTGGTGGAATGATGATGTCCAGAAGGCGATTAAGGAGAAGAAAGATTGTTTCAGACGCCTATACCTGGATAGGAGTGCAGACAACATAGAGAAGTACAAGATGGCGAAGAAGGCCGCAAAGCGATCTGCCAGTGAAGCAAGGGGCCGGGCGTATGAGGACCCCTACCAACGGTTAGGTACGAAGGAAGGCGAAAGGGACATCTATAAGATGGCCAAGATCCGAGAGAGGAAGGCGAGGGATGTTGGCAAAGTCAAATGCATCAAGGACGAAGCAGACCAACTCCTGGTGAAGAACGAGAAGATTAAGCATAGATGGCGGGAGTACTTTGACAAGATGTTTAATGGGGAGAATGAGAGTTCTACCATTGAACTGGATGACTCCTTTGATGAGACCAGCAGGCATTTTGTGCGGCGAATCCAGGAGTCTGAGGTCAAGGAGGCTTTAAAAATAATGAATGGAGGCAAGGCGATGGGCCCTGATTGTATCCACATTGAGGTGTGGAAAGGCCTCGGGGACATAGCGATAGTATGGCTAATCAAGCTTTTCAACCTCATTTTTCATGCAAACAAGATGCCAGAAGAATGGAGACGAAGTATATTAGTATCAATCTTGAAGAACAAGGGGGATGTTCAGAGTTGTACTAATTACCATGGAATTAAGCTGATGAGCCATACAATGAAGCTATGGGAGAGTCATTGAGCACCGCTTCAGAAGAACGACAAGCATGACCAAAAATCAGTTTTGTTTCATGCCTGGGAGGCCGACCATGGAAGCCATTTTCTTGGTATGACAACTTATGGAGAGATACACGGAGCAAAAGAAGGACTTGCATATGGTGTTCATTAACTTGGAGAAGGCCTATGATAAGATACCGCAGAATGTCATGTGGTGGGCCTTGGAGAAACACAAAGTCCCAACAAAGTACATTACCCTCATCAAGGACATGTACGATAATGTTGTGACAAGTGTTCGAACAAGTGATGTAGACACTGGTGACTTCCCGATTAAGATAGGACTGCATCAGGGGTCAACTTTGAGCCCTTATCTTTTTGCCTTGGTGATGAATGAGGTCACAAGGGATGTACAAGGAGATGTCCCATGGTGTATGCTCTTTGCGGATGATGTGGTGCTAGTTGACGATAGTCGGACGGGGGTCAATAGGAAGTTAGAGTTATGGAGACAACCCTTGGAATCGAAAGGTTTTAGGCTTAGTAGAACTAAAACCAGGTACATGAGGAGCGGTTTCAGTGCTACTAGGAGCGAGGAGGAGGAGGTTAGCCTTGATGGGCAGGTGGTGCCTCAGAAGGACACCTTTCGATATTTGGGGTCAACGCTGCAGAAGGATGGGAGTATTGATGAAGATGTGAACCATCACATCAAAGCTAGATGGATGAAGTTCGCCAAGCTTCTGGCATTCTCTGTGACAAGAAAGTGCCACAAAAGTTAAAATGCAAGTTCTATAGGACGACGGTTCGACCCGCCATGTTGTATGGCGCTGAGAGTTGGCCGACTAAAAGGCAACATGTTCAACAGTTAGGTGTGGCGAAGATGCGCATGTTGAGACGGGTGTGTGGCCACACGAGGAAGGATCGAGTCTGGAATGATGATATACGAGATAGAGTTGGGGTAGCACCAATTGAAGGGAAGCTTGTCCAACATCATCTAAGATGGTTTGGGCATATTCAGCACAGGCCTCTAGAAGCTCCAGTGCATAGCGGACAGCTAAAGCGTGCAGATAATAGCAAGAGAGGTTGGGGTAGACCGAATTTGACATGGGAAGAGTCCGTAAGGAGAGATCTGAAGGATTAGAGTATCACCAAAGAACTAGCTATGGACAGGGGTGCGTGGAAGCTTGCTATCCATGTGCCAGAACCATGAGTTGGTCACGAGATCTTATGGGTTTCACCTCTAGCCTACCCCAACTTGTTTGAGACTAAAGACTTTGTTGTTGTTCTATAGTAGCAATAAAAATCAGGTGTGGTAAAATGTTTATAGCATAACGACAAAAACTTGATGCACCTCGTGTACAAATTGATCACTCCTCGGTGAAGCGTCAGGGTTTCGAACAGAAACAACCGCCTACCATACATAACTCAATTTTTCTACATCATTTTAACTGAAAACTTTTTATATATTTAATACACACGATTGGAATTGACATGCTCAAATTTGGTCATTTTTTGAGTTGGCTACGTTAAAGAATTAAAAAGGGCAAAAAAATCAGTTCGACGTAATGCGCAAACGATCTCGTAAAGGGATGAAACTTGACATGGTGTCTTCATATGACCCCTGTAGGGTGTGGTAAAAATTTGATAGCGTCACGGCAAAAAGTTGATGCACTTTGTGTACAAACTGAACACTCTCCGACGAAGTGTCATTGTTTCGAACGGAAACTGCAGCCTACCACACAGAACTCAATTTTTCTACATCATTTCAACTTCTATTTTTTTATGTTTAATACACATCATTTGAAGTCCCATGCTCAAATTTGAGACTATTCTGCATTGAGAAAATATGATATTTTCAAGCATTTTTCTTGCTTACTATATCTGTGGCAGGCGCGTTGTCTGCCACTGCTAACTTTAGCGCGGGTCTATGTAATATTGTTTTGGCGGGAATTTTTTTTTGCCCGCCACTGGTACATGACAAACCATTGACGGGTCCAAATTAGTCGCCCGCCAGTGCTGCATTTTTCCCATGGCTAAATTTATGAGTGGCGGGTGCCCGTCACCGCTGTCCACATAACTGTGGCCGGCGACAATTTTTTCCTGCCACTGCTAAGTTTCTAAAGTAGCACTGGTGCGCTAGTCCTCGCCGCCACTAACTTGGGCCTAACTATAAGTCTTTTTCAACAATGGTAAAGGTTCATTAGTGTTAAATTTGTGGAGTCATCATTGACCAACCGTTGTAGATGGCCGACCAATTACGTAAAATTATTTTAGATTCTTATGCTTTTTGGTACAAGAATTGGTGTAAAAATATTGCAAAATTCCATATAATCCTAACATATGATATTGAGAAAGTTATAAAATTAAAATTAAAAAAATTATGAACAAAGCTCATACCTATGGTTCAAATACACCGAGTTGATTGACACTTACCTATATTCTATGCAATAGTAGATTTGCACATAGATGATATGTCTTCAACATATCTATGACTTTTGCATGATTGATGCTACATTGCTATCAATTACATACACTTCGGGCGTACTTTTTATTGATTTTTGTTGGACTAATATCTTTCCCTAATCTTTCCCTAATAATAAAGCACGAATTGAGTCTCTCGGGTTCACCGTCGCGCTCTTTTTCAAAATAGTCCCTGTGCTTTTTTGAAATTAAGCCCGCAGTCCCTTTTTAAGTGGGAATCTGAGAAAACGCTTGGTTTTCGCAAAAAAGGCCCTATAGTTTGGGAAATTCAACCCGCAGTCCTTTAAAAAAGGCCTCACGCGCGATCCCCTTCATCCCTCCCCAACGCACGAGCGGGCGCACCCCCGCCGCCGGCGCCGCCGCCGCCGCCTTCCTCACGGAGTCCGCGGACAAATTCCACGCCGGGAGTAGCGGTCTCCATCTCTCCAACTCCTCCCTCTCCCTCGAGCCTCGACCTCCTCGGCGGCACCGCCGCCTTCCTCGCGGAGTTCGCGGCCGAATTCCACGCCGGGAGCAGCGGTCTCCATCTCTCCAGCTCCTCCCTCTCCCTCGAGCCTCGATCTCTCCGGCAGCCTTCCATCCGTCACAAGTCCAGGAGACGGATGGGGACGACGTGCGGGCCTCCAACATTTGTGCTGGAATTGATGAAAGAGAAAGCCTTGGCTCGAGCACAACCAGCATCCGGCGGAGGACACCGCCAGCGACGCCTCTCCGGGACGAGGAGGCCGCGCGACTGAGGAAGCAGCAGGTCGTCGTCCACCACATCGCCCAACGCGCAGCTTCTCCCGGCGCGGAACTGCCGCAGCTGTTGCTGCTGGCCAGACACGCGCAGCCGCGCACTCCTCATGGAGTCCTGCGGTGAAGGGAGGCGGGAGAGGGAGAGTGCCCTGGCTGGCAGGGGGGAGGAAGAAGGGAGATGAGTGAGTGGTGGTGGAGGAGCAAGGCCGTGAGGGGATGCGGCTGGACCAGGCCTGTGGCCTCTCGCAGCCAACGCGAGCCGCGAGCAGAGGAAGACACGAGAATGAGCGCCGCGGGATCGACCGGACCTCTGGGGCGTGGCGCAAGTGGCGAAGGCTGGGCAATCAGAATCGAGTAGGAGACGAGGCTGGCCGGATCAGAAGCACGGGGCCGGCGACTGGGGCGGACGACCAGATTAGGCCGACGGCAGAGGAGCTCCAAGGCGCCAGCCATGGCGCCCTCTAGGTTCATCGCCGTGTGCTGCCCTGGCTCTGGCCAGCCATCACGGCCCCGCGCACGTGCGTCTGCTTTGGCTGCGTTGGATGGAGAAGAGGAAGAGAACCAGCGCTAGATAGAGGAGGAATGGCGATTTGGATAAGAGAAGCAGAGGGTGGCGATGGGATAAGAGGCATGCAGTGTGCGCTCGGTCGGTGCTTTTCTTTAATGAAATGAGATGAAATTGGTCGGTATGTACAGGCTAGAAGCTACTGGATTCATGCGTGCTAGCACCAATTTTTTTATTGGAAGAGCACGACTATTACTTGATGTTCTTTGTCTTTCAACTTTAGTATAACTTTATACATAATATAAAGTTAAAACACTTATTTTGGAACGGGGAGAGTATAATAATTAAAAGTGAGTGAAATATTGAAAAAAAATTAGTAAAGAAGATATTTGAAGCTCACCTGTACTTGCTACCCATCAAGATATTCCTCGGATGTCATCGATGTCGTCGGTGAGATAGGGAGGGAGAGAGCGAGGGGTGAAGAATAGAGAGAATGCGACAACGATGCATCTTGCTCATGCCATGTTTCGACCCACACGACAGCTGGGAGGGGGAGCACTACCCTACGTGGTACCATTTGCCCCGCAACTCTGCGTACCCTAATCTTGATCCTTATCGAGGCCCAATGATAATGTACAGGGAAGTGGTCATGTTGCGTGGAGAGTGTGCTCCACTGTTGGCGCAACATGTCAACAAAAAACGGCAAACATTGTAAATTCTTTACTTTCTAGCCATCATATTTTTTAAGTGGAAAAGCGTAAATATGAATTAATGTTAATAGGGATTATGAGATATATGAATTAATATATGATCTATTCGAAACTGTTACAAGTATGTGAATGATGCAAAATTACTTTCACGTCGAAGGAGTAGCCGCTGATCTAGCGGATCGATAAATGTTTAGATGTTTGTAATTATTTTTACACAGGGCTGTTAAATAACAACATCTTATCACATAATTTAATTTCTTTAGAGCGAGTTGAAGAAATAGGTTTTATTAGTAGAGAAAAAGATTACAAGCTTTTGAAATACAATGAGATCTTCATAAAGTGGATCCTTATGAGTCTTAAAACCAATTTAATTGAAAAATCATATTATTCATCGTGACAAGCAACACTCAAAAACCATATGAACTCTCAGATTTATTTTATACCCGTTGCAACGCACGGGCATTTTTGCTAGTAATAATAAAGCACGGATTGACTTCGTCGGATTCACCGTTGTCGCATTTTTGCGAAAAAGCCCCTGCTATTTTTTCTGTTCAACCCGCAGTCCTATGGGAATCAACCTGGAAGAGAAAAAAACACGTGTCCGTCCGTCTCGCTCACGAAGGAGCAGTTCGTCTCCAGCACGAACACGAGTGGGGAACTAAAAAGTCGATCCGCCGCTGCTTTTCCCCCTCAGCCCTGTCTCTTTCGATCTCTCTCACCTGCCATTGCTTTCCACCGTCGACCGATTCCGGACAGCGCCGCGCTCGAGGCGGGAGTGCTCTCGCTGGCGTCATGTGTGCTGGCATTGACGCCCCTGTCTCTTCCCTGTCTTGGGTTTGTGGCGGCCGCAGATCGCATCATGGCCTCGCGGCGGCGGCGACAGTGACGACGGTGCACCCATCTGAATCGACTGAAAAAAAAGGAAATACACGAGCACAGCCCCTCCTGATCTCCTCAATGCGTACGGCACCGCAAGCTAATCATGTCGCCGCCATGGTTGACCCTACCTCTCGATCTCGCCCGTCGACGCCATGGAGCACCCGCGAACCCACCGACGAACTCGCCAAAGACAAAGATAGACTCCTGCGTCATGATCTCCAGGGCCAAGATGCAACTCTGCTAGGTTGGATCGGCGGCAAAGGTCAGCCTCCCATATCCATCTCTTACCCCAGCATCTCCCTTCTCTTCTCTCTGATCTTGTGTGTCACATGGCATTAGGACATGCGACGCCAGTAGAGCACGCGGCGGTGGCGGCTTGCTAGATGAAACGGATTTGGGGGTGCGCCGGAAAAGGGCTCCGCTCTGGCTTGTAGGTGATGAAGTCGACAGGAGAAGTGTTGGCTGGGAGCAGCTAGCGATTTTCTAATGGAGACTGAACTGGAATTTTTGTCTGCGCCGCTTCTTGCAGATAGTCCATGGTTTGTACAAATAACCACATGTAAATCTTAATTTAGAACCTTATATGTGGAGCAACTAGAAATAGTACGTATGTGTTTTTCCCTGGCTCCCAGACCCACATCAGACTGTTACTCTAATGTACAGTTTGAACTTTATGCTGGCAGATCTTTTTCGCCTTGAAGCATTCTCTGAATTACACCAGAATAGCAGCAATATCAGGCCACTTGAGAGCAGGGGTGTCCCTGGAGTTCTCCTCCCTTAAATGTTCAGCTCTCGGACATTGCACCAATAATGCTGGATTATACCGATGTGCAGATTGTAAGTTTTATATATTCAGACTGGGACCTTTCTTCCTGTTATTTTGCCATCAAAACTGAAAAAGAGTGATGCTAATTCGCCAAATGTTGATGTGGTCATCAGCCTGTATGCTCTCAATCTCTTGGCAGATGCATATCATGGTTATCTGACCTTCGATCACTTTATTCTGCATTTACATGATATATTGCTTCTAGCCGATGAAATTTGGTCCACATCTGTGTGTGTAACTGCGTATGGATATCCTATACTGAAAACTTGTGCTTGCCCATTGTATGATTATATTAGAAGTAGACAATTGCAAGTGTCCACGGTAATAAGCTTGTGATCACAGGACTGCTAGCTTAAAGTCAATCTCCTGGCAGATGCATATCATGGTTCTCTGACCTTCGATCACTTTATTCTGCATTTACATGACATATTGCTTCTAGCCGATGAAATTTGGTCCACATCTGTGTGCATATGGATATCCTATACTGAAAACTTGTGCTTGCCCATTGTATGATTATATTAGAAGTAGACAATTGCAAGTGTCCACGGTAATAAACTTGTGATCACAGGACTGCTAGCTTAAAGTTTTTTAGATTATGTAAATGGGTTATTTAGTTGTCTGCTCTTATAAGCTGGAGCTCTTGCTTTCTAAAACACATATAAACTGCCATCTACACTAAACAATGGGGCTTCATGTATAAACTGGAGAAATAATATTAGGCTGATGGAACCGACATTAGCAGCAAAAATAATATAAATGGGTTATTTTGTGTGTCTTGCTCTTTCCTGTTTTCTTTGGGTTTGCAGCCTAGAATTTTTGAACATGTACATATAATATAACTACTTAGTCAACTGAGTTCCTTTATGCTGTGAGCAAGACCACATTTACTGATATTACTTACTTTCTCATTCTAGATAATGGCATGTGTACCAATGAAAGGCGTATATATTGTACTACAAGCATCCTAGCTTTCTCATCTTATCAGTAACTCACTTTTCTTTCAGTAGTGTCAACCTCAGTTCTTGTTCTTTATCTTGGAATACTCTCCGTTGTCCTGGAAGCAATGCTTGAAAGAAAGCGTACCGCCATGGCTGGTGGCCTTCAGAGTGTTGCCGCGGAGCTTCTCCTATCGCCGCTCACCTCCGTTCGTCAGAGCCCCAAGCACCGCCGCCGTGGAGTGTCCCCTTCCCCGGCGCTCCTTCCACTCCTCCGCGGCTCAGACTGCAGAGCGCCGTGGCTGTAGCCGTGAGCCGCCGTGGGGACTCCTGCCGCACGACCCCCCCCCCCCTCCCCCCCCCCCCCGGCGCTCCTTACATTGTAGGATTCACCTCAGTGCATGTTCCATTTACATTGGATGGAACATTATCTCAAATAGTAATTTAGATGATAGGATACAGTATGACTGTCTGAGTAGCACAATATATGTCCTATCTGAAGCCTTTTCCATGCCTGTTATAATGATCTTTTCATTTTCCTTTGTATATTAACTAGAGAATATTATTATCTGTTATAATTTCTGAAAGATGCCATATTCCTCTGTTATAATGGTGTTTGCAGTAGGAGTGTACGCCTCTCATTCAAAGAATAGGCTCAACAATCTTTTGGATGGACTTATGATCACCACATATATGATCTTATTGAAGCAGGAGTCGAGAACTACAAAAGCCATCTATTCCTAGAATGTAGCGGTTGAAGTGGGGCCTTCAATGGACCTGCTAGTTAGGTGGCACCTGTGTTTAGTAAAGCCAATTTTTTATGAGAAATGCATCAACAAAAAATTTAGTGGAAGTTGATTAGATTGTTTGTAGTCATATGCTCTTGAGAGATTTTGCGCTTTGTTTATTTCTTCTGATTATAATTATTTATTTATTTTTAACTGACATTGATATACCAAAGAAAATCCTATGAATTTTTTGCTCTCTCATTGACCATAATAGTTTTCAGTCATAGCTATATACAAAGAAGTTGTACCTTATATTTTTGTGTTTTTCGAAACGTCTAAAGGCGTGTTATATATTGTGCTGCATGTGCCTTTCCCCATAGGCTTAATATGTGCATTATTTTCTCTTTCATATCCTTCATTTGAAACTGAAAATATGAACCATTTTGTTGATATGAACATTAGTTGCAAGGTGAATAAATAGTGGTCGACAATGTGGCTGGATGTACATGAGCATATTTTGTATCTTTGAGGCCATTCATTTTGAATCATTAGAATAATAAAAGAGGTTTGTTTGGAAAATCATTTTTCAGGTTTCTAAACACATTTATTTATTTTGTCTCCGTTGCAACACATATGTTTCCCTAAAGAAAATGACTGTGCAATTGTGTGAATTGAGTGGCTGGTCATTACTTGTAGATTAAATTTCTCACATTAAGAATATTTGCCTGATGCTACAAAAAAATTATGTGTTCTGTAACAGGATTAGTGATCAAATATATCCTTTTTATTGTAAAATTTTAGTCTGCTACTTTGTTCATTAATTTTTCTGGGCATTTATGCTTAAGTTTTATTTTGAAGCAAGATCATATTGAGCTATCTACAAGTTAGAATTGTCCAAAACAGTTTCTGTAACATTGTATATCATGTGTTTGCTCTTTATTCATAACATAATAGGCAGTCACACAATTTATATCTTGGTTGTGAATTCCAGAGTGGAAGATAGCCTTCCTGACAGTTAGAGCTTTGTCACTTGCTGATCTAATAGCATAGTTAAGCAATACAAGCCAACAAAGAAAATTTGTTACGGAAGCTCACTTTGAAAATATAAGAAATTTTACACACTATCACTTGAGACTTTCTGTTTCTTTCCTACCATTCTCAACCCTTTTACTCCTTTGCAAAAAGATGATGAAATCCAATCTGAACTGTACTAGATGCAGGTTTGCTACCTTTCGTTGTGCATGAAACCAGCGTTGTGTGGTGTCTACGTGGATGCCAGATGCCATGTGTGCTTTTGACTTGATGAAGACGGTGACTACTATTTCTTCCAATGCAGAGAAGTCAAATAATGTTGGCAGGCACTAATGATGTGAGGCTATGATCTCCTTTCTTGGACATCTGCTTGTGACTTGGTGTCTGAAGTTCTCAAGTTGGAACATAATATTCGCATGAAGACATGCTTAATTATGTGGTGCGTGGGCTGGGTGCAGTGGTGGCGGAGTCGAAGAAGAGGCGTTGTTGGCTCCCCGATCCAATTTTTATTGGCATCTTTTTATATGGTTGCACTCAGTGTCAACTTGCTCTAAAATTTGTTTGCTGAAATTATAGGTAACAATGTTGAGAAAGTGTGATCTGAGCAGCATTATCTTTGGTCACAGCAGTGCATTGTGACCTTGTGGTTGGTACGGTTTTGTTACTCCTTTGTCCCCACATGCTTTGGAGATTGTTAATGGTTACTAGCAAGTTTTTTTCCAAGCAACTAATCATCTACTATTGTCATTTGCACCAGTCTTTGAGAGCATGTAAAGTATTAGGTGGGCCGACACATTAGTGTGTTGTGGATTTGTTAATGAAAATTTTCTTGGAGTATTGCTTTTGCCCATGTATACGAAATATCCCTGTTTCATCTGTTATGGATCTTGCACAAGTCTAAACTTGACTCCCAGTGTTAGTCCAAACTGAAAATTATTTTTTAAGGCTTATACGTCGAGTATGAATCATTATTTTTATTTTCTTCCCGTTGCAACGCACGGACACGTTTCCTAGTATTAATCCAGTGCCTGGTGCCAGTTCCAATTTTTGGTGTTTTAGCATTCCAGAAAAACACCACAGAAATATTCTGAGGTAAAACATATCAGAAAAATGGGTTCTGGAAGTTTCCTGGCAGGAGAAGACCAACAGGGCCAGACCCTACCTCTGGTAGGGCACACATGGTGTAGGAGCCGCATGTAGAAGCCCAACTTATAGGGGTGCATGTGGCCTATGGGCACTCCCTTGGTTGCCTCTGGTTCCCAATTACCTATGTATTTCTCGAAACCCCCAAACCTAATTATAGTACATTTTTTTTGCCGCCGCCACCACATCGCATTTCCAAGGCAATCTTTGTTTTCAGCCCTGGTCCGGAACTCAGTCATAGCGGAAAGCCATCTTCATCATCACCAACCTCGATCTTTGCACTCCAAGATGAGTTGTGAGTAGTGCATCCCTAGACTACGGGTTAACGGTAGTAGCCAAAGTTGTAATATACCCATCTTGATGTGTTTAGATGTTCGATACACTAGCCATATGATCTACCCTACATGATTATGGTTTATCTAATGTATCTGTAGCGGTGATGTTCATCATGTGAAGAATTAGTTCTTTATGTTCAAATTTATGCATGCCGATTTGTTGGTGCATCTAGTGGCATGTAACACCCCATGTATTAAGCCACAGTAATCACTTTTGATAATGACAAGTCAGCATGTTTAACAGTGCATGATTATCATTAGCATCATATTGCATTTCAACTCCTAAGTCAAAATTCAAATTTAAATGAAAGTGGGAAATAAAAGTTGCTTAACATAGAAACTAAAATGTTCAATAAATAGCAAATATTTCAGAGACTGTTCTAAAATTATAATCAACAATTAACAAATTAACTAAGTGACTCTAACAGTAGGAAAACAGAGTTGGTTAATACCTTTTTATTTAAATAAAATCCATATGAAAACATTTGGCCCCAAAACCATTTTATACCAGGGTTGGATATTGCACTGATGTTATATGGCAAGTGCCATATTTTACAAAAGTCATTTGGTTTAAAAAGAAAAGAGAAAACAGAAATAAGAAAAGAAATACAAAACAGAAACAAAATAAAAAGGAAAAGAAACCCCCCTCCCCGCTGGGCCAACTGGCCCAGCCGGCCCAGCTGGCCCACCTAACCCCCTGGCCTATATGGCCCCGCACACCGAACCCTAACCCCCTCGATCCACCCCACTCCCTCCACGCTTCCCTCTTCCCCCTCTGCTCCCCCATCGATCCAGATCGGGGCAGCTGCCCCGACCTCGCCGTCGGACGCCGCTCGACGGAGCCGCCTTGACGCCGGGGCCCGATGCCGCCTCGGGTCGCCTGCCCCCACCCCTCGCCGGACGCCTCTCCTCCCCGGACCCCACCCACTCGACTGGATCAGGGAGGGGGTCGATCCCGCGCCTCCCCGCGCCTCCCGTCGCCGCCGTGCTCCACCACCACGCCGACGCCGCTCCACCGCCTCTCCATCGACGGTCGCCGTTGAGCCTCGCCGCCCCGATCCCCTGCAACGGGGGTGAGCAGCTCCCCTTCTCCTCTCTGCCCCCTCGCCCGCCGTGCTCACCGCCCGCGTTGACCTCACCGTTGCCGCGCCGTCCGCCGTGGCCCCGTTCGCCGCACCGCGCCCTGAACCGCGCGCGTGGCCACGCCGTCCCCGCCCGGCCATCTCCGGCCGCACCGCCCTGTCGGGCTCCTTGCCAGCCTGCGCCCGCGCGCGCGCTCGGCGCGTTCACCGCGTCGGCTGCACGCCCCCGACCGGCCCCGCTCGCGCCCGCCTCCTGCTCCGCCCAGCCGCCGCTGCCCGTGTCGTGGTCGTGCGCCGCTGCTGGCTGCCCCCCTGCAGCCCCTGGCCGCCTACCCGTCGCGCGCGTGCTGGCCCCTGGCCACCGGCGACGTCGCGCCCGCGCCCACGCTCGCTCCACCGACGCCCAGCGCCCGTTTACCCGCCCCGGTTGGGCTGGGTCAATGACCAGAGGAGCCCAGCCCCCTGTAAAAAAAATAGAAGTGTAATTAAAAACAATTAAAAATATATATAATAAATAAATAAATAATAAAGTTAATTAGTTAATTAATTAATTAACTAACTTAATTAATCTGGTTTAATTAAACTAATTAAACTTAGTTAAACTAATCATCTAATTAGGACTAATCAGTTCTGTCTAATTAACCTGTGACGTCAGCAAGCACTGTTTCGGATAATGTTGGATTTAATAATTTAAATAATTCCAGAATTTAGTTTAAACTTTAGAAAATCATATAAAATAAACCGTAACTCGGATGGAAATACTTTATACATGAAAGTTGCTCAGAACGACAAGACGAATCCGAATATGCAGTCCGTTCGTCCGCCACATGCCCCTAGCATAGCGAACATGCAACCGTCCCCCTACCTTTTATCTGTCCGAAAATGCCAAACACCGGGAATACTTTCCCGGATGTTATCCCCTTTCGCCAGTATCACCCGACACTGCGTTAGGTCACCCCTAGCACCGCGTATTTGCCATGTTATGCTTTGTGATGCTTTGATTGCTCTGTTATTTATTGTGTTTCCCCCTCCGTTACTTCTTTCTGGTAGATTCCGGTACTGACGTAGCTCCCCGAGACGGACGCTGCTCTTGACGTCGACTACACCCCTGACGACCAGTCTTTTGCAAGAGAGCTTCCAGGCAAGCACCCCCCTTGAGCATACCGATATCGCCTATTCTTTCTCTCTCATGCTTGCATTAGAATTGCTGCTGCTACTGCTTTACCTATTCTGATGCATAGCCTGTTTATTGTAACTTGCTATTGAAACCTTACCTGCTTATCCTAAACTGTCTAGTATAGGCTGGGTAGAGACCTATCAGTGACCCCACTTGTCCCGACTGCCCCGCTGGATTATCAGAAGACCCGATCAACGGGATTGAAGACCAGGCCCCGGCACCGCACACCACCCCCCCTTAGTTGTAACGACACTGCAGCGTTACTATCGAGTGCCGATGGTGAAACCTCTTGTAGCACTTCTGATGTTAACTCTGTAGAGTAGCTATTCGATCGTGCTCATCGAGGGTGATTCCTCCTTCTCCACTTCCGGTAACGACCCTGTCGTGCAACACATCAAGTGTGAACCCATCGAGGGTGATTCCTCCGAGTTCACCTTGACGGATACATCAAGTAGGAATCCAACGAGGGTGATACCTCAGATTTCCCTGATGTTATGGACACACGGATAATTGGACTTTACACTGCTACTTGGAAGGCGGGTCGACCCTAAGGGGTACCCGCGTGTGATGTGAAGGCGGGTTGCCTGGATGGTGCTCGAGTGAGAATACGAGGCGTGGCCGGGCATTCTTGACCCTTGACGCAAGTCCTCGAGACGGGGCGACGGGGTCACATCGATCGTGAGTCTCTGCTCGTTACCGCACCCCCAAGGTACTAACGGTTTGGATATGTGATCTGAGTGGGCCTCTGGCCTGATAGCACTAACCATCACGTGGGCATAGTATGGGCGTTCTGCATCGTAGCATCAGCCGAAAGCTCTGACAGATGTCCAGTTCAGCATTGCGGCACGGTCGGATCGTGTCGGCCACCCGAGGCGACGCTGGTATCCACCCTGTGCTCAACGACCCGGAGGATGAGGGGCGATGGCCAAGACCCCCTTGCGCTTAGGATGTAGACCGACGGGGACCTCTCTGCTGAGCTGTATGTAGGGTTGCGGTGTGTCGTTTGGCCGAGGCCGGGCAGGACCCAGAAAGTGTGTCCGGCCGGAGTTAAGCGAGCGTGGTGGGTAAGTTGGTGCACCCCTGCAGGGAAGAACTAATCTATGCATAGCCGGATCCTCGGTAACGGACACTCGGAGTTGTATCCCGATCGATACAACTAGAATAGGATACTATGGCTCTAGGATTGCTTTCTCGCAGGGAGTCGAGAAAGGATCTCTAGGTGAGGTTAAGACTTAATGTTACTACTATTTTATACTGTACTAATCTATACTTTTCTAATGCTGCAAGACCGCTGAAGATGCTAGTCTTCGATAGGACTAGACCTTCTCTCTATTCTGGCATTTCTGCAGCCCAGTCCACATATACAGCCTCCCTTTGATAATGTTGCATATGTAGTGTAGATCCTTGCTTGCTGAGTACTTCGGATGAGTACTCACGGTTGCTTTGCTTTCTTTTTCCCCCATATCCTTTTTGATGCAACCAGATGACGGAGCCCCGGATACAGCTGCCCACACCGACGATCGCTACTACTACCCCGAGGGTGGATACTTCTACGAGTTGGCCGACGACCAGGAGTAGGATCGGAGGGTCCCAGGCAGGAGGCCTGCTCCTTTCGATCGTAGTTTTTGTTTTGCCCCGCCTTTCTAAAGGCTTATCTGTTTCTGTTTCATATCTGTACTCAGATATCTACGCTTCCGCTGACGCTTGTTCGCAAGCTTATGTATTCGAGCCCTCGAGGCCCCTGGCTTGTAATATAAAGCTTGTATGACTTATTTGTGTTTTAGAGTTGTGTTGTGATATCTTCCCGTGAGTCCTTAGGCTTGATCGTGTGCATTTGCGTGTATGATTAGTGCACGATTGAGCCGGGGGCGTCACATGGCACCTTTAGTATTTATTGTTATGTCGCTGTCTTTTTTTTTGTTGGTCTAGCTAGTGCTTCTAGTGCTACAACCATGGCAAAAAAATGTTAGAAATTATCCATGGTAAGATTAACATGAATTGTTCTAAACAACACGACATTTTTGTGCGGCGTGGCATGGCAAATATCTCAGAAAATCATATGGGTAATTCAAAAACATGGCAGAAAAGTCATATGGAAAATTCAAAACATGACAGTTTTTGTTTAGTCAAACACAATTGTTCTAGAGCAAATTGTATTGGTCACATGGCAAGGCAAATTTCTGAAAAAATCATATGGCAAATTTGAAACATCACAAAAAAAAAATCATATGGCAAATTCAAAAACATGACAATTTTTGTTTAGTGAAAAGTGCCCTTTTCTAGAGCAATTGTATTCGGTCATGTGGCATTTTTTTGTGAAGTGGCATGGCAAAACTATCACGCATCAGTAAGTTCTTGTTTAAATGATTTTTAAGCAATTTTTTTTGAGATAGTATCAACTCATAAAGATCTGGAAGCAAATCTTTTATTTTTCTTGCCATGACAAATCTTTGTACTACGTATATGGCAAGTTACGTGTGCAAACAATGTCCACATGGCAAAATTCCTAAAGGAAAATAATGTATTAACATGGCGATTTCCTAGATGGCAAATTCCTAAAGGAAAATAATGTTTTAACATGGGAATTTCCTAGAATTTTTCTTAATGTCAACATGTGAAAATAATTTTTAAGGTGGAAAATTCATACAGTAGTCAGGGCATATAATGTTCTAACATGGCAAATTGTTGGTGTTCTTTAACAAACCTTTTCTAATGTTGCCATGTGTAATTTTTCATTCTAGGTAGCATGACATTTTTCTTTTCTAGACCATGACATTCTTAATTTTTAGCCGATGGCATTTAATTTGGTAGACCATGACATTTTTATTAACTAGAACATGGTAGTTTTATTGTACATAACATGCTTTTTTATTTACACCATGTCAACTTTATTATTTGGAGGCAAATTTATTGAACTTAGCATGACATTTTTTAACACACCTTGCTAAATTCTTTTATATATACTATTTTTTACATTTTTATCAACAGACATTTTTATGCCTTCTCGAAAGCACAACTTGCTTTTTAAAACTATTTTTTGCCATCATGTCAAATTTACACACATTTTGCCATTAATAACATTTTTTTAGTATCATGGATGTTTTCGTTTGCATATGGCAATTTTATACTCCCTCGGTTTCTGATAAGTATTTTCAGAGATTTCAATAGGGACTACATACGGATGTATATAGACATGTTTTACAGTGTAGATACTCATTTTGCTCCGTATGTAGTCCATATTGAAATTTCTAAAAAGATTTATATTTAGGAACGGAGGGAGTAATAGATAACACGTAAAACTCTCTTTTATCGTGGCATTTTGTTATTTTTGTAGATACCACGACAATTTTTTGAACGTGTGAAAAATTTATCTACTGCAGCTCCACAAATATACGGAAACAACGATTTTTTCTCAGTTTTTAGATCATGGTAATTTTACTGGACTTAACCATTTTTTGTAAATTTATTTTTTGTGAGCAAATCTATGAATTTTTTATTTTCATTATTCATTACATGACATTTTGATAGCATGGCATTTTTATTAATAACATGATTTTTGAAGAGGGTGGCATATTTTTTATTAAGAGGATGCCATTTTTATTACTGAGAGTATGTAATTTTATTTTTAATCACATGACATTTTTATTAACAAGATGACACTTTTATTATGGATGGACGCATGGAAAATTTTCAAAGTTTTTGTTCTTTTTTTCAATTATGGGGCAGTGGGACGGCAATGTCGAGGTTATTTTTTCAAAATTTCAGCATGTCAATTTATTTTTTCCGATTTTTCTGCAATTTGTGATTTTGGGATGTACAATTTTTTGATCATTTTGAAAATGATGGCGTTTTGATTTATGTACATTAAGGCATTTTTTGTGTTGTTATAGCTTTTTAAAATGAGGCCCATAGAAGTTTTTTAGTTCGAGCAATGCGTAACAGCAAAATGAGATTTATTTGGCCCAACTTGGAGGCTTAGAGGCGTGCGTGGAGGGGGGATAGTTCGTTGGGTGGGTTTCCCCTAGCAAACATTTTCGTTCGCTCGAACGGAAGGTTCTCAGTGAACGATCGGTTTGCGAGGACCCCCTTTCCTAGGGAACGTTCCCCATTTATTCGGGTCCATTTCTATAGACACTAATATCTAGCGACTGATCGCCAGGGAGGAGCTCCCATCCATTGATGCGAGGGGGTGGTCGACCAATGAACCGCCTTGATCGTCCGCCAAGGGAAGGCCATGGCGAATCCATGACAGGCCCATCGGCCCAGTTAACTGTTTTCTTTTAATAAAAACCCCTTGATCGTTCGCCAAGGGAAGGCCAGGGCGAATCCCCAATAGGCCCATAGGCTAAATTACTTGTTTTCTTTTATTAAAAACACCATGAGCATAAAATAAATATATATTCTTATAAAAGCAGAGAAACTATTAATTTATAATTGCCATGATCTAAAAAATATGAAAGTTCACATGCTACTTTATAAACCAGACATTTCTATGATTTATAAATTTACAAATAGTATGATTAAATTAAAGTGTTGAGTGATTTAAAGTAAGTAAATTATGAATTTTCCCATGGTAATGTTTCACTGTGCAAAAAATGACATGTTTTTTAGAATATTTTTTCTTTATCTTGTCATGGACAAAAAACAAAAAAAAATGCCATTTTGCAAATAAATTTTTTGTAACTATTAAAAAAAGAAAAATTATTAATAATAAAATAACAACGCTCTTAATAATACAAATGCAATGGCAACAATAATAAAAGTGCCATGCTATCAAATAATAATACTGTTATACTATTAATAATAATGCCCCCATCCTCCAATAATAAAAGTACCATGTTAAAATAATAATAATAATAATAATATAAATAACATGTCTTAATAATGAAACCGCCATTCTTAATAATAATAAAAATATCATGTTATTAATATTAAAAATAAAATGCTCTTCGTAATAAACTACCATCCACTTAATAATAAAAATGCCATGTTTTTAGTTATTAAAGCGCCATACTCCTAATAATAAAATTGCCTTGTGAGAAAGTAAAAAAAAAAATCCAAATTTCCATGAATAATTTATATTCAAAAGCTTACCATCGGGCTTTATAAAATACACCTAAAAATTTCCATGTTTTGGAAGACAAAAATGTCATGGTTTAAAGATAAATAGAAGAATTTCCATGCTACCTATAATTAAAAATGCACATGGCAAGTTTATAAAAAAAACCTCTCTAAAAATAGCAGTTTTTTGTTTCAGAAAATGCAAAATGTTCTGGATTTTCGGGATTTTTTTAGATGAAAAAGTCAAACAACAAAAAATAGAGTTATAATACATATATGAGTTTATAGGAAATCTTCACAGCCCCCCTCTGTGGTCGGGTGGTAAGTGCCCTCGGCACACACCTTGGTCTGCATTTTTTGGAGAAAGAAAGAATGTTTGCCTAGAAAGCAAGAAACTATGAATGGCTCCAGCCGACCTACGCCAAAAAAAGAAATTTCGTCAGGAAAACATGAAACGTCGAAAGGCTCCAACCGACATACGTGGCACCGGGCATGCGTCACAATACGTACAATGGCGAGGGAGGCGTTCCCTGGGGTTGGCCTCCTGGCGAATGGTCACCAGATAGCATTTTCAGTTTTTTATTTCGTTGGTAGCAAAATTGGATATTATTGGTTGCAAATGTGCTTAATTAAAGAAGAAAATTAGCATATGGTGAGAAAGCTATTATAGAGTTTTATAGTTTCCTTAACATCCAAAATTAATTTCTTAGGAATATGAAAAGTCGAATTGGGAAGCAATTGATAGCAAATCACACATAATTAGCCTTAACTGATTACTCGCAAAAAAATAGCCTTAACTAATTTTATTTTTAATTACTACCCACAGATGGTGCTCTTGCTTCCAATGGTTTTGGGAAAAACTGACCGAAGAAAATACAAATTTCAGGCAATTGATCTTGGACCTGAATATTCAGCGAATGTCAGATTTTTAGGCATGACAAATCAAACATTTTTCATGGCAAATTATATTCGTTGAGAATGACAAGTTTAGTTGACGAGCATGACAAATCTAATCAGTTCAACTTCTGAACAGGAAATTATCGTGCTTACAAACTAAATTTGCCATCATTACGTCAATACAAATTGCCATAAAAAACGCCAGATTTGTCATGTCTAAAAATCTGACATCAGATTTTCAGCTTTTCCGTTGATCCTTAGGTGCTCCCTTAGTTTTAAGAGACATCCAGTGTTTAGTAAAGCAAAAACGCAGAAAAGCTATACATGCTCAAGTGTTCTTTGAGTGAGTGGGAGAAGAACGGCATTGATGCGTGGACCTTCACCACGTTGCCTTGTTGGCTTCTTCTCGTCGTCTCGTCGGTCTCACTCGTCGACATGCATTTATTCCGGATTGCCGCGGCGGTGCTCCGTTTCTCATCTCGTAACCTCCTCGATGTGCTTTTTAGCTCCGCTTAGTCATGTTATTGTTATCCTACTATTCCAAGCTCGATCAAGCTGAGTGCGCTTCCCATATGTGGAACAATTTCCCCATGAACGCCGGCAAGCCAGCTAAGTGAGTCCAGCTAAGTGAGTCCAGCTAAGTTAGCCACCTACGGCCGCAACACACGGGGAGATATCGAAACCCACCTAGCTGCACTCCCACATCTCGACTCGCGCCGTGATCAATAATCCATCTTCTATATATAAACCACATTCTAGCTACATAATTCAATCTTCAGAGTAGGTGGTAATCAGAAATGGCGCTGGCACGCCGGAGTCCGGCCTCCCTCCTGGTCATCGCCGCGGTTCTCTCCGTTCACGGCCTCCTCCCCGCTCCGGCCGCGGCCACGGGGAAGACCGGCCAGCTCACCGTCTTCTGGGGCCGGAACAAGGACGAGGGGTCTCTCGGGGAAGCCTGCGACGCGGGCGTCTACACAGCGGTCATCATGTCCTTCCTCAACGTCTACGGCCACGGCAAGTACCGCCTCGACCTCTCCGGCCACCCGCTCGCCGGCATCGGGGACGACATCAGGCACTGCCAGTCCGTGGGCGTCACCGTCTCCCTCTCCATCGGCGGCTTCGGCGGCGACTACGCGCTCCCGACCAACCGGTCCGCTCTCGACCTCGCCGACCATCTCTGGTGGTCCTACCTCGGCGGCAGGCGCAGGGCCGTGCGCCGCCCGTTCGGCCGCGCGCGGCTCGACGGCGTCGACTTCTTCCTGGAGCGCGGCGGGCCGGCGGAGCACTACGACGCGCTCGCCAGGGAGCTGGCCAGGCGCAGGGGCCGCGGGGGGAAGCCGCCGCGCCTGACGGCGACGCCGCGCTACGCGTTCCCGGACCGGCTCGCAGCGCCGGCGCTTTCGACGGGGGTCTTCGAGCGCATCCACGTGAGGTTCTACGACTACCCGGACTGCACGGCGTTCATCGAGGACGCGTGGGGCAGGTGGACGGCGGCGTACCCGGGCAGCATGATCCACCTCGGCCTCACGGCGTCGGAGAAGGCGAGCTGCTACCTGCACCCCAAGGCGCTGTGGGAGATCACGATGCCGATCGTGCAGAAGGCGGCCAACTACGGCGGCGTCATGCTCTGGGACCGGTACTACGACGTGGCGAACGTCCAGGACCACTACAGCAGCTACATCAAGAACTGGGCCTGAGCTCCGGCCATCCTCCGCGCATCACCTTGCATGTGTGCTCCTCCTCCGTTTGCAAACTCCTCTTCCTCTGCTTGCGCATGTGTGAACCGTGTAATCTGCTGTAAATCAGCACTGTGCGTGCTTGCAAGAATAAATCGAGGCCGGTGCAGGGATAAACAGTTGATCTCAGACGCCTGGTTTGATCACGTCACAGTTATCTTCAAAGTACTGCTTAATTGCGTTCTGAAATGATTGTTACTAGTAGCTTGCTTGCACTTTGCCACGCGGTCTATCGCGGTTTCGTGGTGGTAGTCTATTCTCTTTCCTTTTGAAAAGGAGTATTACCGCGTGATGCACACAACCAGGTAGTCTATTCTCTCCAGAGAGAAAAATGTTCTGCATCGTGTATTTGTTTGATTGGGGTTGATTTTTATTAATACTGCTCTAATTATACACAACTATCATTTATCTATTTGCTTATGAAGATTCCATGTTCATACTCATCTCCTTACTTGGAGGACAGCGACCGGCGAGATTAGAACATAATTAAACCAATTTTGTGCTTGAATCGGTGAGCTTGATTTTGAATTTGGGCCTTGCAGCGTACATATTTGTTCCTTTTTTTTCTGATAAAGAGGGCTACCCTCCCATTTCATTTATCAGAAACCATAATGTCTTATGAAACGGAGAGAGTACTAAACAGAAATAAAAAACAATGCCACTATATACGACATAAAGCGCCTAAAATATATCAACCTGAAGAACCCATTCTTCCTCATGTTAAAGTATATATCGAATATATCTGTGTGTAAGCAATAGTTGAACTTGTAATTAACAGTGGATAGACCGAACTGTGTGACCCGAACCTATTGTATAAATTCATCACTGCGTACAAAAATAAACTATATATATGTTGACTGTCATGAGAGGGATAATTCAGACTCCGGCAGCTTTCAGACTGGCCGTGAGATTGATCGAAGACGTAGTCTGATGACGTCGGCGGGCTTGCCATAAACTGCACTCGTGAGAAGGAAGGAATAATTAATTATTCCTTGGATGTAGCCATGTCGTCGAATTTCGATGTCATGTAGAGCCGTAAAAACGTTTTATATTTAGAAACAAACAGAGTACGACTTTTTAATAAGTTGATATCATGAGCTACAATCGCAAAGGCTTTAAGATCACAAATTGTTGATCATGAAGAAACGGCGAGATCTGGTAGCCGTGCCAATAAATTTGTGGAGATGGCAAACCAACACGTTGGTTGAAGCGATCGATCGGCGAGTTGTGGTGGTTTTCGGCAGGATAAGATCGACGTGTCCACCGAAGTTCGGAAGCGGTCGCGTTGGTTTGTTACGGAGAAAAAAAAGGGGAACAAATCTCGTCGAGAGCCTTTCGGCATGTTCGAGTCTGACAGATTGATCGGCGTTTGCGTGTCGCGTGGCAGGAGGCAGGAGCCCAAGCTGTGTAGGACTGGCAAAGGCTCAAAGGCTAGTGGGCCATGTGCCCATCGCGCAGGCGGTGGAGGCCATATGGAGGGCAAATTTTTTGTTCAAACCTTTTGTGCTAACAAATTTCTAAATTGACCTTGTTTAGATTTTTTTTTTAGAATCTAACCTTTTCTGGTGACGCCAACATCTGTAGTGTCTAGTTTCCAAAGAAGACGCCGGGGACCCTGTCGTCTGGCGGCTGGCCCACGCGACCCACCTGCCCCTTGACCAGCTGACGTGGCAAAGGACCCAGACGCCAAGGTACTTAGCGTCTGGCCCTGGTAAGTGAATAACCCCATGGGAAAGTGTGTGGGACCCACCCCACTCACTCTCCCCAATCCAGCCCGAGCTGCAAGAACACTTGCTGCTCCCCCCTCTCCCACCCCTCAAGCTCCCCTCCAAATCCTCTCCAAAAGGTGCTTTCCTTAGGTGAATCTTTCCATCACTTTGTTGCTTGTGGTAATCTCCTCCGAATCATCCAATTTTTTTTGTTAAATCTTATTCTTTTGGTAGCATTTTTTACATGTTGGAGGAACCTAGATCTATGATTTCCCCCTAATTTTAGTGTGAATGTCTTGTTTAAATTTGATAATAAAGAGATATGTATAGTGTGCAGTAGGAATGTTTGCTTGTTGAGTAGAAAGATTTTGGGGGTTAGGATTAGTTAGTGTTTAGGGTAAACTTTGCTTAGTGTATTTTAATTAATTACACTTTTTTGGATATCATCAATAATGTAGTGTTGATATGATTTGGATATAATTGATTGTTTTTTGGATAACCAACAATTGTCATTGCTGCCTTAAATGCATTCATGTTGTTTTTAGATGGGGAAACTTGTTAATGTTCATTACATTGACAAGGAGGCATTCTTGAGTAACAATGCCGACACGGGTGAGGAACCAATGTTTTTTTATACAAGCCCTAGCTATGAGGAGATTGTTGCAAAAGTGAGATGTGTCTTAAAGTGGATGGACACCAATGTTGATGTTAAGTTAATAGGAAGGTATGATGTTGGTGTTGGAGCCAAATCTCGCTTGAAAAGTATGCCTATCACCTCGGATTTGCATTGGGATGTATACAAGGAAAAAAATTCCCAATCGGAATACAAGTCACTTGAATTGTTTGCCACCAAGGTTGAACCTCCTCGGTTTACAATTGATTTGAACCGACATGTGTCTTCCCCAATGAATGACATGACCTAGAGGACAATGGTGTCGCTTGTTGAGCATAGGATTGTGGTTGATGCCCCCAATGCTTATCGCCAACCACACCCCGTCTACCAACTAGTGAAGCAAATGAAGTTGAGTTGTATGCCACCAATGCTTCTAGCCAACCACCAACTAGCCAAGCAAATGAAGTTGAGGTGATTGCTAGTGACAAAGTAATTCAAGAGGATGAAGATGCTCATGATGATGACGAAGAGCAAGAGGAAGGGTTTCATGGTAATGATGTTGGTGACTTGGATGCGTAAATAGCGCAAAAGGACATGGATCGTGAGTTGCCTTTTAGGCGTCAATATGCGTATGACTCGGATGACGAAAATCCGGGGGAAGAGTTCGACGAGGATGGATTCACAAAGGATGATTTTGGTTACACGCATAAAGTTCATACGGGTCAGCTGGATGCAGTTTTTCCCGATCTTAGAGCATCTCCAATAGACGCACTACGGCGCGGCGCGTAAATAAAATTACAGCTCCGAAATAGCCCTTTTACGCGCCGGACCACACAGTTGATTCACCAGGTGCTCAAATTTTTTAGTGCGTCAGAGCGCCGCGTCAGCAGGCGCGGCAAAATAGAGCGCGCGCGCTCAGCACAAACAACATTTTGCATTCAATGTGAAACAAAGAAGATCAAACAAACACAAAATAAATCGTCAAAAAATAGTTCAATTATTATTACAACTCAAACAAATAATTAAACTTCAATACAACAAATAGTTTATGACCAATACAATAAATAAACAGTACAACAAACATACAACATCATGCGTTTTGTCGCCCATTTCATGCCCACCACTCCTCAACTAGATCCTTCTGAAGTTCATCATGCATTTCGGCACGTCGAATGAAATGATAGGAGGCAACAAAGAGGCCCACCCTCTCAACCCTCCTTCGCACTCGCACGGGACGTCCCAACAACTCATACTGAGAATAGTCCAAATCTTACCCACGCTCGTTCTCGATGATCATGTTATGCATGATCACACAAGCGTTCATGATGTACCAAAGAATATTTTGATCCCAAAATCTAGCCGGTCCTCTCACAATAGCAAATTGTACTTGCAAAATCCCAAAAGCTCTCTCCACATCTTTCCTAGCCGCCGCCTGAGCATTGTGGAAATCAACATTTTGCTTACCTTCCGGTTTTTTCAACGGCTTCACAAATGCTTGTCACCTTGGGTAGATGCCATCCGCAAGATAGTAACCATAGTTGTATGTATGGCCATTTGCTACAAACTGTACCGGTGGCAGTTCACCATTTGCAATACTATTCATGAGTGGTGACCGTTGAACAACATTGATGTCGGTTAAAGATCCTGGCATTCCGAAAAAAGCATGCCAAATCCAAGTCTCCTAATCGGCCACCGCTTCAAGGATTATAGTGAAACCTTTTTTCTGGCCGTGGAATTGTCCATGCCATGCCTTAGGACAGTTCTTCCAACTCCAATGCATACAATCTATTGAGTCAAGCATACCTGGGAACCCGCGAGCTTTATTCATCTCCAAAAGCCTTGCGGTGTCTTCGGCATTGGGAGCTCTCAAATATTCCGGACCAAACATTTGCACGATTCCAACCGCGAAGCGCTTGACACACATGATGGCTTGGCTATCACCCATGGCCAAGTGATCATCAACTAGATCCGACGGAATATTGTATGCCAACATACGCAAAGCGGCGGTCACCTTTTGAAAGGTGCTATGCCCGAGTTCTCCGGCGACATTCCTCCTTTGCTGAAAAAATCGATCATGGCTCGCCAGTCTCTCTACAATGTGTTTGAACAACCCGATGCTCATCCTAAAACGGCGCCGAAAGTAGGACTCGGGGTATATGGGAATCTCCGCAAAATAGTTCCTCATCAAACTGTTGTGGGCTCGATCCTTTCCCTCCACAATTTCTGATGACAAAAAACCGAACCACCGTGCTTCGGCTTTTTGTTGATGTGCATAGCTAGGACCATTGCGAGGTCCTCCTCCTCTTGAAGATCAAATTCTTCATCCGAAGAATCGTGGGACGAACTCATCTACAAATTTGAATTCAAACTAAATTTAACGCTACAAACAACATGCTCCAAATTCATCTACAAAAATTAAGTTTAGTAGCAATGTATACCTTGCAAGCGTTTTGTCAAACACCTTGTGGGCGCCGAGCTGCAAACCCCCGCCGGGGGCTGTTCATCGGCGGAACGGGGCGCTCGAGGGGCGGCCGCAACGAAGGAAGCAGCGGCGGCGCGCGCGGTGGGGAACGGCGGGGGGAAGCGCCGACAGGTCGCCGGAGAGGATGGGAAAGTCGTGTGCGCGAGTGGATATTTCAGATCCGGCGGTTGGTGGACATTCGCGCGGTAGCGGACGCTGGAAAAAAGCAGCGCGCGATGCAGTTCTGTTCGGCGCGCGGAGTGGTTTTTAGCGCGTGCGTGATTTTTACACGTCTGCTGGAGCTGCCGATTCGGTCGCGCGCGCTAAAATGCCATTTTTCAGGCGCGTGGCTTATTTAGCGCCTTTGTTGGAGATGCTCTTAGGTGGTTTGCACGTGTTTTCTTTAATCACTTTCTCAATCTCCTTCATCCGTTTTACACAATAGTGCTTCGATTTGAGATAAGCTGTATACAGGAAAAAGATGCACCTTAATGTCCTGATTCCATTCAGCCGACCGGATTGTAGTTTCTTTCATTATATATATTGAATTTCGTATTCATATTTAGAGTCTTTTGGGACGAATTTTGATAAAATCGTGGCACACGTTCGACCGGTTGAAATTTCGTTTGATGAGTAGCTTCAACTCACTGTTTGACACTATTTTCATGTTGTGTGTTTTCTATTTCATAAATCATAGACGAGTAGATCTATACATGACCAGTCTTGGGTAATATGCATGTCATCCTCCTAATCTGGTTCACACTCTCATTCACTAGTCTCTTATAATCTACACACCCGTGCTTTGATTCGAAATAATTGTGCATGAAAAGATACACATCGATGTTCTGGTTTTATTTAGGCGATTGGTTCGTCATTTCATTGACTGTAAATATTCAATTGCCATGCTCTTAAAAAATGTAAAGTATTAGGAAGATCAAATTTACAGAATAACAAATTAGCCATGGTATTGGCAAAATAGCTAATTTGCCATGATCTACATGACTACATAGTATGGATTGCTATATTGCGGTAAAAAATGGCTAATTTGTCATTAAAGCATCCTATGAAAAGCATGTTCATGCACACCGCTCGTCGGCGCGGATACAACGCGGACGAGAGCGACGTCCTCCCCCTAGCGCAGACACAGCTGGAGGAGGGCGACAACTCAAACACGGGAAATGGAGGACCGGCGCGGGAGCAGTGTGGTCGATTTGGTGGACTTGCTCATTTTGGAGCAGATTCGGGAGGGATCCGACGTGGCGGACACATTCGGGCACGCCCGGACGTCCCCATATCCGGCCCTCATATGGGCTAGGCATGGGGGTGCCGGTCAGCCCGAATCTTTGAATAAAGTTTGCCAGGTCTGGTTGGGTGGCGCTTTGTTTTCCGGGCAGGCCACCCGGACGTTTGGGCAGGATATGGGACCTCCAGTTGTAGAATCTCTAACAGCTGTGCGTGGGCTGGTAGGATGATACGGGGATGGCGCACTCGTGAGAAATCGAACTCGCGTCCCCCCTCTCCTAAACTCAAGCTACTAACTAGTGGTGCCGACGGCCGCTAGTGATTGATGAGAAGCGCGAACACTTAAGAACACACTGCAACGGTAGATTTGAAGCAAATTTGAAGTTCTAAAATAGTTTTTGAAAAACATGGATATTTTAGAATTATGAACATTTTCCTAAAAACATGAACAAAATTTGTGAATGTGTTTTTTCTAAATTACTAACATTTTTTGAAATTTTTCAAACAAAATTTTAAATTTTAGTTTTTTTTGGAAAAATGCATAAATTTTGAAATTCTGAAAGTTTTTTAAAAACATCATTTTTTCAAGTTCCATTTTTTGGCGATTTCTATAGGAATTTTGGAGATTTGAACATTTTTGGTAAATGTGAACAATTTTTGATTTTATGTAAATTTTAAAAAATAGGAACAAAATTTGAAATCAATAAATGATTTTTGAAAATGAACAATTTTTGAAGATTTGAACATTTTTTTCTGAAATTTCGAATTTATGAAAAAGTAAAAAGATACGAAAGACTAATAAAAGAAGGAAAAAAGAAAACCAAAAAAGAAAAGGCAAAAATAATGAAAACGAAACGGAAAAAACAAAAAAATGTAAAAACGAAGTAAGAAAGGCAAGAACTGAAGAAGGAAAAAGAGGAAAAGAACAAAAAGGAAAGTGGGCCGGACCATCTAGCGCGCTCGGAATAGATCTCTGTGCGAAGCCCCGACTATGTGCAAGGATTTTCGGCCCGACGCCTAGCTAGTGTCGCCCATCAGGAATTCAGGATATCCCGTGATGTAACCTAACACGGACCGTACTAACCAAGGAAACTAAACTTCCGCTTTCAAAAGAAGGAAACTAAACTTCACGTGGTATATTACTCGTAGTAGAAACGGCGACTTTCTAAATCTAGTCTAGACGAAACTGAAACCTCGTACTTACATAATCTCAACATACAACAAGAGCTACTCCCTCCGTCTCAAAATATCTCAAAATATAAGAACGTTTTTGACACCTGCTACATATACTACCAGGTGACCAATCGGGAATCGGCCAGTCAGCAGGTTGATTGATGCGACCGCAATGTCTAACCACGGTTCAAACCAGGACCAAGCGATGGCCGACCATGCCAGTGGTGGTGCCAACGCGTGCCTCACTCGAGATGTCCTCGCCAGCATCCTGCTCGGCCTCCCGGCGAGCGACCTCCGCCGCTTTCGCCGCTTCTGCAAGGAGTGGCGCGAGGTCATCTCCGACCCTGCCTTCATCGACGAGCACGCAGTCCACGGACCGCGGGACCTGAACCACACCATCGTCTTCTTTCCTACTTACAGATACGCGGAAGAGCCTCCCAACGGCAGCGGGTTCCTCTTCGACGAGCAGTGGCGACTCACGGCCACGTTCACTGCCGGTAGGTCGGAGGACATGATAGGCACGTGCAACGGCCTGCTCTGCTTCCTCAACGGCGACCAGGGGTCCATCAACATCGTGGAGCCCTTCACCGGTGAGTCGCTCGCCCTGCCTCTGCCGCCGGAGACGAAGCAGCAGAGGGAGGAGTCCCGCACGTACTGCTTTGGCTTCGACCACAGTTCGAGGCGATATAAGATTGTACACGGGGGATTCTACGTGCGTAGAGATGAAACCATGAATCAAGAACTGCAAGTGTTCACAGTCGGAGGAGGCGAGAACTGGAGGAGTGTGCATGTCGCCGACGCAGCGGAGCACGACGTCGTAGGCGTCCCCGTTTACGCCGACGGAGTGGTTTACTGGTCTGTGAGAGGGGACGACTGGGTCATGAAGCTCGCGTGCTTGGATCTGGCGACAGAGGAGGTCACGTGGGAGGGACTCGATCCGGAACCGTCGCCTGTCGGACCTGACGCCGGAGCTGAACATGATGGCGGGGCCGGACGCACGGCGGCACGGGTGTGTGTGATGACCATGAGGGGGCGGGTGCACGGATACTGGACGGTCTTGTTCGCCGGACAGGGCGGCCATTGGGTTCCCGACAGCGTGGAACTGCCTCCCTTGCGCCGCCCCTCGCTGCCGCAACCATTGCAACGGGGGGCACCTCCTGTTGGAGGACTACGCGGGCGGCAACCTGTACGCTCACCCGGTTGTGCCGGCGAGCAATGATGTAGGCTCGGGGAAGCTGCTGCTGAAGAGAGACAAGAAGGAGGAGCTGCCCAAAGAGCCAGCCAAGAGCTCGTCCACTGGCCAGCACGCCGGTAGGACGCCCAGCTGCAATACCCCAGGGTTGTTCATCCCGGCCCTATTTAACCAGGCCCATGCGGGCATAGTAGGACGAATCCCACGCCAACAGGGCTATGCAGTGACATTTTGCTATGCCCCGCCAGTGTCTCCTGCTCCCTTGGCACACTACTTAATTTGGCAAGCTCTAAAGGATTAAACAAATCATAAAGGCACAAATCAGTGGCTTATAAGTTGTATAAATTTCTCTTTGATTCATAGTGTTATCCTTCGACAATCTTGGCTCATAATTTTGGTTACCACTTGAATCATCGGGAGCCACGTGACCGGTTTTCCACTTAAACGAGGCTTTGAATGGAACTTACCCGGTTTTAAGATTTGGGGACCAAATACCACCAAAAAATTCTTGATAAATTAGTTTTATACTTTTGGTAAACTTGAGGGATAAAAACATACTATTCTCTAAAACGAGACAATGCCACTTATGTGCCTAAGGATCCTCAAGGTATATGTCTCATTTGATCTATGTTGAACTGTTAGAATATTTATGTATCTAATACTCCCTCCATCCGAAAAAACTTGTCCCAAACTTGTCTCTCAAATGGATGTATCTAGCACTAATTTGGTGCTAGATACATCCATTTGAAGGATAAGCTTTTTCGGACGGAGAGAGTAAAATACTTAAAATGTTGCCCATGCAACACATTGCTAGTTAGTCGATATTGTGATACTACTATCTAGATCCACTAACATATGCCCAATCTATGCATGAGAGTCCTTTACCATGCAACATATTACTCCCTTCGTCCTAAATATTTGTCTTTTTAGAGATTTCAAATGGACTATCACATACGGATGTATATATATAGACATATTTAGAGTATAGATTCACTCATTTTGCTTCGTATGTAGTCACTTGTTGAAATCTCTAGAAAGACAAATATTTAGGAACGGAGGGAGTAGTTGATTCTAAGTGGGTTTCAAATCACATTGGTTTAACTGTGACATAACACATTACCTATTTTTCCTACCCATGCAACCATGTAACATTCAACATCTCATGCAGCTAAGTTATAAATTATATTTTTTGCATTAGCATATCCATGCAGCACTACCCATCACAAGTTCATGCATGTAAGTCATCGTTATATGTGTTCGGCGCTTGGGGCATGCCTATATAACAACACCTTTTTTTCATTTGCTAAATAGTCACAACACACTATCTATTTTTCCTATATACAATCACGCCACATCAACAAGACATGCATGTAAGTTATACATTACATTTTTGCATTAGTATGTCTATGCAACACTGCCATGACATATCACCTGTTCATGCATGTAAGTTATCAATTAACTTTTTTGCACTAAGTTTTGTGCTCTCGTGGACAAGATATATGTGTTGGGTGCTTGGAGTATACCTATATAGTCGACCTTCCACTTTTTGTGTGTGTAGAATGGCACTCTCTTAACTGCAATTTCTCTTTGGTACATGATTTTTTTATATGCTTGATACTTTTAATGTATTTAAAGTGTATATCAAGAAACACTCTTACAGTTTATTTGCATTAGTTTTAGTTGTTTATGTAGCACATAACTATGCATTTTTTAACAAGATTACCGCAACAAGCGCGGGGTATCATCTAATTAAAATTGTTAGCCCACAATTACATATTTTTCTCAACATGCACACGTGCAACCTCACCATGCAACGCATGCATGTGAAAGATCCATCTCAAAATGCAAATATGCATGGAAAAGACTCAACTCAATAGTTAAATATAGTAAATCATTTTTTCTTGCATTATAGATGTAAAATTCATATTACATACAACCAAATCGAATCAAAATATATTTGAAATGATTCCCACAGCAATGCATGACGCATCATCTAGTTATTGTAATTCTTAGTTATAGGAGTTACTTTGTATATTCTTGGATCTTGGATCCAAAGCAGTATACATATAATGATTATGTGTATGAATAAAATTAAAGTTTTATCGAGAGAAAACATACACATTTTCCCTTCTATTCTTTTTTGGGGTTTTCCCACTTTTGTTTTCTCTTCTTTTCTCTATTCTATTACTAAGCCTCTAGTCTATTGGGTATATACAAAAAAACAAAAATGCATTAATACTTTCTTTAAATTACATGAAGATTTTTTTGAACTGAAACATGAACATTTTTTAAAGTAAGTCTGAAATTTTTATAAAAAGTACATGATGAGCAACTTTTAAATATGTAATAAACATTTTTAGTATTACTCGAGAGCAGTTACACCTCTCAAATCTGAAAAAAAAAACTAGAACACTCAGGTCAACATCTCTAGTAGTATGTCACTGACAGCTAACATCAGGAAATCTCACGACAATTGTAGCATGACAAAATCACAACCCTTTCAATCAAACATTGATCCACATACATTAAACACCCTAGATAGTAATCGGAGCATCACAAGCAATGCCTTCAAGAAGGATACACCTACAGGACAATGATATCAGAACCAACCAATGAAGGCCAATACACGGTTTTCACTATTCTGATTCAAGACTCGGGATATCTCACTTCGAGCATGCTCCTTTCCTAGTCAAGCTCTTGTAGCAACTCAAAAAGTGTCCCGTGTGAATGGTCCCAGTGAGTCAAGAACCACGCCAATAAATATTACCCGAGGAATGTCAGAGAAAGAGTGGTACGAAAGGTATTCTTGGTCGGTTCCTTTCCTGACCGGCAGAGAGTTTTAACTCTCAAAGGTGTGTAATGTATGAGCGTGAACGTATTGTACTAACAACGACACTACTAAGAAAAAGCCTAGTACTAGCGTGGGTTAAACAACTAGCAGTAGCGCGGGTGCCCGCGCTACTACTAGGACGCTACAGCTAACTGGTGGTAGCAGCGTGGTGCATCCCACGCTACTAGTACGTGTGTTAGTAGTAGCGTGGGTGCCACACATGCTACTATTAACTATCTGTAGCGCGTGTCTGTGTCCCGCGCTACTACTATTAATTTCAAAAACAAAAAAAATCTCGATCCCGTGCGTGCAGTGAATGGTTTCAATGGTTCGATCCACCGATGACAGGGGTCGCCGGAGGCGCGGACGGGCAGCAGCAGACCAGATCCGACGACGGCTGTTGGAGAGGGACCGGATCTAGGGCAGAGCAAGACGACAGTGTGAGGATCCTCTTCGCGGCTAAGGCGGAGAGCTCCTAGTTGGGCATGTCGATGACCTGCGCAGGCATGGGCATGGGAGGTGAGTAATACCAGAGGGAGGGAGAGAGAGGGGAAAAGATAAACGAGGGAGAGAGGAAGAAGATGGAGGGCGCATCAGGGCTGGTCGCCGGTGGTGAGGTGCTCCGTCATGGTGGCATGGAGGCGCGGGGTAAGACCGGCGAGCTCCTAAACGCCAGCGACGCGAGGCGGCGGCCTCGTTGGGCGCCATGGAGGAGGAGGTGTGCTTGGGCAGGAGCACCATGGGAGAGCCTATGGAGAGAGGGGGGAGAGTGACGGGAGAGAGGAGGGATTCGGGGGAGGATATGGGGACTTCAGGGTTGTTAACCTACCTTGTACTTAGTAGTAGCGAGGGTTCATACCCCTCGCTACTACTATGGCCTGTCCTGGTGGGGTGGGGGGGGGGGGGGGGGGGGGGGGGGGGGGGGGGGGGGGGGGGGGGGGGGGGGGGGGGGGGGGGGGTTGGGGGGGGGGGGGGGGGTGGGGGGGGGGGGTGGGGGGGGGGGGGGGGGGTGTGTGTGTGGGGTTGGGTTGGTTGGGTTGTGGTTGTTGGGGTTGGTGTGTGGTGTTTGTTGGGTTTGGGTTTTGGGGGGGGGGGGGGGGGAGGGGAAGGGCACGGTAGAGAGCACTTAGTAGTAGCGCGGGTTTATAATCCTCGCTACTACTATCAACAGAATAGTAGCGAGGGTTTATACCCCTCGCTACTACTATGGCTTGTCGGGGGGGGGGGGGGGGGGGGGGGGGGGGGGGGGGGGGGGGGGGGGGGGGGGGGGGGGGGGGTGGGGGGGGGGGGGGGGGGGGGGGGGGGGGGGGGGGGGGGTGCGGTGGGGGTGGGTACCTGGGGGGGGGGGGGGGGGGTGGGGGGGTGGGGGGGGGGGGGGGGTGGCGGGTGGGGTGGGGGGGGGTTGGGGGGTGGGGTGGGGTTGTGTTGGTTGGGTGTGGGGGGGGGGGGGGGGGGGGGGGGGGCGGGGGGGGCGGACGATAGAGGACCCACTTTAGTGTAAACTCGCGGATTTATAACCCTCGCTACTACTATCAATTTAGTAGTAGTCAATATAGCGTGCTACTAGTAAGTAGCAGTAGCGCGGGTCAATATAGCGCGCTACTAGTAAGCGGCTACCTATAAGCTTAGTAGTGCGAGTGCCTAGGATCCCTTGGGGTCCACATGTAATCGTGCCAAGGTAAGTACTCAAATTAGATAAAGATAGACGCGGTAACGAGATCCTATGGTAAGTAGAAGATCTTCACTTAGTTCAACCAGGATTTCATCATATCGTGTCATATCAATAACAAGGATTATTAAAGACTTGGCGGCAAATAAGGTGTCTCTATATAAATGCTAGGAGACCCCTACCAAAGTCTCAAGTCATTCATGCCACCATTTTTTTTTACAAGAACTAGATTTTAAGATGCAATGTAGCTTCCTTTTGTACTTTCCAAACCCTCGTTTATCAATATACACTTGTAGGAAGACATATAGTTTTATCCATCTTGTAGACCTGGATATAGATAATCAATGTGCCTTTATAGTCCTCGACGAGATCCTCTCGTTCTCTCACCTCTACCATCTTCCATGACTGACAACATGGTATTAAGATCAGTTCTAAATTCATACTAGATCATTGATGGTGCGCGTTGCAGCGCCCGTCTATTTTTCCCATAAGCTGATAGGAACTTCTACAAATACATGGACTCATAAAAAATAAAGTTAAATTTGCGTACACTAACACATATATGTTGGACAACAATCGAAGAGGTCAAAAATCCACATCATGTGTGTCTTGGAAGAAATGTCAACACGTCAACTATTTGCAAACACCAGATAAAAATAATAAAATAAAATACATAAATAGCCAAATCTGCAACCTGACCAAAAGACCAACACATTTGGTAGTAACTATCACAATCATAGAAATTAACTACAGTCTTTTTGTTCATGTGAGTACAACCAATTTAGCCAGACAATCTTTACCATCAGTTGTTGCATGAAAATTCCAACATGTAAGAAGATTAAATGCCATGATATGGAGTCCTCTGGTTTCAGATCATACCAGCTGGGTGAATGATTAAATCACAAACTGAGCACTGCAAATAAAATATACAAATATGAAGGTTGATTTGCAATGCTAAAGCTGACATTAGCATACGTACAGATGACCACGAAGAGAACATACGTGGTTCACATGTCTGCTCACAAAAAAGGGATAAATATTAGCAGATAAATTATTCAAGAAAGTACACTAATCAGATATGTAATAACAGGAAAACATACTGACAAATTTGTTTCAGATAGAACATATGCAAAGACTACTATTGTACTACATACAAATTGCTATAATGCACCATGAATAAACTTAAGTGTTTATCTTTCTAGGGTACATGACTGTTGTCCTACAAATTCAGTGCTAAGAGTATTAGGTGGAGAACGTCCCACGAGAATAGCTTAACTTAACTTTCATAGATGAGAAATTTGGTTATGATGATCATTTTTTATATTGCTACAAGTTCAGTACATAGCCAAGATGCATAAACCATAAGTCCATAACTAAACATGAGTTGTACTCAAGCAACTGTAGCTACAGATTTTATTTTATGATAGCAGTAAAAAAGGCATGGACACAGGAAGAGAGATTATATTCGGAGGATTCTTGAGGGACTCGTTTTCGGAAAAATGGACAGTGCTTTGGACACAGCGCAGTCCCATATGTACTGTTTGTGTTCTTCACACATATGCAGTTTGGAACGCAAGTTATAATTGCTTGTGTAGGCGCAATATGAGATGGCATATGTGGCATGTGCTGGTACTTACAACAGCGATGATGAGCTTGTAATATGATAATATATGTCTTGTAGCGTCTCAGCCATCCCCAATATATAGTAGTGTCTGGTTCACTTGCTCATGTTGTTGACCCTAGGCCGGTGTGGCCATTGCCTGGTACATCATTCACATGAAGAACAACAGGTTCATGTCAGCCGAAAAACGTCCTCATCATCAGGCCCTGCAAAATCAATCAACAGATCACCATCGGCAAGAGTCATTTCACTCGTACTAATGGGTAATGGCATCAACAGAAAGAACAGACGCTAGCCAAAACAATCAGCCGGACCAGGGAAAACCAAAACAATCAACTGCCCCAGGTGGTTATCATCGTCATCATCTCTATATGCGCCTCTGATCGCATCCGGCTCGCCAAGTTCACTTCGAGCGTTGGCTCCCATGGCCGGCTATCTCAGCTCTCGGAAAATTTGGATTATGGGCACCTGCCGTCCGGCCGAGGGAAGGGAGATAGGATCCGGAGGTGCCTGCTGCTGTGCTCGTGCACCAGCAGAAGGGAGAGGTGAGGGGAGGCCTACGATGGTGCGTATGTGCCGATCGAGGAGTCACGGAGGGAGGCGTTAGGTTACGGAGGCAGTACCTGGAGGCCTGTAACAGTGGAAGGACGTGGATTTTTAGAGCTTGGGCTCATGGACACCTCCTATCCTTACCCTCCAACGTAGCTTTGAGATCCGTGCTAGACAACTAACTTACTACATGAAATTTTCTATTTTTTGTTTCTTCCAAATAAAACAACATATGAACTTCAAACTTTGCAAGATAGCAAAACATTCTTACTACAATGTGAGAAAAAACTTATAGATTTTTTCTACCGACATAAATATACAAAATGAGATTTTCTTTATTCAAAAATGTTATTTTTTGTACTTATGATGCACGAAAAAATCTGAAAGTTTTTTCCCACAATCTAGTTAGAATGTTTTGTTGTGTTGCAAAGTTTGAAGTTCATATGTTGTTTTATTTGGAAGAAACAAAAAAGACAAAAGTCTTTGCACGAATCGCGATGCAGAGATGGATGGCTAGATAAGGAGGTGCACCTAAGCCTATGCTCCGCAGGATATTTTCCCTGGAACAGTCGCTCGTGGCCTCAATCCCCTCACGCGCACCACCGGCACAACCACCATACGCCATTTGTGAGGCAGCCTCCTCCTCTTTGCCATCGCTTGGTGCAGGGAAAGGGAAAGAGGAGCAAGACTGACGAAGACGTGCCGCAGATCTCACCCCATCGCCACCATCGCTGTCGCTCGAGCGCCTCGCCTCCCTCCTGCGTCGGATCCCCTCGCAAGCGTGGCCTCGTCTTGATCCCCAACCGCGCCTCGGCTGGACTGGATCGACGCCTCGGCTGCATCGACGCCGACCGCCCATGCCCTTGCATCATGCCTATATCGACGCCTCGTCTGGATCCCTAGAGCGACTAGTAGAACGCCCGTACGTTGCTACGGGCTATAATGCATATAAATGAATCAAATAAACGCTTAAGATCGTCTTCAAGGTCGAAGCTCATTTCTTCCTCGTATGTGCGGGTGTGGCTCCCCCAAATTCAACCGTGTGGACAGTCCGGACTCCCCCGAATCCAGCCCATATGTTGGAAAGAAATGCGATTGTTCGGACTATCCACCATGTTAACTCCAACACGTGGTCCCAACACAAAAAAACCGACCCCACAACGCACCCTTCACTCTTCCTGCAGCCTTCTCCTTTAAAACCGGATGGCGCCCACCTAACCTTCATCATGGCACCCTTATCCTTCACACCCTACTTCATGGATCGCCAAGGAGGAGTCCACCGCCAACCGTCTTGCTCTCTGTGTAGTGATCCCCTCCCCCTGTGTTCATGTCAATCCGCCGCCGGCGTCAAAGGGAGGAGGTGCGCGTCGCCCGTGACGCTCCCCAAGCCAAAAAGGCAGATCCGATATCTCCTAAGCCATTGTCACATTATAACATATAGTCGAATGGCGTGCATTACCAAGAAACAAAATAAAAGGACCCTCTTATCTAGCCGACTTTCACCAGGAAGGGTGGCATTTGCAACATTTTAGGTGGCAGTTTTAGCTGTGACGGGATGACATTTTCTTCAGAATGACGTGACAATCAGAGAGGGCATTTTTTGTTTTAAAACTGACATCGTTTGATCTTTCCGCACAACTAAAACTGCCATCAAATGGTGTTCGCCCGCCACCCTTCCAGCTGACGTTTGCTGGGTAACATTACCGAAATAAAAATATGATGTTCGTTATTGGGCATGCAACTGATACACCACCGTGTCTGTTATTAACTCTTGAAGCAACCAGCTAATGCATTACCCTTGTATCCTAACCAAAAAATTGTACGAGTTGATGAAAAAAATGAATTACAGATCACAATGAAAATGAAAAGTATTTGACGACTTAAAGAAAACAAATACTATTATTTGTTGTTTTCTTTTCTATTTTAGTAAGAAACAAGAGAGTAAAAATTCGCATATGAGCCCCCCACAAAAGAGTACGTGAGTCTTCCCCATCAAATGCCTGAACAAAAAGCCATCAGTTTAGGAGTATTTAAATACAAAGGGGTCAACAATGTTGTGACTGGAAGGCAAATTAAAAATTCATTAAGTTTTCATCATAATTTCTGCATTTGTGCCCACTGGTGATTAAGAACGTGAAGCAACTCTAATTTCACCTTTCCACTACCAAAAAAATATAATTACACTTTAAAGGTTATCACCCTAAAATAGTGTGGTCATATTAGTGACCGTGCAAGCTTCAAGATTTAAAACCGATAAAAAGCCCCTTCAAATAATTTTGAATGGAACAATAAATGTGTGGAAGTTTCTTGCCTTTATCAAGTCACTACAACTTAAGCATGTTGATGTACGACCTGCTTCCTTATGGAAAGCATGTATTTTGTGCAACACATCATCGATGACCTTATAACATGTTCTCTTTGTCTAGTACTCTTATAACATGTGCTCTTACATTTCTTTACGGAGGGAGTATCAACAAAAGCCTGCAAAGCAGCATGTCTTCAATCATTCAGTGTGCATTTTTTGAATGAATTTAATTTAAAACATGGCCAAAGTTCTATAACAGCAATCCCATACAGGTTTAATCTTCAGCATGAGCTTAGGAGGGATAAAAAATAGCATACTTATACATACCACAACACAAGATCTCTCTGAACGAACATGTAACGCTGGATAATAAGTCTCTTCACCACAGTCCAAGACTTCTTCAAAGACATCGGTGATGCCATATATGTGTTGATTTTGATCCTGAATATTAGGAAAAACCTATGAACTGGTAGCAACTGGAAATAATAAATACCAGTAAAATACAGAACCAGATAATGAGTGTGTCTATAAGCGATCCTATCATGATGGAGACTGAAATTACATTATATCAAACATATTTGCCACTGATGGTTTAGAATCCTCACTCTCTTGACTCAAATAAATATATTAATTGGCACAAAGTTTTTCTTAAAAAGTGTGCACTACCATGAACACGTCCAACAATATCTCAGTATCTGAATTGATGGCACTCAAGAGAATAGTAGAACATTATGTACATACAATTATAACGCATGCCATGAATTAATACCATTTTAAAACAGACGAAATTGTAATGACCTGACCTATCCACGACACATCCTCAAACTCATATAATTTTGTCATGGGTTAATTACATGAAAGACTAATTGAATAGTAGGTGCAAGAGCATAGACCATAAAGGCATGATGATGGTGGAAGATCCAATACGACAGAATAATAATATTCTAAAATCGTCACAAACAAGGTTGTTAAAGTATTTTGAACACTGGCATATATGAGCATAGAGCCATAGACTGTATCAGCCATTGGCGAACCAGAATTTCAGTACAAAATAAACTAAAGCATTCCGACTTTTGACCGATATAGAACTTTAGGAGAACAAAGCCAGTTGCGCACATATGGTATGTGTACCTCATTGTGGTTGCAATAACTTCATGAGGTGACTGCATCCATCCAAGATATGTTTGCCTGAATGTGATACTGGTCTGTATTATGGTGATAATGTGATACATGTATGTTTGCCTGAATGTGATATGGATTTGTATTATGGTTATACTGTGCTTATCAATCTCAGTGGACTCCATGAGCTTGGTGTTGGTGATGTTGCCGTCACCGAGCCATGTCTTGTACTGGAAGCAGGCATCATGATGAGCCTAATTTTTTTTAAGGGAAGCAGCAGGTTGAGCCCAAATTTCTAGGGGATTAAATAAATTTCAAAATAAGAAAAGACATTTGGGAAAATATTTTGCAAAGAAGAAAAATAGAGGATGTGAAGAAAATAGTATAGCTGGGTGTCACACTTCAAAATCATCAATGGTCACTGACATAGCAGGATTCTCTACTTTGTTGGAGTACATCTGAAAAAATTACAAACCATGAAACAAAAATAAATATCAATAGGCATAAAATGGAGACTACTTATATGGTTTAAACAAATACATGGATGTTGTGTAAGATCAGATAATTTCAAGAGGTAGATTTATTCCAGGTCTTCATTGTTCAATACACATCTTAAGGTGGTGACCTGTGATGTGTCATATGCGTGTGGTGGGTGTAACACCCCGTGTATTAGTCACTGTGATCTACTGCTAATAATGCCAAGTCATAACATTTGCAGTGCTTAAACATAGTGGTTAACCAAAACAATTCAAACCCCATTCTGAAAATCAACTCAAATTCAAAAGTGCAAACTCAACTTGCTCAAACACTATGGGAAAATGTTCACTAAATAGCAAATATTCCAGAAGCACTCACAAAATTATAACTAATGCTACTTGGATTAGTTAAATGACTCCAACAAGATGAAACAGCACCAAAACAGCAATATTTAATACATTTAAAATCATTCCAAATTCAAACAAACTCCAAATCTGCCCAAACCAATTTTTGGTGAAAGATAATATTGCATTGCAATATATGGGCCAAGTCTCATATTCTATAAAAGTGCACAAGTGGCCTAACTAATTCAAAACAGAAAATAAATAAAGAAAATAGAAAACAGAAAAGGGGAAATAGGAAAAGGCCACTGTGCACAGGCCTAAGTGCACAGTGCCAGGAGGCCCAGCCCACCAGGCCCATTCCCTTCTCCCTCCTCCCCTTGTCAGGTGCGCCATGGCCGCGCGCGCGCGCCGCTCGCGCGGCGACACGCCGGCACCCACCGACGAAACAGGGAGGCAGAGGGGATAAGGACGAGCCGACCACTCCCCCTGGCCTCTCCGTCATTCTCCCCCCTCTCCTCGCTCGCTCCGTCCGTTTCCCCCCTCAGATCCGCGCGAGGCCGAGCGCCACCGTCGCCGCGTTCCGTCGTTTGTCACGGCCACAGTCCCCGCCTCGTCGCCTCTCCGTGCCTGTCAGCTCCGTCCACGAACGCCGCGTCGATCAGTGCCACCGGGCGGAGCCGGGACCCTCTACACCGAGCGCGTCGACCTCGTCTTCAACCTCGGTCGCCGGCGATCCACTTCTTCCCCGGCGGCGTCCTGCTGCTACTAAACTTCCAAGGGCCATCAGCGTGCCGCTCGGTGAGCCTCTCCATCTACTGCTCCTCTCTGTTGGCCTCGCCGTGCGCCGTAGTTAGCCGCTGACACGTCGGTGCTCTGCTTGCCGCCGTCGAGCTTGTGGCCGCCGCTAAGGGCGCTGTCACGCTTGTCTGAGCCCACCAGCGAGCCCCTGATGCTCCCAGGAGCACGTAGCACCCGCGCACGCGCTCCCTAGTGCTCTGCAGCCTCGACTCCATCAAAGCCCGAACTCCGGCGCCCGCCCCGCTGCTCGCCGCCGTCGTTTTAGTTCATCTCCGGCCACGCTAGTGCCCCCGCGAGATGCGCCGTCTCGTGCGCGATCGAACGCGGCCAGCCGCGTCCAGAATGATGGCCTGTGGCCATTTTCCGGTGAAGCCCGAGACGCGCCGCCGCATTTTCTGGTCGCCGGCGTCGCTTCGGCGCCGGCCGCCGACGTGGCTCAGTGGGTCCCGCCCCTGGGTCACTGACCAGTGGGTCTGAGGGGCCCAGTTGACTGGGTTGACCCAGTCAACTACTGACTGGGCAACCCAGTGTCACTAACACGCGGGTCCCACCGCCCTGTTAATTAACTAAAATGTTTTGTAAATAAAAATAAGTTAAATATGCTAATTAGTCTATGACATGTGGGGCCAGCTACTAAATAAATCTCTGGATTAGTTTAAATCAAATCTGTTTAGCCTCAGTCACTGACATGTGGACCCCACATGTCAGGTTTGACTGGCCAGCCGACCAGTTGACCTGCTGACGTCACCTCTGTATCATGCTGACATCATAAATCATTTTCTGTAAATAATAATAAATTTCAGAAAATCATTTAAACTTTGAAAATTAATAACTTTTAAACCGTAGCTCAGATCGAAAAACTTAAAACATGAAAGTTGCTCAGAACGACGAGACGAATCTGATCGTGTCATCTGTTTCTATATCGGAACCTCCTACGTAGGAGAACTCGTAACTCCGAGCCCGATTTCGGTAGATGAATAGTGCCCACACACCGGGTAATAAATCCCACGATAGTCCTAAAAATAACTAAAATGACCTAGATGCATATTTAGGCAACCCTGCACTGCATCAGAGCATAGCATGCCCCGTGTTGCATTTGATTGCATTATGTTTACCTATTTCCTCTCCCTTTTCTCTCTCGATTAGACCCCGACGTTGACGTAGGTCCTGAGGCAGACGCCGCTCCGGAGTGCGACTACGTCCCCGACGACCAGCCACTTGCCCCAGAGCTTGCAGGCAAGCACCCCCATTTTGAGCATTCCGATATCGCCCACTCTCTTCTCTCTTATGCTTGCATTAGAAGTTACTGCTGCTACTGTTGTCCTATATCTACTACATAGCCTGTTTACTTGTAACCTGCTGTTGATACTCATCTATTATCCTAAACTGTTTAGAATAGGTTGGGTAGAGACCATCAGAGACCCCATTTATCCCGACTGCCCCGCTGGATGATCAGAAGACCCGAGCAACGGGATTGAAGACCAGGCCCCGACACCGCACGTCACTTCCCCTTAGTTGCCGACACTACTGGGTTAATATCGAGTGCCGAGGGTGATACCTCGTCAGCACTTCTGATGATAACCTTGTAGGTTAGTTAATCGGTCGTGGTAAGCGAGGGTGATTCCTCCTACACCACCCCCGATACCGACGCTGTCGTGCAACATCTCAAGTGTGGACCTCGAGGGTGATACCTCCTTCGTTCACCTTGACGAGAACATCAGGTGGGACTCCATCGAGGGTGATTTCTCAGGGTTCCCTTGGTGTTAGACACACGGTTATTGTTGTTACTGTGACTTACACCGAATCATGTTACTAAAGACGGGTCGGCCCTGAGGGGTACCCGCGCGAGCTTAATAGCGAGTGATGTGGAATCGGGTGGACCTGGATGGTGCCCGAGGGTTGAACACGAGGCGTGGCCGGGCATTCCTAGCCCTTGCCGCAAGTCCTTGAGACGGGGCGACGGGGTCACATCGATCTTGAGTCTCTGCTCGTTTCCGCGCGCTCCTAATTCATTAACGGTTTGGATATTTGATCCGAGGGGCCTCTGGCCTGATAGCACTAACCATCACGTGGGCATAGTATGGGCGTTCTGCGTCGTATACATCAGCCGAAGCTCTATTGACGTCAGCGAGGAGCGGCCCATTTTGGATTGGACTGGGAATGCAACTGCGCTTGTATAAGGGGTTGCTAGGTCTGCTTCCGAAACATCCTCGCAACATGCAGGGTTCCCAGATATCTGATGCTTCCGCTGATACTTGTATGTCATCGAGCTATGTATTCGAGCCCCTGGCTTGTAATATAAAGCTTGTATGACTTTATTTATGTTTTAGAGTTGTGTCGTGATATCTTCAAGTGAGTCCTAGGCTTGATCGTGTGCATTTGCGTGTATGATTAGTGCACGATTAAGCCGGGGTCGTCACAGTGGGTGTATGCCTTAATTGCAATGGCAAAATTATAATATAATATTAAGAGTACATCTTCCAATTTTCTTATTTTAACAATGAATTGAACTCATGCATGCATGTTCAATAATTTCATGTTTTCAAAAATTGCTTGCAAGCAGCAATCCCCGACAAAAATCATAGACTGAACCATTTATAGATAATCGAGCTGGTAGGACATCTTTCAAAAATAAAAAATGTACGAACTTGACCATTGGCTCCTGGAGAGAGAATTGGATTGCATAGTACTATTTCATACTATTATTGAAGTAACAATGAGACCATATGCAAAAGGAGAAAAAAAATGTATATGAGCTCCTAGGAATAAATGGCAGAAGTTAAAATGAGCAATGGACATGCAAAAATTGAAATGTACTGGTTGCGAAGATGGGTTGAACATGATGCATGCAGGTTAACAATAATTATTTCCTTCATATCTTGAGAGCTTGGTTAGGAAAAATAAAAACTCTCACCAGCACAAGGGGCACTACAAGAAATATGTCAACTTGTGACCTTCTGTCAGTGACCCTTGATGAATTGGTTGTAAATTTACGACCATTTGAGATCAATTGGTCATAAGCTGTTTGGGGGGCTCCAAACCCTAAACCATAACGACTATTTTGGTCAGAAAGGTCGTAATTTCCTGACACGAAATGGTCGTAAAGCAAACAGCACTGGTCCGCTGCCTTATTTCTAGCTGATTACGACCAATATAGATGGTCATAGCCTTGTAAATTGTGGTGCATTGCTATGACTAGGTGCCACCTCATCAGTTTTGCTTGTGTGTCATGTCTATGTGTCATTTTTGCCCTAGGTTGTGAAGCAGCCTATATTTCTGTCATTTCCAAAGTTCTCAAAAAATTTGGACATTCTTTACTATCCAAATCATTGCCTGATGACAAAATTCAGCTCCATTTGCCCAATAAATCTTCCTCGGCAAATTTCCAAAGTTTCTATTCAGCTAGAATCGTTGTGAAGGAAGTACTAGCTAGGCATATCCTAATGAGCTAAATTTTTGCCACATCTTCTATTTTCCCAAGTTATAGCTCTCCACAAAATTTGAGCCCCATCTAACAATCCATGTGAGCTCACCATCCAATCTTTGTTTCTGGTAATATTTTCAGTTTGTGAAGCAACTATATTTTATGTTAATTTATAATTGCTGAAAATTTACCAGGACATGACCCTGCCCATATAACATCCCTCCACCAAATTTTAGCTCATTTAGTCTAGCCAATTTCTCTCAACATTTTTCCCAATTTTCTGTTCAGTGGAGAGCACTGTGAAGGGAGTACCATTTTTATTTATCCAAATGGTATGAAATTTTTACAGTGCCTTCATATGCCAAAATTATAATTCTCCTCCAAATTTCAGATCAATCCATTTATTTATTTGAGTCCAGCTTCAACATTCATGTTTCTGTCCAGTGCGGTACTTTGCAAAGCAAGTGAGACCTAGGCTCCTCCATTTGAGCTGCAAATTTTTCAAGACAGTGTCCTTAGTAGAAGATCATCCTCGGCCAAAACTCAGGCCCATTGGCCATATGCATTTCCCCCACCACTAATCAAACACTTGGTTGTTAATTCATGTTTGAGCTTAGTTCAGTCTCTTCGTGAGATTCTTCTATTGCCTTCTTCTTCCTAACACCTACCGGGGGAGTGCCCAACCCACTACACATGCCTAGGCCGCCCAGAACGCGTGGCAACACCACAGTCACGCGGTGACCACGCGGCGGGCATGGGAGTTTACGCGCTCTGTAGTTGGGGCACTCGGACACCATCCAAACCTCGACGTATCGCCACCAAACCATGTATTTCTGATTAAATAAATACTTATGTACCTGAAAATGATTTTTGAAAAAAATAAAGATCAAACTATGCGGCAGCTGCAGTTCAAATCTGACCCGCTTCCAACTGAATCGGCGTAAATTTGTCTTTTTCACGAGAGGTGGATCAAAACATTTAATACCCAACCATTTGGTAAATTGTGCATTAAATATGACCTAGTATTTTATAAAATTTATTTGGTACAATTTTGCAACAAATATATGGTAGATCCTTCACAAAAAAAACTCATTTTTGGCACTTGAAAAATGGAAAATGAATTTTTCGTCCAAAGAAAATGAAAACTTCCTTAGGCAACATTGTTTGCCATTCCAAGATGCACTCTTGTGCATAATATGAGATCATTTGAACAAACTATGCCATGAATGTGGCCATGAAATTGATCATTTGGCTTGAAAGCCATGAATCTTCACACATGATAGCTCGTTTCTGAGAACACTTTTTTAAAATAATTGCCGTATTACAAGTTTATTATTTTTCCTGGTAACTTGGTCACATATAATGACACAATGCGAAGGCTTTCCAATTTTTTGATTTTTTTGAATTTTTCATGCCCGTTTCAAAATACGGTCAAAACTGCGGGCATGACCGTTCCTAGCTAGTGGTTGAATATTGGAAAACTTTTGGTGTTTCTCTGATTGAATAGATACTTATGTACCTAGAAATGATTTTTAGAAAAAATAAAGAGCAAACTATAAGGCAGCTGCAGTTCAAATTTGACCCGCTTCCTACTGAATCGGCGGAAATTTGTCTTTTTCACAAGAGGTGGATCAATATTTTTGACACCCAACCATTTGGTCAATTGTGCATTAAATATGTCCTAGTATTTTTCTAAAAATGGTGTGGTCTAATTTTGCAACAAATATATGGTAGGTCCTTCACAAAAAAAAGTCATTTTAGGCATTCGAAAAATGAAAAATGAATTTTTCGTCCAAAGAAAATAAAACTTCCTTAGGCAACATTGTTTGCCATTCTAAGATGCACCCTTGTGCACAATATGAGATCATTTGAACAAACTATGCCATGAATGTGGCCATGAAATAGATCATTTCGCTTGAAAGCCATGAATCTTCACACATGATAGCTTGTTTCTGGGAACACTTTTTTAAAATAATTGCTATATTATAAGTTTATTATTTTATCTGGTAACTTGGTCACATATAATGACACAATGCGAAGGTTTTCCAATTTTTTTATTTTTATTTCATTTTTTCATGCCCGTTTCAAAATACGGTCAAAACTGCGGGCATGACCGTTCCTAACTAGTGGTTGAATATTGGAAAACTTTTGGTGTTTCTCTGATTAAATAGATACTTATGTACGTAGAAATGAATTTTGGAAAAAATAAAGAGCAAACTATAAGGCAGCTGCAGTTCAAATTTGACCCGCTTCCTACTGAATCGGCGGAAATTTGTCTTTTTCACAAGAGGTGGATCAAAACTTTTGACACCCAACCATTTGGTCAATTGTGCATTAAATATGTCCTAGTATTTTCTAAAAATGGTGTGGTCCAATTTTGCAACAAATATATGGTAGGTCCTTCACAAAAAAGTCATTTTGGGCATTTGAAAAATGGAAAATGAAATTTTCGTCCAAAGAAAATAAAAACTTCCTTAGGCAACATTGTTTGCCATTCCAAGATGCACCCTTGTGCACAATATAAGATTATTTGAACAAACTATGCCATGAATGTGGCCATAAGATTGATCATTTGGCTTGAAAGCCATGAATCTTCACACATGATAGCTCATTTCTGAGAACATTTTTTAAAATAATTGCCATATTACAAGTTTATTATTTTTCCTGGTAGCTTGGTCACATATAATGACACAATGCAAAGTTTTTTCAATTTTTTGAATTTTTTTTGAATTTTTCATGCCCATTTCAAAATGCGGTCAAAACGGCGGGAATGACCGTTCCTAGCTAGTGGTTGAATCTTGGAAAACTTTTGATGTTTCTCTGATGAAATAGATACTTATGTACCTAGAAATAATTTTTTGAAAAAATAAAGAGAAAATTATAAGGCAGCTGCAGTTCAAATTTGACCCGCTTCCTACTAAATCGGCGGAAATTTGTCTTTTCCACGAGAGGTGGATAAAAGCTTTTGACACCCAACCATTTGGTCAATTGTACATTAAATATGGCCTAATATTTTAGAAAAATGATTTGGTCTAATTTTGTAACAAATATATGGTAGGTCCTTCACAAAAAAAACTCATTTTGGGCACTCGAAAAATGAAAAATGAATTTTTCGTCCAAAGAAAATGAAAACTTCCGTATCCAACATTGTTTTCCAACGTTGTTTGCCATTTCAAGATGCACTCTTGTGCAAAATATGATATCATTTGAATAAATATAGTGTAGGTTCTTCATAAAACAAAGGCGAAAATTAAACCGATTGAAAAAAAGAAGAGAAGAAGAGAGAGAGAGAGGGCTGTTGGACGAGGGGAGTGTTTTAGAGCGTTGGATGTAGGAGTAGATGGCTAGGATTTGATCTATGGTAGGGATCTGTGGACTCGCATGTGATTGGCTGGATGCCTTTCCATGTCCTGCCAAAGAAACTAGAGAAAGGGAGAAAAAAAATAAAAAGGAAAAACGCTCCCACCCAACCCATGGCTTCCTCCCTCTCGTGACCCCAACCCCAACCCCTCCCTCCCGTGACTTCCTCTCCCCAATCCCACCGGCCGGTGGCGACCTCTCTCCACCAGCCCTGCCGGCGCCCTGCTACCCCACCGCCGGCGCCCACCAGATCCAACCCAGCAGCAGCTCAGGTCGAACCCCTACCCCGCGGCCATGGCATGGGGAGCCCGAAATACTACCCCATTGTGCTAGGGTTTCGGTCTCCTGCAACTCCGAAGACTCCCGAGTTCTCAAGCGCCGCTTCTTCTCCTAGATGGCCTCTAGGACGACCGGTTCTTCCTCAAGCTCGGGCAGCCGCCCATCTCCGGTGAGCACACCCATGGCGACCTAGCACCGGATCTGGTATGAATCCCCCTTCTCTCGATTTGTGTGTGTAGGCGCTTCCTCACCTCACCTTGTCTCCTTCCCAGATCGACCAGAGCACGTCCGCCATTGAGAGGAAGGCCTCTGGACGCCATGGCCCTTCTTCCCGCTGGTTCTCCCCACTTCTCAAGATCCGATCCATCTCCTTCTCTCAAATTTCAATTTTTTATTTGGTACGGTGGTGATTTGCAGCGGCTGTTCAACAAGATCACCCCCATACTCCGGTCCACGGAGCCAGCTCCAGCGTCAAGGGCACAACGGCAGCAGCAGCAGCAAGGTTCGCCCCCTCCCTCTCGATTTTCATCTACTTCCATTCCATTGCCTGATGCTCATGGACTCAACCATGGAGAAGGTCCCTCTCCCTCTGTATTTTGACAAGTCCAAGCCATTGTTGTTGTCATAATGTTGCAAGGTGCCTGATGCTCGTGGACACAACGGCAGCAGCAGCAACAATGTTGTTGTCATAATGGAAGGAACAATCCTCTCATGGTATGTGTCTACACTAGATTACTCCTACTGTGATGATGATGTGTCTGATGATAGACACCTTGCAACTAGCCACACACGTACTGATAGTTTATTGTGATTATTACTATACCATGAGTCATTCAACACTTGAAGGCACTGAACTACTATTCTGTATTTTATAATATGTTCCTGTTATGCATGACATAGGCTTGATGAAATCTTACTCTTTTAATCACAATAGCATAGCAGTAACATGTTATCACGTTGGATGAAGAAAAGCATTTGTAATAAGTTCTTCATGTTTAATTGCCTCAATTGTCAAGGAGTGTTTGGTGTTGTATACATTTCCTGCTATCAATCGACTACAGTAGTCATCTGGATGCTTGGGACTTGCATATATTCTGCTGCACTTGAAACATCAACAAGTATTTTTCCTTGTTTTTTGGAATAATTGGTGAACTTTAGATTCCTGAATATATGCATTGCCATTCGGTATAGGTCTAGGCGGCTCTTCGTATTTTACAGCTCCTTATCATGTCCCTCTAATATTTCTGTAGGTGGCCATGAACTCAGTAAATCATCATGAAATGCCTTTGCTGCAGCTCACCTATGGCCTTGTTTATCCTGCAGGTTAGTGAGCAGCATTAGGAGGAGGAGCTCAAGCAGGCCACCACGACGCACCACCACAGCAGCAGGTAGCACGTCCATCTCCATCTCCCTCTACCTATGCTGACAATCCTTTTTGTTTCTTTAAAACTAGGTCCAATCAGCACACAAATTGACTGTCTATTCTCTCAAAAATCAGTTTACAACTCTACAGAATTGTGTTGATGGTCATTAGTAGAGAGAGGGAGAGAACGTTTCTTGCAAATGAGTGAGAGAGATGCATAGTCTAATTGCGAATCCATGTGTGTGCATTTCTGTCTTATTAGAATATGTTGAGTACATTCTGAACCCCCCAATGTGACACAAGTTATATATGCACATGCTATGGTTTAAGTGCTGCTTGTGTATGGTAAATGGTAAATGGTCTGAGTACCTACTATTGTTTGATGTTCTTGTGTTTAGGATTCTGCTCCTCTATGCATGTAATCTCCAGACCATAACAAGCACACACATGGTTGATTAACATGGAACGTTTACTACTAATTAATGAAGGAATCAAACTTGTTCACATAAAGGAAGATATGTCTGTGTTAATATTAGTGTTCTTGATCTGACCTGATAAATTTTTGTTGACACTATCATCATCAGGTATTCAGATCCTCTCTCCACACTATGGCCTATGGCGTCCGCCGCTTGATCCCTAGTCATGTCGCTCGTCACGGGCTTCCTCGTCGCCACCGACCCATGGTGGTGCGTCTGTGTTCGTCGTCGCCACGCCACGGAAGCTGTAGGCCGATGAGCTCGTCACCGTTAACCTCTTCAAGGACAACCCCTTCCAACCTTGTTGTGAGGTACGATCGACTCCCCCCCTTCAGTTCCTAGTTGTCCATGAGCTGGGCACTCGATTTCTATGAAGATAGACCGTGTTTAATTTGGGCTTATTGTAGTCGTTTCTGTAGACGCCACGACCTGGTTTTGTGGGATGGCACAAGAGGTACGACCTGGTTGAACTGTAGTATTGCATTGTGGATTCAGGGTCTATCTTTTGTGTAGACACCACTGATTTGTATGATGCGCTGTGATGCTAGAAATTTCCTTATAAGTTGTGGTGTGTTTGTTCTTGATAGTTCGTTGTGTATGTTGCATGTAGCCTTGTGAATTAGGTTATGCAAACCTGTTGCATTTAGCACCATCAAAGCGTGTTACTACATCAGTTGCTCGCTTCAAGTGTCTTGGTCTTGGATTACCCTCGCTTCAAGATGACAAATTTTAAAACCCAAACTATTGTAAACAAGCTTTCTGCATCTTGAGAATTAATTGTTCATGATAGCCGAATAGTGTAGTTGATCATCACTATTGCTAAATGCTATTGCCGGATATAATATAAGTATGAGCTACAGCTGTTTGCATATTTGTTTTGTATTTTTTTATAAATAATGATAGTTTGTGTAAGATGTTCACATGTTAATTTTTGTTGAATAAAATCTCTTATGCCCTTGACTTAGCTTGACCCAGAACAGCAGCATCCTTGATGCGTACTGACCTTCACCTCGTTCTTTCTCTCGCAGACTCGAAGGAGACCGTACGCAAGGCACCTCCTCTTCGGTTATGAGAGTGTCCAGGGGTCGTGGGTGCGGCTAGTGCATATGTCTGTGGCCGCGCTTGACACAGCCATCTCTTCAAGGGCATATATCATTTTTTTAACTCTGCTATCTTTTCCCAAGTCTTTATTATCTTGCTTAGCCTTGTACTGATATGTATTGTTTGATGCTAATTACCCAAGTTAGTGCATGATGTTAAGGATAACCTGAAAACACTTGCCTGCTAGCCTCGCAGTCGCAGCTTCGCAGGCAACCTAGCAGCCTCTCATCTTTCCTCAACCTCTTCATCTTTTATTCTTCAGATTTTTCTTCCATTAAACTACTGGTTTGATGGATGTTGCTTGCTGGCTGCTGCTCTTTCAATGCTTGTGCTGCTGTACTGTGCTTCTCTAGTTGTTTGAATGCTTCTACTGCTAACCTGCTAGGCTGCTACTAGCTTGAATAGGTGTGCACTTGTGCTGGGGGTGGTGCTGCTTGTGCTGCTGCTGATTTAATGCTTATGCTGCTGCTGCTGATTTAATGCTTATGCTGCTGCTGCTGATTTAATGCTTATGCTCACGCTGATGTTGATTAAATGCTTATATTGTTGCTGCATGCTTATGCTACCGATTCAATGCTTAGGTAGTAGTAAGCAAAACAAAATTCTTTACTATTTCATGTGTTTATATTATTCCAATTATGCCTCGTCTTCTAATCTTCTTTACTATTTTTGTTTGATGTGTTTTTCAAAATGGATGCATCTTGCAATGAAATAAAATTATGTAAGACGATGTTCAGAAGTTGGAAGAGGAAGATGATGAAGCCTGGTGGTTATCTATCAATTGGTGGTTATCTATGAATCTGCCTCATGTTCTAATTATACTCCGTAGCTAGTTATATTGTACTTAGTAGCATATATAAACACTATGTAAAGACTGTAATAGGCTAATTTTGGCTATCATTTGAAGAATTCAGTTCATTTCATTTCAAACATTTGTCATTTGTGTAATATGAAAACGTGAGTAATGAAAAGCTGATGAGTTGGACCAACAAGGCTAAGGCCCAAAAAGTAAATGGAGTGTGAAAAAGCTGAGGCCCAAAAAAATGGAATGTAAAAAGGCTGTGGCCCAAAAGGAAATGGACTATAAAAGGCTTGAGGTCCGAAAAAGAAATACCACGTCCCAGAAAACAAAAAGGTTGAATTGTTGGGCCAGTCCCATGTAGCTAACCAAAATTAATAGAAACAATACATTAAAAGGGCTGAATTATTGGGCTCGGCCCATGCGAAGCATCGAATTGGACCAGGCTGATTCTAATCAACGACCAATTCAATTGGTCGCAATTTTGCCACGTTAGCTTGCCACGCCGGATCCGACATGGCTTGGGCAGACAACCAGCGACCAAAACAAAAGGTCCTTGAACCAACGACCTTTTGTTTTGGTCGTTGCCTTCTACGACCATATCGTAAAGAAGGTCATTAAGTTTCATTAAAGTCGGTCAGCTTTTGACCAAATGTTTTTGGTCATAAAAAGGTCGCAAATGAAAAACAATGACCATTCAGCAACCAATAGTGATGGTCGCAAGTTGACATATTTCTTGTAGTGGGGCATCTAATCTACCTAGTTGAGTTATTCACTTCTCTCCAATTACTCTGGGCCAAGAAAAGTTGGAAAGGTAGACTGCAATAGTATGATGTTCTAAGCAGTTTGAACCTGAACCTAAACTAAAACCATGGTGGGTTAGTAATTGAGCCATTGCCAAATCTAAGAGCAAGTGATGTAGTGTTTATGTAAACCAGAAAACATGTTGAGTAACAGTGGTATAGGAAAACAGAAACCACACCCTAGGTACTACTGGCACATACTGACAATAATAACACTCAAACCATGGCACGGAAATTATAAAGCACCGGCGGCTGTGTTCCCGCCTCTGCCTTCTTAATGGCAGCCAGGTCTTCTTGCAAGTTGTAACCATTCAGTGCGGTGCTTCTCCGTCGAGTTTGTATAAGTTTGTACTCAAGCTATACAAAGAAATGCAAACAAACTGCTATAAGAGGTAAAATATGTCAGTCACATCACAGATTCCTAGTGTCACATGGTAGTTACAAAATTCTATGCTAAACTTGCCTGGTGAAGAGTCGCTTACTCCGAGAGTAGCATTTCTTTGAGCCAAGTGTGCAGCTTCAAGAGAAAGCTCAACCTGGGGATTTTTTTTACTTTTTACAAGTCATGACAAACTTGACATCGCCATCGACTTATTAAGTGATTTTACACTACAATAAAGAAGTAGATACTACCATGTAGAGGTTCATAAATCTATAGAGGAAGGCATAGAGACCACAAATGTTCAGTGTTGTGAAGCATGTTGAGTTCTATCTGAATGTTTTGTTGCTTAATCAGATTCAAAATGGGTTCGCAAAAAAACTATTAATATTCTTGTACACAGAACCAAGAGCTACCATTTAACAAAATGGGTACAGGAACATACCTGATGGCCTGTAGTAACTGTGGAAATCTCTTGCTCTCCCAAATCGAACAATCAGGAGACCCAAATCACTCCCTAATGATGCACGGCGGCAACAACGAAGCACAGCGTGACCAAGCACACTGGTAGTAGGAAGCGAGGACCAAAACCTTACTGAATCGCTCTCATAGAGCTGGCGCTCTACAAGTAGGCCACCTCGGGCTCCTGCGCTGTCAGCGCTGTAGCCGCCAGTCGGCACGGACACCCAGATCATTGTTCTCATGATACAATCTTTTCATGAAACATTGCAATGGAAAAAATTGTCGAGTCATAAAGTCCTCCTGCTCATAAAGCATACATCTTTGGTAAAACCAGAACCAATATGATGTCAGACAATTTTATTCCTATAAAGCATTGTAACAAACAAATGTCAATGAGGTTAAATAGTTATCTAGCTCTATGAAGCATTTTAGAAAACAGATGACGTGGGTAAGTTCGTGCACTGATAAAACAAAAAAGTGGGGAAGGGGAAAGGACGGAGAGAACCTCAAAGCTTTGATGGATGTGTGAGCTTCGTCTCTGCACTCATCGCCTGGCAGCGTTGGGGGTGTTGCGGTGGTGAGGAGCAGAGGGGAGGCGACAACAACAATGGCTGGGACAGAGAGCCAACTGCAGGTGCGGTCGACAATGGTGATCTGCTGATGGGAGGAGCAGATGACTGTGAGCACGGGACGTAGCGATAGGGATGGCGAGCACGGGGTTTTGAACTGCATGCCGCTAGGCTCTCCCCTTCCTCCTCCCAATTCCATCCCTCGCCCTTTGTTCTTCATCTCTTGAGATCCTCTCTGCCTCCCCCTCTTGCCGACACTCATCAGCGGTAGCAGGAGAAAGGGGCAAGGCAGTTGTAGTGATTAACCCCGGCCGGATTCGTGCGTGAGAGGACGGCTGTTGAGTTCGCTGACCACAAGACAGTGACCCGAGGATCCGCGAGGACCAGCAGGGAAGACGGTGACCATTAGGGAAGACAAGCGGCGGCGGCGGCTCCAATCGGATCTCGGCGGCGGCGAGTGGCTCCGCTACGGCGGCTGGGGTGTCGTTGACAATCGACGTAGGAAACAGATCGAGAATTGGCTGATTTTTTTTATTACGTGCGAGGGGGAGAGACAAAAAAACAGAGGATGGGGGAGGGGGGACGAAAAAAAATCAAACGAGGTGCGAGGTTGAGACGAAAAAAAACCAGACGAAGCGGAGACTACCAAGTCGTTCCTTAGATTAATTAATGTGATTGAACTATTTATGGTAAGATTAATTAATTTAGATTTGATCTTTAGAGATTGATCGTGATTGATTCTTTCACATAAATGCATTACTAAATAATTTGCGTCAACATGGAAAGTCTTGATCCGTTTAGATTTTTTCTTTGTGCAAGAGTTGAGGCGAAAATATACCGGTGGGGTGGTGGGAGGGGGGACGAAAAGAAACCAGTCAAAAAAAATCGGACGAAAGTGGTGGGACGAAAAAAAAACCTGGATGCAATCCTACCAACTGCTCCATTAAAAATAGAGAAGATATACATTTTTCTTTCCGAGTGATGAAGCGAGTCAGCAACAGATCGCTCGGTTAGACAAATGGACTTTCATACCTGCCCAACCAAGCCCAATCGACCACAGGCCTTAGAAAAAGTCCCGAGAGTAGAGGCCCTTTAGGACAAGTGGCCCAAGTCGAGGTAAACGCGCGCTGAAACGTGATCTGACATCCAGAAACGGTTCAAAAGCAAAATCCGACGGCCAAAATAGTTGGAAGCATGAGAGAGCTCGCTTTAGGTGCGGTTATACTGTCCTAAATTCTTTAGGTTTTTATGCTCCTTTATTGCTAATGGGCCAAAATGGTTTTGGCAACAGTCTGAGATAAAATGCTCGACCCAAGTTAAGAAAAACAACGATTGCGCGAATAAATCAAGTTCTTCTAAGGCTTCGTTCCAAGACAACTTTAGTAAGAGCATAGTTTAAAAATCCGCACCGGACCGCCGGTCTGACCGGGAAAACCCGGAACTGGCGTCTCTCCCGGTTTTTGAAGCTCACTGGACCGGCCTGCAATTAGCTTAGTCGGAACCGATCGAACTGTCTGTTTTTTAACCCGTTTTCACGTAAACTGGGAGGAAAAAACCGGAACAATTGAACTATGTACGTATGAAACAAAAAACATGTATTTGCTATGGCTGGGAATCGAACCCAGGTCACCCAGGAAGCTAGATGCAGATTTAAGATTAGCCCAATAACCATCTCGTCATATGGAAATTTTTGTGAAATGTTGGAACATCAACTTGTTTTTATCTATTTGTGCATATGCTTTTTGTCTAATAAAACAAAGATTGAACCGGTGAACCGGCGGTTCGACCGGTAAAAATCAGAACCGATAGGCTCACCGGTTTGATTTTTTGAACTATGAGTAAGAGATGTCAACAGAATGATGTTAACTTCGGACATGGAGTATGTGAGCTTGAGCTCACATGCACCCTTTGCTACAGTAAAATAAAAAATATATTTAAAAATTCAAAAAATCTAGAACTTTTTGGCAACAAACATTGATGTGTGTTTCACATGCATGCCAATTTCCGCGATGAAATGACATTTTTGGAGGTCTCGGCAAAAAACAAAATCATGCTCCAAAAAAACTGTTTTTGAAAGCATGTTGAAGCATAGTTTTTTTTTGTCGTGACCTGTATGAATGTCATTTTGTCACAAAATTTTGCACACATGTGAAAAACACATCAATGTTTGTTGAAAAAAAAACAGATTTTTTGAACTTTTTAATTTTTTTTGAATTGCACTGTAGCAACAGTGCATGTGAGCTCGAGCTTACAAGAGCACTTGTAGTTAACTTCTTCTAGAACAGGAAGAAAGGAAACATAAGACTACCTCTAGTAATTAGTTGACAATCTTCCTTAAGGCCCAAGCAAAAATTGTTTTTCCTCTATTGAATTAAATGTCATATGTTCGTCAAATATTTTTTATTTAATTATTTATCACATATTTTCAGAGATCAGTAACCATGGATTCATGTTAATACTACCGAAGCATAACCTATTGTAAAATCATGCTCCCTCCATTTTTCTCAAGTCAAACCATCCAAATATATATGCCCTAAGATAAAAAGCTCCCATCATTCTTGATTCTAACTCTACTAGCTCTCCCACTGTTCGCCGCCCATTCAAATTTGAATTGGGATGGTTACATCGGGATGGCTTTGCGGATATAGTTAAGAATGTATGGGAGAGGCCTGCCGTTGGTCGCACACCAATTCAAAGATGGAACATCAAATTTTGAGCCATGAGGCGGTTCCTAACTGGATGGGCCAAACACACAAGTGGTATATATAAAAAGAAAAGCAACACCTTTCCACTGTTATAGATGACCTCGACAAAATAGCAGAGACTCGCATTTTGTCTACGGGAGATTGATATGAAAAATCAATCCAATGAGCAGATTGCACGTCTAATGCGAGAAGAGGAAATCAAGTGGTATCGAAGATCAGGTGCCCAATTCATTTTGGAGGGAGACAACAATACACGTTATTTCCAAATGGTCGCCAATGGGCGGCATAGGAAGAAGTGTATTTTTAGCCTCCAACAGGATGAGGGACGGATCAAGGGTCAGGTAAAGCTCAAGCATTATATAACCAAATACTACAAGTGTCTGTTTGGGGCTCCAGACGAGAGGAACTTCACTCTAGATGAGACCCGAACAGATGACATTCCACAAGTCACGGCAGAAGAGAATGATATCCTGACGACACCTTTCTCTGAAGAGGAGGTGCAAGCTGCGGTGTTCCAAATGGAACATAACAAAGCTCTAGGCCCTGATGCTTTCCCCGCGGAGTTCTATTAGAACTTCTGGGATGTCATCAAGACTGACCTAATGGAGTTGTTCAATTTTTTTCATGACGGCCAACTAGACCTATCCAGGCTTAATTTTGGCGAGATTGTTTTGTTGCCGAAGACTAAGGAGGCCGAACGGATTCAATAGTTCAAACCGATCTACCTCCTTAATGTCAGCTTCAAAATTTTCACCAAAGTGGCGACTAATAGGCTCAACGCGGTTGCCGATCATGTTGTTCAACCATCCCAAACAGCTTTCATGCAAGGACGAAATATACTCGATGGAGTAGTAATCCTTCACGAGACCGTTCACGAGATGCACCGGAAGAACATGAGTGGAGTAGTATTTAAAATCGACTTTGAAAAGGCATACGACAAAGTCAAATGGTTATTTCTCCAACAGACCCTAAAAATGAAAGGTTTCTCCAATAGATGGCGCGAGTGGGTCCAAAATTTCGTTACTGGAGGTAGTGTGGCTATCAAAGTCAATGATGATGTACGCCATTACTTCCAGACAAAAAAGGGATTACGACAGGGTGACCCAGTGTCTCCAATGTTATTTAACATTGTCGCTGACATGTTGACTACTTTGATCAAACGCGCCAAACAGGACGATCAAATTGCAGGCGTAGTGCCACATCTTGTGGAAGAGGGACTCTCTATCTTGCAATATACCGATGATACAATTCTTTTTATGGAACATGACCTAGACAAGCCTAAAAATCTGAAACTATTGCTTTCAGCTTTTGAGCAAATGTCAGGTCAGAAAAGTAACTACCATAAAAGTGAATTGTTCTGTTTTGGAGAAGCCAAGGAGGCGGCTGCATAATATGCTGGCTTGTTCGGTTGTGCACAAGGCCAATTCCTAATTAAATATTTGCAAATTCCGATTCATTATCTCATCTCAGTAATGCGGAGTGGAAACATGTTGAAGAGCGATTGGAGAAACGGTTGAGCAGTTGGAAAGGCAAGTTGCTCTCCGTTGGAGGGCGACTAGTTTTGATCAATTATGTTCTCACAAACATCGTTCTTTACATGCTTTCGTTTTTCCAAATTCGCAAAGGGGTTCTGCAAAGACTGGATTACTTCAGATCCAGATTTTTTTGGAAAGGAGATAATGAAAATAAAAAGGATAGGCTAACCAAATGGAGTGTGGTTTATTGACCAAAAGACCAAGGAGGTTTAGGTGTTCAGGACCTCCAGGTCAAGAATGACGCCCTTGCTCAGTAAATGGCTGTTCAAGCTACTTATCGAGGATGATGTTTGGCAAACTCTGTTGCGCAATAAGTATCTAGGACAAAACGTGTTGTCCCAGACATATTGGAATCCTGGTGGCTCATATTTTTGGTCTGGTCTGATGGTAGTAAAGAAACATTTATTTCGCTTTGGATCATTTGCGATAAAGGACGGCTCCGAGATACTTTCTGGGAGGACAGGTGGCTAGGAAACGCCACTCTTCAAGAACAGTATCCAGCCTTGTACCGAATTGTACGCGATAAGAATGATAATGTTGCGCATGTGCTCAGCTCCTTCCCGCCAAATGTTCATTTAGGAGGGATTTGATTAGCCTCCGCGTTGCGACATGGCAACATCTTCTATCCTGTTTGGATACAATTAACTTGACACAAGGGCGGGATGTGTTTTGTTGGAATCTCACTACATCAGGTCCTTCACAGTTGACTCTATGTACCGTGCATTCTCGCATTCAGAGATTCCCATGAATAATAATAAACTAATCTGGAATTCAAAGATGCCACTAAAAATTAAGGTTTTTATGTGGTATCTTCAAAGAGGATTTGTGCTAACGAAAGACAACCTCGCTCGACGCAACTGAAAAGGAAGTAAGAAGTATAGCTTTTGTACTCATGACGAGACAATCAAACACCTCTTTTTTCAATGCAAGTTCACGCGTTCTATACAGTCATCCAAATAGCGTTCAATTTATATCCGCCCACAAGTGTTGCCAATATATATGGTCACTGGCTTGACGGTATACCAAATACTTTTAGTATGCTAATACGGATGGGAGCGTCAGCCTTATTATGGTCGCTTTGGCTATGTAGAAACGATTGTGTTTTTAATGGCAAAACCTCTTCTCCTATGCAGGTTATTTACCGTTATACGCACTGGCTTCGTATGTGGTCTATGCTACAGCGAACGGAGTATCAATTGCTGTTCAAGGCGCTGTGTATGCGGTTGGAGCGGATGGACAGGGAGGTTTTTATCCAACATGGGTAGCAACATAATCTCCGGATTGGTCCACCTCCTTCGTCGACATTGGCATAGTTTCGGACTCATATGGCTTTACTGTTGCCAACTTGTCGTTTTTTACATATACTTTCTTAGACTGTTCGTTTAAGGTCGTGTGCATCTTAGCTATGCAGAGGCCGGGTGTCACTCATTATGCTTTGTATCCATCTGATGCTACAATCTAAGTTAATAAAAGCGCCCTTTATATATAAAAAAGAAGATAATAAGCTCCATATTTTTGGACATTATCACATCAGAATTCATAGTACTATTATTTTTATAGGAAATGGAAGCTTTCATTGACTCTGATGACTACTCGAATATGTAACCAACTTATAAACTAACAGGGTTATAATATCATGCAATTCTCTTTGTGCTTGTTGTTTAAATATTCAGCAAGAGAATGGAAACCAAGTTTCACTGGACGCATAGAACTAACATCTTTATTTATAATCACAAGTACACAACCAATGTATACCTTTCAAGCTACGTATGTCCAGCCGGCAAATAAATAAATAAAAACATCACATATCATCAAACAAGAAAATGTATTGTGGAAAGAAACAAAACTTTGCAGGCCAATACGAGGATTAACAACTCTTGGTACGATCTCCATCCATCACCAAACACCACCACCAATATCATACGCTATGCAATTGAATTGATTGACATTAATAAAAAAAATGCAATCTAAGAACGACCACTAATCATGAATTTGCATCTTAATGCCATTGGATCGTAAGGCAGTGTAATGTTGCGATGCAAGCATGGATCGAAATGGTGGGAGATCGTAATCATCGTATCACCTCAGCGTCGTCAGCTTCCAGCTGCGACCCCTGTCCAGCGGCTCGCTGCTGCCGGTAACGTCGTCCTCACGGTCCATGGTCACGGTGGTGTCCTGGCTGGCGGCGTCCGCCACCGGCACGATCTCCCTGTTCCGCCGCTCACCGCCGAACCTGAGCATCTCGACGACTTCGGCCATGGTCGGCCTGCCCTCTGCGTTGCTCTGCGAGCACAGCATGGCCGTCTCGACCACTGCCCGGAGCTGCACGGCGTCGAACCGCCCGGTGAGCCTGGGGTCGGCGAGGCGGTCCCACTTGCGGCGCTCCACGAGCGGCCCCGCCCACTGCACGATCTCGCGCTTGACGCCGCCCGGCAGCTTCTCCAGCGGGCGGCGCGCGCTGACGAGCTCCAGCAGCAGCACGCCGAAGCTGTAGACGTCGCAGCTCTCGGAGACCTTCCCCCACATGGCGTACTCCGGCGCCAGGTACCCGAGCGTGCCCTTGACCCGCGTGGTGAGGTGGGAGACGCCTTCCGGGATGAGCTTGGCGAAGCCGAAGTCGGCCACCTTGGGCACGAGGTCCGCGTCCAGCAGCACGTTGCTGGCCTTGATGTCGCGGTGGATGATGTGCGGGCTGGCCTCGTGGTGCAGGTACGCGAGGCCCTGGGCGGCGCCGAGCGCGATGGCGAGCCGGCGGGGCCAGTCGAGCGGCGGGTGCTGCTGGGAGGCCGGGGTGCCGCGGTGCGGGTGGAGGTGCGTGAGCAGGCTGTGGTTGGGCATGTAGTCGTAGACGATGAGCCGCTCGTCGCCGCCGGCGTAGAAGCCGCGGAGGCTGAGCAGGTTCTTGTGCCGGACACGGCCCAGGATCTCCACCTCGATGGCGAACTCCATCTCCGCCTTGGCCGTCATCGCCTTCAGCCGCTTCACCGCAATCTGAATGAACGACCGATGTGGATCCATGAGACCTGTAAGCTAACCGCGCGCCGGCCGGCGGCGGCAACGAAGAGCGGATCACATAATTGATTTACCCGCGTACCTCGACGCCCTTGGAGGTGCGGCCCCAGTAGACGGTGCCGAAGCCGCCCTCGCCGAGCTTGTTGCTCTCGTTGAAGTTGTTGGTCGCCTGGAGGAGCTCCTTGAGGGTGTACATCTCCCATGGGAACTCCACGTTCCTGTTCTTGTTCTTGGACCCCCTCCTCGACGGATCCCTGCTTCCAAGCACATCAACACAACAACAACGCACACCAAAACGCATGCAACTCAGCCAAATCCACCTCACCAAATGAATCAAGAACTAAACAACCGTACGCGCGTGCATCGGTGTGTGTATATGTACCTCCGGCGGCGGCTGGGGGCAGCCTCCGGCTCGGAGTCGCCGCCGGGGGCGACGCAGCAGAGGCACCGGTTGATCATTTCTTCAGACGGTGGACGACGTGTGGAACAACGGCGCGTCGATCGAAGAGCTAGCGCTCAATCCCTGCTAGATGGAGACGAGCTGGGGGGTGGATGCAGTGGTGAGGAACCGAGGCTGGAGATAGGGATGTTCCAAGGGCAGCAGCTTTGCTTCTTGTTTGTTTCTCCGGGTACAAGATTGTCCTCCTCGTGTTTGCCTATCTCCTTGGAGACTTCACTCTCGTCTATTGTGGATCACTCCCCGCTTGCCAGCTGCCTGCTGTACATGTGCCTCTAGAAGGGCCTTTTGTAAGAACAGGCTACGGCAGGGTGTGGGGACTATGCGTGATTGCGACCAAGTTTTGAAATTCTGAATGTTGAAGCAAATGTGTACCTTCCCATTGGTCAAGGGAAGAAAGTCATGGGACTAGCTGCTAACAAAGTTCCGAGTGTTGAAATATATTGGCTCTCTTCATCAGTTCACTTTTAAATGAATTGACTGGAGCATGAATTTAATATGGTATTCAAACCAAGTGGTATTATTCAAGACCCTGCGGACGCAATATTAAAACAAGACTCCGCAGCCTAAATTGATCCCGTGTCTTTACAAAGTTTTGTATGAAAGATATTTCCTGATTTAAAGAATGAAAAACCTCTCGGTCTCTCCATCCTTCGATGCATACAACTGTAATTATACTGTGAAATACACAATCTAAACATGAAACAAATTGGCTTACAAAAGGAAACAAAAATGGTGAATACACTGCCATCCTGAGTTCATCCTCTTTGGAATTCACAAGACAGAACTGGCCTAGCGGTAATTGTTCTCTCCATCGTCTACCAGGAACCCATCGCCAGGAACCATATATATGCACCATGACGACATCATTAGAACCAATAGAGAGAATACAACAGTAACAAAAGACAACATGGTTAAAAGAGGTTAGGAAGGTTCTGAGAAGTGTAACTTTTGTTCTTTAGCTAGATATGTTAGGGGAGTTGTGAAATGTGCTTTTGGTATTGATATAAATTGTAGTTTGGTTCAGGTGGTTGGTAGGTTGGTCAATAGTTTTCCTGGTAAGATGAGAAAGGTGATAACAGTTGTAGTAGCATCGATCTTGTAGGCTTTGTCGAAGACTAGAAACAAAGCATATTTTGACAATTTTTTTTCCATGGTTACGTTGCTAGTCTGGTTCACAGATACACGATCTATGACAGACTTATGTCAAGGTGCAAAAGTGTTGTTGCAAGTTGCAATTGAGGTATAGCTCATTCTTGCTAAAAGAGTTCTTATATGCCTTTATAGCCTGCTGTAAGTTTGGATGAGGTGGTTCACTTCAGCAGGGTTTTGGTTGAAAAAAGCAGTAGAGTATGGCCCAACTTTTTTTTTACCAAAGCTGTAATATTTATCTTGAACCATGGTAACATGGTCTGAAACGTTGGGATTGCTTAATCAATTTCAAAAATGAAATTAGGGGGGGGGGGGGGGGGGGGGGGGGGGGGGGGGGGGGGGGGGGGGGGGGGGGGGGGGGGGGGGGGGGGGGGGGGGGAGGGGTGGGGGGAGGGGGTGAGGGAGGGGCTTAATTCAACAAAATAGAATACGATACCCCATGACAACAACTCAAAAGCGGGCTATGTTGCTTGGCCCAACTAAGAGTGTAAACTTAGCATTATCTTCCCCAATCCAGGCGCTTCAAGAGGACCACCTTTAGTGAGGGGCCAACATAATGTCGATATGTCTACTTGATCCCATTAGTGGAAGTTACATCATGAGTTTCACCCAGAGAAAATGCCCGGTTGTCTCCCAGTCTCCAATGCCACTATCACAATCTTTGCCTGCCATCACCTGCTCACACATATCAACGCGCTAGCCGGATGTCATCCGACACAAGAAAACCTTAGGTCTTCTACCACCAAAATCATAGGAGAACTCCTCCATAAGCAGGATGAAAGCACCAACTCACTGTCTGTGATGTACCAAACCACGATCTCATTTCCATCTTGTCAATTGCACATTAAATCCGTGCGACATCAAAGAAGCGCACCACCTCCATCTCTAGCCAATTGCACATGAAACCACCACAGGAGATCACCCTAGGTTGGGAGCGAGCATTGCAGCCAGCCCTCCATCTCTAGTTAAGCCACCAAAACCTACCTCCTTGGTCCCTAGACACTTTAGCCAAGGTTACCGATGCAAACAGGTGCCTCTATGAGGAGGCACACAAATATGAAGGAGATGGCAACACCATGTAGATGGGAGGGCAAGATCTCGCTATCAGCATGTCATCGACACCTGGGTGAGGATAGCAGTAACGATTGCGAGGGGACAGGATATCGGAGGAAAACTCATTTTGTCATGTGGGAGGTGGGAATACATTTGGGATAAACCCAAAAATTCACAATTTACCTCCTGCCGAGAAGCGAAAATTTCTCACGCCTAAGATCACTATTTACGATAAAAGGAGCTTAATTTACTAAAACACCACACTGAGGCAATACTACTATATAGAGTTCACACCTAAAATCTGCATATCAGGATGCACAAAGCCTCAACAAGTACGGGTTATACACAAAAGATATAAAATGATGTGGTTTAACACAAACAAGATAACCTAAGTCATTTGGAGGACTTTGAGGACTACACCGGCAATCATACGGGGTAAACACCTCCTTGGCTGGCTGCTTAAGCTGGATACACATGTTGTTGCAAATTCCCATGTGCTCCAATAACCATTGCACCACAGGCTGAATACCACATACGGAGCCAATCCTTACAATGGTGTATAACATGTAGTAGATAAACCTTAATTTTGTTGAAAACAAAAAAACACCATTCCGCATAGCCAGAGAGCCTACCACAGGACCGCCGACCCCATCAGGTTATGGCAAAATTTATTTTAATCAGAGGCAAAATATTATGAGAAATGTATTCGCGGTACAATGGTGTATAACATACAGTGGAGAAACCTTAATTTTTTCGGAAACAAAAAAAACACACCATTCCGCATAGCCAAAAAACCTAACACAGGACCGCCGACCCTATGAGGTTATGGCAAGTTTTATTTTAATCCAAGGAAAAATGTTATTTATTTTAATCGAAGGCAAAATGTTATGGAAAGTGTATTCTCTCTAAGCAATTATCATACTCCCTCCATCTACTAATACAAGGGCACTTCATATGTTTGTGTCTAATTTTGATCATTAGTTTTACCAACAAAATGTGAGGTATATGCCATAAAAAGTATGGTGACATTGGATGCACATTTGAATGATCTTTTTGATAATATATATTTTATGACATACAATTCATGCATATTTTTCTAACCAAAAGTATAAGTCAAAGTTTGACACGAGAAACAAAGTGGCCTTGTATGCAAAAATGAAGGCACGCATACAAACTTATACACTAAAAAAATGAGATGTTTGGTAAACTGATCGTCATGATAAATTAAAAAACAGATTTCTTACCTCCTTGGCAATTATCTTTTGCAAAACTTGTCCCTAGTCAAGACCGGTACCAATAATCTGTAAAGAACGGTATACCAATGTGGAAATCAGCATAACCGAAGCAGGACTTCTGGCTATAAGATGACCATGACTCCATGAGTCCATTATATGCTGCCCCAATGACTGAAATATCAGATTAGTTAGTTGATTATATTAGCTGTAAAAAATAGCATTTGGTCGGTTATGGAATGGCACGGGACTTGTGCGCGCCGGCGACCAAGCCAAACATGGACTCGGTTTAGTTACTCAAGCTCCAGTCTCTTGGAGAGAGCACTACTAGTAACTGCATCATGGTTCCTGTCAAAAAAGAGAGAGAAAAGCTGCATCATAATTCATGAGGATCAGTTCAGATTGCACCTCGATCGATCTCGTTGTCTTATCAGTTCAGACTGCATCATAGTAGGATTTTTTTTAATTATTATTACTATCTTGATGAATGGGCCTGCCGTTTCTCATTTGCCTGCTCGATCCAGGACTTGCAGAAACCAGACTAATAACAAAATTAAAAACAGAGAAATGCGTAGTTGCGTGCGTAACCAGCTAGTGACGTGTGCCGCCTCCAAATGGAATTATTAATTGGTCAATGAGCTTACAGGAGGCTGACTTCAAATTAACTAATGCGACACGAAAGGCTAGATTGAAATCAAATACTCCTCATCATAAACGGCCAGTGATGGGACCTGAACAACAAACTACTTGGTGCCGTTGGAGTAATATATATATATATATATATATATATATAAGTTAATTAATCTATTCAAATGATCCAACTGGGGTTAAGGACCAGAACGAATACACTTTCTTCGAGGAATCGGCTTTGCCGCCCTGCTAGTCGTCGTCCAGGGTCCAGACTTCGTTTCATACGCCGTTTGGGTGGTCTCGATCTGGTGGCGTACGTGGTCTTCACTCACCGTATACACTGCCTAGGGAGGCAAACCTTTGAAACCTGGCGTAGATAATTCCAAAATAATTTAGTAACTGCAAGAAAGTTAAAAAAAAAGCTGAACTTTCTGGATACAAACATGATCAAATGTTACACTCTGTAAAAAAAAATGTGAAGGAATAATTTTCACTATATAAGAGTTACTATTCACTCTTTTTGTCCTAAAAGTCTTCTTTTTGCCTAAACTCGACGAGATTTTTTCGTCCGCGTAATATTTTTATACGAGACACTAGTAGGTCAAGTTTGTTCCCAAAAGGTTTCAGAATATTTTGACTTTTCCTCATTTGCTAATTTATTTTTCCGTATCAGTTACATCTATACCCCCCCCCCCCCCCCCCCCCCCCACCCCCTGTAAAAAAGGGCTCATCAAGATATTTTCCCGTACTATATGGGTTATCTAAAATGAAAGTAGTGAAGTGCACTAGTAATAGAATCCGTCGAGCGAACGTACCAGCAAACTGGTGGGCTGGAAGCTGAGATTAATAATTCCTGACGAGACGACCAAGGCCTTCGTACTCCCTTCGTCCGAAAAAGCTTGTCTCTCAAATGGATGTATCTAGCATCAAGTTAGTGCTAGATTGGTGCTAGATACATCCATTTGAGAGACAAGTTTGAGACAAGATTTTTCGGACGGAGGGAGTAGAAGTTTGCGACCTTGGAATGGCGCCGGTGATGACCAGTGACCTCTAACAACCTAGTGATGCGTAACCGCCGGCGACAATGGTGCAGCGTGTCGACATCTCATTCATTACATGAGGTGGGGCTGGCCAGTTGTGTAGTGCTTTTTGAGGTAGACGTCCAGGAGATCACGTCGATCGGTGCTAGCTTCGAACACCCGACTTGGGACGGTCAGTTTGCCCCGTGAGTGAGCTCTTGGCGGTGACGGTAATCGTATTCATGCTTATGGCATGTTCTCATTTGCTTCTCATGGATGTGGTATGTCTGGTTGTGTGGTGATGTCGATGTTTGACATGGGGGTATACCGTTGTCGAGGCATCACGATCTGACTTGCATCAACAACCTCTTCGGAGGCGGTAGTAGATGATGTATGACTTAAGTTTAGCGGTGCTCTTGAGCACAAGGTCTCGGTCGCCGGAGCGCAAACTCTACATTTTATTTCCTTTGGTTGTACCTAGTAATGGCAGTGTTCAACATTATCTCTGGTTGCTCAGACTTCTTCAGGGTGAAACCCCAAGATGAATCCTCCATGGGTAGATCTGCCGCTGATGACGTGACTGATGTTGATGGTTGTTCCTGCATGTTGTAGTTTGTTTCAACATGGTTTTCAAAGATTGTGTTTTTCTATCTTTTGTGTGTGCATCGGTATAGACAATGTGGATCATAATAGTGTAGAAGCTGAGTGTGTGCTCATAGTGTGTATATTCCCTTGATGCAATATTATGCGTCAATAAAAAATGTTCTTTGTCAAAAAGATATACTTTTTTAGGGAATCAGAAAAATACACGGGGTTTGACAAATGTGCCTCCGGTTTGGTAGATGTTCCTATTTCTTAGTAAATTTGTGGATATTCATGATGGATAACAGTATAGAAAGCCTTGGTTCATGTGGACAATGTTAGTACGGAAAATCAGGAATGCAATGTCCTTTTATCATGTGTCCCCGAATGATCTTATTACCAGTGCATCAGAAGACCTTTTTTTTGTGAGAAAATTTTCATTCTATTCATCTTCAATTATGGCAGTACAACGAACACTAAAAATAATAAAAACTACATCTAGATTCATAGACCACCTAGCAACGACTACAAGCACTGAAGCGAGCCGAAGGCGCGTCACCATCATCGCCTCTCCCTCGCCAGAGCTGAGTAAAACTTGTTATAGTAAATAGTCGGGAAGTGATCGTGTTAAGGACTCATAGTACCAGTGCAGCAGAACAGCAACCGCCGCCGATTGGGTTACATATCATATTCTTATGCCGGAGGTAAGTGACCACCATCCTAGTAGCTTGCACGATTTCCTCTTTCTTTTCCGGTTTTCAGTTTTTTTTTCATTTTTCGTTGATATTTTCAGGCGTTTTGTTTTATCTTTTGTCTGTTTCATTTTTTAGGTTTTCATTATATTTTTCACCATCATCCTTAAAAAAATCAAGCCTTAGTTTTTTCCCCATTTTGGGTTTTCTATTTTTTTTTACTTTCCCTCATTTTATTTCTATATCGGAACATTGTTAATATGAAATAAAAAGTTGATTGGATCATGGAAAAATAAGGTTACAATAGATACATTATTTCCTTGTTGTATTTTAAAAAGTAAAGTTCAGTTTTTTTTCAAAAATGTTTATATCTATGAAATAGAATGTATCGTTGTATCGTGTATTATAAACATACTCGTGTATACAGAAAATTTTATTAATGTATAAAAAAGTCCAAAGATTTTTAAGAGATGGTCATGTATGTGAAATAAATGTTCATCGCATATCTGAAGAATTTTTATGTGTACAAAAAATATATATATGCATTAAAAATAGTTTATGTATTTTAAAGAAGTTTATTGTTTTGTAAAATTATTCATAAACATGACATAAAATGTTTAGATATAGAAATTTGACAAAGACTCAAATGAATATCAGTTGACTAACAAACATTGGACAGAAAACTTGACTAAGACTCAAATGAATATCAGTCGCCTTATAATTTTTTAATACCGTTTACTCTATCCTGCTGAAGCAAATTAAATAAATGGCGGAAAACCGTAGGTTCTTGCTTTAGAATTCGGGTAATGTTAACTGACGAACATTCACTGGGGGGAAGGTCCCAGCAAATGCCTGCACAGCCTTTCGATCTAAATCATGCAGATGGCAGTTTAAAAGTAAAATTGTCTTCTATGTCAAAAAATGTCATCCTCTTCTCAAGAAAAATGTCATTCCCATGTAACTAAAATTACTAGGACAAACGTTCTTAAATGTCATCTTTTCTGACGAACGATTCACGAACTAATGAGATCCTAGAATTTCTGCAAATGTCAAAAATTAATTTGAACCATATCTCGTATACATGGTTCGTCTCAGTCTCACACATATGCACGCACACAACACAGTCACACACGCGCGCACGCATAAGAAAACTAACATGCAGAAAAAGAAAAATAAAAAAAGTGCAGCGCGTATACAGGCATGGAGGCATGGCACCGCATGCAGCCATGCATACAGCTAGTCCAAAGCCATTCTCGCACGCATGCATGTTCGTAGTAAAAAGAAAATCGACTGAACCAATAGGAAAAAGTCAGGCAACTGTTATATAGCTAAACTGGTTTTAAAAATATGCTCTTCTGAAAAAATATGTCATAAAAAACGTTCATAAATATCATCTTTTCTGACGAACGTTTGCCAACTAAGAGCATTTCCAACAGCCGCCCAACGCGCGGCGCGCTAAAAATGCGTTTGCGGCGCGCCGGTCGCCTGTTTTGGCGCGGCGGGGAGCGCTGGCTCCAGCGGCCGCTGTAAACTTTAGCGCGCGCGCGTAGCTCCAGCAGGCGCGCTAAAACGCAGCGCGCGCGAGCAGCCGGCGCTTGCCATATGTTGCATTTTGGACACGAAATGAATTTCAAACATCAAAACAAAGACATGGCATAATTTAAATCACACAAACAAATTCATGATGACATAAAAAGCTCCCCGCGCTAGGGTTTGCGGCGGCGGCGGAGGGGTCGCGGGAGTAGGAAGGGGTGAGGGGGGTGCCGGCGCGGGCGTCCATCGGGTCGATTCGCCGGCGGCGGCGCGGGCGGGGCGAAAGGTGGTGCGGCGGAGAGAGTGCGGCGCGAGCGCTTGAGTGTGCGGCGCGCGGAAGCGGGCGCATCAAATACACAGCGTGCGATGGCGATTCGGACCGCGCGCCCAACTGTATATGCCGCGCGCGCGCTTACTGCGCGTCCGCTGGAGCCCCTATATCGATTGCGCGCGCGTTAAAAATGACAAATTTATGGCGCGGCGCTTATTTAGCGCGGGTGTTGGAGGATCCTATAATTTCTTTCGCTAGATAACGGGGTCCTAGAATTTCTGCAGATCCTTAAGCGGCGTGCCCAAGTATAGCGCCAATGGAGCAGGAGACACCGTCGGGACATAGGCAAACGTGCTTATTACATCGCGCTGTTGGAATGAGACTCGCCCTACTGCAAGAACCTCGACCTCATTGGAGTTGCCTGCCAGTGCCAGGTCGCCACCGTGAACTGGAACAAATCGGTACCTCTCGGCGGGCTCCTCCTCGCTCCCAGCGCCGTCTATCTCAATCAACCGCTTCGAATCCCAGTGGTCGCAGATGCGAAGGCTCGACATGTAGCTCCTCTCGATCGCGTGGGCGCGGAGAGCCCCGTCTTTCTCCTGCACCAGCAGGTGCCTGCGTTGCAGGGCGTGCGGCAACGGGAAGCGCCTCCCGTTGCCGGTCCCGGTCCCGGTGGGCTGCTTCACGTTGTAGACCTCGTGCGCCACGGCGTCGATGTTGCGCCACCAGCAGCCGCCGTCCACCTCACCGAACCACCTTATTCGTAGGACGCACTTCTCCACCAACGACGGCGAGTGCCGGCAGGGGAACAGGCTATAGACCTGCAGCCGGCGACGCTTCGACGTGATGCTCTCTTTCGCCAGATCGAAGCGTGCGCACCTGTAGCCGCAAAACACGCCCACCCCTTGGCTGTACCAGTACACGCCTCCGTCGTGGCACGCCGGGTCGCCGTAGAGCACGCCGTGCAGTGCGCGGCCTACGCGCACGGTCCTCCAGTCCCTGTCTGCACCCACCGTGAACACGTGCAGCTCCTGCTCCGTGGTGCTGCTCATGGCCGCGCGTTGGAAGTCGGACAAAAGTAGTAGCCGTCGTAGTCGACCCCCGCTTCGAACAAACCGCAAACGATCTTGTACCGCCTCGCCATGGCGTCGAAGCCGAAGTGGTATGCCGCGGTGCTGCACGTTCTCGCTTTGGCCGCCGGCAGCAGCGGCAGGGCGACCGACTCGCCAGTGAAGGGCTCCACGATCCTGATGACGCGGTGCGGGGAGTCACGGAAGCAGAGCAGGCCATTGCACGTGCCAATCATGTCCGCCGGTCCGTTGACGGCGAACCTGGCCGTGAGTCTCCATTGCTAGTCGAAGAGGAACCCGCCGCCTTTGAGCCCGCTGCCGTTGAGCGACACGTCGGCACGATAGGCCTGGCTGCATCTGGGGTAGAACACGATGGTGTGCGTCGGTGCTCGCGGCCTGTTGGGGATATTCCTCACGACCAAGACCCGGCTCATAAAAATAAGCCGCCCTAACGCTTAAGTCATTTATGAGTTTAAGTCGCCATGATGTTAAGTCATCTCTGAACTTAAGCAGCTCTGTTAAGTCATCTTAAATCTTAACCCGGCTTGTGAGACCCGGCAGGTGAGACCCGGCAGATTGTAAGCCGGCAGATTGTGACCCGACAGATTGTAAGTCGGCAGACAGTTATGACCCGGCAAATGTATGGAGTCACGGAGATGAGTCTCAGAGATGAGTCACTTGGGGTTAAGAAGCCCAAGACGTTAAGAAGCCCACAGAGAGAAGCCCAAGACGTTAAGAAGCCCATGGTGAGAAGTCAGAATAGGTTAAGTCTTAATCCGACTTGGACTCTACATGTAAGCTACCCCTTCAACTTATATAAGAAGGGACGAGGCACCCCAAGAGGGTTAGGTTTTTGACAGGTCTCAATAGACAAGTTTTTTAGACGTCTCAATAGACAGGTCTTAGACAGACAAGTCTTAGACAAGATCAAAGTAGATGCTCTTGAGATAGAGGTAGCGAAACCTCTCCCTTGTAAACCGAGATTGTCATCATGATAAATATCAATCAAGCAGGATGTAGACTTTTACCTCCACCGTGAGGGGCCGAACCTGGGTAAAATCTCGCGTCTCTCATCCCGCTCAACCCCTCTCAAGCTACCAGTTAGATGTGTTGGCCTCACGACTAAGTCCTCACACTAGGACATCTGCAGTGACAAAACCACAACAGTTGACGCCTACCGTGGGGCCCGCGCACGGTGGTGTTGAGTTCTTGGAGGGATCTTTCCTAAGGATCGAGAAGCTCGCAATTTTTTGGATGAAGGTGCTACTTCTTGAGCTTGCGTTGTTTTTTCCTTGAAGAGGAAAGGATGATGCAGCAAAGTAGAGATAAGTATTTCCCTCAGTTAGAGAACAAGGTATCAATCCAGTAGAAGGTACACGCAAGTCTCCAATCTATGCACCTGCACAAACAATCAAACACTTGCACCCAACGCGATAAAGGGGTTGTCAATCCCTTCATGGTCAATTGCAATGGTGAGATCTGATAGAGGTAGATATAAAAGATTACTAAAACGTAAAACAAAATAAAAACAAATAAATTGCAGCAAGATATTTTTGGGTTTTTTGGTTTATAGATCTGAAAATATATGAAGGAAAATAGACACGGGGGTCATAGGTTTCACTAGAGGCTTCTCTCTTGAAAGAAAATAGCACGATGGGTGAACAAATTACTGTCGAGCAATTGATAGAAAATCGTAAAGTTATGACGATATCCAAGGCAATGATTATGAATATAGGCATCACGTCCATGTCAAGTAGACCGACTCTTGCCTGCATCTACTACTATTACTCCACACATCGACCGACTCCTGCCTGCATCTAGAGTATTAAGTTCAAGAGAACAGAGTAACGCATTAAGTAAGATGACATGATGTAGAGGGATAAACTCAAGCAATATGATGAAAACCCCATCCTTTTATCCTTGATGACAACAATACAATACGTGCCTCACTACCCCTACTATGTCACTGGGTGAGGACACCGCAAGATTGAACCCAAAACTAAGCACCTCTCCCATTGCAAGAAATACCAATCTAGTTGGCCAAACCAAACCGAAAATTCGAAAAGAAATACAAAGATATTAAATCATGCATATAAGAATTCAGAAAAGATTAAAATAATATTCATAGATAATCTGATCATAAATCCACAATTCATCGGATCTCGACAAACACATCGCAAAAGAATATTACATCGGATAGAACTCCAAGAATATCGAGGAGAACATTGTATTGAAGATCAAAGGGAGAGAAGAAGCCATCTAGCTACTAGCTATGGACCCGTAGGTCTGTGGTAAACTACTCACGCTTCATCGAAAGGGCAATAGGGTTGATGTAGATGCCCTCCGTGATCGAATCCCCCTCCGACAGATCGCCGGAAAAGGCCCCAAGATGGGATCTCACGGGAACAGAGGCTTGCGGTGACGGAAAAATATTTTCGTGGATGCTTTTGATGGTTTGGGAATATTTTAGGATTTATAGAGCTAAGAGGGAGGTCGGTGGACTCCCGGGGGGGCCACAAGCCAGGGGGCGTCCCCCTAGGGCGCGCCCAAGAGGCATGCCGCCTCCTTGGGACTCTTCTGACTTGGCCTCCAAGTTCCGTGGATGTCTTCTGGTCCAAGAAAAATCATCGCGAAAATTTTATTCCATTTGGATTCCGTTTGATATCCCTTTTCTGTAAAACTCAACAATAAGGAAAAAATAGAAACTGGCACTGGGCTCTAGGTTAATAGGTTAGTCCCAAAAATAATATAAAATAGCATATTAATGCATATAAAACATCCAAAACAGATAATATAATAGCATGGAACAATCGAAAATCATAGATACATTGGAGACGTATCAAGCATCCCCAAGCTTAATTCCTGCTCGTCCTCGAGTAGGTAAATGATAAAAACAGAATTTTTGATGTGGAATGCTACCTAACATATTTATCCATGTAATTTTCTTTATTGTGGCATGAATATTCAAATCCATAAGATTCAAAACAAAAGTTTAATATTGACATAAAAACAATAATACTTCAAGCATACTAGCAAAGCAATCATGTCTTCTCAAAATAACATGGCCAAAGAAAGTTGTCCCTACAAAATCATATAGTCTGGCTATGCTCCATCTTCATCACAGAAATTATTAAATCATGCACAACCCCGATAACAAGCCAAGCAATTGTTTCATACTTTTGATATTCTCAAACTTTTTCAAGTTTCACGCAATACATGAGCGTGAGCCATGGATATAGCACTATAAATAGAATAGAATATGGTGGTTGTGGAGAAGACAAAAAGGAGGAGATTGTCTCACATCAACTAGGCGTATCAACGGGCTATGAAGATGCCCATCAATAGATATAAATATGAGTGAGTAGGGATTGCCATGCAACGGATGCACTAGAGCTATAAGTGTATGAAAGCTCAAAAGAAACTAAGTAGGTGTGCATCCAACTCGCTTGCTCACGAAGACCTAGGGCAATTTGAGGAAGTCCATCATTGGAATATACAAGCCAAGTTCTATAATGAAAAAATCCCACTAATATATGAAAGTGACAAAATAGGAGACTCTCTATCATGAAGACCATGGTGCTACTTTGAAGCACAAGTGTGAAAAAATGATAGTAGCATTTCCCCTTCTCTCTTTTCTCTCATTTTTTTTATTTTGGGCTCTTTGGGCTCTTTTCTCTTTTTTTTTAATTTTTCGTCCAGAGTCTCATCCCGACTTGTGGGGGAATCATAGTCTCCATCATCCTTTCCTCACATGGGACAATGCTCTAATAATGATGATCATCATACTTTTATTTACTTTACAACTCAAGAATTACAACTCGATACTAGAACAATTATATGACTCTATATGAATGCCTCTGGCGGTGTACCGGGATGTGCAATGACTCAAGAGTGACATGTATAAAAAATATGAACGGTGGCTTTGCCACGAATACGATGTCAACTACATGATCATGCAAAGCAATATGACAATGATAAAGGGTGTCATAATAAACGGAACGGTGGAAGTTGCATGGAAATATATCTCGGAATGGCTATGGAAATGCCATAATAGGTAGGTATGGTGGCTGTTTTGAGGAAGGTATATGGTGGGTGTAATGCATCGGCGAAAATTGCGCGGTACTAGAGAGGCTAGCAAAGGTGGAAGGGTGAGAGTGCGCATAATCCATGGACTCAACATTAGTCATAAAGAACTCACATACTTATTGCAAAAGTCTATTAACTATCGAAACAAAGTACTACACGCATGCTCCTAGGGGGATAGATTGGTAGGAAAAGACCATCGCTCGTCCCCGACCGCCACTCATAAGGAAGACAATCAATAAATAAATCATGCTTCGACTTCATCACATAACGGTTCACCATGCGTGCATGCTACGGGAATCACAAACTGTAACACAAGTATTTTTACCAATCCACAATTACTCACTAGCATGTCTCTAATATCACCATCTTTATATCTCAAAACAATATGCAAGGAATCAAACTTCTCATAGTATTCAATGCACTTAATATGAAAGTTTTTATTATATCCCTCTTGGATGCTGATACGTCTCCGTCGTATCTATAATTTTTGATTGTTTCATGCCAATATTCTACAACTTTCATATACTTTTGGCAACTTTTTATACTATTTTGGGACTAACATATTGATCCAGTGCCCAGTGCCAGTTCCTGTTTGTTGCACGTTTTTTGTTTCGCAGAATATCCATACCAAACAAAGTCCAAACGCGATAAAAACTTACGGAGTTTTTTTTGGAATATATGTGATTTTTTGGAAAAAGAATCAACGTGAGACGATGCCCGAGGGGCCCACAAGCCCTAGGGGCGCGCCTGGGAGGCTTGTGGCCACCCCGTAAGGCAGTTGGTGCCCTTCTTCGGCCGCAAGAAAGATAATATCCGGATAAAAATCGTGTTAAAATTTCAGCCCAATCGGAGTTATGAATCTCCGGGAATTTAGGAAACGGTGAAAGGCCAGAAAACGGGAGCGCAGAAACAGAAGGAAACAGAGAGAGAGAGATCCAATCTCGGATGGGCTCTCGCCCCTCCACCGCCATGGAGGCCATGGACCAGAGGGGAAACCCTCCTCCCATCTAGGGGGGAGGCCAAGGAAGAATAAGAAGGAGGGGGGCTCTCTCCCCCTCTCTCCTGGTGGCGCCGGAACACCGCCGGGGCCATCATCGTGACAACGATCTACACCAACAACTTCGCCGCTGTCATCACCAACTCTCTCCCCCTCTATGCAGCAGTGTAACACCCCTTCTCCCCGCTGTAATCTCTACTTAAACATGGTTCTCAATGCTATATATTATTTCCCAATGATGTATGGCTATCCTATGATGTTTGAGTAGCTCCGTTTTGTCCTATGGGTTGATTGATGATCATGATTGGTTTGAGTTCTATGTTTTATTATTGGTGCTGTCCTATGGTGCTCTCCATGTCGCGCAAGCGTGAGGGATCCCCGCTGTAGGGTTTGCAATATGCTCATGATTCGCTTATGGTGGGTTGATAGAGTGACAGAAGTTTAAACCCGAGTAAGTAGGTTGTTTGCGTATGGGAGTAAAGAGGACTTGATACCTTATAATGCTATGGTGGGTTTTACCTTCATGATCTTTAGTAGTTGCGGATACTTGCTAGAGTTCCAATCATAAGTGCATATGATCCAAGTAGAGAAAGTATGTTAGCTTATGCCTCTTCCTCATATAAAATTGCAATAATGATTACCGGTCTAGTTATCGATTGCTTAGGGACAAATAACTTTCTTGCGTGACAAAAAGCTCTCTACTAAAACTAACTTAGTTGTTTCTTTATTTAAACAGCCCCTAGTTTTTATTTACGTGCTCTTTATTATCTTGCAAACCAATCCTACAACACCTACAAAGTACTTCTAGTTTCATTCTTGTTCTAGGTAAAGCGAACATTAAGCGTGCGTAGAGTTGTATCGGTGGTCGATAGAACTTGAGGGAATGTTTGTTCTACCTTTAGCTCCTCGTTGGGTTCAACACTCTTACTTATCTAAAGAGGCTACAACTGATCCCCTATACTTGTGGGTTATCAAGATCTTTTTCTGGCGCCGTTGCCGGGGAGCAATAGCGTGGGGTGAATATTCTCGTGTGTGCTTGTTTGCTTTATCACTAAGTAGATTTTATTTGCTGTTCTAAGTTGTTCTCTATCTTTAGTTATGAATATGGAACACGAAATACCAAAAAAATTAGGTGTACTTGCTACTCATGGAGATGGGGAACCTCCTAAAACCCTCGATGCTCGTTATGTGAAAAATATTGAACACTACTTTGATAATCCTGAGAAAACCCCGTTCAACTTGATAATGGGAGACGCGTTGGATCAACGTGAATACTTTAGGGATTATCGCTTGACTCAAAAAGGGAAACTATTATGGGATCAAATTCATATGTTGCATTGGTATGCTTGGAATTTATGCTAGAGATATGATTATACTTGTTGCTCTAGGATGAAGGCTCGACACCTTCCCTTTTCTTGTAGATTTAATGATAATGAAACCTTGGCTTCTTATGCTAATGGTATATATGATTACTATGATGTGGAACGAATAGAAGAATTCGTTGCTTTTAAGGGTGCTTATGAAATTGAATCTTTATTTGAAAAGTGTGAAAATTATGATGATGATGCTTACAGACCTGGAAATTATGCTATACTTAAATATTGTTATGAGAATTATGAATACAATGCTGATATTGATGCATTTATTGAGAAAGTCTCCGCTGTCCAAGAAGAGACTAATATTTTGCAGGAAACTATGGAAGAAGAAATTGCTGACACTGTGAGCTCATTAGATGAAAAAGATGACGAGGAGAGCGAAGAACAAAAGGAGGAAGAGCGGATTAGCTACCCGTGCCCACCTTCTAACGAGAGTAACTCTTCAACTCATACATGGTTTAATTTCCCTTCGTGCTTACCGAAGGATGATTGCTATGATAATTGCTATGATCCCGTTGATTCATTTGAAATATCCCTTTTTGATGAACTTGATGCTTGCTATGCTTGTGGCCATGATGCCAATATGAATTATGCTTATGGAGATGAACTTTCTATAGTTCCTTATGTTAAGAATGAAATTGTTGCTATTGCACCCACGCATGATAGTCCTATTATCTTTTTGAATTCTCTCAACTACACTATATCAGAGAAGTTTACGCTTATTAAGGATTATATTGATGGGTTGCATTTTACCATTGCACATGATGATTTTTATGAGTATAATATGCATGTGCTTGCTGCTCCTACTTGCAATTATTATGAGAGAGGAACTACATCTCCGCCTCTCTATGTTTCCAATACGATAAAATTGCAAGAATCTGTTTATGCTATGTATCAGCCTTTACTATGTCTGCATGAATTGTTCTTTTATGACATGCCAATGCATAGGAAGAGAGTTAGATTTGCCTTTAGGATGATTAGATTGCTTGTTTGGTATGTGCAGTGCAAAAACAGAAACTTTTGCCGTAGTGTGTGAATTTACATTTTTTACTGGAATGTGCAAAAATTCTGAAATTTTTACACAGTACTGATATGAAAATTGTTTATGTTTTCCTAATTGTTCAGAATTTTTGGAGTTACAGAATTATAGTGAATATTCAGATTGTTACAGACTGTTCTGTTTTTGATAGATTCTGTTTTTGATGCATTGTTTTGATGGAACTATGGATTGTATCATAGGTATAAGACATGGAAAAGTTAGAATACAGTAGGGATAATGCAAAAATAAAATATGAATGGGTTTTCAACAATACTTAAAGTGGTGATTTGCTTTATTATACTAACGGATCTCACTAGGGTTTTGTTAAGTTTTATGTGATTGAAGTTTTCAAGTTTTGGGTGAGATCATGAAGGATGAAGGAATAAGGAGTGGCAAGAGCCTAAGCTTGGGGATGCCCGAGACACCCCAAGGTAATATTCAAGGACTCCAAAGCAACTAAGCTTGGGGATGCCCCGGAAGGCATCCCCTCTTTCTTCTAACGACCATCGGTAATTTTAGTTGGAGCTATATTTTTATTCGTCACATGATATGCATAAATTCTTGGAGCGTCATGTGCTTTTTATTTTACTTTTAGTAATGCACCATGCTGGTATGAGATAGTCCTTGGTTGATTTATAGAATGCTTCATGCACTTCACTTATATCTTTTGAGTATGACTTTATAGAATGCTTCATGTGCTTCACTTATATCATTTGAAGTTTGGATTGCCTGTTTCTCTACACATAAAAAACCGCCATTTGTAGAATGCTCGTTTGCTTCACTTATATTTGTTAGAGCGTGGGCATATCTTTTGTAGAAAGAATTAAACTCTCATGCTTCGCTTATATCTATTTAGAGAGTCGACAGGAATTGGTCATTCACATGGTTAGTCATAAAATCCTACATAAAACTTGTAGATCACTGAATATGATAAGGTTGATTCCTTGCAATAGTTTTGCGATATAAAGATGGTGATATTAGAGTCATGCTAGTGAGTAATTGTGGATTGGTAGAAATACTTGTGTTAAGGTTTGTGATTCCTGTAGCATGCACGTATGGTGAACCGTTATGTGATGAAGTCGGAGCATGATTTATTTTTTGATTGTCTTCCTTATGAGTGGCGGTCGGGGATGAGCGATGGTCTTTTCCTGCCAATCTATCCCCCTAGGGGCATGCGTGTAGTACTTTGTTTCGATAGCTAATAAATTTTTGCAATAAGTATGTGAGTTCTTTATGACTAATGTTGAATCCATGGATTATACGCACTCTCACCCTTCCATCATTGCTAGCCTCTTCGGTACGGTGCATTGCCCTTTCTCAACTCGAGAGTTGGTGCAAATTTCGCCGGTGCATCCAAACCCCGTGATATGATACGCTCTATCACACATAAGCCTCCTTATATCTTCCTCAAAACAACCACCATACCTACCTATCATGGCATTTCCATAGCCATTCCGAGATATATTACCATGCAACTTCCATCATCATCATGACTTGAGCATTCATTGCCATATTGCTTTGCATGATCGTAAGATAGCTAGCATGATATTTTCATGGCTTGTCCATTTTTTGATATCTTTGCTATGCTAGATCATTGCACATCTTGGTACACTGCCAGAGGCATTCATATAGAGTCATATTGTTCTAGATATCGAGTTGTAATATTGAGTTGTAAGTAAATAAAAGTGTGATGATCATCATTATTAGAGCATTGTCCCAGTGAGGAAAGGATGATGGAGACTATGATTCCCCCACAAGTCGGGATGAGACTCCGGACGAAAAAAAAAGAGGCCAAAAAAAAGAGAGGGCCCAAAAAAAAACAAAAAAAGAGAGAAAAAGAGAGAAGGGGCAATGCTACTATCCTTTTACCACACTTGTGCTTCAAAGTAGCACCATGTTCTTCATATAGAGAGTCTCTTGAGTTATTACTTTCATATACTAGTGGGAATTTTCATTATAGAACTTGGCTTGTATATTCCGATGATGGGCTTCCTCAAATGCCCGAGGTCTTCATGAGCAAGCAAGTTGAATGCACACCTACTTAGTTTTCAGCTTGTGCTTTCATACACTTATAGCTCTTAGTGCATCCGTTGCATGGCAATCCCTACTCCTCGCATTGACATCAATTGATGGGCATCTCCATAACCCATTGATTAGCCGCGTTGATGTGAGACTTTCTCCTTTTTGTCTTCTCCACACAACCTCCACCATCATATTCTATTCCACCTATAGTGCTATATCCATGGCTCACGCTCATGTATTGCATGAACATTGAAAAGGCTTGAGAACATTAAAAGTATGAAACAATTGCTTGGCTTGTCATCGGGGTTGTGCATGATGAAATACTTTGTGTGATGAAGATGGATCATAGCCAGACTATATGATTTTGTAGGGATAACTTTCTTTGGCCATGTTATTTTGAGAAGACATGATTGCTTTATTAGTATGCTTGAAGTATTATTGTCTTTATGCCAAACTATAGACTATTGCTTTGAATCACTCGTGTCTTAATATTCATGCCATGATTAGATTATATGATCAAGATTATGCTAGGTAGCATTCCACATCAAAAATTATCTTTTTTTATCATTTACCTACTCGAGGACGAGCAGGAATTAAGCATGGGGATGCTGATACGTCTCCGTCGTATCTATAATTTTTTATTGTTTCATGCCAATATTCTACAACTTTCATATACTTCTGGCAACTTTTTATACTATTTTTGGGACTAACATATTATCCAGTGCCCAGTGTAAGTTCTTGTTTGTTGCATGTTTTTTGTTTCGCAGAATATCCATATCAAATGGAGTCCAAACGCGATAAAAACTTCCGGAGATTTTTTTTGGAATATATGTGATTTTTGGAAAAAAGAATCAACGCGAGACGAAGCCCGAGGGGCCCACAAGCCCTAGGTGCACTTCCCCCTACCCTGGGCGCGCCTAGGAGGCTTGTGGCTACCTTGTAAGGCTGTTGGTGCCCTTCTTCCGCCGCAAGAAAGATAATATCCGGATAAAAATCTTGTTAAAATTTCAGCCCAATCGGAGTTACAGATCTCCGGGAATTTAAGAAACGGTGAAAGGCCAGAAAACGGGAGCGCAGAAACAGAAGGAAACAGAGAGAGAGATCCAATCTCGGAGGGGCTCTCGCCCCTACGCTTCCATGGAGACCACGGACCAGAGGGGAAACCCTCCTCCCATCTAGGGGGGAGGCCAAGGAAGAAGAAGAAGGAGGGGGGGATCTCTCCCCCTCTCTCCCGGTGGCGCCGGAACGCTGCCGGGGCCATCATCGTGACGACGATCTACACCAACAATTTCGCCGTCGTCATCACCAACTCTCTCCCCCTCTATGCAGTGGTGTAACACCCCTTCTCCCCGCTGTAATCTCTACTTAAACATGGTGCTCAACGCTATATATTATTTCCCAATGATGTATGGCTATCTATGATGTTTGAGTAGATCTGTTTTGTCCTATGGGTTGATTGATGATCATGATTGGTTTGAGTTGTATGTTTTATTATTGGTGCTGTCCTATGGTGCTCTCCGTGTCGCACAAGCGTGAGGGATCCCCGCTGTAGGGTTTGCAATATGCTCATGATTCGCTTATGGTGGGTTGCTAGAGTGACAGAAGCTTAAACCCGAGTAAGTAGGTTGTTTGCGTATGGGAGTAAAGAGGACTTGATACCTTATAATGCTATGGTTGGGTTTTACCTTAATGATCTTTAGTAGTTGCGGATTCTTGCTAGAGTTCCAATCATAAGTGCATATGATCCAAGTAGAGAAAGTATGTTAGCTTATGCCTCTCCCTCATATAAAATTGCAATAATGATTACCGGTCTAGTTATCGATTGCCTAGGGACAAATAACTTTCTTGCGTGACAAAAAGCTCTCTATTAAAACTAACTTAGTTGTTTCTTTATCTAAACAGCCCCTAGTTTTTATTTACGTGCTCTTTATTACCTTGCAAACCTATCCTACAACACCTATAAAGTACTTCTAGTTTTTACTTGTTCTAGGTAAAGCGAACGTTAAGCGTGCGTAGAGTTGTATCGGTGGTCGATAGAACTTGAGGGAATATTTGTTCTACCTTTAGCTCCTCATTGGGTTCCACACTCTTACTTATCGAAAGAGGCTACAACTGATCCCCTATACTTGTGGGTTATCAGATGCCCATCATATTAGGACTAAATTCATAACCTAAGCAAATTACCATGCTGTTTAGAGACTCTCAAAAATAATATAAGTGAAGCAAGAGAGTTCAAAATTTTCTATAAAATGAAACCACCGCCGTGCTCTAAAAAGATATAAGTGAAGCACTAGAGCATATTGCCTAGCTCAAAAGATATAAGTGAAGTACATAGAGTATTCTAATAAATTCACGATTAATGCATGTCCCTCCCAAAAGGTGTGTACAGCAAGGATGATTGTGGCAAACTAAAAAGCAAAGACTCATATCATACAAGACGCTCCAAGCAAAACACATATCATGTGGTGAATAAAAATATAGCCTCAAGTAAATTTACAGATGGATTGAAGACGAAAGAGGGGATGCCTTCCGGGGCATACCCAAGCTTAGGCTATTGGTTGTCCTTGAATATTACCTTGGGGTGCCTTGGGCATACCCAAGCTTAGGCTCTTGCCACTCCTTATTCCATAGTCCATCAAATCTTTACCCAAAACTTGAAAGCTTCACAACACAAAAAACTCAACAGAAAACTCATGAGATCCGTTAGTATAAGAAAATAAAATCACCACTTTTGGTACTGTTGTGAACTCATTCTTTATTTATATTGGTGTAATATCTACTGTATTCCAACTTCTCCATGGTTCATACCCCCCGATACTACCCATAGATTCATCAAAATAAGCAAACAACACAAAGAAAACAGAATTTGTCAAAAACAGAACATTCTGTAGTAATTTGGAAACTTCAAATACTTATTTAACTCCAATAATTCTGAAAAATTAGGAAGACCTGGGAAATTTGTATATCTATATTTTTTAAAAAATTCAGAATTTTTCTTCACTTCTGTAAATTTACAAAATTCTGCTACTGGATGCAAAAGTTTATGTTTTTCAGCAAGATCAAATCAACTATCACCGTAGACCATCCCAAAGGTCTTACTTGGCTCAAACACTAATTAAAACACTAAAACACAATTACTACAGAGGTAATAATGTGTATTTATTGAAAAACAGAACCAAAAACAAAAAAAATAAAAATAAAATTGGGTTGCCTCCCAACAAGCGCTATTGTTTAACGCCACTAGCTAGGCATAAAACATAGATCTAGGTATTGTCATCTTTGGTATGCAATCCATAAGTAGCTCTCATAATAGATTCACATGGCAGCTTAATTTTCTTTCTTGGAAAGTTTTCCATGCCCTTCCTTAACAGAAATTGAAATCTAATGTTTCCTTCTTTCATATCAATAATTGCACCAATCGTTCTGAGGAAAGGTCTACCAAGAATAATAGGGCATGTAGGATTGCAATCTATATCAAGAACAATGAAATCTACGGGCACATAATTCCTATTTGCAACAATAAGAACATCATTAATCCTTCCCATAGGTTTCTTAATAGTGGAATCCACTTGATGCAAATTTAAAGAGCAATCATCAAATTCACGGAAACCTAGTACATCACATAAAGTTTTCAGAATCATGGAAACGCTAGCACCCAAATCACACAAAGCATGGCACTCATAATCTTTAATTTTAATCTTAATAGTAGGTTCCCATTCATCATAAAGCTTTCTAGGGATAGAAACTTCCAACTCAAGTTTTTCTTCAAAAGATTTCATCATAGCATCAACGATATGTTTAGTAAAAGCTTTATTTTGATTATAAGCATGAGGAGAATTCAACATGGATTGCAACAAGGAAATACAATCTATCAAAGAACAACTATCATAATTAGAGTCCTTGAAATCCAAAAGAGTGGGTTCATCGCTACTTAAAGTTTTGACCGCTCCAATCTCACTTTTATCAATTTTTGCATCAAGATCTATAAACTCCGAATCATTGGGACGCCTTCTAGCTAAAGTTGACTCATATCCAGTCCCATCTTTATCAATATTTATTTTAGAAAACTAAGATTCAATAGGAGTCACACCAATCACTTTAAGATCTTCATCTTTATTATCACAAGAAATAGGAGAACACGCTTTTACAAACCAATCTCGCTTAGCACGCATTCTAGCGGTTCTTTCCTTACACTCATCAATAGAAATTTTAATAGCTTTGAGAGATTCATTAATATCATGCTTGGGTGGAATAGATCTAATTTTCAAAGAATCAATCTTAAGGAAATTCTATCAAGGTTCCTAGCCAAATCATCAATCTTGAGCAATTTTTCTTCAACCATAGCATTGAAAACTTTTTGGGAATTAATGAAATATCTAATATTGTTCTCAAGATCAGAGAGTATTTTATTATAATTTCCATAAGAATTGTTGTAGGAATTACCATAATTATTAGAGGAATTACTAGGAAATGGCCTCGGATTGAAATTCCCTCTATATGCGTTATTACCAAAATTGTTCCTACCAACAAAATTCACATACATAGATTCATTATTATTTCCAATCAAAGAAGAAAAAGGCATATCATTAGGATCAATAGGAGCACTCTTACTAGCAAACAATTTCATTAATTCATCCATCTTTCCACTCAAAGTATTTAATTCTTCAATTGCATGCACTTTTTTATTAGTGGAAGATCTTTCGGTATGCCATTGAGAGTAATTTGCCATAATATTATCTAGGAGTTTAGTAGCTTCTCCTAATGTGATTTCCATAAAATTACCACCCGCGGCGGAATCCAAAAGATTTGTAGATGCAAGATTCAATCCAACATATTTTTTTGTATAATCATCCATAAACTCAAACCATGCGTAGGGCAATTTTTTATCATCAATTTCATCCTCTCCCAAGATTGTGCAACATGCTCATGATCAAGTTGCTTAAAATTCATTATATCGTTCCTAAGGGAGATGATCTTAGCGGGCGGAAAGTACTTGGAAATAAAAGCATCTTTACACTTATTCAATGAATCAATACTATTTTTAGGCAAAGATGAAAACCAAGTTTTAGCACGATCTCGTAGTGAGAACGGAAATAGCTTCAATTTAACATCTTTTTCTTTTGCATATCACACAACTCAACAAAAGTATTTAGATGGGATGCGGCATCTTCACTAGGAAAGCCACAAAATTGATCTTTCATAACAAGATTCAACAAAGCGGCATTAATTTCGTAAGATTCCGCACTAGTGGCGGGAGCAATCGGAGTGCTAATAAAATCATTATTATTGGTGTTGGAAAAGTCACACAACTTGGTATTCTCTTGAGTCATCGTGACAAAGCAAGCAATCTAGCACACAAGCAAATGAAAAGACGAACGGAAAAAGGGTGAATAAAAAGGCAAATCTTTTTGTGTTTTTTCTGAAAATCATTTTAGAAGTGGGGGAGAGGAAAATGAGAGGTGAATGGAAAATAATGTAATGCAAGAGATGAGAGTTTGATGGGTACTTGGTAGGCTTGATGTAGACCTCCCCGGCAACGGCGCCAGAAATTCTTCCTGCTACTTCTTGAGCTTGCGTTGGTTTTTCCCTTAAAAAGGAAAGGGTGATGCAGCAAAGTAGAGATAAGTATTTCCCTCAGTTAGAGAACCAAGGTATCAATCCAGTAGGAGGTACACACAAGTCTCCAATCTATGCACCTGCACAAACAATCAAACACTTGCACCCAACACGATAAAGGGGTTGTCAATCCCTTCACAGTCAATTGCAATGGTGAGATCTAATAGAGATAGATATAAAAGATTACTAAAACGTAAAACAAAATAAAAACAAATAAATTGCAGCAAGGTATTCTTGGGTTTTTTGGTTTATAGATCTGAAAATATATGAAGGAAAATAGACCCGGGGGCCATAGGTTTCACTAGAGGCTTCTCTCTTGAAAGAAAATAGCACGGTGGGTGAACAAATTACTGTCGAGCAATTGATAGAAAAGCGTAAAGTTATGACGATATTCAAGGCAATGATTATGAATATAGGCATCACGTCCATGTCAAGTAGACCGACTCCTGCCTGCATCTACTACTATTACTCCACACATCGACCAACTCCTGCCTGCATCTAGAGTATTAAGTTCAAGAGAACAGAGTAACGCATTAAGTAAGATGACATGATGTAGAGGGATAAACTCAAGCAATATGATGAAAACCACATCTTTTTATCCTTAATGGCAACAATACAATACGTGCCTCACTACCCCTACTATGTCACTAGGTGAGGACACCGCAAGATTCAACCCAAAACTAAGCACCTCTCCCATTGCTAGAAATACCAATCTAGTTGGCCAAACCAAACTGATAATTCAAAGAGAAATACAAAGATATTAAATCATGCATATAAGAATTCAGAAAAGATTCAAATATTATTCATAGATAATCTGATCATAAATCCACAATTCATCGGATCTCGACAAACACACCGCAAAAGAATATTACATCGGATAGAACTCCAAGAACATCGAGGAGAACATTGTATTGAAGATCAAAGAGAGAGAAGAAGCGATCTAGCTACTAGCTATGGACCCGTAGGTCTGTGGTAAACTACTCACGCTTCATCGAAAGGGCAATAGGGTTGATGTAGATGCCCTCCGTGATCAAATCCCCCTCCGGCAGATCGCCGGAAAAGGCCCCAAGATGGGATCTCATGGGAACAGAGGCTTGCGGCGGCGGAAAAGTATTTTCGTGGATGCTTCTAATGGTTTGGGAATATTTTAGGATTTATAGAGCTGAGAGGGAGGTCGGTGGACTCCCGGGGGGGGTGGGGCACAAGCCAGGGGGTGCCCCCCCTAGGGCGCGCACTAGAGGCTTGCCGCCTCCTCGGGACTCTTCTGACTTGGTCTCCAAGTTCCATGGATGTCTTCTGGTCCAAGAAAAATCATCGCGAAAGTTTTATTCCGTTTGGACTCCGTTTGATGTTCCTTTTCTGTAAAACTCAAAAACAAGGAAAAAACAGAAACTGGCACTGGGCTCTAGGTTAATAGGTTAGTCCCAAAAATAATATAAAATAGCATATTAATGCATATAAAATATCCAAAACAGATAATATAATAGCATGGAACAATCAAAAATTATAGATACGTTGGAGACGTATCAAAAGGACAACCGGTTTTGGAAAGATCTACATCGACTATGAGTTCGCTAGATCGAGATTAGAAATTTCTTTTTGGCAGCGGACATTAGTTGAATTGGCAAATCATCAGAGATCAAGGCCAATCTCATCAATTAAAAATAATTGCACATCAGATACGCCGCCAGCAAAGTCGCCGAGTTGATGAAAGCCGACATGTGACCAAAGTGAGATTAAAATTCTTGGAGCAGTTATGCGTCAGACTGGATTTCCATCGAGTCGTGTTCTGTGCCCGCATCCCAACACAACCACGCGGTGACCCCATCACAATAAAACTGATCGAAGCAATCAGGGAAAAAAAGGGGAAGAGAAGGTTAGCAACGTCAAGGAGCGAAGGCAAAAATTTCCCAAAGCTGGCCACAACCCGTAGCTGGTCTGGACTTCGCCTCGGTGTCCACTGCATCTATGCTGAGATGCCGTCTCCATCGCGCTAGAGCCGCCACGGCTGCCGTCACCTCAGTCTCGTTCCTCCTTGGACGTGTCTGAGCCGTTGCCGACCTCCGTCTCTCCTCGTCGGACCCGCCTGCCAGTTCTGCTGCAAGCCGCCGTCCGCCTCATCTTTGACCCGCACAGCCTTGGGCCGGTCCTTCCTCGACGTCGCTGTGGCTCGTGTGCCTCGAGTCGCCGCCCCTGCTGTTTTTGGCCCTGAGCCGCCCGCTGTCGTGGCCGCCTCCAACTCGCCTCCGTCAACCAGCCGCCGAGGGTCGCGGGTCGGCCGGTGTGTCAAGCCGCTTCTGCCGCTGTGGCTCAAGTCGCCTTGTTCCACCACTGTGACCCGCCCCTGCCTTGGAGCCTCTCCGTGTTGAGTCGCCAAGCCGCCGCCGATGGGCTACCAGCCGGTTCTTCCGCTACGCCTTGAGCCTCCACCTCCGCTGTTGTGGCCCGTGGCAAGCCGCTGTCGTCTGAGTCGCTGGCCTCTGCTAAGCCACTTGCTCAAGCTGTCGTTCACCTATGCTGAGCCACCATCAATCCGCCATCCTCACGGCTGCATGTTGAGTCACTGTCGCTTTTGCCGAGTTGCCGCTGCGGCCTGCCTACGCCTCCGAGTCAGCTCGTCTCGCCGCTACAGAGGTGACCCGCCGTTTTCTACCATGAGCATTGCCGGCGTCGCCCGTCTTCAAGCTGCCGTACACCGTCGCCGGGCTAACGCGATGAGTCGGCCCTGCCGCTCCAAGCCGCCGGCAATTTGGAGAGTGAGAAGAAACCAAATTCAATGCCTAAGGAAGATGGATGGCTCTTGGTGCAATGTGCCATCAGAGATGGAGAGGATGGCTAGCTCATACTTCAAGGAAGTATACACCAAGGACACTACCTTAGATCCAACCGAGGTCCTGGAATGCATCCATCCGAGAGTCACAAAGAGATGAATGTGTCTCTGGGATTGCCTTATTTTGAGAAGGAGATACCTGATGCACTTTTCCAAATTGGGCCCGTGAAGGCTCCGAGTACAGATGGCTTCCCGACTTGGTTTTATCAGCAAAACTGGGCTGTGTTGAAGGTAGAAATTATTACGGTAGTCCAGGAATTGTTTGTCACAGGGATTATGCTAGACGGTGTTAATACACTGCTATTGTGTCGATTCCTAAAGTTCCCCACCCTAATTAAGGAATTAAAGGACCTTTGACCAATTAGCCTATGTAACGTGGTATATAAGATTGTTTCAAAGTGCATGGTGAATGATACGTCTCTGATACGTCTCCGTCGTATCTACTTTTCCTAACGCTTTTCCTCTTGTTTTGGACTCTAATTTGCACGATTTGAATGAAACTAACCCGGACTGACGCTGTTTTCAGCAGAACTACCATGGTGTTGTTTTTGTGCAGAAATAAAAGTTCTCGGATTGGAACAAAACTTCGCGAGGATTTTTTATATAATAAAAGTGAATTTCTGGAGCCAAGAACCACAGGAGGGGGGCACAACCCACCAGGGCGCGCCCAAGTGGGTTGTCCCCACCTGGTGGCCCCACAGACTCCAACCCTGATACTATAAAGTCATATTTTCGGAGAAAAAATAGGGAAGAGTGAATTATCGCGTTTCATGAGACAGAGCCGCCGCCACCTCCTGTTCTTCATCGGGAGGCCAGATCTGGAGTTCGTTTGGGGCTCCGGAGAGGGGGGGTCTTCGATCTTCGTCATCACCAACCCGTCTCCATCGCCAATTCCATGATGCTCTCCACCGGGAGTGAGTAATTCCTTCGTAGGCTCGCTGGTCCATGAAGAGTTGGATGAGATTCATCATGTAATCGAGTTAGTTTTGTTAGGGCTTGATCCCTAGTATCCATTATGTTCTGAGATTCATGTTGCTATGACTTTGCCATGCTTAATGCTTGTCACTTTGGGCCCAGGTGTCATGATTTCAGATCTGAACCGTTTATGTTATCACCATTATATCTATGTTCTAGATCCGATCTTGCAAGTTATAGTCACCTACTACGTGTTATGATCCGGCAACCCCGGAGTGACAATAGTCGGGACACTTCCCGATGATGACCGCAGTTTGAGGAGTTCATGTATTCACTATGTGTTAATGCTTTGTTCCGGTTCTCTATTAAAAGGAGGCCTTAATATCCCTTAGTTTCCAATAGGACCCCGCTGCCACGGGAGGGTGATACATCTCCATCGTATCTACTTTTCCAAACTCTTTTGCCCTTGTTTTGGACTCTAATTTGCATGATTTGAATGGAACTAACCCAGACTGACACTGTTTTCAGCAGAATTGCCATGGTGTTATTTTTGTGCATAAATAAAAGTTCTCAGAATGACCTGAAACTTCACGGAGATCAGTTTTGGATTAAATAAAACATATTGGCGAAAGAATCAACTGAAGGGAGCCCACACCCTGTCCACAAGGGTGGAGGGCGCGCCCACCCCCGGGCGCGCCATCTGTCCTTGTGGGCCCCCTGGACCTCCACCGACCTCAACTCCAACTCCATATATTCACGTTCGGGGATAAAAAAAATTAGAGAGAAGGATTCATCACGTTTTACGATACGGAGCCGCCGCCACCTCCTGTTCTTCCTCGGGAGACCAGGTCGGGAGTCCGTTCGGGGCTCCGGTGAGGGGAAATCGTCGCCGTCATCATCATCAACCATCCTCCATCACCAATTTCATGATGCTCACCGCCGTGCGTGAGTAATCCCATCGTAGGCTTGCTGGATGGTGATGGGTTGGATGAGATTTACCATGTAATCGAGTTAGTTTTCTTAGGGTTTGATCCCTAGTATCCACTATGTTCTAAGATTGATGTTGCTATGACTTTGCTATGCTTAATGCTTGTCACTAGGGCCCAAGTGCCATGATTTCGGATCCGAACCCTTTATGTTTCCATGAATATATTTGTGTTCTTGATCCTATCTTGCAAGTTATAGTCACCTACTACGTGTTATGATCCGGCAACCCCGGAGTGACAATAGTCGGGACATTTCCCGGTGATGACCACAGGCCCCCTCCCCACCGCCTCTCAGCTATATAAATACCCAAATATTTCAGAAACCCTAGGGGAGCTAAGAGATCAGAGTTTCCATCGCCGCAAGTTCCAGAACCACGAGATCTAATCTAGAGCCCTTTTCCGGCATCTTGCCGGAGGGGGAAACGATCATGGAGGGGTTCAACATCCTCATTGGTGCTCCTCCGATGATGCGTGAGTAGTTTACCACAGACCTACGGGTCCGTAGGCAGTAGTTAGATGGCTTCTTCTCTCTTTTTGATTCTTAATACAATGTTCTCCTCGATGTTCTTGGAGATCCATTTGATGTAATGACTTTTTGCGGTGTGTTTGTTGGGCTCCGATGAATTGTGAGTTTACGATCAGATGTATCTATGAATATTATTTGAGTCTTTGTTGAACTCTTATATGCATGATTTTTATAGCCTTTTATTTCTTCTCCGAAACTTTGGTTTGGTTTGGCCAACTAGATTGATTTTTCTTGCCATGGGCAGAGGTGCTTTGTGATGGGTTCGATCTTGCGGTGCTCAATCTCAGTGACAGAAAGAGACATGACACGCATGTATCGTTGCCATTAAGGATAAAAAGATGGGGTCTATTAATACATGAATAGATCTTGTCTATATCATGTCATCGTTCTTATTGCATTACTTCATTTCTTCATGAACTTAATACACTAGATGCATGCTGGATAGCGGTCCATGTGTGGAGTAATAGTGTAACACCCCTATGTAATGGTGCTACAGTAATCCATCATGATCATGCTAAGCTACTGTGATTTGCAATGATAATCATGTTGGATAACTCTCTTATTTCAAATTTCTCTCATAATTCAAATTCAAAATCAAGTGCAAAATAAAGTTGCTCAAAAACTGCTAGAAAAATGTTCACCTTCTAGCAACTATTCCAAAACAATTTATTGTTAAGGAAAACAACATCAACACAATGTTAAGATGAACAGTAGCAATTTAAACAGCACAATTCCAACATATTTAAATGCTATTCTAGTTATGAAAAATCCAAACAGATTCAAATAATTCTCAAACTTGTTGTGGCAGTGCATAAAGATGCCTTGGATTTTATGGGCCATGTTCCACATTTTTCCTAAACCATTTTATGTGCTCAACCATTTCCTTTCCCATCTCTATTAAATAAATAAAAGAAAAACAGAAAAATAAAATGGGAAAAAGAGAAATGCTACTGTTGGCTGGGCCTTAGTGCACAGTGTGCAGGCCCAGTCCAACAGAGCCCACGTCGTCTCCCTCCTCCCCGTGTCGCCGCCGCCATGGTCACCGCTCGCCGCACCGCCCGCAGCTCGACACCGCGACGCCCACCGACGCCACTGACGCGGAAGGGATAAGGCCGAGCCCTATCCCTTCCCCCCTGGACGCCGCCCTCATTTCTCCCCCTCTCCCCCTCGCTCGCACGCTCTCCCTCTCCCTCACCCGACGCTGACGCCGCCGTGCCCTCTACGGATCCATGGCCATCGGTGTTTCCGCGCCCACAGACCGTGTCCGCAAGCTTCGCCGGCCTCCTCCCCTTCGACTGGTGCCCTCGGCTGGAGCAGGGGTGCACGGCAGCTGCAGAATCGTCCTTGTCCCCAACTCCGGCCGACGCAGCCTCTCCGGCGGAGTCCGCCGCCCTCTGCTGCTCCAAAACTGTCGCCGGCCTCCGTGTGCCACAACGTGAGCTCCTTCCTCCCTCCGTTCCCCTCCGGCACTGCATTTTCTCCCCGTAGCGAGTCCACAGCCCCGCCGCACTCGGGTCGCCGCCGGCACACGCGCAGCGGCTGCGTTAGGCCTCCGTAGGGTAAACCAGCGTCTCCGCCGTCTCTCTGGAGAACCAAGGATGCGCTCGCGCTTGCTAACTCCGTCGAAACGTGGCTGTGGCCTCGTGCCCGAGCTCACCCGTAGCTCACCGCCGCCGTGGCTCGCCGCCGGTGTCCTTTCCAGCCTCCCCTGCTGCGGCCGATGCCACCAATCAATGCGGTGTTCGAAGCCCGGTCGAACGCACCCACGCACGCCCGAAACCGAGCCCCGTAGCGCGATTCCGGCCAAGTCCGGCCATCGCCGCCGCATTTTCGTAATCGCCGGCGTTTAGCTGCCGGCCGACGTGGCAAGGCCAGGCCCACCTGTGGGTGGCTGACAGCGGGCCCCATGGGCCCCAGTTGACCCAGTTGACTGGGTCAACTGCTGACTGGGCCATCCCCAGCAGCTGACATGTGGGGTCCACCCCACTGTTTGACTAATTAAGCGTAATTAGATTAGTTAAGTTAATTAATTAAAATTAGTATAGTCACTGACAGTAGGCCCCACCTAACTAATTAGTCTGTTAGATTAAGTTAAAACGCTGTTAAAGCTCCACAGTCACTGACAGGTGGGTCCCACCTGTCAGTTTGACCAGTCAGCTGATCAGTTGACTGCTGACGCAATGCTGACATCACTGCTGACGCAATAATCCTTTTCTGTTAGTTTAAATAATTCCAAAAAATGTTTAAAACTTTGAAAATTCATAGAAATTAAACCGTAGCTCGGATCGAAAAACTTAATATATGAAAGTTTCTCAGAACGACGAGACGAACCCAACCGTACCATCTATTTCCATGTCAGGATCCTCTACGGAGGTGAACCCGCAACTTTTAGCCTGTTTCCGGTAGATGAATAGTGCATATATACCGGTTAATAAATCCAACTTTAATCCAAAAATAACTAATATGATTTAGACATGTTTTTAGGTAACCCTGCACTGCACGTTAGCATAGCATGCTCTGTGTTGCATATGTTTGCCTTGTATTTATCTGTTTCTTCCCCTCTTCTCTCTCGGTAGACCCCGGTACCGACGCAGTTCCCGAGACCAATGCAGCTCTGGAGCCCGACAACACCGTTGACGACCTTGCCTTTGCCGCCGAGAAACCAGGCAAGCACCCCCCCCCTTTGAGCATGCCTATATCGCCTATTCTCTTCTCTCTTGTGCTTGCATTAGAATTGCTGCTGCTGCTGCTTTACCTATTCTGATGCATAGCCTGATTTTTGTAACCTGCTTTTGATGATTACCTGCTTATCCTAAACTGCTTAGAATAGGATGGTTAGAGACCCCAGTGACTCCACTTGTCCCGATTGCCCCGCTGGATTATCAGAAGACTCGACAACCAGGCCCCAGCACCGCACATCACATTCCCTTTATTTGTACGACACTGCAGCGTTACTATCGAGTGCCGAGGGTGATACCTCGTCAGCACTTCTGATGTTAACTCTGTGGAGTAGTTACTCGGTCGTGGTCATCGAGGGTGATTCCTCCTTCACCACTCCCGATAACGACGCTGTCGTGCAACACCTCAAGTGTGAACCTCGAGGGTGATTCCTCCTAAGTTCACCTTGACGGATACATCGAGTAGGAATCCAACGAGGTTGATACCTCGGATTCCCTGATGTTATGGACACACGGATACTTGGACTTTACAACTGTTACTTGGAAAGGCGGGTCAACCCTGAGGGGTACCCGCGAGTGATGTGGAGACGGGTTGACCTGGAAGGTACCCGAGAGTTAAATACGAGGTGTGGCCGGGCATTCTTAGCCCTTGCCGCAAGTCCTCGAGACGGGGCGACGGGGTCACATCGATCGTGAGTCTCTGCTCGTTACCGCACTACCAATACACTAACGATTTGGATATGTGATCTGAGTGGGCCTCTGGCCCGATAGCACTAACCATCACACGGAAATAGTTATGGGCACTCTGCATCGTATGCATCAGCCGAAAGCTCTGTCAGACGTCCAGTTCAGCATGGTGGGCCTGTCGAGCCAGTGCCATCCATGATGAGGCGGTGCTCGTCCCGGCTCGTCACACAACGACTCGGAGTGCACAGGGCGATGGCCCAAGACCCCTGAGTGCTTAGGTTGTAGACCGGCGGGGACCTCTCTGCTGAGCTCTAGGTAGGGCTGTGGTGTGTCGTTTGGCCGAGGCCGGGCACGAGCCAGAAATGTGTGTCTGTCCGGAGTTAAGCGAGCATGGTGGGTAAGTTGGTGCACCCCTGCAGGGAAGATCTAATCTATGCATAGCCGGATCCTCGGTAACGGACGCTCGGAGTTGTATCCCGATCGATACAACTAGAACTGGATACTTGTGATGAGATATGGATAGTAGGGCTCTGGGAGTGCTTTCTCGCAAGGAGTCGAGAAAGGATCTCTGGGCGAGGTTGATAACACTACCACTATGGCTCTGGGATTGCTTCCTCGCGGGGAGTCGAGAAAGGATCTCTGGGCGAGGTTGATTACACTACTACTACTACTACTTTACATCATGCTGATCTACCCTCTTCTAATGCTGCAAGACCACTGAAGATGCTTGAAGATGCTGAAGATGCTAGTCATCGATAGGACTAGGCCTTCTCTCTATTTCTGGCATTTCTGCAGCCCAGTCCACATATATAGCCTTTCTTTGATATTGTTGCATATGTAGTGTAGATCATTGCTTGCTGAGTACTTCGGATGAGTACTCACGGTATCTTTGCTTCCTCTTTTTCCCCATATCTGATTGATGCGACCAGATGATGGAGCCCAGGAGACGGCTGCCCCCGTCGACGACCACTACTACTACCCCGAGGATGGCTACTACGACGAGTTGGCTGACGACCAGGAGTAGGTTTGGAGGGTCCCACGCAGGAGGCCTGCGCCTTTTCGATCGTAGTGTTTTGTTTTGCCCTGCCTTCTTAAGGCCTTTCTGTTTTATCTTTTATATCTGTACTCAGATATCTGATGCTTTAGCTGATGCTTGTATGCGAGCTTATGTATTCGAGCCCTCGAGGCCCCTGACTTGTAATATAAAGCTTGTATGACTTTATTTATGTTTTAGAGTTGTGTTGTGATATCTTCAAGTGAGTCCTTAGGCTTGATCGTGTGCATTTACGTGTATGATTAGTGCACGATTAATCCGGGGCATCATAGGTTGGTATCAGAGCCGACTGCCTGTAGGAACCCCCTTTCCAACTCCTTGGCCGAAGTTGAGTCTAGTATCCAAAAACCGTTTTACTAACATTGTTGTGTGGCTTACGGGCCCACGTCGCCAATTGGGTGGTATTAGGATCTTTTATTCCTCTTCCTTACTCTGGGACTCTGATCTCTCTTCTATTTCAGGTTAAAATGATTTTACTAACTTTAGGATCTCGTGCTCACATCCACCCGGAGTTCTGAAATTACCCCCTTTCTTCAGGATTGTGGGCCAGGTTCTGCTTGCAGGATCCTTTTATCGAGGTCACCATGTGTTGTCACTTGCAGATTCCTCGCTCCAGCAGTTTTCTCCGACGTTTGATGTAGCCTTCGCTATGTCTTGTTGTGTACTTCCTTACCGCGTGCCTGCGCGCCGCCTAGTTTGTCTAGCTGCGAGCGTTCCCGAGCTCGTACTATCCATTTGAATCTAACTCTGTGCATGGATTGGTATGTCTTTAACGACTACTATCATATATCTATTGCCCTTCTTGTTCATTACTCATGTTACATCGTGAATGACCTCTTACACATGCAGTTTTTCTTGCTAAACTGCCCCTGTTGATTTGGCAGGATGGCTGACGATCCTCCACCTCCACCTTATATTGCCACAATGATGCAGCAGTTTGAACTGAACCGTCAGGTTATGACCGGGATATTGGCTCAGTTCCCAAATCAGAATGCTCATCAACAGCCTACCCCAATAACACTGCAAGAATTTGTGCGCCTCAACTCGTCTGTTTTCCGCAACTCCACCAATCCTATGGATGCTGATGATTGGCTTCGTGACATCCTGTTTGAGATGGAATCAGCTAAAGTTGCTCCTGACAGTTACGTCTCTTTTGCAACATTACACTTGAAGGGCCCAGCTGCTCAATGGTGGGAAAGCCACAAGGGTATGCTACCTACTGGAACTGAAACCACTTGGCAGGAATTTCAGTCAGCCTTTCGTGCACGGTACATTCCTCAAGGTCTGATGGACCAGAAGAAGCAGGAGTTCCACAAACTCACCCAGGGAAAAATGATTGTGGATGAATACCAGAGGAAATTCCTTGATTTATCCCACTATGCAGAAGATGACGTCTGCACTGACGCACGCAAGCAGGAGAAATTCCGTGAAGGACTGCGTACTGATATAAACCTCACACTTGCAGTCCAATATTGCACAGACTTCGCAACGCTTGTCAGCCAATCTTTCCGAGTTGATACTGCTCTGACTAAGCACCAGGAGTTGCTCAAGCGCACTCGTGATGTTGGCTCATCCTTAGGTCAGCCTGTTCAGAAACATCGAGTGTGGATTCCGCACAATGTACATCACCGACCTGCCCCTGCACCGAGACCGTCATATGTTGCACCTCGTCTCCCTTTACCACCGAGACAGCTGACGATTCAGGGTGGACAGCCCAATGTTGTAGCTTCTCCCCGTAATGATGGTTTATGCCGCAAATGTGGTCAGCCAGGGCACCGTGCTGCCAACTGTCGCCCGACATAGAATAAAAAGGCACGACCTCGTCAACCCAGAAACCCAAATGCCAGGCCGCCTGCACTCAGTCATGGTCATGTTAATCATGTAAAGGTTGAAGAATCTCGACGGGACCCCAAAATTGTAATAGGTATCCTTTTAGTGAATTCAGTTCCAGCTTCTGTTCTTTTTGATTCGGGAGCATCACATTCTTTCATTTCTGAAGCATTTGCACGCAAGCAAGAATTATCATTCGAAAACGTGTAACCTCCGCTGGTGGTTAGCTCCCCAGGATCCCGGTGGGATACCTCGATGATAGCCCACAACAACCACATTGAAATCGGAGGGTTAGTATTCACTGCTTCACTTATGGCCCTCAAGGTTTCTACCATAGATGTCATTCTGGGCATGAATTGGTTGGGTCCTCACCAAACCCTGATTGACTGTGCTACCAAGACAGTCCAGGTCACTCACCCTTCTGGCCAGCCAGTCAAATACTCTGCTTAAATAGTTTAGAATGCCGAGAATCAGATCTATGCTCTGAATGCATTGAATGCTTCACCTCTTGAAGGCATCAAGAACGTTCCAGTTGTTCGTGATTTTCAAGATGTCTTTCCAGAAGAACTTCCAGGAATACCCCCTGCTAGGGCTGTTGAATTCATCATAGACTTGAAGCCGGGCACTACTCCTATTGCGAAGCGTCCTTATAAGATGCCGCCGCATGAACTCCTTGAACTTATGGAGGAAATCGACAAGTCACTTAGAAAGGGTTTCATCCGCCCCAGCTCATCTGCTTGGGGAGCACCTTCCCTCTTTGTCAAGAAGAAGGATGGTACGAATCGGTTGGTTCAAGATTATCGACCAATCAACCAAGCAACAATTAAGAACAAGTATCGACTTCCTCGGATCAATGATCTGTATGATCAACTTGCTGGATCATCGGTGTTTTCTAAACTCGACTTGAGGATGGGTTACCATCAGATCTGTGTCCGTGAAGAGGATATTCTGAAGACTGCCTTTGTTACTCGTTATGGCTCTTATGAGTACACTGTCATGTCATTTGGCTTAACAAATGCTCCAGCTACGTTCTCCCGCCTGATGAATTATATATTCATGGATTACCTCGAAAAATTCGTCGTGGTTTAATTGGATGATATTCTTATATATTCCAAGAATGAAGAAGAACATGCCGAGCATCTGTGGCTGGTGCTGGAAAAGCTGCGTGAACATCAACTATATGCCAAGTATTCTAAATGTGAATTCTGGTTGTCTGAAGTGACATATCTCGGCCACGTGATCTCTAATGATGGCATTGCTGTTAACCCAGAACGAGTTCAGGCTATTCTTGAATGGACTCCACCGAAGAATGTCAAGCAAGTCAGAAGTTTTCTCTGCCTTGCAAGCTATTGCCGTCGCTTTGTCGAGAATTTCTCAAAGATTGCTAAGCCTTTGACTGATCTGCTTCACAAAGGCGTTAAGTTTGAGTGGACAGAAAAATGTCAGGAAAGTTTTCAAACACTCAAAGACAAGCTAACATCTGTTCCAGTACTTGCTCCTCCAGATTCTCGCAAAGACTTCATGATTTATTTCGACGCATCCCGTGAAGGAATAGGCTGTGTCCTAATGCAAGAGCATGAAGTGATTGCTTATGGCTCTCGACAATTGCGTCCGCATGAAGAGAATTATCCGGTACATGATCTAGAACTAGCTGCTGTCATCTATGCATTAAAGTTGTGGCAACATTACCTCCTCGGTAATCATTGCGAGATCTACACGGATCATAAAAGTCTGAAGTACTTGTTCACTCAGCCATCTCTGAACCTCCGTCAACAAAGATGGATGGAGACCATTATGGACTATGATTTGGGTATTTCTTATACACCTGGCAAGGCTAATGTAATGGCTGCTGCATTGAGTCGTAAATCCTACTGCTGTGAACTTGAGGTTCAGCTACAGCAACCACTCCTGTATGAAGAGCTTCGGAAGCTAAATCTCGAGATAGTTCCTCAAGGATATCTAAAAACCTTGGTTTTTGAACCAGACCTTGAAAAGCCTGTTAAGAGTGCGCAAGCTAAAGATGCTGAAGTTGATCTGATGAAGAAAAATCTTCACCTTGAAAAGTACAGGGATTTCTCGCTGTCTGAAGATGGAACCTTGTACTTTAGAGACCGCATTGTCATACTCCGCTTCGAGCTTATGACCGACAAGGTCATGGAGGAGGCATATGACACACCATTGTCTATTCATCCGGGTAGCACCAAGATGTATCATGATCTCAGTCAAAGGTACTGGTGGTCTAGAATGAAGCAGGATATTGCTCGATATGTTGCTGAATGTGATGTGTGTCGTCGCGTTAAAGCAGAACATCAGAAGCCTGCTGGAATTCTGCAACCGTTACCTATTCCTTTGTGGAAATGGGATAAAGTTCAAATGGATTTGATTACTGGCCTTCCCAAGTCACATAAGGGTCACGATGCCATTCTTGTCGTCGTCGAACAACTTTCTAAAGTTGCACACTTTCTGAATGTTAAAGAAACTTTCACTGCTAGTCAGTTAGCAGAGTTATATATCTCCAGAATTGTATCACTCCACGGTATTCCGAAGGAGATTAGTTCGGACCGTGGCGGCCTTTTCACCTCAAAGTTCTGGAAAAGTTTCCAAGAAGCTATGGGAACTCATATTACCTGGAGTTCAGCTTATCACCCCCAATCTCAAGGCCAAGTCGAGCAAGTCAATCAAGTGCTTGAAGACATGCTTTGGGCTTGTGTTATATCTTTCCGCAAGAAGTGGGAAGAATCTCTTCCGTACGCTGAGTTCTCTTATAACAACATCTATCAAGCCAGCTTGAAAATGGCTCCCTTTGAAGTACTTTATGGACGTAAGTGTCGAACCCCTCTGAATTGGTCAGAAACTGGGGAACGACCGCTTGTGGGTCCAGACATTATCCAACACGCCGAAGAACAAGTCCGTATCGTTCGAGAAAATCTGAAGGCGGCTCAGGACCGCCAGAAGAGCAACTATGATCGCAAACGATGGGGTTTGACTTATCAACCTGGTGATCAAGCTTATCTTCGTGTCACTCCTATGAAGGGCACTCACCGTTTCGGAATTAAGGGCAAGTTAGCTCCACGCTACATTGGTCCTTTCCACATTGTTGCAAGACGTGGTCAGGTGGCTTATAAATTGGAGTTGCCGCCGCAATTCTCTCATATCCATGACGTCTTCCATGTGTCGCAACTTCGTCGTTGCTTAAAGGAGTCTCCGCACCGAGCAGTGGATCACGAGATGCTCGAATTGCAAGATGATCTTTCTTATAAGGAGCATCCGATCCGCATCCTCGATGCATCTGAATGTCGAACCCGTCAGAAGACGACCAAGTTCCTGAAAGTGCAGTGGTCAAATCATAAAGAAGATGAAGCCACTTGGGAACGCGAGGATCATCTTCGAACGGAATATCCCGACCTCTTTCCTTCTACCTCCTGAATTCTCGGGACGAGAATTTCTTTTAGAGGAGGAGAATTGTAACACCCCTATGTAATGGTGCTAAAGTAATCCAACATGATGATGCTAATCTACTGTGATTTTCAATGATAATCATGTTGGATAATTCTCTCATAATTCAAATTCAAAATCAAGTGCAAAATAAAGGTTCTCAAAAACTGCAAGAAAAATGTTCACCTTCTAGCAAATATTCCAAAACAATTTATTGTTAAGGAAAACAACATCACCACAATGCGAAGATGAACAGTAGCAATTTAAACAGCACAATTCCAGCATATTTAAATGCTATTCTAGTTATGAAAAATCCAAACAGATTCAAATAATTCTCAAACTTGTTGTGGCAGTGCATAAAGATGCCTTGGATTTTATGGGCCATGTTCCACATTTTTCCTAAACCATTTTATGTGCTCAACCATTTCCTTTCCCATCTCTGTTAAATAAATAAAAGAAAAACAGAAAAATAAAACGGGAAAAAGAGAAATGCTACTGTTGGCTGGGCCTTAGTGCACAGTGTGCAGGGCCAGCCCAACAGAGCCCACTTCGTCTCCCTCCTCCCCGTGTCGCCGCCGCCATGGTCACCGCTCGCCGCACCGCCCGCAGCTCGACACCGCGACGCCCACCGACGCCACCGACGCGGAGAGGATAAGGCCGAGCCCTATCCCTTCCCCCTGGACGCCGCCCTCATTTCTCCCCCTTTCCCCCTCGCTCGCACGCTCTCCCTCTCCCTCACCCGACGTTGACGCCGCCGTGCCCTCTGCGGATCCGCGGCCACCGGCGTTTCCGCGCCCGTAGACCGTGTCCGCAAACTTCGCCGGCCTCCTCCCCTTCGACTGGTGCCCTCGGCTGGAGCAGGGGCGCATGGCAGCTGCAGAATCATCCTCATCCCCAACTCCGGCCGACGCAGCCTCTCCGGCGGAGTCCGCCGCCCTCTGCTGCTCCAAAACTGTCGCCGGCCTCCGTGTGCCACAATGTGAGCTCCTTCCTCCCTCCGTTCCCCTCCGGCACTGCGTTTTCTCCCCGTAGCGAGCCCACAGCTCTGCCGCACTCTGGTCGCCGCCGGCACATGCGCAGTGGCTGCGTTAGGCCTCCGTAGGGTAAACCAGTGTCTCCGCCGTCTCTCTGGAGAACCCTGGATGCGCTCGCGCTTGCTAACTCCGTTGAAACGGGGCTGTGGCCTTGTGCCCGAGCTCACCCGTAGCTCACCGCCGGCACGGGTCGCCGCCGGCGCCCTTTCCGGCCTCCCCTGCTGCGGTCGATGCCACCAATCAACGCGGCATTCGAAGCCCGTTCGAACGCACTCACGCATGCCCGAAACCGAGCCCCGTAGCGCGATTCCGGCCAAGTCCGGCCATCGCCACCACGTTTTTGTAATCGCCGGCGTTCAGCCACCAGCCGGCCGATGTGGCAAGGCCAGGCCCACCTTTGGGTGGCTGACAGCGGGCCCCATGGGCCCCAGTTGACCCAGTTGACTGGGTCAACTACTGACTTGGCCGGCCCCAGCAGCTGACATGTGGGGTCCACCCCACTGTTTGACTAATTAAGCGTAATTAGATTAGTTAAGTTAATTAATTAAAATTAGTATAGTCACTGACAGTAGGCCCCACCTAACTAATTAGTCTGTTAGATTAAGTTAAAACGCTGTTAAACCTCCACAGTCACTGACAGGTGGGTCCCACCTGTCAGTTTGACCAGTCAGCTGGTCAGTTGACTGCTGACACAATGCTGACATCACTGCTGACGCAATAATCCTTTTCTGTTAGTTTAAATAATTTCAGAAAATGTTTAAAACTTTGAAAATTCATAGAAATTAAACCGTAGCTCGGATCGAAAAACTTTATATATGAAAGTTGCTTAGAACGACAAGACGAACCCAATTGTGCCATCTGTTTCCGTGTCAGGACCCTCTACGGAGGTGAACCCGCAACTTTTAGCCTGTTTCCGGTAGATGAATAGTGTATATATACCGGTTAATAAATCCAACTTTAATCCTAAAATAACTAATATGATTTAGACATGTTTTTAGGCAACCCTGCACTGCACGTTAGCATAGCATGCTCTGTGTTGCATATGTTTGCCTTGTATTTATCTGTTTCTTCCCCCTCTTCTCTCTCGGTAGACCATGCTACCGATGCAGTTCTCGAGACCGACGCAGCTCAGGAGCCTGACGACACCGTTGACGACCTTGCCTTTGCCGCCGAGCAACCAGGCAAGCACCCCCCCTTGAGCATGCCTATATCGCATATTCTCTTCTCTCGTGCTTGCATTAGAATTGCTGCTGCTACTGCTTTACCTATTCTGATGCATAGCCTGATTTTTGTAACCTGCTTTTGATGATTACCTGCTTATCCTAAACTGCTTAGAATAGGATGGTTAGAGACCCCAGTGACCCCACTTGTCCCGATTGCCCGCTGGATTATCAGAAGACTCGACAACCAGGCCCCAGCACCGCACATCACATTCCCTTTATCTGTACGACACTGCAGCGTTACTATCGAGTGCAGAGGGTGATACCTCGTCAGCACTTCCGATGTTAACTCTGTGGAGTAGTTACTCGGTCGTGGTCATCGAGGGTGATTCCTCCTTCACCACTCCCGATAACGACGCTGTCATGCAACACCTCAAGTGTGAACCTCGAGGGTGATTCCTCCTAAGTTCACCTTGACGGATACATCGAGTAGGAATCCAACGAGGTTGATACCTCGGATTCCCTGATGTTATGGACACACGGATACTTGGAATTTACAACTATTACTTGGAAAGGCGGGTCGACCCTGAGGGGTACCCGCGAGTGATGTGGAGACGGGTTGACCTGGAAGGTACCCGAGAGTTAAATACGAGGCGTGGTCGGGCATTCTTAGCCCTTGCCGCAAGTCCTCGAGACGGGGCGACGGGGTCACATCGATCATGAGTCTCTGCTCGTTACCGCACTACCAATACACTAACGATTTGGATATGTGATCTGAGTGGGCCTCTGGCCCGATAGCACTAACCATCACACAGGAATAGTTATGGGCACTCTGCATCGTATGCATCAGCCGAAAGCTCTGTCAGACGTCCAGTTCAGCATGGTGGGCCTGTCGGGCTAGTGCCATCCATGAAGAGGTGGTGCTCATCCCGGCTCGTCGCACAACGACCCGGAGTGCACAGGGCGATGGCCCAAGAACCCTGAGTGCTTAGGTTGTAGAACGGCGGGGACCTCTCTGCTGAGCTCTAGGTAGGGCTGTGGTGTGTCGTTTGGCCGAGGCTGGGCATGACCTAGAAAAGTGTGTCTGACCGGAGTTAAGCGAGCGTGGTGGGTAAGTTGGTGCACCCCTGCAGGGAAGAACTAATCTATGCACAGCCGGATCCTCGGTAACGGACGCTCGGAGTTGTATCCCGATCGATACAACTAGAACTGGATACTAGTGATGAGATATGGATAGTAGGGCTCTGGGATTGCTTTCTCGCAGGGAGTCGAGAAAGGATCTCTGGGCGAGGTTGATAACACTACTACTATGGCTCTGGGATTGCTTCCTCGCAGGGAGTCAAGAAAGGATCTCTGGGCGAGGTTGAGTACACTACTACTACTTTACATCATGCTGATCTACCCTCTTCTAATGCTGCAAGACCACTGAATATGCTTGAAGATGCTAGTCTTCGATAGGACTAGGCCTTCTCTCTATTTCTGGCATTTCTGCAGCCCAGTCCACATATATAGCCTTTCTTTGATATTGTTGCATATGTAGTGTAGATCCTTGCTTGCTGAGTACTTCGGATGAGTACTCACGGTTGCTTTGCTTCCTCTTTTTCCCCATATCCATTTGATGCGACCAGATGACGGAGCCCAGGAGACGGCTGCCCCCGTCGACGACCACCACTACTACCCCGAGGATGGCTACTACTACGAGTTGGCTGACGACCAGGAGTGGGTTCGGAGGGTCCTAGGCAGGAGGCCTGCGCCTTTTCGATCGTAGTGTTTTGTTTTGCCTCGCCTTCTTAAGGCCTTTCTGTTTTATCTTTTATATATGTACTCAGATATCTGATGCTTCCGCTGACACTTGTATGCGAGCTTATGTATTCGAGCCCTCGAGGCCCCTGGCTTGTAATATAAAGCTTGTATGACTTTATTTATGTTTTAGAGTTGTGTTGTGATATCTTTAAGTGAGTCCTTAGGCTTGATCGTGTGCATTTACGTGTATGATTAGTGCACGATTAAGCCGGGGCGTCACTAGATGCAGGCAGGAGTCGGTCTACTAATCTTGGACGTGATGCCTATATACATGATCATTGCCTTGGATATCGTCATAATTATTTGCTTTTCTATCAATTGCCCAATAGTAATTTGTTTACCCACCGTATGCTATTTTCTCAAGAGAAGCCTCTAGAGAAACCTAGGGCCCCGGGTCTATTTTCTATCATATTGCTTCAGATCTATTTATCCAAAAACCCAAAAATACCTTGCTGCACTTTTTATTTATTTATTTTATTTTGTGTTTTCATCAGATCTATTTATCCAATCTTATACTATTTAATCTATCTCAATACCGAGGAGGGATTAACAACCCCTCTTACGCGTTGGGTTGCAAGTTTTTGTTATTTGTGTGAAGGTACTGCTTACATAGTTTGGTGGATCCTCCTACTGGATTGATACCTTGGTTTCATAACTGAGGGAAATACTTAGTGTTGCTATGCTGCATCATCCTCTCCTCTTCGGGGAAAATACCAACGCAGATACAAGCAATCAGGAAAGAATTTCTGGCGCCGTTGCCGGGGAGGATCACGTCCAGATCTATCAAGTACCCAATCACAAATCTCATCTCCTTGCAATTACTTTATTTGTCATTTGCCTTTTGTTTTCATCTCCCCAACTTCTAAAACTTTTTTGCAAAAATACAAAAATATTTATCGTTTGCCTTTTTGCTTGTTTGCTATCTCTTCTTGTGTTACCATGTGCCTTTTATTTGCTTGCATCTTCGCTTGCTAAAAATCTATTGATATGAATCCTCATTCACTTGTTAATCTTTTTAAAAGATCCAATTATGATGAACCAATTGCTAGTGATGTGAGTGCACTAGATTATCTTTATGAAGTTTTGCTTGAAAATCGTGAATCTGAAAATTGTGATGAAGTGTTAGAGGAAGAAATTTATAAAGTGATTTATGATAGCTCCTTGAAAGAAAAGCATGATTGCAATTATGTCACTATAAACTCTATTAATGTCAATTGTGTTAATGATATGCAAAACCCCAAGCTTGGGGATGATGATTTTGCTATGTCCACTACTTATTATAATGATCATAATTGGGGTGATGCTTCTTATGATCTTGAAAATTTATTTAAGCCTTATGATTAATATGATGTTGATAATAATGTTTGCAATAATATTGAAAGTGGGTTTGGAAGAGCGTCAACTTTAGGGAAAAATAATCCCACATATTTGGAGTGTTCAATCTAATGAAATTTTTGATGAAAGTGTGTTTGGAGAGGTTATGACTTTAGTTGATGATAATCCCACTATCTTGGAAGACTATAAAACTTCTAAGCATGTGGATCATGGAGAATTTTTTTTATGATAGCTATATTGTTGAATTTGATTATGATCCTACATGTAATTATTATGAGAGAGGAAAATTTGGTTGTCGAAATCTTCATGTTACTAAATTACCTCTCTTCATGTTGAGATTGTTATTGTTTCTTTCTTCTTGCTTGCATATGCTAGATATTTCGTGTCTTGATAATTTGTTTGCTTATAAAATGCCTATGCATAGGAAGTATGTTAGGCTTAAACTTGACATTCACATATTATATGATGCTCTCTTTTCTTCTTCAAATCTTGCCTTTCATGCGAACATCATTAAAATTATCAATGCCTAGCTAGGGGCATAAAACTATAGCGATTTTTGGGAGGCAACCCAATGAATAAAATAAAAAATTTCTCTTTTTATTTCTATTCCTGTGTGTTTACACAATTATGCTACAGTTATGATTGTGTTTTTATGTTTTAGTTAGTGTTAGTGCCAAGTAAAGCCTTTGGGATCATGTTGGGTGATACTTGATTTGATCTTGTTGAAAAACAGAAACTTTTGCGTCCAGTAGCAGAATTTTTTAAAATCACAGAAGCGACAAAAAATTCTGAAGTTTTTACACAAGATTGATGTACAAATTGCCTACGTTGTCCTAATTGTTCAGAATTTTAAGGAGTTACAGAAGTATGGTCAAAGTCAAGATTACTACAGACTATTCTGTTTTTGACAGATTCTGTTTTCGTTGCATTGCGTGCTTATTTTGATTTTTTTAGAGAAGGAGGATCACCCCCAGCCTCTGCATCTGAGCGATTGATAACCCACAAGTATAGGGGATCGCAACAGTTTTCGAGGGTAGAGTATTCAACCCAAATTTATTGATTCGACACAAGGGGAGCCAAAGAATATTCTCAAGTATTAGTAGCTGAGTTGTCAATTCAACCACACCTGAAAGACTTAATATCTGCAGCAAAGTATTTAGTAGCAAAGTAGTATGGAAGTAACGGTAACGGTGGCAAAAGTAACAGGAGCAATTTTGTAGCAATCGTAACAGTGGCAACGGAAAAGTAACTTAGCAAAGATCAATATGTGAAAAGCTCGTAGGCAACGGATCAATGATGAATAATTATGTCGGATGGCATTCATCATGAAACAGTTATAACATAGGGTGACACGGAACTAGCTCTAATTCATCAATATAATGTAGGCATGTATTCTGAATATAGTCATACGTGCTTACGGAAAAGAACTTGCATGACATCTTTTGTCCTACCCTCCTGTGGTAGCGGGGTCCTATTGGAAACTAAGAGATATTAAGTCCTCCTTTTAATAGAGAACCGGACCAAAGCATTAGCACTTAGTGAATACATGAACTCCTCAAACTACGGTCATCACCGGGAAGTGTCCCGACTATTGTCACTCTGGGGTTGCCAGATCATAACACATAGTAGGTGACTATAACTTGCAAGATAGGATCAAGAACGCAAATATATTCATGGAAACATAAAGGGTTCAGATCTGAAATCATGGCACTCAGGCCCTAGTGACAAGCATTAAGCATAGCAAAGTCATAGCAACATCAATCTTAGAACATAGTGGATACTAGGGATCAAACCCTAACAAAACTAACTCGATTACATGGTAAATCTCATCCAACCCATCATTGTCCAGCAAGCCTATGATGGGATTACTCACGCACGGCGGTGAGCATCATGAAATTGGTGATGGAGGATGGTTGATGATGATGACGGAGATGATTTCCCCTCTCCGGAGCCCCAAATGGACTCTACAGATCTCGTCTACCGAGGAAGAACAGGAGGTGGCGGCGGCTCCGTATCATAAAACGCGATGAATCCTTCTCTCTGATTTTTTTCTCCCCGAACATGAATATATGGAGTTGGAGTTGAGGTCGTGGAGGTCCAGGGGGCCCACAAGGACAGAGGGCGCGCCCTGGGGGGTGGGCGCACCCCCAACCCTTGTGGACAGGGTGTGGACCCCCTTCAGTTGATTCTTTCGCCAATATTTTTTATTTATTCCAAAACTAATCTCCGTGAAGTTTCAGGTCATTCCGAGAACTTTTATTTCTGCACAAAAATAACACCATGGCAATTCTGCTGAAAACAGCGTCAGTCCGGGTTAGTTCCATTCAAATCATGCAAATTAGAGTCCAAAACAAGGGCAAAAGTGTTTGGAAAAGTAGATACGATGGAGACGTATCAACTCCCCCAAGCTTAACCCATTGTTTGTCCTCAAGCAATTCAGTTGACAAACTGAAAGTGATAAAGAAAAACTTTTACAAACTCTGTTTGATCTTGTTGTTGCAAATATGTATAGCCAGCATTCAGGTTTTCAGCAAAGATTATGAACAAACCACATTCACAATAACATTTAGGTCTCACATTTACTCATATCAATGGCATAATCAACTAGCGAGCAATAATAATAAATCTCAGATGACAACACTTTTTCAAAACAGTCATGATATGATATAACAAGATGGTATCTCGCTAGCCCTTTCTGAGACCGCAAAACACAAATGCAGAGCACCCCTGAAGATCAAGGACTGACTAGACATTGTAATTCATGGTAAAAGAGATCCAGTCACAGTCATACTCAATATCAATTAATAGCAAAGCATACAAATGACAGTGGTGCTCTCTAACTGGTGCTTTTTATAAGAGAATGATGACTCAACATAAAAGTAAATAGATAGGCCCTTCGCAGAGGGAAGCAGGGATTTGCAGAGGTGTAGAGCTCGAGTTTTTAAAACAGAGATGAATATAATTTTGAGCGGTATGCTTTCATTGTCAACATAACAACCAAGAGATCTCAATATCTTCCATGCTACATACATTATAGGTGGTTCCCAAATAGAATGGTAAAGTTTTTTTTACTCCCCCTCAACCAACAAGCACACTCCACGGCTGGTCTGAAACAACGGGTACCGTCCATACAAGCAACATTCCTGGGGGAGTTTTGTTTTAATTTATTTTGATTTGATTTGAGCATGGGACTGGGCATCCCGATTACCAGCCTTTTCTCGTGAATGATGAGTGGAGTCCACTCATAGCGAGAATAACCCACCTAGCATGGAAGATACTGACAGCCCCCAGTCGCTACATGAGTGATTCGGGCATAAAAAACAGATTATCATTTGAAGGTTCAGAGTTTGGCACATGCAAATTTACTTGGAACGGCAGGTAAATACCGCATATAGGAAGGTATGGTGGACTCATATGGAATAACTTTGGGTTTATGGAAGTGGATGCACAAGCAGTATTCCCGCTTAGTACAAGTGAAGGCTAGAAAAAGACTGGGGAGCGACCAACTAGAGAGCGACAACAGTCATAAACATGCATTGAGATTAACCAACATTGAATGCAAGCATGAGTAGGATATAAATCACCATGAACATAAATATCGTGGAGGCTATGTTGATCTTGTTTCAACTACATGCGTGAACATGTGCCAAGTCAAGCCACTCGAATCATTCAAAGGAGGATACCATCCTATCATACTACATCACAACCATTTTAAAAGCATGTTGGCACACAAGGTAAACCATTATAAACCCCCTAGCTAATTAAGCATGGCATGAGTAACTATAATCTCTAATTGTCATTGCAAACATGTTTCATTCATAATAGGTTGAATCAAGAACGATGAACTAATCATATTTACAAAAACTAGATAGGTCGAGTTCATACCAGCTTTTCCTCATCTCAATCATTTCATCATATATCGTCATTATTGCCTTTCACTTGCACGACCGAACGATGTGAATAATAATAATAGTGCACGTGCATTGGACTAAGCTGGAATCTGCAAACATTTATTCAAAGGAGAAGACAAGGTAATATAGGCTCTTTGTTAGATCAACAATAATGCAAATGATAGCCACTCAACATTTTCATCGTGGTCTTCTCCTCTCGACCCCCAAAGAAAAGAAAAGAATTTCAAAGAAACACACTGAAATGTTTTTGGAGTTTTTGTTTTTCTGAAGAAAGTAAAACAAGAACGAGAAAAATTATCTACACGGGAAAGCTCCCAACAAGTAAAAGAAGAACGAGAAATCTTTTAAGTTTTCTTTAATACTACAACTAAGCACGGAAAGTAAACTACGCTACAACTAATTTTTTTTTGTTTTTCTCAAAGGTTTTCAAACACACAAGAAGAAAGCGGGAAAAAGAAATAGACTAACATGGATAATACAATGAAAAAGTATGAACACCGACAACTAGAATGAGTGTGTGAACATGAATGTAATGTCGGTGAGAAATACGTACTCCCCCAAGCTTAGGATTTTGGCCTAAGTTGGTCTAAGCCCATGGATCAAAGTAGCCCTCATCGGTGTACTGAGGAGGATCCTGGGGGTTCCACTGGTTAGCGAGCTCCTGTGGCTCCCATTGATAAATAGACTCCTGATATGGATCAGGTGATGGCTCTGGCTCAGGAACTGGAGATCGCGTCCCCTCCCAGTATGCGTAAATGTCCGCGGGCATGATGAAGTACCTGCCTGAATGAATATCGAACAAAGAAGGTACAAGCAAGGTAATAATCTGAAAAGTATCCTTGCTAAATATCAAGTTATAAATAAGTCTCTTTTCCTCATCATAGCGAATAAACTTATGTGCTACCATGCTGTCATAATCTAAGTATATAGTGGGTAGCAGTTTCTCCTCTTTCTCATTATGCCTAATGGGTATCTCAAAGCGTCTAGCAAGTCGAGAGGCGAAGATACCTCCGAAAGTAGGACCCTTAGTACGGTTGAGACTCAACCGTCTAGCAACCATAGCGCCTAAACTGAAAGTTTTATCGTGAAGTAAAGCATGGCGTAAAATGGCAAGGTCAGGAGCACTAAGGCCTCCACTCTTCCCGTGACCAATTAAACATCTCCCAGCAAATAATGAGTAGTAGCGCAAAACAGGAAAATGTAAACTAGCTACTCTCGCTTTCGACACCTTTCTCCTTTCCCCTACGGTAACTTCATTAATAAAATCTTCCACATCACTAGGACGTGGTTCCTCGACGCTACCCTCATAAGGTAATTTACAAACCTCACAAAAGTCATAAAACGTCATCTCCTTATGCTCGTCATATAAGTGAAACTCTACCGTGGGTGGTGATCTCCTAGCATGAAAATGAAAATTTTGCACGAAAGTATTAGTGAGTAGGAGATACTGATCACACTGGTCGTGGAGAAAGTCGGTGATGCCTGCATTCTCAGCCAAATAATAGAAATCCTCATAAATTCTAGCCGCTTCCAAGAATGCATCACATGGCCATTCACACGGCCGAATCTCCGTGGCACGAGGAAGATTGTACTTGGGGTTTTCCTTCTCCTGATTTTCTTTTTCCTTCGAACCCCGGCTCGAAGAGCCTCTCAACAATCTCCTCATCATTTTCTTCCTCTGAAAATTTTCCGAAATTTTTAGTAACTCAAAATAAAAGTGAACCAAACTCAACAAAACTAATAGCAACTACTCCTACAAGTGCCTAGAGGCTATATCATGCATCAAAACTACTTTGGACCATATAAATTTGACATGCAAGCTCAAGAACAGGGTCACTACAGCAGCAAATATTTGCAATATATAAAGCACTAGAACAAAAACTAATTGGACCATTGGAGGAGTCACATACCGAAGAACAATCCCCCAAACAGTTTTGCAAATGGAGCTTTACACAAGGAGATCGAAAATGGCAGCAAAATGAGCTAGAACACGGGTTTGAGCACTATGCTGATTTTTCTGGAGGAAGACGAAGTGGATGGGTGCTGGAATAAGTGAAGGGGGGCCACGTGGGACCCACAAGACTGGGGGGCGCGCCCAGGGGGGTAGGGCGCGCCCTCCGTCCTTGTGGACAGGTGGTGGGTCCCCCTGGTGTGTTCTCAGTGCCAGAAATTCTCAAATATTCTATAAAAAATCATACTAAATTTTCAGGGCATTTGGAGAACTTTTATTTTTGGGTCATTTTTTATTTCACGGATAATTCAGAAAACAGACAGAAAATACTATTTTTGCTTTATTCATTCTAAATAACAGAAAGTAAAAAGTAGGTACAGAAAGTTGTGCCTTCTAAATTCATCCATCTCATGCCCATCAAAAGGAATCTGTTAACAAGGTTGATCAAGTCTTATTAACAAACTTCTTCCAAATGACATGAAACCAGAGAATTTTCAAATAACACTAGGTTACCTCAACGGGGATATGCATGTCCCCAACAATAAGAATATCATATTTCTTTTTTACAGTAGGAAGAGGGAATTCAAAACCTCCAATAGTAATAGTTGAAATTTTTCCAATAGAATTGATATTATGAACTTGAGGTTGTTTCTTCGGAAAGTGTACCGTATGCTCATTACCATTAACATGAAAAGTGACATGGCCTTTGTTGCAATCAATAACAGACCCTGCAGTATTCAAAAAGGGTCTACCAAGGATGATCGACATACTGTCGTCCTCGGGAATATCAAGAATAACAAAGTCCGTTAAGATAGTAACGTTTGCAACCACAACAGGCACATCCTCACAAATACCGATGGGTATAGTAGTTGATTTATTAGCCATTTGCAAAGAGATTTCAGTAGGTGTCAACTTTTTCAATTCAAGTCTAAGATATAAAGAGAAAGGCATAACACTAACACCGGCTACAAGATCACATAAAGCAGTTTTAACATAGTTTCTTTTAATGGAGCATGGTATAGTTGGTACTCCTGGATCCCCAAGTTTCTTTGGTATTCCACCCTTAAAAGTGTAATTAGCAAGCATGGTGGAAATTTCAGCCTCCGGTGTCTTTCTTTTATTTGTAACAATATCTTTCATATACTTAGCATAAGGAGGCATTTTAAGCATATCAGTTAAACGCATACGCAAAAAGATAGGTCTAATCATTTCAGCAAAGTGCTCAAAATCCTCATCATCCTTTTTCTTGGATGGCTTAGGAGGAAAGGGCATGGGTTTCTGAACCCATGGTTCTCTTTCTCTACCATGTTTTCTAGCAACAAAGTCTCTCTTATCATAATGTTGATTCTTTGATTGTGGGTTATCAAGATCAACAGCAGGTTCAATCTCTACATCATTATCATTACTAGGTTGAGCATCAACATGAACATCATCATTAACATTATCACTAGGTTCATGTTCATCACCAGATTGTGTCTCAGCATCAGAAATAGAAATATCATTTGGATTCTCAGGTGTGTCTATGACAGGTTCACTAGAAGTATGCAAAGTCCTATCAGTTTTCTTTTTCTTTTTATTAATAGGACTAGATGCATCAGTATTAATTCTCTGAGAATCTTGCTCAACTCTCTTAGGATGGCCCTGAGGATACAAAGGTTCCTGAGTCATTTTACTACCTCTAGTCATAACCCTAACATCATTATCATTGTTCTTATTATTCAACTCATTAAGCAAATCATCCTGTGCTTTAAGTACTTGTTCTACTTGAGTTGTAACCATGGAAGCATGTTTACTAATAAGCTTAAGATCATTAACAGTTCTACTCATATAATTACCCAAGTGGTCAAGCATGTAAGCATTACATTTCAATTGTCTACTAACATAAGCATTGAAATTTTCTTGTTTAACAATAAAATTATCAAACTCATCCAAGCATTGACTAGCAGACTTATTATGAGGAATATCACCTTCATCAAATCTATAAAGAGAATTTACCTCTACTACCTGTGTCGGGTTATCAAGACCATGTATTTCTTCAATAGGCGGTAGATTCTTAACATCTTCAGCTTTAATACCTTTTTCTTTCATAGATTTCTTTGCCTCTTGCATATCTTCAGGACTGAGAAATAGAATACCTCTTTTCTTCTTAGTTGGCTTAGGAGTTGGTTTAGGAAGTGTCCAATCATTATCATTACTCAATATATTATTCAATAGCAATTCAGCTTGCTCAACAGTTCGTTCCCTGAAAATACAACCAGCACAACTATCTAGGTGGTCCCTAGAAGCATCGGTTAGTCCATTATAAAAGATATCAAGTATTTCATTTTTCTTGAGAGGATGATCAGGCAAAGCATTAAGTAATTAGACAAGCCTCCCCCAAGCTTGTGGGAGACTCTCTCTTTCATATTGCACAAAGTAAAATATTTCCTGTAAGGCAGCTTGTTTCTTATGAGCAGGGAAATATTTTTGAGGGAAGTAATAAATCATATCCTGGGGACTACGCACACAACCAGGAGCAAGAGAATTAAACCATAACTTAGCATCACCCTTTAACAAGAAAGGAAACAATTTAAGAATATAATAGTTGCGAATTTTTTCCTCATGAGCAAATAGGGTGGCTATATCATTCAGTTTAGTAAGATGTGCCACAACTGTTTCAGATTCATAACCATAGAAAGGATCAGATTCAATCAAAGTAATTAACTCAGGATCGATAGAGAATTCATAATCCTTATCAGTAACAAAGATAGGTGAAGTAGCAAAATTGGGATCATATTTCATTCTAGCATTCAAGGATTTTTCTTTCAGCTTAGCTAGCAATTTCTTAAGATCTTCTCTATCATTGCAAGCAAGAAAGTCTCTAGCAGTTTTTTCATCCATAATATAACCCTCAGGTAGAATAGGCAATTCATATCTAGGGGGAGAATCATAATCTTCAGTTTCAATAATATCATCAGTTTCAGCAATTTCATTTTCTCTAACCCTAGCAAGTTGTTCATCAAGAAATTCACCTAGTGGCACAGTATTATCAAGCAAAGCAGTAGTATCATCATGCATAGCAGAAGTTGCATCATCAATTACTTGCGACATATCAGAATCAATAGCAGGTGTAGGTGTCGCAAGTTTACTCAAAACAGAAGGTGAATCAAGTGCAGAGCTAGATGGCAGTTCCTTACCTCCCCTCGTAGTTGAGGGAAAAATATTGGTTCTAGTATCTTTCAAATTCCTCTTAGTGATCAACAGATATAAATCCCAAGTGACTCAGAGAATAGAGCTATGCTCCCCGGCAACGGCGCTAGAAAAAGGTCTTGATAACCCACAAGTATAGGGGATCGCAACAGTTTTCGAGGGTAGAGTATTCAACCCAAATTTATTGATTCGACAGAAGGGGAGCCAAAGAATATTCTCAAGTATTAGCAGCTGAGTTGCCAATTCAACCACACCTGAAATACTTAATATCTGCAGCAAAGTATTTAGTAGCAAAGTAGTATGGAAGTAACGGTAACAGTGGCAAAAGTAACAGTAGCAATTTTGTAGCAATCGTAACAGTGGCAACGGAAAAGTAACTTAGCAAAGATCAATATGTGAAAAGCTCGTAGGCAACGGATCAATGATGGATAATTATGTTGGATGGCATTCATCATGCAACAGTTATAACATAGGGTGACACAGAACTAGCTCCAATTCATCAATATAATGTAGGCATGTATTCCGAATATAGTCATACGTGCTTATGGAAAAGAACTTGCATGACATCTTTTGTCCTACCCTACCGTGGCAGCGGGGTCCTATTGGAAACTAAGGGATATTAAGGCCTCCTTTTAATAGAGAACCGGACCAAAGCATTAGCACTTAGTGAATACATGAACTCCTCAAACTACGGTCATCATCGGGAAGTGTCCCGATTATTGTCACTCCGGGGTTGCCGGATCATAACATGTAGTAGGTGACTATAACTTGCAAGATAGGATCAAGAACACAAATATATTCATGGAAACATAAAGGGTTCAGATCTGAAATCATGGCACCCGGGCCCTAGTGACAAGCATTAAGCATAGCAAAGTCCTAGCAACATCAATCTTAGAACATAGTGGATACTAGGGATCAAACCCTAACAAAACTAACTCGATTACATGGTAAATCTCATCCAACCCATCACCGTCCAGCAAGCCTACGATGGGATTACTCACGCACGGCGGTGAGCATCATGAAATTGGTGATGGACGATCGTTGATGATGACGACGGCGATGATTTCCCCTCTCCAGAGCCCCAAACGGACTCCAGATCTGGTCTCCCGAGGAAGAACAGGAGGTGGCGGCGGCTCCGTATCGTAAAACACGATGAATCCTTCTCTCTGATTTTTTTCTCCCCGAACGTGAATATATGGAGTTGGAGTTGAGGTCGGTGGAGGTCCAGGGGGCCCACAAGGACAGAGGGCGCGCCCCCCACCCTTGTGGACTGGGTGTGGGCCCCCTTCAGTTGATTCTTTCGCCAATATTTTTTATTTATTCCAAAACTGATCTCTGTGAAGTTTCAGGTCATTCCGAGAACTTTTATTTCTGCACAAAAATAACACCATGGCAATTCTGCTGAAAATAGCATCAGTCCGGGTTAGTTCCATTCAAATCATGCAAATTAGAGTCCAAAACAAGGGCAAAAGAGTTTGGAAAAGTAGATACGATGGAGACGTATCACCACGCGTTGCTTGGAACTGCACCAGCTTACCGCGCCCCCATTTAGAATATATACGTATCCGGTTTGAGACTTAGAGTCATCCGGATCAGTGTCAAAGCTTGCATCAACGTAACCCTTTACGACGAGCTCTTGTTCACCTCCATAGACGAGAAACATTTCCTTAGTCCTTTTCAGGTACTTAAGGATATTCTTCACCGCTGTCCAGTGATCCATTCCTGGATTACTTTGAAACCTTCCGGCCATACTTATGGCAAGGCTGACATCTGGTCTTGTGCACAACATCGCATACATGATAGAGCCTATGGCAGAAGCATAGGGGATGACACTCATCCTTTCTCTATCCTCTGTAGTCGCTGGGCATTGAGTCTGACTCAACTTCACACCTTGCAAAACAGGCAAGAACCCCTTCTTGGACTAATCCATTTTGAACTTCTTCAAAATCTTATCAAGGTATGTGCTTTGTGAAAGTTCTATTAAGCGTCTCGATCTATCTCTATAGATCTTGATGCCTAATATGAAAGTAGCTTCTCCTAGGTCCTTCATTGAAAAACTCTTGTTCAAATATTCCTTCACATTTTCCAAAAGTTCTATATTGTTTCCAATCAACAATATGTCATCCACATATAATATTAGAAATGCTATAGAGCTCCCACTCACTTTCTTGTAAATACAAGATTCTCCAAAAACTGGTATAAAACCAAACACTTTGATCACCTCATCAAAGCGAAGATTCCAACTCCGAGATGCTTGCACCAGTCCATAACTGGATTGCTGGAGTTTGCACACTTTGTCAGCATTCTCTGGATCGACAAAACCTTCCGGTTGCATCATATACAACTCTTCCTTAAGGAAACCGTTAAGGAACACTGTTTTGACATCCATCTGCCAGATTTCATAATCGAAAAATGCAGCTATTGCTAACATGATTCTGACGGACTTAAGCATCGCTACGGGTGAGAAAGTCTCATCGTAGTCAACTCCTTGAACTTGTGAAAACCCCTCTGCCATAAGTCGAGCTTTATAGACGGTGACGTTACCGTCCGCATCCATCTTGTTCTTGAAGATCCATTTATTCTGGATGGCCTTTCACCCTTCAGGTAATACTTCCAAAGTCCATACTTTGTTTTCATACATGGATCCCATTTCGGATTTCATGGCCTCTAACCATTTGTCGGAATCCAGGCCCACCATCGCTTCTCCATAGCTCGTAGGTTCACCGTTGTCCAACAACATGACCTCTAAGACAGGGTTACCGCACCACTCAGGAGCTGTACATACCCTTGTCGACCGACGAGGTTTGATAGTAACTTGATCCGAAGCTTCATGATCATCATCATTAGCTTCCTCTTCAACTGACACAGGTGCCACAGAAACATCTTTTTGTGGACAGGGTGTGGGCCCCCTTCAGTTGATTCTTTTGCCAATATTTTTTATTTATTCCAAAACTGATCTCCGTGAAGTTTCAGGTCATTCCGAGAACTTTTATTTCTGCACAAAAATAACACCATGGCAATTCTGCTGAAAACAGCGTCAGTCCGGGTTAGTTCCATTCAAATCATGCAAATTAGAGTCCAAAACAAGGGCAAAAGAGTTTCGAAAAGTAGATACGATGGATACGTATCAGCGATGCATGCAGCCATTTTATTAATTATTCACAAAAGACCTTACAAAGAAATACAACAATAAGTCCGAAGCCACCGTCTAGGCGACAACTGTCGCTACTCCTATCCAGCTGATGAAGGGATGCTGATAGTCCGGGCCTAATACCACAGACCTCGCAGACAAGCCTAACATCTAAGACCTGAGGCCCCAACCAAGCCACTTGTCGGGTATGGGCACACACCGGTCCGACGCGCTCTCAGATGCCGCCGCCGCCAACTGCCACTACTCCATCTTCAGAGCTGCACTGACACATCATCCTTGCCCGGTCTAGCTGCCATCAACGCCACCACGGCGCCCAACGGCACCACCACCCTGAACGCGAACTGCTGAGCACGTCGCGGTCTCCGCAGGTACACCTCAGCACCTGCCGCCAAGTACCACCAGCCGACACAGCTTGAAGTCTCTGAAAGATCTGTTGTGCGTAGCACCTGCCGACCAGGCATGACAAAGCGTAGCACCTGTCGGTCAGGCATGACTTGACATCTCCACCGAAGCTCCATACAAGATGAAGCCGCTCCACCTCCTGCCTCTGACCACCAGCACTGCTCCACAAACGATGCTCCCAAGAGAGAAACGCCACCGCAGTGCCGCCATTGTCCGATCTGGAAGACCAGATCCTAGGGTTTCCCCCAGGGCAGTATGAGTGGGTTGACATAAGTCACACAACGATGCCTTCATCAAGGTAACGACGTAGATCTCCGCCATCACCCGCCGTCGGCTTGGTTTTCACCGGCAACTATGTCTCCCCGACTCGCAGCCAGTACCGGATCACGGATCCGGAGATCCGGACACCCAGCCTCAGGCAGACCACCTCTGACGGAAGAGATGACCACCACCGTCGGTCACATCGGTCAGAACAGATCTGTACGGAGATGCCGCCGACGAGACCACCAGGCCCTCCACGCCGCCCCCGCCGATCTGAAGGCAGTTTGCACGCCATCGCAGCCTAGCTGTCCGCTGCCGCCGACCGCAGCTACCGCCCTAAAAGGCCGGCCGCTGCGCCCGCAGCCACGCCGCCTTAGGAGGCTAGGCCGCCCGCCGCGCCTAGCCGCCGCCGTCCGAGGACGGGCCGGCCACCTGCCACCTGCCGCAGCGATCCATCGCACCGCAGTACCCAGATCAGCCGCGCCACCACACGCCTAGGGGTCCCGCCCCAACCCAGGGACGCGTGAGAGAGGAGATCCCCCGCCACCGCCGTCGGCCCCCGGGCTTAGCCCGGCGGCGTCCTCCAGCGGCGGTGGAGGGAGAGGAGGAGGGAGTTCTTGGCGGCGGCTAGGTTTCTCGGAGTCGCCCGAGTCGCCGTAGGGGGAGGGCCACGCGAGCGAGCGTTTGTTCTCCCGTCCAGGTAGGTCAAAAAAATTGGGGGAGAATTTCACTTCCCGGCCTTTGCACCAACTAGGGATGCATACAGCCATTTTAGTATGAGTACCAAGATAAACATGGTCCTCTGAATTTTTTAAATGAGTATCAAGATATTTCTTGTTGAGAGGTTCCATCACACACCAAGCTTGATCCTCAATAAATGGGGGAAAACCCCTTTGCATCACCTTTCAATTCTAGGAATTGAACTCGGGTCGCTAGGCTACACAACCGCATGTCCAACCACAGAGCCAAGGCTCTCTTTGCAGATCTCACGAAGGTTTTTGTTTAGGGTCGCAAGGCTCTCTCTGCACCAACCAGGGATGCATACATCCATTTTAGTATGAATACCAAGATAAACATGGCCCTCAGAATTTTTTAAATGAGTATCAAGATATTTCTTGATGAGAGGTTCCACCACACACCAAGCTTGATCCTCAATAAATGGGGGAAAACCCATGTGCATCACCTGTCAATTCTAGGAATTGAACTCGGGTCGCTAGGCTGCACAACCGCGTGCTTATTTTGATGAATCTGTGGACTATATCGGGGGGTATAAGCCATGGTAAAGTTAGAATATAGTAGGTATAATGCAATAATAAAATATGTATGGGTTTGCAACAGTACTTAGAGTGGTGATTTGCTTTATTATACTAACGGATCTCACGAAGGTTTTTGTTTAGGGTTCTAGCTGATTTCTAAAAGATAGAGGAGTAAACCACTGAGTAAAGTTTTTTTTATGGGGTAAATGGAGTTTATTTTGCAAGGTAATAGTGTTACAATCAAGAAAACCCTATACCCTAAGTAAATGCTCCCAAGTTGCAAAATGAAAATGTTACTATTTATAAAATATATGCTCCCAAGTTGGCACAATATCACCCAGACACACCAAAATGAAAAGGAAAAATAAACCATAAACCCTAAAGCCCTAAACCCCAACACAAAATCATTAGTCCCGGTTGATGTCACCAACCGGGACTACAGGTCCTCGAGCCCCCGGCACTAGCTCGCGGCCACATGGAAGGGCCTTAGTCCCGGTTGGTGTCACCAACCGGGACTAAAGGTACTCCAGCCCCCGGCGCGCGCTCGCGGCCACGTGGAGGGACTTTAGTCCCGGGTCGTTGCCAACCGGGACTAAAGGTTGTGGGCCTTTAGTCCCGATTTAGTTGTCCCGGTTGGTGACCCGGGACTAAAGGCCGTTTCCAACCGGGACTAAATCCCGTTTCTCTACTAGTGCTAGTTGATAATGGCAAGGAGTGGTTATTACATTTGCTTACCAGGTGTTAAGATGAGGTTCATGATATGGTGATCATGTTGGTCTGGCGTATTTGGCAGCTGCGGACATATTAGTCACATGGTAAGGAAGTTCCGCCAGTAGATGCTACGGTGGATTTCCTAGACAGCTACTACAAGTCCATCACACTCGCATGGCGTTTTAGCACAGACGAGATAATGAAAGGCAAAGTGGCAACTTCGGCTGAGAGGTCAGGTAACAGGGACGAAGCTAGAAAAAAATCTTGATGGGTTCATATCCATGGCAATGGGGTCATCTCCTATAAATTAACAGTGATTAAGTTAATGAAGGATTTAGTAATTTCATTGGGGTCAATTGACCCCAATGCCTACATGCCAGCTCCGTCCCTCTCAGGTATTGTGCATAAAACGTGCCCTCCTGCTGTTCCATGGCCGGCGCCCTTGCTAGGCACCGTAGCCCTCTCCGTTGATGGGTGCTTCCAGGACTCTGACGGTTTAGCTGCTGCTGGGATGGTACTCCGAGATGCTTCACCGCCATCACCCGCCGTCGGCTCGGTTTTCACCGGTAACTATGTCTTCCCGACTCGCAGCCAGTACTGGATCACGAATCCGGAGATCCGGACACCCAGCCTCAGGCCGACCACCTCTGACAGAAGAGATGACCACCACCGCCGGTCGCATATGTCAGAACAGATCTGACCGGAGATGCCGCCGACGAGACCACTAGGCCCTCCACGCCGCCGCCGCCGATCTGAAGGCAGTTTGCACGCCACCACAGCCTAGCTGGCCGCCGCCGCCGACCGCAGCCGCCGCCCAAAAAGGCCGACCGCTACGCCCGTAGCCACACTGCCGTCCGAGGCTAGGCCGCCCGCCGCGCCTAGCCACCGCCGTCCGAGGACGGGCCGGCCACCCGCCACCTACCGCAGTGATCCGTCGCACCGTAGTACCCAGATCAGCCGCGCCACCACACGCCTAGGGGTCCCGCCCCAACCCAGAGACGCGTGAGAGAGGAGATCCCCCGCCACCGCCGTCGGCCCCCGGGCTTAGCCCGGCGGCGTCCCCTAGCGGCGGCGGAGGGAGAGGAGGAGGGAGTTCTTGGCGGCGGCTAGGTTTCTCGGAGTCGCCCTAGTGGGAGGGCGACGTGAGCGAGCGTTTGTTTTCCCGTCGAGGTAGGTCAAAAAAATTGGGGGAGAATTTCACTTCCCGGCCTTTGCACCAACCAGGGATGCATACAACCATTTTAGTATGAGTACCAAGATAAATATGGTCCTCAGAATTATTTAAATGAGTATCAAGATATTTCTTGATGAGAGGTTCCACCACACACACCAAGCTTGATCCTCAATAAATGGGGGAAAACCCCTGTGCATCACCTGTCAATTCTAGGAATTGAACTCGAGTCACTAGGCTGCACAACCGCATGCCCAACCACTGAGCCAAGGCTCTCTTTGCAGATCTCACGAAGGATTTTGTTTAGGGTCGCAAGGCTCTCTCTGCACCAACCAGGGATGCATACATTCATTTTAGTATGAGTACCAAGATAAACATGACCCTCATAATTTTTTAAATGAGTATCAAGATATTTCTTGATGAGAGGTTCCACCACACACCAAGCTTGATCCTCAATAAATGGGGAAAACCCATGTGCATCACCTGTCAATTCTAGGAATTGAACTCGGGTCGCTAGACTACACAACCGCGTGCTTATTTTGATGAATCTATGGACTATATCGGGGGGTATAAGCCATGGTAAAGTTAGAATACAGTAGGTATGATGCAATAATAAAATATGAATGAGTTTGCAACAGTACTTAAAATGGTGATTTGCTTTATTATACTAATGGATCTCACGAAGTTTTTTGTTTAGGGTTCTAGCTGATTTCTAAAAGATAGAGGAGTAAACCACTGAGTAAAGTTTTTTTTATGGGGTAAACGGAGTTTATTTTGCAAGATAATAGTGTTACAATCAAGAAAACCCTAAACCCTAAGTAAATGCTCCCAAGTTGCAAAATGAAAACGTTACTATTTATAAAATATATGCTCCCAAGTTGGTACAATATCACCCAGACGCACCAAAATGAAAAGAAAAAATAAACCATAAACCCTAAAATCCTAAACCCTAATACAAAATCATTAGTCCCGGTTGATGTCACCAACCGGAACTACAGGTCCTTCAGCCCTCGGCGCTAGCTCGCGGCCACGTGGAAGGGCCTTAGTCCCGGTTGGTGTCACCAACCGGGACTAAAGATACTCCAGCCACCGGCGCGCGCTCGCGGCCGCGTGGAGGGATTTTAGTCCGGTGTTTACGTTTCCGGTTCAACGTCGCAGCCGGCCAGGAACTGGGCAGCCGGCCATTGAGTCGAGCAGGGCTGAGGCTGTGGTCCCCGTTGTAGGACCGTTGATTCCATACGAACTGTTCAATGTCAGCACGTTCGCCTACGTCCCGACAGTGTCCCCGGCTCCATTTAGCGCTCTATTTACGCACGTCTACGCACTAGCTTGTATGCTTCAACGGTTCATGTGTTAACTTTTTTTTTTTGCGGGTGGTTCATGTGTTAACTGTATATATCATCTGTAGTAGCACTTTATACCATTGTCTCTAACCAAGCCCCTATATCTGGGGATGAATTTGCTTCTACGTTTTGCCACTTGGTTGAAAAAGACCCTGCGGTAAACCGGTTCACAGCACGTGTATTAAATTGGGATGTGACCGTGTACAAAGGCTTGTGTGGCCGTATGTCCATCGCGTAAATTTTCTTAACGTGTTTGCTTCTCTACCGTGTGGTTTTAGCCATTCAAGTTCTATGTGGGTCATGCGTTGCGCTGACTTGCAACCTTGCTATCGTCCTCGGGGCCGTTTCGGCCGCTTCGTCTAGGCGTCCTGGTTTTTGTATACGGTGCCGCTTGCATGGGCTAATGTAGACGTGTCTAGGCGTTCTGCTTTTTGTAAACGGTGCCGCTTACATGGGCCAATCTAGACGTGCCGCTGTTGCAGTCTTCGTGTTTGATTTCGTTTCCTTTTGTCCATCCTTTTGTACGCTATAAATAGGTCCTTCTTCCTCGCGTATAAGCGTATTCCACTTCTTCTCACGCTCGCATCCTCACAGGTGTAGCTGTAGGCGCGCGGGCACGCGGGCCTTGAAGAGCCGCAGGAGGCCGGGGGAGCGACTGTCGCCGGCGTGTCGTGGGCGCTGCTGCAGCAGTACGCCTCCACCCCGAACGTCTCGCATGCGCTCCAGGTCCAAGCATGCCACCTTCATGTCGGCCACGACGACTCGGAGCTCCAGCGGGCACGGCCCGTTCAGGTCGGCGGGGTAGCCTGTTTGCTCGCAGTTTGCGTTCGGCGGCACGACCACCATCGGCATGTTGTAGCCGTCCAGGAGGCTCACGTTGTAGAAGTCGTCGGCCCCGCCGGAAGTTTGCATTAATCCGGCCAGTGTGGCCGGTGGTGCGGCGCCGCGGGTGGAGCACTCGACGGCGCCAGAGCCGCAGTCGTCGGTGGCGCGTCCGCATATGCGGCCGGACCAGCCATTCGTGATGGATACGGTGCGCGAGACTGGCCCGGGGAGAGCACGAAACCGATGGTGGGCGGCTGCGCGGCGGCCGCGTTGGTGAGGATGCCCGGTCACACGGTGTAGCTGCAGTTGTTCGTCACGGTGAGTGTCGCCGGCCGTGCTCTCAATTGTCCACTGAATACTGATTACCATAAGCTATACTAATAGTAACCGAAAATTTAGCAGCCCCAATATTGAGCAAGAAATATTTACATTGCGAGTGTCAACTGCAGGATGCTGAGCACAGGACGGCTGCATCCTGCTCGCTCTCTTGGCTGTGTCGTGACTAGGCTAGATGAGTGTGTGTTAGCTGATGGGTGCGCGTGAGCGCTAGGTCTATGTGTGTGCCGGTGCTTGATGCATGGTGGGTGCGGGTGCAGGTTGGTGTGCGTGCTCTAGAGCGGCCAAATCGAGGCGATATCTTCTCCCTCTACCTCTCTCATGCACGTCCCTCCTCAGCTCTTGGACAGACCATCGAAGACGCTCTGGCATATAGCCGACTACAATGGCCATATGGTTGGTGAGGATGCGGCAGGCTCCGAGGCGGCCACGACGGACATGCCCGAGCCGCTGTTCCACTGGTACGGTGTGTGCCCGAAGTGGTAATTTTATCTCTCTTTGCTGTGCAGAACACCCGTCCTTTCATATTGCCGTACTGGCCTACCCGGCCCACCGAGATCATCTTGCGCAGGGAGAAATGTTTGTTTTTTGCGAGGTGCAGGGAGAAAATGTTTACTTACTGATTAGTTGAGTGTCAAAGATGCTGTGCTGCACTGCAATGGTGCATGGATTTGTTGGTTTGTGATTCGCTTCTGCTGTTCGCATGTTTTTGGAGCCAAGCGGTCTTCTGCATGGGATTAGTTGTGATGTGACTACGTGCATGCCCTCTTGCATGCGATTTTTTTGGGACTGTTCCCCCGGCCGCTTTGCATGAACTTCTTTTTTTGCATTTGTGGCCACTACTGTGTTTGATGCGTGGGTATACCATTGATGTGTCACGTTCTGGTACTTTTTTGTCCTGTTGTGAGTGTCGTGCCGGTATTTTCCTGTGTTTACCGCCGAGCCATCCCATAATCTCTTGAGTCTCTCCCTCTTTTTCGAGAACTCGATCGAGTTCCGTTTACGGCTCATCACCGCCTTGCCCCTATATGCTTCTATAAGATGGCCCTCCTCCCCACCACCCACCCCCCGCCTCCACCCCAGCATTCGGTAACCTCCACTGCGAAGCTTGCTATCTCGCCATCCCCAAAAAAAATTTGCGCAAAATCTCGCCATGCCTGCCACACCTTCGCCGTCGCTTCCTGGAGCTCCGGTCGTGGTTGGGCACAAAAACCCCCGCACCGCACCGCTTCGGTCATTTCCTATGGCCATTATGGATGCAGAGGAGGCAATTCATTGTAGCATGGGCGGTGTCTACGTTATTTTAAGAGAAAAGTATGTTTTTGGTCCCTTAAATTTCCAGAAAGTATAGAATTGGTCCCTCAAATTTTTTTGGTATACATGTGGTCCCTCAAGTTTCAAAACCGGATAAGTTTAGTCCTAAACCAGATTTTGAGGGCGTTGACCGGGTCAAAACCACTGATGAACAGTAAATGCAATTTTTTTTTTCAAAAAATTCTGAAAATTTTTGGGGTTCAATATGCTTACATGCGCAAGGTGCGCCCAAATTTTCATGCTTTTTCGACACTCAAGGAACTCGTGGCAAAAAAAACAAAAATATCTGCCTGATGAATAGTAAATTCGAAAAAAAATCAAAACAAAATCAAAAAATTCTGAAATTTTTTGGGGTCCAATATGCTTACATGCGGAAGGCGCGATCAAAATTTCATGGTCTTTCGACACTCGAGGAGCTCGTGGCAAAAAAAAAATTCGCTCACAAAAAAAGCCATATAAGGTTTTTTTTGCCACGAGCTCCTCGAGTGTCGAAAGACCACGAAATTATGGTTGCACCTTCCGCATGTAAGCATATTAGACCCAAAAAAATTTCAGAATTTTTTGATTTTGTTTTAATTTATTTTCGAATTTACTATTCATCAGGATGATATTTTTGTTTTTTTTTGCCACGAGCTCCTCGAGTGTCGAAAGAGCACAAATATTTGGGCGCACCTTGCGCATGTAAGCATATTGAACCCCAAAAAATTTCAGATTTTTTAAAAGTTTTTTTTGAAAAAAATAATCGCATTTACTGTTCATCGGACGGTTTTGACCCGGTCAACGCCCTCAAAATCTGGTTTAGGACCAAACTTATCCGGTTTTCAAACTTGAGGGACCAAATGTATACCAAAAAATCTTGAGGCACCAAGTCTATACTTTCTGGGAACTTGAGGGACCAAAAACATACTTTTCTCTTATTTTAACTCATGCTGTTCTGGTCTCTATACATCACTAGCATCATTTGCCTTAAAATCATCTTACTGCTGTCATTATCTTTTGAGAAACAATAAAAAAGGATCCTTTTTGGGTATACAATAATGTTAATTGTGTTTGCTTCGTATTGTTTATGTCTAATATTTGAGAGGATGTCTCAATATCTAAAAAGATTCTCACATATTCTTGACATTTCAAGTTCTGCCATAGGGAGGTAAACCGACTTAGTGAAAACGAGGTGAAAAATTTCCCATATTCAATCCGAACAACCTAAGTATTGTGGTTCTAGAGGGAAGAAGGCAGCTATCACATTACAAGATATTCTGTAAAGGGACACTCAGATAAGATAGATGTATAAGTGGATAGTTATGAGATTCTTAGCTCCATTGTTCATGCTGCCAATTATTACCCTTTCCGTAACTATCTATGCTGCTAACCACATTCATTTCTTTTAACTCATGCTGCTGACTCGGCAGGATGTGACTAGATGAGAAACTGAAATGCCAAACAACAGAAAATGGCAGTAGAATCTTGCACTTTAATTGTAAATTTCCATTTAGATCAGACCAACAACTAGAAATGTACACAGCGTAAATTAGAGCTCTCATTGTCATGCTGTGTATCTAATGAACTTGATTGATATTCGGCCTGCATTTTGAATGGAGAAAATCAGATCCTGAATTCTATAGATATGTTTTATATTTGTTTTTTTTGTTTGTTTGTAAAATTGTAGTGCAGTTCTGATTTAGATGTGGTAACGAAGCTTTTGAAAATTTCCAAGCATTAGTGAATGGTTGATGTTGCGTTGTGTTGATACCAATAATTTTATTATGTAGTATCATTTTACTAGCTCATGTATTGGAGGACCACTATGTCCTGTTTGCCATTTGTCACTTCCTAATTTTATTGAGAAGTGATTTGAATTTTTATGTTTGCAAAGACTTCCCCTAATTTTTTCCTCATAAATTGATTATGGTTCCAAATGGATTGATGGGTGTAGCCACGGTCACCGAGCAAGGGAGTAGAGCAATTTGATAATTTTTCTCTTTGAAAGAGTGTAGGTACTCATTTTATGCGTATTTCTGTTCATTTTTAAGTTTTCAGATGTGAAAAAGTTGTTAAAAATCATTTCATTTTAGTGGTACTAGAATGTCAGATTTATAATTTCTATCTTGAAAGATGTAGCACTCATGGTGATAATAAATGTAGCATTTCCAAATTGTTCTTGTCCATATCTTGCTTTCTTGTGACTACAGATTATAACTACAAACTTACACACATGGAGCTCTTACTTTTTATCACATGAGCCAACAAAAGCTTATACACATGTACCGTATCAACGGGGCGCGGCGTGTCGCCGCGCGGGTATGGCTAGTATATATATATAGACACACACACACATTTATCCTTATGATTCATGATTTTTCGCCTGACCTGCTACTCGTCTGGCAATAATATATTGAAAGGCCATGTACTGGTAATTCAGATGTGTATCCTTCCGGGGTGAAGGTCTACTCCGTGTGTCAAAAACGTTGAGCCACATGTATATGTACGTGCATTTTTTTTTATGAAAACAAGATCACCTTTGTGGCCGATGTAACAAACACAAGTCTTCTCGACTCAAGATTGGAAGGGATTCGCCTCCTTGGTCGTGTTAATTATTTGGTCACTATGAAAGCAAAGAAACGCACGTGCATTCCGAAAAATCAACCAACAAATGGGACCCATGCAGCTGGTGAGACAAATCATCAACGAAACTAGATGATGGCCCGCACGTTGTTGCAGGGATGTTCTGTAATATTTCAATGAGGTTTTGGTTATATGGAACATGACTATTTAAAATAATAATTTTTGAACTAATATAAGAATTAAATGTAAATAGCATAATAGGATGGAATTTTCAATGCATGCATGTTTGCATGTTGAGGTGGATTTTTATTATGCATAGTTGTATGTTGAGGTGGGTCTTTTTCCATGCATGTTAAATGGTGAGGTGGCATGCTTTCATATTGAGAGAAATATATTAGTGGGGGACTAGCTATTTAGATATAGAAGATAGGCAGTTGGAAAACTGCAGGTGCCGGTGGTCTTCAACACTTTGTGAGAGATTAGGCTTTTGTCCTTTTTGTTGGTGTGGGGTGTGAGAGTGCTACGCCATTGTTCACATTGTGCTCTAGTTTCTTGTAAACTTACTTGTTTTCTTCTATAAAAATATGATACGTCATTGGCGTAATATAAAAAAACACAAGTTTTCTATACCACAGTATAAAAATGTACTTTCTCCCTTCCATAATGTAGTGCATATAATTTTTTGATGAGTCAAACCTCACAAACTTTGACCAAGTTTGTGAAAAAAAACATTTACACCTAGAATGACAAACATATAACATTAGATTCGTCATAAGATGTAGTTTATTTGGTATTTTAGATATAAATAGTTTTCTCTATAAACTTGATCAAAGTTTGCAAAGTTTGACTTTTCAAAAAATCTATAGGCACTACATTTTGAAATGGAGGGAGTACAACTTAGGTCCTAGCTAAAAATGTAATTTAGCTCCATATAATTCTCTTTCTAATGGTCGCAGACAAAGACTATCTTAATCGTACCTATACTCAGGCCAATTCTTTCCGGCTCATGATTCTTCAGAATCTGATTCTGGGAAACTGTCCATAGAATCAGCTAGAATCCTCCGTCGGGTTCTTTTCCGAGATTTCAGTATGAGATTCCACTGATAAAGAAGGCCATGCTCTTGAGCGGCACAACAGAGAAACTCAGACGAGCGGTTTTATGGGTGTTTGGGCCCGATGGCAATTCTGTTGTAATTACACCCTCAAATAGGGGCAACGCCAAAAAACGAAACATATTGTTTTGAGGGACTCTCCAGAATTGCAAGAATTGGATGATTTTGAGATACACGGATTTTGGGATGATTCTTTGTGATTCTCGCCTTCTCGGGGCAGTTTTGAGTTCTTTCCAACTTTTGGTTCTCCAAACCGCGATTCTTCAAAATCGAGTGAAAAGAACAATTGGCCCTCATAATCTTACAGAACTTTTTTATTACCTCTTAATTACTCCTCAATTCAAATTTGCATGACTATTTATCATGCTAAAAAACTATTGTGCATGTGTTGTTTCTCTATTTGGAACGATATTCATGTCCCCGCAAAAAAAAATGTCTTTATTTTTTATGCACATTTCAAGGAAATTTTCCAACCATGATTGTTATCTAGACTTAATTACGATTTCATGTGCTTTCGAATTGCATTATTTTTTTGTATTAAAAGAACAAAACCTCCATGTTTTCATGGCCAGTTTCCACTTCAACAATACGAAGACAAAACTAAATATACTAACCATGAAAAGTTCAGTCCAAATAGGATATTTTTTTTATTTCAATTTTTTCTTAGTGGAATCTGCTTTGCACCAGCCTGGTAGCTAGTGTTGCATAATGTTTTGCCCTTTCTTGTACTGCTATATTTTTAATTCACTATACGTTTCCTGGATTCTTTTTTTTTACATTTCTAAGCAACCTGTTGACTGTGTTATTTATCTTCAGAACACGGAATGTTTTTACTGCAATCCAACATATATAAGGATACAAAGTGATATGGTAGTAATAGACAACTGTTGTTGAGTGCCATATATTGGCTCCCAAGTTACATGGAGCGTTCTATTTAAAAAAAAGTGCGGAACTCATATTTGTATGTGTAGAAATTTCTACTATTTTTCTAAATATAAGTGTACATGTGTTCTATGTCTATAACTTTTTTTAAAAATATTTTAATTTGTAAGCTACACACAAAGTAAAGCCAACAACCCTAACCATTCTGCTGTGCGTGCATCTTTGAGGCAAAGGTCGGGGGCTTCAACTCGATTATGGGTGTATCATCTAGATACTTTTTCGAACCGAGAACCGTAGACCAATCATTCTATGGTGTTTTCTTATATATAAAAAGTATCAAAATATATACATAAAACATTCAAAAACCAAAATACAACAAATCAACCAACTGCTGTTCTTGGAAACCTCATGGTGGTCATATTGAAAACCTAGCTAAGATGAAGACCAATCCAATTTGTAAGAACTGCACACACCAATCAGTTCACCCAAAAGCTCGAGCTGATGAAGAAAGGCATTTATATGTCAACAATCCCCTCACGTGTGGCTCTCTGATACCATGTAAGAACTACACACACCAGTCAGTTCACCCAAAAGCTCAAGCTGATGGAGAAATGTGGGCTATGCATTTATATGTCAACACAATTGTCAAAATCTTCCTCATACTTTCTCCTGGGTCTATGCTTGACAACTTTAACATCATTTCTGAGCAAACTTCTCCAGGAATTAACTGATGGATTTTGATCTTTGAAAATCTTCGAGTTTCGTTACATCCAAATGTTCCAACACCGCATGATGATATCATTTAAAAAATCAAATATATATACAAGGGCACTACGATACAGACGATACTTTTGAGACAACACACAGACGACATTTCCCATCCTGCCATTTGTACTTTTGTTCCTAGAGCACCCGACGGCGCAGAGCATTTATTGGATTTAGGTCGGGCACATAACGTCGTGTGTGCATCAATTCCGTATATATAATAGGCCCATTTTTCATCCACCTGTGTGTTTTTAGGTAGTCTACAAATGAAAGGATATAGATGTGGAATTTTATTTACATAGCTCACATATTTATGTACAACTCGAACTTACTTATAATTTTTTAGATTTAAAATATTGTTTTGGTTGGATCTAGTTTACATTTCTGGTGTTTCCATCCATAAATAAATAAATAAAAGAACACAGAGGGCATAATTGTCAGACCTAGATCGGGCACGACCCAACCGAGGTGTCGGGTAACTAACATGTGGCCGAGCTCTTGATAACCTGTGTAGACATTAATTTATCCTAAGTATATATACGCATCAAAAGTATGAAGTAAGTGCCACTATATACAATAATAGCATGTAAAATGTTGCCAAACATGGAATATATTATTTTGAGAAAAAGGTTATAACTCCCGGTCCATGCATCCTAGGATGCATAAAACCATCATTTTATCAAATATAAGGGAAAGCCAACAGGACAGAATACATGCAATGGTTACCAAAGGTTGATTAAGTCACCATCTTCTACAACAGAAGCTTTGAAAAGAAGGGAGTACATATTGGCGATGATGTGCCCGATTCCAGCCTAAATCTAAGACCAAGATTGCAATCCTAAATGCCGGACCCAAGCCATGAAGACAGTGCCTTCAACACCAAGATGACGCATGTTTGTCCTTTTCGGATCTAACCAATGAAGGCAAGATCACATGTTTTCACCTCACACATAGAGAGGCGTACTGGCCATCGCCTTGATGTTAGATCTTCCAATAGTTGCCCCACTCATCCCTCTTGAGCGAACCACCATGGTGCCCTCCCGAAATAGCCACTAATGGCTACCAGCTTGAACTCTTTCGTTGCCAGCTTGATCACGCATAGAGAAGAGCCATCAAATGAACTGAACGTAACACTAAAAGGAGACATTAGCGGTGATGAACATTGGCACCCAAGATTTATGCGAGGCGAATTGGGTCGGCTCGTCACCGCGCCGTACACCGAGCCACAACGCGTTGACAATTAATTGGCCCTCCACCCCTTTCCCACCCAACCAAGTGTGCTTTAGGGTGTCTTAAAAACAGTGTGTGTTAGGGTGGAGGCAAGTGCCAAATCTGTGATGGACCTGAACCACAACTTGCCTGACCCTGGGCGCGAAACATCGTCTCCCCTACATATGGTTTACTTTTGGCGAATTTCGGCCAAATCCTATTTGGTGCCTTATGTGCCAGTTAAAGGGCATTTTGCAATTTTGCACACACCCCCGCTCCACCTTGGGCTCGGCACAAATAAGTTTTTTTTTCTTTTTCATTAGTGTAAAATTTGAATATTCAGTCTGTTTTATTGGGCGACATTTTTATTTTATTTTCCACCATGGATTTTGGACGGTTTACTTTTTTTGGTTTTTTCTTCTTTCCTTTTATTTTTATTCCTTTTTCTTTTTTCCAAATCCGTGAAATTTTTTGCAATTAGGGGGACTTTTCTCACATTCCATGAACCTTTTTCATTGTTTTTATTTTTTTCCTTTTTAAATTACCTGAAATTTTCTCAGATTTGTGAACTTTTTCCAAAATTAAGAGCTTCCAATATTTGTGAACTTTTTCCCAAATTCGTGTACTTTTCCAAAACCTGTGATTTGTTTTTCAAATCTTTGAATTTTTTTGAATCCGTGAAGTTTTTTCAAATGCATGAACATTTCTGAATCTCCAAACTTTTTTTCAAAATCTAGGTACTTTTTTCAAATCTGGGTTTTTTTTCAAAATCCATGAACTTTTTTTAATTCTATTTTTCCAATCCATGATTTTTTTAAAGAATGAACTTTTTCATTGGCGTGAACTTTTTTTAAATTTGTGAACTCTTTTAAAAATCCATGATTTTTCCAAACTCTTATTTTTTTCCATCATCCTTGAACTTTTTTTGAATTTTTCTATACATGATTTTTTGAAATTTATGAACTGTTTTTAAATCCACGAATTTGTTTTCAAATCATTTTTTTCGACAGTCAACGGTCAACAAGTTAAACGGGTCAGCAGTCAAGCTTACACCTGTCAAAATGGTGAATGGTCCACCCTTCAACCTGTCAGGCGTAGCTGGGCCGGCCACTAACTGGCGCTTTAGTTGCTAAAGAAAAGGGCACTCAAAACTCTGGTTAGGAGCTCCCCGAATTTTGTGTATCTACTAGCCAGAGAGATAGAGAGATAGGGTTTCTACCCAACGGAAATTCTGTTGGGGTAACGTAGTACGCGTCCCGGATTCTACTCCTCTTATGTAATCCATCCAAGCTTCCATCCAGAACTCTCCGTCGCTGATGCAATTATGCAAACGCTCCATCGCCCTAATTAATTCAGGCTGATGCAATTATGCAATCGCACTCCCCGTCACGGTTCCATCCAGAACCTAGCAATGTCAGGCGACACCAACGCTGCCGGCAGTCCGCCGCCACGCGCCTCCCGCGAGACGTGATTGCCAGCGTCCTCGTCCGCCTCCCTGCGAGCGACCTCCGCCGCCACTGCCGCGTTTGCAAGGAGTGGCGCGATGTCATCTCCGACCCAATGTTCATTAAAGCGCACATGGTCCATGGACCGCGGGCCCCGACCCACACCGTCGTGTTCGTGCCCTCCTCCGGTCGGCGCGGCGGCCGTGGGTTCCTCTTCGACGAGCACTGGCGACTGACCGCCATGTTCGCCGTCGGCGATTCGGAGGTCCTGATAGGGACGTGCAACGGCCTGCTCTGCTTCCACGACCAACTCAAAGGCGTCATCAAGGTCGTAGAACCATTCACCGGTGAGTCGACGGCAGTGCCGGTGCCGACAGATTCGTCACGCCGGCGCGTCGCCCGTTCGTACTGCTTCGGCTTCGACGCCGCAAGGAGGCAATTCAAGATCGTTCACAAAGGCAAGCCCCGTGGCCAGCCCAATATTCCGGGCGTGCGACATCGTCAGCTGCAGGTGTTTACGTTCGGAGAAGACAGGGACTGGAGGACTCTGAGGAGCATTGCGTCGTGTGGCTCCAACTCCAACGACGAGCTGGCTTGCAACGGCGGAGCCGTGTACTGGAGTTACACGGACAAAGAGGACTGGATCCCCTAGTACGCGCACTTCGACCTGGCGACGGAGGAGATCACGTCGGTCGAGTGCCGTCTGGTCGACGTCCGGCCTGTCTTCTGCCATCATCCCTGGTGGCACCCGGGTCAGCAGTGCATCATCGGAATAAGATGGTTGGTCGGAGAGTCAAATGGCGGCTCCTGGCCATGTAATATGGACGCCATGGCGCTTGACGTCGACGACGTGAGCCTGCCGGACAGGCGGCGCCTCCCGAGGCCGCAGGCCCTGCAGCGGGGACACCTGCTGCTCCAGGAGGAGAACGGAGACCTGTACGCTCACAGGATCATCAGCAAAAATGTTCACGGGCTTGACCTTTCGTGCGAGAAACTTCTGAGCGGGATTGGTGTGGAGGAGGAGCCGGCCAAGAGCTCGCCGACTGGCCAGTTCGTTCCGGCTCAGGGTAGCAGACCGTCGTGGACACAGCAGGATATAATAAGCACGTTCCCCTACGTCCCGACAGTATGTCCTGCTCCCTTGGCGCTGTATTTAGGCACACGCATGACCAGTGCACTTGGTGCTTTGCACGTTCCACGTACAGCTGAGAAGTTGCACAATCTTAAACACGAATGAAGGGTCCATTATATATCCGTTGGAGATTGAGAGTTCCTTTCGCTATCGTTTGTGCAAGTAGCATCTGATATTAGTAGCAGTACTCGAAGTAGCATCTGATATTAATATCAATCTCAAAAAGAGTCAATTTCTCTGTAAAATTACTTTCAAAGGTCGTGCTACCTGTTTTGAGTAAAAAGTAAAGAACGAGAGAGTTTGAATGAAAAATGATCCATCAGTCTTTATTGATGATAGAAGTGGGGTATTTATACCCAGGCGGAAGTACACATGATGCTTGGCGGTCAAGTAAACACATAGTTACTTGAGAGCTAAGGAATTACATAGTTGCCTTGAGAGCCAAGGAAGTACATGGTTGCTTGAGAACCAAGCAACCTATCTAACAATTAACTTAATCCTAATTAGCTTAATTAATAAGCAACTATTCTATTCTTAACACTCCCCCTTGTACAACGCCTCTTCTTTGGTATATTCATCATCTTGACAAATTCTTTGAATAATCTTGAATGTCTCCTCCAAAAATCCTGTGGGAAAAATATGAGGAGAATAGTGCAGATATGTTGCTAAAACTCCTTTAAACCCAGTGGGAAAAATAATAATAAGAAAATGATGCAACATATAATAATTATTGTCTCTTGATAACTCATATGAGAAAATCCTTTGAAGAAGGAGTAAATTCATCAGTGAGTTTAGGTAACAATTAATATGTCTTGAGTACTTTCTTTAAAAATCCCGATAGGGAAAATAGAAAGTATGACGTATGATCTTCGATAAGATATTGCCTCGTTAAAAACCATTATGAGAAACTAGAGAGAAAACTCATTTGGGAAAAGAGTGCGATATGATATGCCATTGAAAACTCCTTTAAAACCCAGTGGGAAAAATATAAGGAGAAATTGATATGACATATACGGGCACTTGTGTTTATATTGTCTCGTTAAAAACCTTTATGAGAAACAATTAGGGAAAAACTCATGAAGGGAAAAAGAGTACAATATATGCAATCTTAGGATTGTTAATAGGTTATAGATTTGGGAGATTACTCCCCCTGAACTTTGCAAACCTGGAGAATGTGTAATACAAATTCCATTCATATGATCATGACATTATGAATAATCTGTAGGACTTTCAAAGTATGTTGTTTGCATATTGTTTCCTCACTTGTCTATAATTCGTGCGGATAAGTAATTTTTTGAGCAATGTACTTCATGATATTGCTCATCATATAACCTGTAGTTTTTGAGTAACACAAGTGGTAGCATCTTGACAAATCAAGTTATGTGATTCCGATGAATCCCAACCACATGATTTTGAGTGTGGTTAATCATTCTGCTGAGCCATGCATATTTGGCAATGCTTTTAGATAAAGCAATTGTGTTAGAATGATTAGTGGAAGTAGTCGTTAAAGTCTATTTAGATGACTTCCATGAGAAGACTATTCCAGTGAATCCAGTCACTGATATGGCATTGTTGGGATCAAATAAAGAGCCAGTATCATTTCATCATATCATGGTCATATCTTGATTTTCCGGATGGAATTGCCCAAGATTTATTGTGAGCTTGAGATATAAGTTAATATTTCATATATCGACCATATACCTTTTGTTGGTATGATATATCCACATTGAACTTCTCATATATGTTTTGGATATATGTAGACTGATATGTATTCTAGAGAGAATGCTCAAGTTGTAAACTTAAGCAAAATTTGGTTGAATCCAAATTTCCCGTCTTGAGATGGTTTTGTGCGTGGTTAGGTCTTGTATAGACATTGATGATGAGGTCATCAATATACACTGAGGTGATGAAAGGAAGTCAAATTGATTCCTTTATTAAACATGTAAATAATCATCATTAATTAAGTAGTCCTTTTTAAGAAGGAACTCATTTAGTCGGTAGTACCATATGATTTCCAACTATTTCAAGTCATGAAGTGACTTATGAAGTTTTACACAAAACTTGTTGCGATTTTCTTTTGGATTCGAAAGTGTAAGCCCTTCAGGGACTTCAAAAAAGATTTCCGAAATGAGTGACCCATATGAGTATGTAGCCACTTCATCCATCAACTGCATGGATAATATTATTATTTTTATTGCCAATGATATTTAGTATCGAAACATAAATCCACCCATACCAAGAGGGTATGTTATATCATAATTGATGTCGGGTCTCTGCGTGAACCCTTTTGCTACGAGCCTCGCTTTCTCACCACCTCGTTGACTTTGTCTATGAATGAGAAGATTTTAGTATTTCATATGGAAGATACTTATGAGGAGTAGGTATTACTGCGGTAAATACCACTCACTTGTTGAGCGAGTGCTATTCTTCATTACTTGCTTCCTTTTATGTGAACCAATATGAGTGCAAGAGGCACTCTACCATGGATTTTGGTTCTGGGCCCAAAGGGTTTTAGCAATTTGAGAAGAAATATATGTCGACAAATGTAGTCTTTAGTTTATATGATTCTGGTGGAATCATTGAAGTTTGTGGATAAAATATTTATTCCTTATTAACTCCTTGCGATTTCCTATAAAAAATGGAGTCAAGGTGTTTCAATGTCCCGGCACCAAAACATTTGTGCACATTTATGCCGGGCTTTGGATGATGAGCATCCAGTGAGGTGTCTTTCAACTTGATGTTGAATTACATTTACTGGTTGAGGATTTGATTTCCTCTGTTTCTGCGGAAGTATATGAGAAGTTATATCTCGTCTTATCATATTTTCTCCCCCTCTTGCTCTTTTTTGGGGAGAAGAGTGGTTTATCAGGTACCTCCACTCTTTCTAATACTTTACTGCAGGAATATAGAATTTAGTGACACCTTGTCATCAGTAAATGTATGTGGCAGATTTGCAATGTGTTGCAAATATATGATTCTCTAAACTTATAGTTCAGATTCTTTGAGTACGTGGATATAAGGATAGAATGTCAATAACATTTCTAATTTATTTCTCGGCATTCTTTGTGGTACTTATCTCCCCCTAATGCCGGAAAATGTCCTTATTGCTGATGCAATCAGCATACGGGCTATGAATAATTTTGATTGACGGATAAATTGTTATTCCTCACACAGATCCCTAATTTTCTGTGAGTGCCCACTGATGTACGCTGGAGTGGTGATATCAGTATGTAACCGAATTATTGCAGATGGGAAATACTTTCTTGATTTCCATGTAGTTAATACAAGGGGAAAGTAGTATGATATGCAGTTGGTATGATTTTAGATCATACTTACGGTGTGTAAGGCCATATGTGTCTAACAAGAGGCTGGTAAATTTACAATTCTTTAAAAGTGGTCATATAATTCATTTGACTATCTTTGATAAGAAATTTAGTTTAACCATTCTGGGTAGGTACATAGGGTACTGAATGCAATCATAAAATTCTCATGAAATGAGTTCAACGACATTGTCGATTCGAATGGGTTTATCCTTTGTTCGGGAGAATTTGCTCCTACTTTGATAAGTTAAGCAATTTATTGGGTAATATCATGGTTTGATGTGATAAGAGACACACTTAAAAACAATTTAAGAATGTCTATATGAGTACCATGAGTTATCTAAATTACCCCAGATAATGGTTAAGCAATCCACATATATCTTTTGAATGTGTTCAAGGAAGAATAAATGGCCAGCTTAGAATTTTCAGGTGAGAGTGCCTTAAAACTGATTTCTCTATGGCACATGCGGTGCACATAAAAACTAATGATTTGAGAAAATTCGTAACTTGATAAGTTGTGACCAACAGAATATTCAATAATTTTCTAATCATCCCCAAACCAGGATGACTAATGTTATTCAACCAAATATTGAATTTATTAAGAGTTAGAAAATTATTGTGTACGCAACAATATTGAGTATGAATTGAAACATACAATCAAATTTATCAAATATTGTATCCGAGGGATATGATATTGGACATCCTACTACATGTAGTAGTACAAGTATAGGCTAATAATATGTTGGGATAATTAGGAGATTACCTAAGGTCTCCGATATTATTGAGTGCCAATGAATTCATCCTCCATTTTCTGCACTAGATTTTGATCCTCCCTCTGATGAAGACTTTGAGAACAATCCTTTACCAGAATATTTCTGGTTGTTATTTGCAAATTTTCAAATTTATCCCATTGAACTTATTGGCCTTTTTTAATAAATTTGTGGTATGGTTCCACTATATGTTTGAGGGTTTGGTAATCATATTTGTGCAACCACACATTGGACAAACTTGAGAGTTGTCTTTGCCATCATTTTTGTGAAAAAGATTTATTCTCTATCAAGAGATAGTCCGCCTTTGGTTGTCTTTTAGCCTCCACTTTACTTTTGAATTCCTCATGGTTCTGTTTTGTGACTATGAAATTGCAAATACTAAGTACTAGCAAGAATTTCAAATAATGGAATAGAACCCGTTGGGTGAATCTGATGATTTGAAGAAATTCCATGTTTCTTCGTCATGGAAAATGGTAATACCATCATATGAGCATGTAAAGGGTATTAAGGGCTTTTTCATCCAGATCTACATATGAAAATATTTGATCACGGCATCTCAACTTGAAGTTGATTAAGTGACAGAACTACGAGATGTAATAAACTTGAAGTCTTGAAAAACGAATGGGTGATCAATCGCGATGTGCTCATGGCAGCATGTTTCTCTTAAGGAAAAAATTGAAGTGAATAAATATTCATCCATAATTACTTAGTTTGAGAACTAAGTGAAGTCGGTGACATATAAAATGCAACATGTATATACTTAGCTATCAAGAGAATAGCCACGACATTTTTTGAAGGTGGAGTTATAGTGGCAATAAGGCCACTGATGGATACAATGACTGATGTCATGAATCATCTTAAAATAAATACTCCCACCTAATCATGAAGTTGGTGCATTTGGAAATGTCAGGCATGTGTTACATGAAAATACTCATGCATTTATTTTATTTAATATTTATGGATAAAATGATTTGTTTGAGAACAATCATGGCCAAGATGATCCTTGGTGAACCTAGGTGTATCCTTCAATACAACGCATGTGATGAAATCGTTGTTAATATTTTGGACTTCTTTTTTGAGGAAGTGTGTGACTTTAGAGTCATTGCCAAAACGTATAGACTTTGCATGTTTAACATTGGTTAGTCACTATGAAAGTATAACCACAATGCGATGTGGACCTTGCAACAGTGTTGAGACACTTATTCGTTGTTATAAATTATGGTATCCATCCAGATGGATAGGCGACACTACTATTAGAAGTAGTGACATATCATAGGCTCAACTGTCATGTATTTAACCAATGTAATAGAAGGTAATTACCGGGGTATGCATATATTTGCGTAATTCTCTAAGACTTATTCAAGCAAAATGAGGCTTGAATAATTGATATTTGGTAGATAATACCATGCAATATGTAATGATCATGCATGGATTTACTATGATAGTAAATCATTTTAGTGAACAACAACAATTGCTTCAGAGGAGCAAATTTTGGAATAGCTTATGCTTTGTAACCATATGTGTAGACCTCAATTTATTTAGGATAACACTTTGAAGATAGTCACCAATATGGTGTAGATCTCGCAGTAATAGAGAACATAGTCTGACGTTTGTCAGTAGATGTTCATAATTCTATTACCTTATGTTATGATAAATGAATGAAATCGCTTTGAAGTTAATCATCTGTCAAATTGACATGATGTAGTCCTTGTAGTAATAGTGGATAGTCTGCAAAATTTTGCAGTAGATGCCAGTATTACCTTATGATATCTTGAGGTAGTCACATCTAATATTGATATTTGGAAGAGCACTTTGAAGGTAGTCATCTTATCGGTAACAAGATGTAGACCTCACAGTAGTGGTGGATAATCTGCAAATGGTGCAGTAGATGTCACCAATACCGTGTGGTTCACAAAAAAACTTGGTCTAGTCATATTAAGTATGACACTATAATTCTTATTAGAATTTCATTAAGAATTGCAAGAAAATTGATTTCTATAACAAAATCGTAGTTGTTGTCACAATTCGCATGTAATGCTGAGGGTAAAGACATAGGAGATGTCTTTAATTTCAGAGAAATAGGGTGTGGATCGTTGGCAAAACAGCCTTTTGCAATAGTATTACTATGGTAATACGTGAAAAAAATTGCATACTTAAGAAGGCATGAGGTCTTCAAATGAGAATTTTACCCATTGTAAAATGGTGTATAATTATGTTGTATATAATTTGGGTTGAACTGAGGGTTAAACCGCAAAGTTTTGTTAACCTGATGGCTGAACAAAAGAGGCTTAACGACTTATATGGAATTATCACATAACCTGAGGGCTAAATTACAAATTCGTCAAAGAGATAAGAAATTCCCAATTTCTTTCTGTGTGGCTAGGGATTAGACACCGCCACCGGCCGGAGGGCCTGCCGTGTCGGCCATTGCTGTGCGCCGGAGGGCGCCGTTGGAGCGTGTCGTCTGCCGAGCGCCGGGAGACGCCGCGGCCGTGCCTGAGAGCCTGCTGCCGCGGGAGTGACCATGTCCGCTAGCAGCCACGCCGCAGGGTGCCGTGGGTCGCGTCGCCTCCTTGATGCCGGATGAGAGGGCTCGGGCGCCGCGTGCCAGTGCTGCGACGGAGGTCCTCTCCAGTCACCACGCCGCGCGCAGGCCGTCGTCACAGGCTTCGAGGCTGCCGTATGCGTCGTGCGCAGCATCCCGTGGCCAAGCACAACGCCGGGGCCTATGGTTGATGTTCTTGTCGATGAGTCCTGGTTCTTGTCCTTCCCGATACTCATTGTTTGTCGTCTCTCTGTGATTTTACCTTTTGGCAGATCGTGTTCGAGGCCTGTGGTACTTTAATCCATGTATTCTTCTCCTATGAACTCGGATGGAAGTAATTCTCGTGAGTGCATAGATGTACAGGAGAAAAATTATGGATAGATCGTTGATTGATGGGAAGAAGACAAAGCAAAACGGATAAATCTCCTGATCCAATTTTCCTCTTTTACGGATTTATGCATGCGCATGTATTCTCGCCGTGGACGGGGTTGTGGTTAATTGAATCGGTATCGACAGAAATTCTCGTGTGCGGAAGCCGTGCGCGCTAGATGGAGTCTTCATAGCGACGCAGACGCGTGCGGGCGCCGCCGTGACCGGTGTCATTATCCGAGCCAAGACTGCTGCAGACCGCCGCGCCGGACAGCGCCGGCACCGCCAAGGATCGCCCGAGGCGTCGAGGAGGTCTGCGCGTACACGCTTCCATGGCTGAGCGCCGCCATTCTTTTCTCTGGCCTAATCGCTCTCTGTTAGGGCAAAGTGCTGATGACGTGTTTTGAGTAAAAAGTAAAGAACAAGAGAGTTTGAATGAAAGATGTATTGATGATAGAAGTGGGGTATTTATACCAGACGGAAGTACACATGATGCTTGCGGTCAAGTAAACACATAGTTACTTGAAAGCCAAGGAATTACATAATTGCCTTGAGTGTCAAGGAAGTACATGGTTGCTTGAGAACTAAGCAACCTATCTAACAATTAACTTAATCCTAATTAGCTTAATTAATAAGCAACTATTCTATTCTTAACACTACCAACGAAAGCACATAGTCTGGCCAAGTTTTCATTGTGGTTAGGGCCGGGGCGTCACGTCTGGTTTAGCCAACCACATGAAACAATTTGTATCCCACTTGTTGTGTCTTTTGATGAATAAACTTGGCTTTACCCCTAAGAAAAAACTACCTTTTATGTTCTTTTTTTCGTGTTTTCTTCTTATAATTATTTTGTTAGCTTACTTTTTTCTGGTTTTGAAATACATAATTTTTTAATGTGCGAGCACTATTCATAATACACAAAACATTTATTAAAGATACCACTGATGGAGTTAGTATGTACACTGATATATATAGTGATGATGGCAGGAATAGATTTTAGGCATGGTAAAATTTATGAAGGCGAAAACCATGTAGCTAGTATACTAGTATATATGTACGCCCTCCGTCCCGGTTTTCTTGTCGTGGAGGGAGAACTACAGTATTCGCTAGAACAGATGTATCTAGACGTATTTTATTATTAGATACATCTGTTTGAGCGACAACTAATCTGAATCGGATGGGGTAGTACAAATCGGGTATACAAATGGTGACAACAAAAATGAGGACAGACAGAAACTTGGCTTGGTCGCCCGAAAGGGATCATTTTGCAAACTCAAGTCAGATATGCTCACATCCAACCGAGATGGTTGAGTTCACAGGAGTAAATAGCATAAAAAGAATCACAATTCAGGCTAGGGTTCCACAAACTACCACTTTTTGAAACTTCTCTACAACCTACCACAAAGTTGGTTTATGATTTAAAAAAAATCTAAATGACTATGTGGTTTAAAACTGATCCGGTAGATGACAGGTCAGGCCCGCTCCTAAACAAACAGTTTGTTTGATCATTAACTTTCATGTGGGGGGCACATGTAAGCTATCTCTTCGTAATCAGCTCTTTACTAGTCTAACTCGCCCACAAACACAACAAAAAAAATGATATATCTATCTATAATATCTCTATAGCTATATATCTCTCTCTCTCTCGCGCGCGCGCGCGCGCGCCCGTTCCCACCAGATCTACGCCGACCTCCTCCACAAGAGCCACTGATGGCCACAACTATGAGCGTCGTCGCCGACGAGCATACACCGAGCCACGTGTGTCGCTGCCACTACTGAGGAGCCACGGTCGGCCACCACCACGGCTAACGCTGCTGACAGGAGAAAGGCGAGGAGCCGGAGTCATTTGCCCGGGGTGTGGTGGCTACCATGGTAGATGGTGGCGAGGTGCCAAAGTCTTTCGTCGCCATCGGCGGGGATCCACCCTTGGCATTGCTCTAGGGCCAGCTTGGCCAAGGTAGCTGACGGCCCGGAGCGATGGTTTTTCTCCTTCAACATGGACATCCCTGGCCACCCACCCACCGACGAACACCACCTCTATAGGGCGCGCTTGCTTTTTCTTAAAACTTAGAGGGACCCAATTGCTTTTTGAAAAAACTTATAGGGCCCTGACTGTTTTTTTAACTTATAAGGACCCGATTGCTTTTAAAAAACTTATAGGGATCTGATTGTTTTCCTTAAAACCTAAAGGGATCTAAATGCTTTTTTAAAAACTCATAGGGTCCCAATTGTTTTTTAAGTTTTAGGCACCTGATATATTTTAAAAAAAATTGCAGGGACCCGATTGCTTTTTATGGAGACCGATATGTGGGCTCCCCTGTCATAACGGCCAACCTGACAGTCCAACATAACGGTGTTGACTTATATGCTACGTTAGACCTGGCTAGTGAACCCAAACTGTCATAATCATGCTTAAAATTATGGCCCTGATAAGCGTCACATGTGTGGCACGAACACATGACAATTCTGAACATTTTTTTAGGCAAGTTTAGTGATGCGAGGATGGAAACTTTAGTTGTAAGCATGGTAACTTCTTTTCGGATAGCAAGTTTTAGTTTTTTTTTTCATTTTGAATGGCAACTTTAGTTGTAAAAAACGTCAGGGCCGGAGTGCTTCATGCCACACGTATGTCACTTATGATTTGGGTAAAATTAACCAACACAGTCAAAGCCGCAACATGATAGTTTTTTCAAATAAAAACCAATTTTATGCTGAATTGTCATAGTTTTATGCTATGTACTTCCCGGAGCGATGGTTGTCGCTCCTTCAGCATGGATGTCCCTCGCCACCCACCCACCGGCGAGCAACACCTTTGCAGGGGCCCGATTGCTCTTTTAAATAACTTACAGAGACCCGATTGCTTTTTGAAAAAACTTATAAGGACCAGATTGCTTTTCTAAAAAACTTACAAGGACTCGATTGCTTTTAAAAAAACTTACAGAGAGATCTGATTGCTTTCTTTAAAACCTATAGGGATCCGAATGCTTTTTAAAAAACTCATAGGGTCCCAATTGCTTTTTTAAAAAACTTATAGGCACCTAATTGCTTTTTAAATTTTTTGCAGGGACCCGATTGCTTTTTATGCAGACTGACATATGGGCTCCATCTGTCATAACGGCCAACCCGACAGTCCAATATAATGGTGGTGACTTGTATACCACGTTAGACCGGGCAAGTGAACCCAATCTATCTTAATCGCACTTAAAATTAACCAACACAGTCATCGGCGCAACATGATAGTTTTTTGAAATAAAAACCAATTTTGTGGTAGGTTTTTTTTTTAAGTGATAGTTTTTCGGAACCCTAACCCGAATTGTCATAGTTTTATGTTATGTACTTCCTGGTAATTCCACTCTAGAAGCCCTCGTTCGAGTCATGGTCTAGTTGTTATGTTCTAAATAAATTGATGCCAAGTCAAGATCGGATCACTATTAGGATTCCATCGGGAGAGACCGTCTTCTACTCCTCTTCTTAATCTTACAGCTATATGTATTCTCATCAGTTAATCAATCAGGAATCGGCCGGTCAATCACTCTAGTTCAAGTTGATACAATTACAGTGCATCTGCTCGATTCGAACAACCAAGCGACTAGGGGCGACGCCAATGCCGTTGGCACCTCGTTGGTCCCACGGGACGTCATCGTGAGCATCCTTCTCTGCCTTCCGGCGAGCGACCTCCGCCGCTTCCGCCTCATATGCAAGGAGTGGCGCCACATTATCTCGGAAACCGCCTTCATGGATGCGCACATGGAGCGCGGACCGCGTGCCCCGACCCACACCATCGTGTTCTTTCCAAAAGGCAGTGGCTTCCTCTTCAACGAGCAGTGGCGACTCACAGCAACGTTCGCCGCCGGCGGGTTGGGGGAGATGATAGGAACGTGCAACGGCCTGCTCTGCTTCCTCGACGCCGGCGGACGCTACCGCCATGGCGCCATCAACGTCGTGGAGCCCTTCACCGGTGAGTCGCTTACCGTGCCGCTGCCAACCAAGACCATGTGGAGGGACGAGGCCAAGTCCAGCGCGTACTGCTTCGGCTTCGACTCCAGCTCGAGGCGATACAAGATTGTTTACAAGGGCCTGGACGACACCATACAGCAAAAACTGCACGTGTACACGGTCGGAGGAGGCAACGACTGGAGGCGCGTGCACGTACCCGACGGAGAAACCCACGGTGGCCCCGTGTGCGCCGACGGGGCGGTGTACTGGTCCATGACAGGGAGGGACTGGCTGAAGAAGCTCGTGCGGTTCGATCTGGCGACGGAGAAGATCATCTCGTCGGAGTCGATCTGGGACCTGCGGCTGACTGACCCGACGCCGGCGTTGGACATGATGACGAGGTCGGACCCAAGGGTGTTCATGATGACCATGCGGGACAACCGAGAGTGGGACGCGTTGATCGTCGGGGAGGGCGGTCGCTGGGTGCAGAATATCGGCATCCCGAAGATGCCTCACGGCCGGGTCTACGCTGCGCGGCCTCAAGCCTTCCAACGTGGGCACCTTCTGCTGGAGGACCGTGGGCGCGGTAGTCTATACGCTCACCCCTTTATTCCGGCGAGCCGTGGGCTGGGCTTGGGGAAGCTGCTGCTGGAGAGCAGCAGCGAGAAGGAGCCGGCCAACTGCTCGTCGAGCGGCCGGAGCACGCCCGGATTGTTCGTCCCGGTCCCGTTGAACTATGTTCCTACGGTCACGTTTAGCTATGAGGGCAGACCAATGACATTTAGCTATGTTCCGACAGTGTCTCCCGCTCCCTTGGCATACTACTTTGGCAGCCTTTAAGAGTTGCACAAGTTGTTTAAAAGCAGGAACTCGTGCTTCATAGTAATTTGATTGTATCTTATTTCTGCTATCATCATTGCCCTTTGACACAATTATGGCTTCTTTACTCGTGATTTAAATTCATATTATGTAACGATTATGAAGCTAATGTAATGCTTAACCATTACTCTGACGTACTATTAGTGGCTGTTTGTCAGTGTCATTGATTCGGAATATGTTCCGGACTTTGTACCATGGGTTTATGATGGAGTGGCATATGATCTTGAGGTTGTGGTTGAGGAGGTACATAAGGCAGATAACGATACTATGAGCAAAGATGTGGACATGACCGAAGGCGGAGACGGGAGCGGTAACCAGGGGATGGATGGGAACCCTGGTGAGTTTGCTGGACAGGAGAGACCAGCGGCAAAGCCTCTAAGCCGGCACAGCCGCGGACAGATAAGGGGGCGGCCTCTTCGTCCACTCCCACGGCCTCTCTCCGGTTTGGATCGTTCCAGGCGGTGTCTGCACCGAGTCGCCTTTGGGGTGACTGGGTAGAGATGGAGGATGTAGACGAGAGCATGACCTTGGACATGATGGTCGAGCAGCAGTGTCGGGAGGCATTCGATGGCCCCTCGCACTTGTCACCGCAGAGGCGACAGTTTTCTCCAGGGGAGGTGGACGCGGTTCACATCGGGCAGGAGGCCCAAGGGACCACTCCATCTCTACGTGCGCAGGAGGGGGATGAGGGCTGATTGGCAGAGGTTGTCCAACCACCTGCGGAGGACGTTGCTGACCCGGCCGGTAGGCCGGATACGACAGCGCATACGCCTCGATCTACATCGCCACGTACATTATGGAGTGCAACTACAGAGATTGCTTTAATGCTATGGTGACGGGGTCGTTCTCTCCCTGAAGGTCACAACCTGGCTAAAAGCTGGTACGAAGCGAAGAAAATCCAGCACGTCAAAGGAGGTGTCATTGTCGGTTGGGGTGGAAGGCCGTCCCACAGAGCTCAGCGCATTGGTCGTCAGGGTGGACGGCGCACCGGAGGGTCAGTCCGGGAGGCCGCTGTCTCCCACTGCTTCGGACTCGGTCGGGCATATGGCAGGCGGCCACGGCCCGGGCGGTGTCACTATGGAGGATGTGGTCGCTTTTGGTGGGATTCCGGACCCTATGTCCGGTGACAGACGCTTCAGCCACCGGATTCAGGCCTAGCCGGATGCAGACGACATACAGCTGGGGCGAGCCATGAGGGCCGCCAAGCTTCGAGACATCGAAGCAAATACATGTATGTCAGTTAATACTAGTTGTTCCATTCTGCACTTTTCTGAACATGAGATAATAGATGAAGCTCACAACTTAGGGATATCTCTTGGTAGTAATGGCAAAGAAACCGCCAAATCCATTAACGACCTATTAGTTTAGAAGCGGATAGAGCCATGGATTTAATTCGAAGCATAGCGGCGGTCAAACCTATGAACGATTCCGATATTAATAATCTTGGGGTTACTGCGTTAGAGAGTCTCTGTGAGGATCTGGTTCCCACGGAAGGTTTAGGAAATGAGGAAGGCGATGTGGTTTCAGAGGGGTATATGGCCCCTTTGCAAACAGATGTCAGTTCTACCACTGGTCATGAGGACGCAGAGGGGGTGAAGGATAAACCAAAAAGAACCTGGAAGAGGAAGGTTTATCCTACATCGGCTGTGCGTAGGAGTGCGAGAGTAAAACAAAAGAAAAAAAATTCCATGATGATATGTGAAAGGAATCTTTTGGAATAGCAGAGGTCTAGCGGACTTGGCTAAAAGAAGATTCCTTAGGGAAGCATCGATAGAGCATAAATTGGATTTTATGGCTTTATTAGAGACAGGTAGAGATAATTTCACTTCACAATTTCTCAACACCATTTCAGGTGGGGTTGATTTTGATTGGCAATGTCTTCCTCCAAGAGGTCGGTCTGGAGGGATCTTATTGATGGAAATATGCCCTAGAGGCAATAATAAAGTTGTTATTATTATATTTCCTTATTCATGATAAAGGTTTATTATTCATGCTATAATTGTATTGATCGGAAACTTAAATACATGTGTGGATACATAAACAAATACTGTGTCCCTAGTAAGCCTCTACTAGACTAGCTCGTTGATCAAAGATGGTTAAGGTTTCCTAATCATAGACGTGTGTTGTCACTTGATAAAGGGATCACATCATTAGGAGAATGATGTGATGGACAAGACCCATCCGTTAGCTTAGCATATGATCGTTCAGTTTATTGCGATTGCTTTCTTAATGTCAAATACATATTCCTTCGACTATGAGATCATGCAACTCCCGGATACCGGAGGAATACCTTGTGTGCTATCAAACGTCACAACGTAACTGGGTAATCATAAAGATGCTCTACAGGTATCTCCGAAGGTGTCTGTTGAGTTGGCATGGATCGAGATTAGGATTTGTCACTCCGTGCATCGGAGAGGTATCTCTGGGACCTCTCGGTAATACACATCACAAGAAGCTTGCAAGCAAAGTGACTAAGGAGTTTGTTACGAGATAATGTATTACGGAACGAGTAAAGAGACTTGCCTGTAACAAGATTGAACTAGGTATGAAGATACCGATGATCGAATCTCACGCAAGTAACATACCGACAGACAAAGGGAATTACGTATGTTGTCATAAGGTTCGACTGATAAAGATCTTCGTGGAATATGTAGGAACAAATTTGGGCATCTAGGTTCCGCTATTGGTTATTGACCGGAGAGGTGTCTCGGTCATGTCTACATAGTTCTCGAACCCGTAGGGTCCGCACGCTTAACATTCATTGACGATATAGTGTTATATGAGTTATGTGATTTGGTGACCGAATGTTGTTCGGAGTCCCGGATGAGATCACGGACATAACGAGGAGCTCCGGAATGGTCCGGAGGTAAAGATTGATATATAGGACGATGCTATTTGGACATCGGAAAGGTTTCGGAGTGTATCGGGTAGTCATCGGATCACCGGAAGGGGTTCCGGGAGGCCCCGGGAGGTCTATGGGCCTAATGGGCAAAGGGGGGGCACACACCAGCCCACAAGGGGGCTGGCGCGCCCTCTCCCTGGCCGCCGGCCCTAGAGAAGGAAAGGGGGAGGGCTAGCCCCTCCTGCCTTCCTCTCCTCATGGGAGAAAGGAAGGGGGCGCCACCCCCTCCTGCCTTCTCCCTGGCGCCAAACAAGGAAGAGGGGTGCCAAAGGGCACGCGCCCAAGGAGGCCGGCCGGCCACCCTGGCCGGCCACCTTGGGGCACACCCAAGGCTGCCTCCCCTCCCCCCAACCTATATATATGAGAGGGAGGGGCGCCACACAAACCACGTCAATCTCTTAGCCATGTGCAGCGCCCCTCTCTACAGTTTAGTCCCCCGTCCAGTTTCTCCGCAGTGCTCGGCGAAGCCGTGCGGGAACGAGTTCACCATCACCGTCACCATGCCGTCGTGCTGCCGGAACTCATCTACTCCTTCACCTGTCTTGCTAGATCAAGAAGGCGAGGACGTCATCGAGCTGAGCGTGTGCTGAACGCGGAGGTGCCGTACGTTCGGTACTTGATTGGTTGGATCGCGAAGAAGTCAACTACATCAACCGCGTTAATAAACGCTTCCGCTTTTCGGTCTACGAGGGTACGTAGAGACACTCTCCCCTCTCGTTGCTATGCATCTCCATGGCTAGATCTTGCGTGTGCGTAGAATTTTTTTTTGTTTTCCATGCAACATTCCCCAACAGTGGCACCGAGTCAGGTCTATGCGTAGATGATTTGCACGAGTAGAACACAAAGAAGTTGTGGGCGGTGATTGTCATACTGCTTACCACCAACGTCTTATTTTGATTCGGTGGTATTGTGGGATGAAGCGGCCCGGACCAACCTTACATGTCCACGCACATGAGACCGGTTCCACCGACTGACATGCAACTTGTTTTGCATAAAGGTGGCTGGTGGGTGTATGTTTCTCCTACTTTAGTTGAATCGAATTTGACTACGGCCGGTCCTTGAAGAAGGTTAAAACAGCAAACTTGATAATCACCGTTGTGGTTTTTGCGTAGTTAAGAACCGTTCTTGCTAGAAGCCCGTAGCATCCACGTAAAACTTGCAACAACAAAGTAGAGGACGTCTTACTTGTTTTTGCATGGCATGTTGTGATGTGATATGGTCAAAATATGATGTGATATATGTTGATGTATGAGATGATCATGTTTGGTAATATCGACAACCGGCAGGAGCCTTAGGGTTGTCTCTTAATTATTGTATGAAATGCAAGCGCCATGTAATTGCTTTACTTTATCGCTATGCGTTAGCAATAGTTGTAGTAGCAATAGTTGGCGAGACGACCCTGACGCAACGATGGAGATCAAGGTGTCAAGCCGGTGACGATGGAGATCATGACGATGCTTTGGATATGGAGATCAAAAGCACAAGATGACGATGGCCATATCATGTCACATATTTTGATTGCATGTGATGTTTATTCTTTATGCATCTTATTTTGCTTAGAACGGCGGTAGCATTATAAGATGATCCCTTCACTAAATTTCAAGATAAAAGTGTTCTCCCCGAGTATGCACCGTTGCCAAAGTTCGTCGTTTCGAAGCACCTCGTGATGATCGGGTATGATAGACTCTACGTTCACATACAACGGGTGTAAGACAGTTTTGCACATGCAGAATACTTGGGTTAAACTTGACGAGCCTAGCATATACAGATATGGTCTCAGAACACTGGAGACCGAAAGGTCGAACATGAGTCATATAGTAGATATGATCAACATAGAGATGTTCACCATTGATGAATAGCCCATCTCACGTGATGATCGGACATGGGTTAGTTGATTTGGATCATGTATCACTTATATAACTTGAGGGATGTTTATTTAAGTGGGAGTTCATTAGTAATTTGATTAATTGAACTTAATTTATCATGAACTTAGTCTTAATAGTTTTTGCATATCTATGTTGTAGATCATGGCCCGTGCTACCGCTCCCCTGAATTTTAATGCGTTTCTAGATAAAGCTAAGTTGAAAGATGATGGTAGTAACTACACAGACTGGGTCCGCAACTTGAGGATTATCCTCATTGCTGCACAGAAGAATTATGTCCTTGATGCACCGCTAGGTGACAGACCTGCTGCAGGAGCTAGTACAGATGTTATGAACGTCTGGCAGACTCGATCTGATGACTACTCGATAGTTCAGTGTGCCATGCTTTACGGCCTAGAACCGGGACTTCAAAGACGTTTTGAACGTCACGGAGCATATGAGATGTTCCAAGAGCTGAAGTTGATATTTCAAGCTAATGCCCGGGTTGAGAGATATGAAGTCTCCAACAAGTTCTATAGCTGTATGATGGAGGAGAACAGTTCTATCAGTGAACACATACTTAAAATGTCTGGGTATCATAACCACTTGACTCAGCTGGGGATTGATCTTCCAGTTGAGAGTGTTATTGACAGAGTTCTTCAGTCACTGCCACCAAGCTACAAAGGCTTCGTGATGAACTATAATATGCAAGGGATGACAAAAACGATTCCCGAGCTCTTCGCAATGCTAAAGGCCGCGGAGGTAGAAATCAAGAAGGAGCATCAAGTGTTGATTAAGACCACTAGTTTCAACAAAAAGGGCAAGGGAAAGAAAGGGAACTTCAAGAAGAATGACAAGCAAGTTGCCGCTCCCGTGAAGAAGCCCAAAACTAGACCCAAGCCTGAAACTGAGTGCTTCTACTGCAAAGGAAATGGTCACTGGAAGCGGAACTGCCCCAAATACTTGGCGGATAAGAAGGATGGCAAAGTGAACAAAGGTATATTTGATATACATGTTATTGATGTGTACCTTACTAATGCTCGTAGTAGCGCCTGGGTACTTTATACTTGTTCGGTTGCTCATATTTGTAACTCGAAACAGGAGCTACGGAATAAATGAAGATTGGCTAAGGACGAGGTGACGATGCGCGTCGGGAATGGTTCCAAGGTCGATGTGATCGCCGTCGGCATGCTACCTCTACATCTACCTTCGGGATTAGTTTTAGACCTCAATAATTGTTATTTGGTGCCAGCGTTGAGCATGAAAATTATATCTGGATCTTGTTTATTACGAGACGGTTATTCATTTAAATCGGAGAATAATGGTTGTTCTATTTATATGTGTAATATCTTTTATGGTCATGCACCATTGATGAATGGTCTATTCTTGTTGAATCTCGATCGTAGTGATACACATATTCATAATATTGATGCCACAAGATGCAATGTTGATAATAATAGTGCAACATACTTGTGGCACTGCCGTTTAGGTCATATTGGTGTAAAGCGCATGAAGAAACTCCATGCGGATGGACTTTTGGAATTACTTGATTATGAATCATTTGATACTTGCGAACCATGCCTCATGGGAAAGATGACTAAAACTCTGTTCTCCGGAACAATGGAGCGAGCTAATGACTTATTGGAAATAATACATACCGATGTATGCGGTCCAATGAGTGTTGAGGCACGCGGCGGGTATCGTTATTTTCTGACCTTCACATATGATTTGAGTAGGTATGGATATATCTACTTGATGAAACACAAGTCTGAAACATTTCAAAAGTTCAAGGAATTTCAGAGTGAAGTAGAGAATCATCATAACAAGAAAATAAAGTTTCTATGATCTGATCGCGGAGGCGAATATTTGAGTTACGAGTTTGGCCTTCATTTAAAACAATGTGGAATTGTTTCACAACTCACGCCACCTGGAACACCACAGCGTAATGGTGTGTCCGAACATCGTAACCGTACTATATTAGATATGGTGTGTTCTATGATGTCTCTTACCGATTTACCACTATCGTTTTGTGGTTATGCATTAGAGACAGTCGCATTCGCGTTAAATAGGGCACCATGTAAATCCGTTGAGACGACACCGTATGAACTATGGTTTGGCAAGAAACCTAAGCCGTCGTTTCTTAAAGTTTGGGGATGCGACACTTATGTCAAAAGGCTTCAGCCTGATAAGCTCGAACCCAAATCGGAGAAGTGCGTCTTCATAGGATACCCTAAGGAAACTATTGGGTACACCTTCTACCACAGATCCGAAGGCAAGATCTTTGTTGCCAAGAATGGGTCCTTTCTAGAGAAGGAGTTTCTCTCGAAAGAAGTGAATGGGAGGAAAGTAGAACTTGATGAGGTAATTGTACCTTCTCTCGAATTGGAAAGTAGTACATCAGAGAAAACCGTTCCCGTGATGGCTACACCAACTAGAGAGGAAGCTAATGATAATGATCATGAAACTTTGGATCAAGTTACTACAGAACCTCATAGGTCGACCAGAACACGTTCCGCACCAGAGTGGTACGGTATTCCTGTCCTGGAAGTCATGTTGTTAGATAACGGCGAATCTACGAACTATGAAGAAGCTATGATGAGCCCAGATTCTGATAAATGGCTTGAGGCCATGAAATCTGAGATAGGATCCATGTATGAGAACAAAGTATGGACTTTGGTGGACTTGCCGATGATCGGCAGGCCATTGAAAATAAATGGTTCTTCAAGAAGAAGACAGACGCTGATGGTAATGTCACTATCTACAAAGCTCGACTTGTCACAAAAGGTTTTCGACAAGTTCAAGGGGTTGACTACGATGAGACTTTCTCACCCGTAGCGATGCTTAAGTCTGTCCGAATCATGTTAGTAATTGCCGCATTTTATGATTATGAAATCTGGCAAATGGCTGTCAAAATTACATTCCTTAATGGATTTCTTAAAGAAGAGTTGTATATGATGCAACCAGAAGGTTTTGTCGATCCTAAAGGTGCTAACAAAGTGTGCAAGCTCCAGCGATCCATCTATGGACTGGTGCAAGCATCTCGGAGTTGGAATATACGCTTTGATGAGGTGATCAAAGCATATGGTTTTATACAGACTTACGGTGAAGCCTGTATTTACAAGAAAGTGAGTGGGAGCTCTGTAGCATTTCTGATATTATATGTGGATTACATATTATTGATTGGAAATGATATAGAATTTCTGGATAGCATAAAAGGATACTTGAATAAGAATTTTTCAATGTAAGACCTCGGTGAAGTTGCTTATATATTGGGCATCAAGATCTATAGGGATAGATCGAGATGCTTAATAGGACTTTCACAAAGCACATAACTTGACAAAGTTTTGAAGAAGTTCAAAATGGATCAGTCAAAGAAAGGTTTCTTGCCTGTGTCACAAGGTGTGAAATTGAGTCAGACTCAAAGCCCGACCACTGCAGAAGATAGAGAGAAAATGAAAGTCATTCCCTATGCCTCAGCCATAGGTTCTATCATGTATGCTATGCTGTGTACCAGACCTGATGTGTGCCTTGCCATAAGTTTGGTAGGGTGGTACCAAAGTAATCCAGGAGTGATCACTGGACAACGGTCAAGAACATCCTAAAGTACCTGAAAAGGACTAAGGATATGTTTCTTGTTTATGGAGGTGACGAAGAGCTCGTCTTAAATGATTACGTCGATGCCAGCTTCGACACTGATCCGGATGACTCTAAGTCACAAACCGGATACGTATTTATATTGAATGGTGGAGCTGTCAGTTGGTGCAGTTCCAAGCAGAGCGTTGTGGCGGGATCTATGTGTGAAGCGGAGTATATAGCTGCTTTGGAAGCAGCACATGAAGGAGTTTGGATGAAGGAGTTCATATCCGATCTGGGTGTAATACCCAGTGCATCGGGTCCAATGAAAATCTTTTGTGACAACACTGGAGCAATTGCCTTAGCGAAGGAATCCAGGTTTCACAAGAGAACCAAGCACATCAAGAGACGCTTAAACTCCATTCATGAAAAGGTCAAGGATGGAGACATAGAGATTTGCAAAATACATACGGATCTGAATGTAGCAGACCCGTTAACTCAGCCTCTGATAACCCACAAGTATAGGGGATCGCAACAGTTTTCGAGGGTAGATTATTCAACCCAAATTTATTTATTCGACACAAGGGGAGCTAAAGAATATTTGCAAGTATTAGCAGTTGAGTTGTCAACTCAACCACACCTGGAGATTAATTATCTGCAGCAATATGATCAGTAGCATAGTAATATGGTATTTTTTATAGTAGTGGTAACAATAGCAATAACGGTAAGGGTGATAGCAATGATTTTGTAGCAGTTGTGACAGCAGCAATAGCAATAGTAACTTAGTAGAAACAATATGTGAAAAACTCGTAGGCATTGGATCGGCGAATTCGTTGGATGATATTCATCATATAACAGTCATAACCTAGGGCGATACAAAGCTAGCTCCAGTTCATAAATATAATGTAGGCATGTATTCCGTAAATAGTCATACGTGCTTATGGAAAGAACTTGCATGACATCTTTTGTCCTACCCTCCCGTGGCAGCGGGGTCCATAAGGAAACTAACAGTGATTGCATGAGAGAGAGAGAGAGCAATGGTGATTTTTTTCTGGAGGTAGGTGATGGAATGGGCTGAAGAGATATGTGAGGGGCCCACGTGGGGACCACAACCCACCAGGGCGTGCCTGGGGCTGCCGGCGCGCCCAGGTGGGTTGTGCCCACCCGGTGCACCCCCCTCTGATGTTATTTGTACTAAAAAATCAGAAATATTCAGAAAAAAATTGTATTAAATTTTCAGGGCATTCTGAGAATTTTATTTTTGGATCATTTTTTTATTGCACGGGAAATTCAGAAAACAGATAAAACAATGCATTTTATTTTATTTTACTAAGAAAAACAGAAAACAAAAGTTGGGAGCAGAAGGTTGTGCTTACTGAATTCGTCAACTTCATACCTCTCAAAAATTATCCATTAATAAGGTTGATCAAGTCTTATTAACAACCACCTTCGATTAGCATGAAACCGAAGAACTTTTATAAAACACTAAGTTACCTCAACGGGGATATGCATGTCCCCAACAATAAGCATTTCATATTTATTTTTGGCAGTAGGTAGAGGTAGGTGAAAACTTCCAATAGTGAGTGTCGGAGATTTTTCAATACATTAATACCATTCACATGGAATTGTTTCTTCGGAAAGAGCACCGTATGTTCATTACCATTGATATGAAAAGTGACCTTGCTTTTATTGCAATCAATAACAGCCCCTGCAGTATTCAAAAAGGGTCTACCAAGGATAATCGACATGTTGTCATCCTCGGGCATTTCAAGTATAACAAAGTCAGTTAAGATAGTAACATTTGCAATAACAACGGGCACATCCTCACAAATACCGATAGGTATGGCAGTTGATTTGTCAGCCATTTGCAAAGATATTTCAGTAGGTGTGAGTTTATTCAAATAAAGTCTTTTGTATAAGGAGAAAGGCATAATACTAACACCAGCTCCTAAATCACACAAGGCAGTTTTGACATAACTTCTTTTGATGGATCAAGGTATAGTTGTATTCCCGGATCTCCAAGTTTTTTAGGTACTCCATCCTTAAAAGAATAATTAGCAAGCATGGTGGAGATTTCAGCTTCAAGTATTATCCTTTTATTAGTGATGATGTCTTTCATATACTTTGCATAAGGGGCCATCTTTAAAATATCAGTCAAGCGAGTGCGCAAAAAGACTGGCCTAAGCATTTCAGCAAAGCGTTCAAATTCTTCACCATCCTTTTTCTTAGTTGATTTAGGTGGAAAGGGCATGGGTTTTTGTACCCATGGTTCTCTTTCTCTTCCATGTTTTCTAGCAACAAAGTCTCTTTTATCGTATCTTTTATTTTTAGGTTGTGGGTTATCAAGATCAACAGCTGGTTCTATTTCAACATCATTATCTGGTAGTTTATCATTGTCTGGTTGAGTGTCTTCATGAACATCATCATTATCCTTTTCATTATCACTAGATGAGTGTTCATTACCAGATTGAGTTTCAGCATCAGAAATAGAGACATCATTATTATTATCAGGAGGTTTTTCTACTTCAGGTTCACTAGAGGCATGCAAAGTCCTATCAATTTTCTTTTTCTTGTTCTTTTTAGAAGGACTAGGTGCATCAGTGTTAATTCTTTGAGAGTCTTGTTCAATTCTTTTAGGTGACCTTCAGGATAAAGTGGTTCCTGAGTCATTCTACCTCCTCTAGTTACTACTGTAATAGCATGATCATTTATATTATTATTCATTTCATCAAGCAATTCTCTTTGAGATTTAGCAACTTGTTCTAACTGAGTATGAACCATAGAGGCATGTTTTCCTACACCTCTAACATCATTAGAGATTCTAAATAACAAGTCACTCAAATGAGCAATCATATCAGAGTTATATTTCAATTGTTTCATAACATTTTCATTGAAGTGATCTTGTTTCCTAATGTAGTTATCAAACTCATAAAGGCATTGACTAGGATGCATATTGTAAGGATTGTCATTTTCATCAAATTTCATTAAAGATTTTACCTCTACCACCTTTGGTGGTGGTGTGTCAAGTCCATGTGTTTCTTCAATAGGAGGTAAATTTTTAACATCCTCTGCTTTAATACCTTTTTCTTTCATACTTTTCTTTGCCTCTTGCATATCTTCAGGACTGAGATATAAGATACCCCTCTTCTTCAGAGTGGGCTTATGCGGTGGTTCAGGAAGAGTCCAATCATCATAATTTTTAAATATGTTATTCAATAATTCCTCAGCTTGTTCAACAGTTCGTTCCCTGAAAACACAACCAGCACAACAATCTAGGAAGTCCCTAGAAGCATCGGTTAGTCCATTATAGAAGATATCGAGTATTTCATTTTTCTTAAGAGGATGATCAGGGAAAGCATTAAGCAATTGGAGAAGCCTCCCCCAAGCTTGTGGGAGACTCTCTTCTTCAATTTGCACAAAGTTAAATATTTTCTGTAAGGCAGCTTGTTTCTTATGAGCAGGAAAGTATTTTTCAGAGAAGTAGTAAATCATATCCTGGGGACTACGCACACAACCAGGAGCAAGAGTATTATACCATATCTTAGCATCACCCTTTAATGAGATTGGAAATAACTTGAGAATATAATAGTAGTGAATCTTCTAGTCATGAGCAAAGAGGTGGCTATATCATTTAATTTAGTGAGACATGCCACAACAGTTTCAGTCTCATAGCCATGGAAAGGATCATATTCAACCAAAGTAATTAACTCTGGGTCGACAGAGAATTCATAATCCTTATCATCAACAAAGATAGGTGAAGTAGCAAACTTAGGATCACATTTCATTCTAGCATTCAAAGATTTTTCCTTTAGTTTGCATAGTAATTTCTTAAGATCATCCCTATCATTGCAAGCAAGAAAGTCTCTAGTTGCCTCCTCATCCATAACATAACCTTCAGGTATTTTAGGCAATTCATATCTAGGAGAGCTAGGTCTAATAGGTGTTTCAAGATTTTCAAGTACTTCATCAGCTTCATCATTCTCAATATCTTTAGCTCTAGCAATTTGTTCATCAAGAAATTCACCTAATGGCATATTATCACCAAGCAAGGTACTAGCATCATCATGAGTAGCATTCATAGCAGAAGAAGCATCATCAATAACTTGCGACATATCAGGATTAATAGCATGTGGTGGTGTTGCAAGTCTACTCAAAATAGAAGGTGAATCAAGTGCAGAGTGTGATGGCAGTTCCTTACCTCCCCTCGTCTTAGAGGGAAAAATCTTAGTCATGGTATCCTTCAGATTCTTCATAGTGATAAATAGATAATAATCCCAAGTGACTCAACAAATATAGCTATGGTCCCCGGCAACGGCGCCAGAAAAAGGTCTTGATAACCCACAAGTATAGGGGATCGTAACAGTTTTCGAGGGTAGAGTATTCAACAGAAATTTATTGATTCGACACAAGGGGAGCCAAAGAATATTTGCAAGTATTAGCAGCTGAGTTCTCAATTCAACCACACCTGAAGAATAATTATCTACAACAATATGATCAGTAGCACAGTAATATGATATTTTTGATAGTAGTGGTAACAATAGCAATAACGGTAACAGTGATAGCAATGATTTTGTAGCAGTTGTGACAGCAGCAATAGCAATAGTAACTTAGTAGAAACAATATGTGAAAAACTCGTAGGCATTGGATCGGTGAATTCGTTGGATGATATTCATCATATAACAGTCATAACCTAGGGCGATACAAAGCTAGCTCCAGTTCATAAATATAATGTAGGCATGTATTCCGTAAATAGTCATACGTGCTTATGGAAAGAACTTGCATGACATCTTTTGTCCTACCCTCCCGTGGCAGCGGGGTCCATAAGGAAAATAAGGGATATTAAGGCCTCCTTTTAATAGAGAACCGGAACAAAGCATTAACACATAGTGAATACATGAACTCCTCAAACTACGGTCATCACCGGAAAGTATCCCGATTACAGTCACACCGGGGTTTACGGATCATAACACGTAATAGGTGAATATGACTTGCAAGATCGGATCTAGAACATAGATATAATGGTGATAACATAAATGGTTCAGATCTGAAATCATGGCACCTGAGCCCAAAGTGACAAGCATTAAGCATGGCAAAGTCTTAACAACATCAATCTCAGAACATAATGGATACTAGGGATCAAGCCCTAACAAAACTAACTCGATTACATGATGAATCTCATCCAACTCCTCACCGACCAGTGATCCAACGAAGGAATTACTCACTCCTGGTGGGGAGCATCATGGAATTGGCGATGGAGAAGGGTTGGTAATGACGAAGCTCGAAGATTCCCTTCTTCGGAGCCCCAAACGGGCTCCAGATCTGGCCTCCCGATGAAGAATAGGAGGCGGCGGCGGCTCCGTCTCATGAAACGCGATAATTCTTCCTCCCCTGTTTTTTCTCCAAAAATAGGATTTTATAGCGTCGTAGATAGAGTCAGCGGGGCCACCAAGTGGGCACAACACACCTGGGCGCGCCTGGAGGGGGGCGCGCCCTCATGGGTTGTGCTCACCCAGGGGTCCCCCTCCGGTGGTTCTTGGCTCCAATATTTTTCTTTTATTCCATAAAAGTTCTCCATAAAGTTTTATTCCATTCCGAGAACTTTTATTTCTGCACAAAAACAACACCATTGTAGTTCTGCTGAAAACATCATTAGTCCGGGTTAGTTTCATTCAAATCATGCAAATTAGAGTCGAAAACAAGAGCAAAAGCGTTAGGAAAGTAGATACGCCGGAGACGTATCAGCCTCTTCCGTGAGCAAAACATGATCAGCACCAAGACTCCATGGGTGTTAGATTCACTACAATGTAATCTAGATTATTGACTCTAGTGCAAGTGGGAGACTGATGGAAATATGCCCTAGAGGCAATAATAAAGTTGTTTTTATTATATTTCCTTATTCATGATAAAGGTTTATTATTCATGCTATAATTGTATTGATCGGAAACTTAAATACATGTGTGGATACATAAACAAATACCGTGTCCCTAGTAAGCCTCTACTAGACTAGCTCGTTGATCAAAGATGGTTAAGGTTTCCTAACGATAGACATGTGTTGTCACTTGATAACGGGATCACATCATTTGGAGAATGATGTGATGGACAAGACCCATCCGTTAGCTTAGCATATGATCGTTCAATTTATTGCTATTGCTTTCTTAATGTCAAATACATATTCCTTCGACTATGAGATCATGCAACTCCCGGATACCAGAGAAATACCTTGTGTGCTATCAAACGTCACAACATAACTGGGTGATCATAAAGATGCTCTACAGGTATCTCCGAAGGTGTCTGTTGAGTTGGCATGGATCGAGATTAGGATTTGTCACTCCGTGCATCGGAGAGGTATCTCTGGGCCCTCTAGGTAATACACATCACAAGAAGCTTGCAAGCAAAGTGACTAAGGAGCTAGTTATGAGATGATGTATTACGGAACGAGTAAAGAGACTTGCCGGTAACGAGACTGAACTAGGTATGAAGATACCGACGATCAAATCTCGGGCAAGTAACATACCGACAGACAAAGGGAATTACGTATGTTGTCATAAGGTTCGACCGATAAAGATCTTCGTGGAATATGTAGGAACCAATATGGGCATCCAGGTTCCGCTATTGGTTGTTGACCGGAGAGGTGTCTCGGACATGGCTATATAGTTCTCGAACCCGTAGGGCCGCACGCTTAACGTTCGTTGACGATATAGTGTTATATTAGTTATGTGATTTGGTGACCGAATGTCGTTCGGAGTCCTGGATGAGATCACGGACATAATGAGGAGCTACGGAATGGTCCAGAGGTAAAGATTGATATATAGGACGATGCTATTTGGACATCGGAAAGGTTTCGGAGTATATCGGGTAGTCATCGGATCATCGGAAGGGGTTCCGGGAGGCCCCGGGATGACTATGGGCCTAATGGGCCAAGGGGAAGCACACCCAGCCCACAATGGGGCTGGCGCGCCTGTCCCTGGCCGCCGGCCCTAGAGAAGGAAAGGGGGAGGGCTAGCCCATCCTGCCTTCCCCTTCTCATGGGAGAAAGGAAAGGGGGGGGGGACGCCACCCCCTCCTGCCTTCTCCCTGGCGCCAAACAAGGAAGGGGGCGCCAAAGGGCAGGCGCCCAAGGGGGCCGGCCGGCCACCTTGGGGCACACCCAAGGCTGCCACTCCTACCCCCAACCTATATATATATATATGAGAGGGAGGGGCACCACACAAAACACGACAATCTCTTAGCCATGTGTGGCGCCCCTCTCCACAGTTTAGTCCTCCGTCCAGTTTCTCCGCAGTGCTCAGCGATGCCCTGCGGGAACGAGTTCACCATCACCGTCACCATGCCATCCTGCCGCCGGAACTCATCTACTACTTTGCCCGTCTTGCTGGATCAAGAAGGCGAGGACGTCATCAAGTTGAACGGGTGCTGAACGCGGAGGTGCCATACGTTCGGTACTTGATCGGTTGGATCGCGAAGAAGTTCGACTACATCAACGTGTTAATAAACGCTTCCACTTTACAGTCTACGAGGGGTACGTAGACACACTTTCCCCTCTCGTTGCTATGCATCTCCATGGATAGATCTTGCATGTGCGTAGAAATGTTTTTGTTTTCCATGCAACGTTCCCCAACACTTACTTGGGGTGAAGTGCGAATCATTAGAAGTGTTGAATGTGGTTTACGGAGATTTTACCGTCAAATTTCATGTAAGGTCGAAAGTTGATGGTTTCAGATGGGCTTTGGTAGCCGTCTATGGCGCGGCCCAACCAGAGCTTAAATCGGATTTCCTTGCACATTTGGTGAGATTTTGTGGGGATGAAAGACTTCCCATTCTAGTTGGGGGAGACTTTAACATGATTAGGAGACAAGATTAAAAAATAATGACAATTTCGATGGAAGATGGTCATTCATGTTCAATACGATCATTGAAAGTCTTGATTTGAGGGAAATTTACCTCACTGGGAGACAATTCACATGGGCCAACTCTTTACCAACTCCTACTTATGAAAAATTGGACCGGGTTCTCACTAGTGTTGAGTGGGAACAGAAATTTCCTTTGGTAACGGTTCACGCTTTAAATAGGGCCATCTCCGATCATACCCCATTGTTGTCGATTATGGGGAAGCGACCCATGTGGGAAACAAAAATATTTTCTCTTTCGAATTAGGATGGTTCGAGAGGGAAGGCTTCATGGATCTCATTGCAGCAGAATGGGCCAAGGAGTCGGGTGGGTCTTCTAGTATTGATAGATGGCAAAACAAAATCAGACACTTGCGCCAATTCTTGAGAGGATGGGCCAAGAATCAAAGTGGTTTATATAAAGTTGAAAAGGAGAGACTGATACAAATTATTAATGAGCTTGATCTGAGAGCGGAAGTCACACTTCTTAATATGTCTGACCGGAATATGAAGAATGAGGCAGAGAAGAAGTTACAAGCTCTTTTGAGAGAAGAGGAGATGAAATGGGCGCTTAGAGCGAAGGTTTTTAAGATTGTCTAAGGGGATGATAATACCCAATTCTTCCATCTGATAGCTAATGGGAAGCATAGAAAGAAGAAAATTATTCAACTTGAACAAGATGAGGGTACAATTGTAGGGCATGAAAACCTCAAATTGTACATCTCCAATTATTATAAGAAGCTTTTCGGAGCACCCGAAGAAAACTGTGTGTCTCTAGATGAGATCGCGATCGGGGATATACCTCAGCTCAACTCAGACGAGAATGAGGTGTTGTCTGCTCCATTCACTGAGAAAGAGGTGTTTGATGCAATAACACAAATGAAACAAAATAAGGCCCCCGGACCGGATGGGTTCCCGGTGGAATTTTATAAGAGATGCTGGCATATCATTAAGGGAGATCTTATGCCTATGTTCTAGGACTTGTTCGAAGGTCACTTACAGTTATTTCACCTAAACTTTGGAACAATAACATTGTTGCCAAAGAAGGTGGAGGCTACTCGCATTGAGCAATTCAGGCCGATATGTCTTCTCAATGTAAGCTTCAAGATTTTCACCAAGGTTGGTACGAATAGGTTAACGCGCATAACTCATTCGGTAGTTCAACCAACTCAAACTGCTTTCATGCCAAGGCGTCACATCCTAGAAGGGGTTGTGGTCCTACATGAAACTCTCCATGAAATTCATACAAAGAAACTAGATGGTGTTATCATCAAAGTGTGGACTTTGAGAAAGCGTATGATAAGGTCAAATGGCCGTTCCTCCAGTAAGCCTTACGTATGAAGGGGTTCAATGAGTCCTGGCGATCTCAGGTAGACACATTCATACAAAAAGGTAGTGTTGGGATAAAGGTAAATGATGACACGGGGCATTATTTTCAGACACATAAGGGGTTAAGACAGGGGGACTCCATGTCTCATGTCCTGTTCATGATGGAAATATGCCCTAGAGGCAATAATAAAATTTGTTATTATTAAATTTCCTTATTCATGATAATGGTTTATTATTCATGCTAGAATTGTATTGACCGGAAACTTAAATACATGTGTGGATACATAAACAAATACCGTGTCCCTAGTGAGCCTCTACTAGACTAGCTCGTTGATCAAAAGATGGTTAAGGTTTCCTAACCATAGACATGAGTTGTCATTTGATAACGGGATCACATCATTAGGAGAATGATGTGATGGACAAGACCCATCCGTTAGCTTAGCATATGATCGTTTAGTTTATTGCTACTGCTTTCATAATGTCAAATAAATATTCCTTCGACCATGAGATCACGCAACTCCCGGATACCGGAAGAATACCTTGTGTGCTATCAAACGTCACAATGTAACTGGGTGATCATAAAGATGCTCTACAGGTATCTCCGAAGGTATCTATTGAGTTGGCGTGAATCAAGATTGGGATTTGTCACTCCGTGTATCGGAGAGGTATCTCTAGGCCCTCTCGGTAATACACATCACAAAGCTTGCAAGCAAAGTGACTAAGGAGTTAATTGCAAGATGATGTACTACGGAACAAGTAAAGAGACTTGTCAGTAACGAGATTGAACTAGGTATAAAGATACCGACGATCAAATCTCTAGCAAGTAACATACCGACAGACGAAGGGAATTACGTATGTTGTCATAAAGGTTTGACCGATAAAGATCTTCGTAGAATATGTAGGAACCAATATGGGCATCCAGTTCCCGCTATTGGTTATTGACCGGAGAGGCGTCTCGGTCATGTCTACATCATTCTCGAACCCGTAGGGTCCGCACGCTTAACGTTCGTTGACGATATATTATTATATGAGTTATGTGAGTTGGTGACCGAATATTGTTCAGAGTCCTAGATGAGATCACGGACATGACGAGGAGCTCCAGAATGGTCCGGAGGTAAAGATTGATATATAGGACGATGCTATTTGGTCACCAGAAAGGTTTCGGAATGTACTGGGTAATCATCGGATCACTGGAAGGAGTTCCGGGAGGCCACGGGAGCATATTGGGCCAAACGAGCCAACGAGGGAGAGCACACCAGCCCACATAGGGCTGGCACGCCCCCACTTCATGGCAGGCATCCCTAGGGAAGGAAGGGAGAGGGCTAGCCCCCTCTTTCCTTCTCTTCCACATGCAGGGAAAGGAAAAGGGGGGCCTCCACTCCTGCCTTTCCCCCCAAGCGCCAGGAAGGAACGGGGAGGGTGCGGCCAGGGCAGACGCTAGGTGTGACGCCCAGATAATTAAGCTACAGTAATCCCCTGCTAATGATGCCAGGTCATCAATCTTACTGTTGCTAATCCTCACTTGCTTTCAAACACCGTTCAAATTCAAATTCAAATTAAAGTCCAAAATTCAAATTTCTCAAACATGCAAACAAAAATGTCCAAAGTGTGGCAAATAATCCCTGGATATTTGTTATGTCGAAACCCATATTTTTTATAAAATATCTAAATGCCCTTAAATGAATAAAACAGGGGCTAAAAACAATTATTAAATGTTTTTTATTTATTAAACTAATGCAAACTATTGAATTGATGTACCAAATTAATTATGGCAGTAGCCTAATTATAAATACTGATTTAGGGGCTAGTGTTGTATTTTATAAAACTAAAAATGAAAAGAAACTAAATAGAAAACAATAAACAGAAATAAATAAAAGAAAACAAAAAAAGAGAAAAGGCCCCTACCTTCCCCCCCCCCCATTCCAAGGCCACCTAGGCCGGCCCAGCTCCACCGCACCAGGTCCTCCTATCCCCTGTTCCTTGGGCGCACCCGACCGTGCCTGCAGTCGCCGCCGCACCCTCTCGTCGGTAGCACCGGGAGGGGATAAGGGCGACAGCTCGCGCCCCCTCGATCCCCTCTCCCACTTCCCCCTGCCTCCCCACTTGCCCACTCCACCCTCCTCTCCCTCCTGCTCCCCCTTCCTCTCCAGATCCGCCATCGACGAGTGCTACTGTTGCCACCACCGTCGAGCGGCGACCATCGCCACCGTCCCTCTCCGAGGCGTCCAGGGACCCCACCGTCAACGACTGCGTCGACTACGCCGAGCCAACGAGCAGGGGAGCAGCCACCAAGCCACCTGCTTCTTCTTCTTCTTCGTCGGCCACCACGAACTCGCCGTCGACCTTCCTCACCTCCGGCCACCCCCTGCAGCTACTAATCTATCGTCGGCCTCCATGAGCCTCCCGGTGAGCTCCCGCTCCCTTCCCTCCCTTGGTGCCGTGTTCATTCGCCCGTAGCCGTAGACGCCACGTAGCCGAGCTCGCCGCCGTTGCTTCCCCTCGCCACCGTAGCCATCGCCGGCCAGCTCGTCCACGAGCACGGCCTCGTGCTCCTCGCCTCCCCCGTGCCCCACCCGTTCGCGCAGCCCCACACCCGCACACGCCGCTGGTCGCTGTAAGTGCATCTATTGCCCCTTAGAGATTTTGGTGTATTGAAGACTTATAGGTCAAGGGACTAATGTGTTTATGAGTGTACACAAGTCTATAAGTCTATGAGGAGTTTGATATTTACGATGAAAGTTGACCCCTAAAAATGAATGTCTTCAGTTGAAGACTTTGGTTTTTCTTGAAGACTTTGAAAATGAGGAAATTGGTGTGACCTTGAAGACTTGATATTGATGGGAGGATTATGAAGCGTGAATACTTTTGTTTTCATAGTTTTGTTTTTCCTTTCTTGAGTCATAGGAAACACCGTACTGTTAAAGGGGTTCGAGGTAAAACTAAGGAAAAGTTTCCAAGTGATGCTCAACTCAAATCCTACACCTACCCAATCCTTTCGAGTGAAGCCATTGGAAATCTCATACAGTTCAGTCAAGTTCTTCAGTGACAGAGACGAAGTTCTTCTGTTCTCTGAGGAATTTGTTCTGACTGAGGAGTTAGGAATTCGCCAGTGCGGATTGCCTACAAGTGAGGAACATGATAGCCCTGAGGAATTTGAGAGCTCAAACTTCCGACCGTTGCTATGTTATGCGCCAGCTGTCCAAAATATCCTATCGAACTAACGGTCATATCATTGAAGGGCATTTATGTCTTATCATGTCGGGCTGCTCCCCGGCTATAAATAGCCGCCCTCTACAACCACTAGCTGGTTGGCTGCTCCGAGAAAAACTGACACTTTTCATTTAGAGCATCCCATCCTCCGAGGACTTTGAGAGAAAATCATCAAGTGAGGAAAAACCCAAACCCAACACCTAAAACCCAAAGAGATTGAGCATCACTGAAGAGATTGTTCCTGTGTGGAACCGACGCTTGTTACCGACTGTGCATCCTCCAGACGGTTAGGCGTCATGGTCTAGAGCATCCAAGAGGAATTGTGGATCGCCGAGTGATCAAGTCTGTGATGGTTTGGAAGTCACCTGTGAAGACTTACCACGAGTGATTGGGCGAGATCTGTGTGATCTTAGCTCAAGGAGAATACGGTGAGGACTGTGTGTCCGGGACTATGTGTCCTCAGGTTTAAATACCTAGCCGCTCCAACCAGACATACAATTATCACAGAAGTTGGAACCGGTCTACCAAATCACTTTCTTCACCAAGCTACTGGTTCTATTTCCTCAACCCTTTCATTTCCTCGCATACTTGCTGTGTACTTGATCGTTACTATTTGAAGACTTTGACTGAAGACTTTCTCAATTTCCTCATCCCTATTTCTTCAGTCACTTTATCTTCAGCATGCTTATCTTGTTGACTCGCTACCTATGCTCTGTGTATGTTTCATTTCATCATGATGACTATGCTACTGCTTTGTTATGCACGTACCTGAGTACTTATTCCGCTGCTTGTAGTTCGTTGCTTAGGAAATTCCTCAAGTAGTATTTCCTCAGTGACGAATTCATAAAAATTGCCTATTCACCCCCCTCTAGTCGATATAACGCACTTTCAATTGGTATCAGAGCAAAGTACTCCCTTGTTCTTTGTGATTTTGATTTAACCACCTGGAGTTTTAGTTATGTCGACTGCAGGCATGATCAAGGTCTCGGCTGGGTGTCCTACCTTCGATGGGACGGACTACCCCTACTGGAAGAATAAGATGCTCATGCATCTTGAGGCAATTGACAACGATCTTTGGTACGTTGTGGAAAATGGCGTTCCTCTGCCACTCCTTCCGTGAATGCTGCTGATGTGAAGAGATTCAAGCAACTCGACTCTCAAGCGAAGAATATCATATGTGGCCATCTGAGCAAAGGACAGTACGGCAGAGTGAGTGCTTTGGAGTCTGCAAAGCTTATCTGGGACAGGCTGTCCAAGGTCAACGAAGGAATCTCAACTCAACGTGATTCTCGAGTTGACGTTCTTCGCAATCTCTTCAACCGCTTCAAAAGACTCGACAATGAGAATGTCCAGCAAACCTTTGACTGCCTCACTGACATTTCAAATGAGCTTCAAGCACTAGGTGCCACTGACATCACCAACCATGAGGTGGTGAAGAAATTGCTGAGGTCACTCGATTCTTCATTCGATACACTGGCACTGATGATTCAAGAACGTGGAGACTACAAGTCACTAGATCCTGCTGATATCCTTGAGAGGCTGAACACTCATGAATTCCAACAAGCTAAAAAGAGAGATCTCTATGGGCCAATCTATGGAAGATCACGCGCACTGAAGGCCAAGGCAGTTTCCTCATCTGAAGGAGAAGATTCTGATAGCAGCCTTGGTGACCCTGAAGAACTAAGCCAGGAGCTAACAATGCTCGTGAAGAAATTCCAGAAGTTCTCAAGGCGTGGTCGATTTGTAAAATCTTTAAAAGGTGATGACACAAGATCAGATTCCTCATCCCGTGATTACAAGAAGAGGACTTGCCACAAATGCAAGATACCTGGTCACTACATAACTGATTGTCCTCAGTGGGTAAAGGAATCAAAGAAGAAGAAATACAAGGATGATAGTTCAGATAACTCTAAGAAGAAGAAGAAATCTTCAAAGTCCTCATCATCAAAATCTTCAAAGTCTTCATCTCACAAGAAGAGCAGTTCCAAGAAGGCTCGGGCATTCATTGGCAAGGAAATGGACTCTGAAGCTGAATCTGAGGAACATGAGGAAGAGGAGGCATCTGAGGAGTCAGACTCTGGTGTGGCGAGCCTAGCCCTCGCTACTGCTTACGTCAGCAAGTCCATCTTCAACACTGAGGAAAATGGCTTCCCCAACACTACTGATGATGGCAACGATGACTATGCTCCCACCTATTGCTTCATGGCAAAAGGTGCCAAGGTACTCAAATATCCCTCCTCTGAATCAAGTGAGGATGAATCTGATGATAACCTCAAACCCAGCTATTCAAACTTGCTAATATTGCTTTTAAAGAACAAAAGGCTTTGGAAAAGGTTCAAAATATGCTAGACAAAAGCGATGACCTGTTAGGTGAGGAAATGGATCGAACTCAAACACTGACTGATAATCTTCAGCAACTACAGTCTAAGTTTGACAACCTTCAAAGTCGTCATGATACTCTCTTAGCCGATCATGAGATGCTTTCTTATGAATTTCTTCAAAGAAAGCTAGATCTTGAGAAGCTAAGGGTGAGTCATGAAGATCTTCAGAAGGAAAATGATTCATTACTTGCTCAACAGATCAGTTCCGCTCAGGAAGAATTTATTCCACCATGCTTGAAATGCATTGAACGTGAAACTGCTAATTCTTCACCTGAAAGTTCAAATGCTTCTATTGCTACAAATTCTTCAACTATCTCTGTGGTCACAAATTCCTCATCTGAGGATACTACTAGTATCACTGACGAAAATGCAGGGTTGAAGGAATTGTATGTGATAGGCATGTACAAAAGCCTCAAAGGGCATCAAACTCTTTGTGATGTGCTCAAAAGGCAGATCTTGAACAGGAACCCTAGGAAAGAGGGTATTGCCTTTGAGAGGAAACTCAATGCTGATGGAACCTACTGGAAACCTGAGCAGTATCCCAAAACATCATGGGTTGCTGCGAAGGGACCTCCCATAGATCCATCCACTTTATCTGGCTTTACTTGTGAATCCTCATATTCATCTGATGAGTCATTTGACTCCAACTATAAACTGTTCAAAAATCAGAATGGTGAAGTATTTGCTAGATATGTTGGAACTAACTGCATGAATGGTCCCCCTATGAAGAAAATTTGGGTTCCCAAAAAGTGCTTTGAAAGTCTTCAGGTGAATGTCCTCATGACACCACCTGTGAAGAATAGGAACCCCAGATCAAATTCTTCATATGGACCAAAGTCTTCATATGGATCCACGTCCTCATATGGATCAAATTCCTCACGTGGATCCAAGTCCTCATATGATCATCATCATGCTAACACTTCTGTTTCACAGGGAAAATCTAAGAGTTCTGATTATGTGCATTATTCTTCAAATCATTATGTTCATAAGTCCTCGAAGAATTTCTCTGCTTACTCATATGCCTATACTAATCCCTCTCCTGTGAAACAAAGCGCTTTGGCTTCAATGCCACCTTTCTTTTATGAAGCTCGCAGAATGATGAACTCTTTACCACCCCTCCAGATGTGGGTGGTGAAGAAAAAGAACTAACCTCTTATGCAGGGTCAGGTCTCCAGACGAACTAAATCGTCTGAAGAATTTTCTGGAGACCTGAAATGCTTGATAGGATGCAAGCTAATTATGAAGAAATGATTCAATCATTTCTCACGTCCTCATACTGCTATATATATACATATGTTGCATTAATTGATGAAATTCTTTCTGATGAATTTGATGTCATATTCTTCAGTCTGAAGTATATGTGTTCGTAAGATGCACTAATTCATCTGCAGGATGATTTACCCAAAGCTACTGAGTGGGTCCTCGACAGTGGATGTACTAATCGCATGACCGGTGACAAGAGCTTACTGATGAACACTCCTTTATCTCCATCACATTTGAAGCATATCACCTACGCTGACAAAGACAAAAGCAATGTATTGGGTCTAGGTAGGGTTGCAATCTCAAAGGATCGACACATGGACAAAGTCATGCTTGTCGAGTCCCTCGGATTCAATCTCATGTCTGTCTCAATGCTTTGTGATCTTGATATGGTTGTTGTCTTTGGCAAATATCGCTGCTTAGTGCTCATGGAATCTGACAATTCCAAAGTCTTCGAAGGCTTTAGGAGAGGAGACTTGTATATTGTTGATTTCTCTGCAGGACCACAGCCTGCTACTTGTCTACTTGCAAAAGCTTCAGAAGGCTGGCTATGGCATCGACGACTGGGTCATGCTGGCATGAGGAACTTACACACGCTCGTGAAGAAAAAGCACGTCATTGGCATTGAGGGTGTCAAATTCCTCAAAGATCATCTTTGTGGGGCTTGTGAGGCTGGAAAGATGACCAGAGCCAAGCACCCCTCAAAGACTATCATGACTACCTCTCGTCCTTTTTGAATTGCTTCATATGGATCTCTTTGGCCCTACTCATTATGCCACACTAACAAATGCAGCATCTCTATATGGCTTTGTCATTGTTGATGATTATTCTCATTACACATGGGTGCATGTCATTACTTACAAAACTGAAGTGCAGGAAGTCTTCAGACGATTTTCTTCAAGGGCTTCGACGAATTTCGGTGTAAAGATCAAGCATATACGCAGTGACAATGGGACCGAGTTTAAGAATACTGGTCTTGATGACTATCTTGATGAACTTGGTATTACTCATGAGTTATTTGCCCCATACACTCCTCAACAGAATGGCGTTGTGGAACGCAAGAACAGGACTCTTGTTGAGATGGCTCGCACCATGCTTGATGAATACAAGACACCTCGTCGCTTCTGGCCTGAGGCAATTGATACTGCATGCCACATCATTAACAGGGTATATCTTCACAAATTCTTCAAGATGACTTCATATGAACTCCTCACTGACAAGAAACCCAATGTGAGTTATTTAAAAGTCTTCGGTGCTAAATGTTGGATTAGAGATCCCCATCACAATTCTAAGTTTGCACCGAAAGCACATGAAGGTTTTATGCTTGGTTACGGAAAGGACTCTCACACCTACAGAGTCTTCAACACCTATCACAACAAGGTGGTTGAAACTGTAGATGTGCGGTTTGATGAAACTAATGGCTCGCAAAGAGAGCACCTACCTCCTGTGCTAGATGAAATGACTCCTAAGGAATCCATCAAGCTAAAGGCTACCGAGGATGTCATACCTACTGAAGAATCTGCTGAAGAAGTCATTCCTGATCGTGAAGAAAATCATGCTGGTGCATCTGAAGAAAATGGCTCTGAAGAAAATGCTGAGCCAAATCAAAGTCGTCAACCTGCTCATCCTCGCGTTGCAAATGAAGTACAGATTGAGAGAATCATCAACGATATCAACGCACCAGGTCCTCTCACTCGCTCAAAAGCTTCACATTTGTCTAACTTTTGTGGGCATTTTGCTTTCATCTCTATCACAGAGCCCACCAAAGTTGATGAGGCATTTCTGGAGCCTGAATGGATTCAAGCGATGCAAGAGGAATTACATCAATTCGAGCTGAAGAATGTGTGGGAGCTTGTCAAGCGACCAGACCCACGCAAGCACAATATCATCGGCACCAAATGGATCTACCGCAACAAGCAAGATGAAAATGGCCTAGTGGTGAGGAACAAGGCTAGTCTTGTAGCTCAAGGCTACACACAGGTTGAAGGAATTGATTTCGATGAAACTTTTGCACCTGTTGCTAGACTTGAGGCTATTCACATATTGCTTGCTTATGCTAACCATCATAATATCATCTTATATGAAATGGATGTGAAAAGTGCATTCCTCAATGGTAACCTTGAGGAAGAAGTATATGTTGCTCAACCCCCAGGTTTTGAAGATCCTAAGCATCCTGATCAAGTCTTCAGACTCAATAAGGCCCTCTATGGCCTCAAGCAGGCCCCTCGGGCGTGGTATGATACACTGAAGGAATTCCTCATGAAGAAAGGCTTCAAACCCGGTTCACTCGACCCAACTCTTTTCACCAAAACATATGATGATGAATTATTCGTGTGCCAAATATATGTTGATGATATTATCTTTGGCTGTACTAACCAACGTTACAGTGATGAATTTGCTTATATGATGAGTGAGGAATATCAAATGTCCATGATGGGAGAATTGAAATTCTTCTTAGGTCTTCAAATTCGTCAACAATGCAATGGCATCTTCATTTCTCAAGAGAAATACCTCAAGGACGTTCTAAGGAAATTCGGTATGCAAGATTGCAAAGGCGTCAAAATCCCTATGCCCACAAATGGCCATCTATGCACCGATGAAAATGGTATAGACTTCGATCAAAAGGTATACCGCTCCATGATTGGCTCTTTACTGTATCTATGTGCATCTACGCCAGATATTATGCTTAGTGTTTGCATGTGTGCCCGTTTTCAAGCTACACCAAAGGAATCACACCATAAGGCTGTGAAACATATTCTTCGATATCTAGCTCACACTCCAACACTTGGATTATGGTATCCCAAGGGCTCGGCTTTTGATCTCATTGGATATTCTGACTCTGACTATGCTAGTTATCGAGTGGATCGCAAGTCAACATCAGGCACATGTCATTTCCTCGGATGATCTTTAGTATGTTGGTCCTCGAAGAAGTAGAACTGCGTATCACTCTCTACTGCTGAAGCTGAGTATATTGCTGCTGGTTCTTGCTGTGCTCAATTGCTGTGGATGAAGCAAACCCTCAAGGACTACGGCATCAACATGAAGAATGTGCTACTCTACTGCGATAACGAGAGTGCCATCAAGATTGCTCATAACCCAGTTCAGCACTCGAAGACAAAGCACATCCAGATTCGTCATCATTTTCTTCGAGATCATGTGTTGAAGGGCGACATCTCTATTGATCACGTGAAGACTGAAGAACAGCTAGCGGATATCTTTACCAAGCCCTTGGATGAGAAGAGATTTAGCAAGTTGCGGTGTGAGCTAAATATCTTAGAATCTTCGAATGTTCTTTGAAAAGACACACATCCTAGCACTTATGCAAAATTGATGACTTAGATGTGCAACACATGAAGTAACGTTTTTCTTCAATCAATGAAGACTAACCCTCTAAGTGTGAAGAAATTAATGAAGAATTTGATTCTCAGAGCCCTACGACAATTGTACGCGGTGTCTGAAATCATCATTCTTATATGGTGGGTCACGCCACCAACAAAAGTTGACAATCTTCAAAATTGAGTTTTTTTTCATTTTGCAAATTCTTTAAATTCTCAAATTCCTCATTTTGTCAAATTCTTCAACTTTGGAAAGTCTTCACCTTTTTGACTGGTGTTCTTCATCGGCTATATATATATATATATATATGAGTTTTCATGTCCTCAACAGCATTCACTTATTGCTAATTCTTCAAGTTGAGTTTTCTTCTAAGTGAATGTGATCGGACCCGTTCCCCCTCTATGCTAAACTCAACCCAGTCTGTTCACAAATTCTTCATGTGCGTTCTAATTGAAACCCGTTCAAAATCTTCACTATGTCCTTGTTAGCTGAAGAATTTGCGAATGAAACGTTAAAATTTTCATATCTAAATTTTCGGCTTTTGCCGCTCAAACCGTTCCGCATCCCACGATAAGATTAATTTATTCACCCACGATCTACCACGATTTCCACCTCTCTGTACGTGGGTGACACATGTCGCTAGGATGGCAAGGGTCAGGGTCATGTTCGTCCAAAAATTTCGGACGGGCAGTTTTTCACCTAGGCTATAAATACCCCTCGCCCTCCTTAGACCTCATTTACTCCGCTCGAACGCACTCCCCTCACTCGAGCTCTCTGACCTAGCGCCGCCGCTACTCTCCATCGTCACCGGTGAGGAAGAGCTTCACTGCCTCGACCTCGTCGCCGTCGTACTCGCGCCGGCCGCGGAAATCTTCACTCCGCCGCCGCCGTAGCTGTCTCTCACCGCCAAGTTAGGGCGTGGGAGATCTGAACGGACGAACTTCTCCACTTCCACTTCCAGTTCACTGTGTTCTTCGTCCAGGGTAATTAAAATCTGATTTTACTGCCCTACTTTGATTCTGATGATTTCACAAAATCTTCAAAAGGTGTTTATTCTTCAACTTCCGCATCCTTAAACACCAAGTTGCATCTGTTCTTGATTTGTTTCTCTAAGCTATGTTTTTCTTAAAGATTCCTCAATTGTGTGGATTTTCTAATCTATATAACTCTGGAACCTAAGTCAAGAACGCTTAGTGAAATTCCTCAAGACTCCCCTGGTCAAATTCCTCAAACTTGATTTCTTTTGAAAAAATTCTGAGAACGCATATGACCTCTCCAAATTCTTCGCACCTATACTCTGTTCACAGGTACAAATGTCCGCTGCTGAATCACTAGGTTCTCATCAACTTAACTCATTTGCAGCGTTTCTCGAAGATAAATTGCATACCTCCTCAGAAACTTCGATTGTTCAAAATCCTCAAGTGAAGAAAATGTCTGAGGGTAAAAGACCTCAAAAGGGAGGAAAGAGGCCAGAAACTAATACAACTTTTGAAATCCCTGAAGACATCTATGATGAATATTGTACTCCTGATGAAGCAACTCATGGCAAGGAAAAAAAATCAGCGCAAAGTGTGCATACAGAGGATTGAGAGGAGATGGGCAAGGGAATGGAGGGAATATCGCTATGTCACTCCTAAGTACATGAAGAAATTCGCTGTTAACCCTCCATGTCCAAGACCTCCATTGGCACCAGGCCAAGAAGCTGATCCCTCAAGCATCAGGCGCGGTGAGGAATTTCCCAAAGAATGGGCTAAGCGTCAAGCCAAATTGGCTAAATTGGCAAAAGAAGCAGTGAAGAAATTCAATGAAGATTCTGCTGCTGCTGCTGCTGAGGCCTCTGCCAGTAAGCCTAAAAAGGCCATGCCTAAGAAATCTGCTGTGAAGCCGAGTTCCTCAACAGCAATGCCCTCACGGCCAAGTTCCTCAAAGCCCTCAAAGCAAATTCCTCAGGCAACTTCTTCAAGAGCTGTGCCAATTCCCTCAGTTGTTGCTGCTAAGTCCTCAACACCAGTGAATCTTGCCACATGCCAACGGACTACAGGAATCTCTATTGCCTCAGGAGCAGCTGCAAGTTCCTCAGCTCTGCCACAATCTTCAACTGGTCCAATATTGCTGAAGAAAAAGGCCACTGTTGGACGAGGCCCAAGGCCAAGTCCTCACAAGAAGCAAGTTGTCTTCCAAGTTCCATCTGATGACGATGAAGCTGATGATGAAGAACTTGCTGAGATCATCAAAGACAGGCAAGAAAAGGCCACTAGAGCCAAAGGCAGTGCTGTGCCACCCATGCTGGATCCTAAAAGGATCCTTGATTTCATCGATCTATGGCACAAGGATCCAAATACTCCTTTGCCTGAATTGAACCTCACTCCTGGCCAGAGCCACATGTTGACGGCCTTCATAGCCGAAGAAAAATGGAAATTTGAGAAGGCCAGGCAAGTCAAGAAAGCTCAATACAAGAAGGAGCGCTTTCTAAAGAAGCATGTTGTGAATATGACTCCTGAAGAACTTGTGAATCTGCAAAAGGAGATCAAAGCTCTCAGCGATGAATTTGATGCATATCGTGCAAATTGGCTAGGTGCCAAAGTCAGATTTGTCAGAATGGCCAAGGGGTTCAACCCAAATGTTGCAGCTCCATCGCAACAACAAATTCCTCAGGCTGATGCATCTGCCCAGCCTACTGAAGAGAATGCTAGCACAGCTGATGAAAATCTGACTGTTGAAGAAACTGAAAGTACCAGGGCTGCTGAAGAAATTCCAGCTCCTGAAGAAAATGCCAGGGCAACCTCCAATGTTGCGCCTGAAGAACAACTCAGGTCAGCTGAAGCAAATGAAGCTTCGCCTGAAGAATCTGAACAAGCCAGGGCAATTGCATCAGTTGTGCCTGAAGAAACTGCACCACTTTCATCTGCTCCTCCTGCAAAGTCATCACAGATGAAAGATATCCACCTTCCTTCTGCATCAGAAGCGAAGAAGACCAAAGCTGCAGAGAAGGCAGCTGTGAAGAAAAGGAAAGCATCAGAAACTGCAGAGTCTTCAGCTCCCAAGAAAGTGAAGACTTTGACAAGCTCATACACCAACCCCATTGATGATGTTCCTATCTCAAGCATGCCATCAAAGGAAATTGTTCCCTTTGGTGAGGAATATGTCATTCCAGATGACAGTGATGAAGCGAATCCTTCTGCTGCTACTTCAGAGCAGTTAGATGAAGAAATTGAAGTGGATGATATCCCTTCAACCCCACTGGTATCATCGCCCATGCCTCAGTTCACAACTGAATAGGCAGGCGTTGAAGAAATTGATGAAGAAGATGAGGATGTGGACATTCGGTCTACTACACCAGTTCTTAATGATGATTATTGGGAAAGACATCATCCAAATTCACCATTGACCACTCCTCTGCAACAAATTCCTCAGCCCCCTATGCAGACTAAAGAAATTCATACGGGCTCTGAAGGACATCAATCTTCCCTTCATTCTATTCCAGAAGAAGTTCCAGCTACTAATGCTGAAGAACTGGAGACCAAGACTGCTGCTGATGAAATTGCTATGGAAATTCCTCAGTCTGTGGCTCCAGAGGTTGTGCGCTAAGAGGCTGTGAAGACTTCAACTGTTAATCTTCAGCCCAAGCCACAAAATCCTCATACCAAGAAGCAGAAATTCAACGCTGATGATTTCTTTGCTGAGCATCATTTCTTCACGGACTACAATCCCTATGACTCTGCAAGACTGCGAGGCAAGCGCTTCTGGACAGCAAGTCAAATGAACTTTTACTCTACCCTCCTGTTTGGAAAGAACAAGGTATTTGACCACGAGCAAATTCCTCATGTGGATATGGAGTCGCTTCCTTGCTTCCATCCAGTCCTCAGTGTTCTTCATGACGCTGGGCTGCTTAACTTCTGCACTGACATCTGCGAATGGAACGAAGAACTCATTCTTCAATTCTACGCCACACTGCATATCACTGGAAATGTTGAAGATGTGAATTCATGGGTGCTAGACTGGATGACCGAAAATACTCATTACAAAGCACCGGCCTCTGAATTGCTTCACGCCGTTCCAGTTAGTCCTCCGGTTGAAGGCGCAAGACTCATGTATGCTGAACCTGAACTCTCAAATCACTTAATGCAAGTGCTGATGAAGCCTTTGAAGGCTGGACAAGCTCCAAGGACCACCTTCCTTGTGAAAGAATTGCTCTATGTACCAAGGACTGTGTATCGCATATTGACCAAAACCCTCAGTCCAATCAAGGGCCACAACTCTGATGAAGAAGAGGTTGTTGGCATCATGAAGAATCTGCTGTTCAACATGATACATGGCATTCCCATTAACTACCATGATTTCTTCATGAGGACTTTGGTCAATGCTGCTCTGTCACCTTTTGAGTTGAAGCCTTACGCTCCCTGGATCATGAAATTCATCAGATCAAGGTCTTCAATTCATTATCAGGATGACTTTCAGAATCATCTCAGCTATTTGCCACCTATTGAAGTCCTCAAGCGGACTATTTCCTCAGCTGATGAGAAGGGCAAGGCTGCTGTTATAAATGAAGGCACTCGTCCATTGGATGGACAGTTTCGTAAAGCTGCATCGTATTCCACCAATGATGACTCTGCAACACAAGATTCTGCCGCCAAAGCTTCAAAACAAAATCCTCAAGCCACAGCTCTGCGTGTGATGACTGATCGTGAACTTCTCCTCAGCCTTCATCAGAAAGTTGATCGAAATCACAAGTGGGTCAAGCGTCAGTTTGGTGCAATTCTTCAGAACATGACAGTCACTCAAAATACTGTGAAGAAGAATCACTACTATATGCATGAAGTCTTTGACCGCACATGGGATATTCTGTCGAATCTCTATAGTGCTGAAGATCTCAAGAAGATGGGATTTCAACAGGACTTTGACTGGTCTCAGCCACCTTTGAAGAAATTCAAGAAAGTCAAAGTTCCTCAGCTGGTCACAAGTTCATATTCTTCATCGCGCGAGACGGATGAAGCTGAAGACTTGAACGACACTGTGGCAGGCCCTACCTCAACGGACGACCCCAACAACGCTGGCGCTCCTCCATCGACATCATGATGATATTCTTCAGGGGCGTTAGTCCTCATTTTTTCGTCCCTTTTGGTCATTCGATGACAAAGGGGGGAGAAATTTGAGTTAGTCTTCAAGCGGGTCTTATATATGGGCTATTTTTCTGTTAAGTTACAACTCTCGCTCTTCTGAAGTGTTTGTTGGTTGAGTTGTAAACTTAAGTCCTATGGTGGTCTGATACTTTTGAACTGCTTTCTGCATGCTTATTTCCTCAAGTACCTTAATGCACGCATGCTGAATTTCGTCAAACACCATATTTCATCATGCATTTCAAATTCTTCATATCATATGTTAAATGCATGTATGAATTACAAGATATAGGGGGAGATCTCCATGATATTACTCTACAATGTGCATTTGCAATCACAAGCAAATTCCTCATATGCACATCTTCAGGGGGAGTTCTTCTATATCTTGTAATCAAAATCCTCAATATCAGTATTTACACATTATATGTTTTATCCCCGTTGAAAACTTAACCTATTTGTCATCAATCACCAAAAAGGGGGAGATTGTAAGTGCATCTAGTGCCCCTTAGTGATTTTGGTGTATTGAAGACTTATAGGTTAAGGGACTAATGTGTTTATGAGTGTACACAGGTCTATAAGTCTATGAGGAGTTTGATATTTATGATCAAAGTCGACCCCCAAAAATGAATGTCTTCAGTTGAAGACTTCGGTTTTTCTTGAAGACTTTGAAAATGAGGAAATTGGTGTGACCTTGAAGACTTGATATTGATGCGAGGATTATGAAGCGTGAAGACTTTTGTTTTCATAGTTTTGTTTTTCCTTTCTTGAGTCATAGGAAACACCGTACTGTTAAAGGGGGTCGAGGTAAAACTAAGGAAAAGTTTCCAAGTGATGCTCAACTCAAATCCTACACCTACCCAATCCTTTCGAGTGAAGCCATTGGAAATCTCATACAGTTCAGTCAAGTTCTTCAGTGACAGAGATGAAGTTCTTCTGTTCTCTGAGGAATTTGTTCTGACTGAGGAGTTAGGAACTCGCCAGTGCGGATTGCCTACAAGTGAGGAACATGATAGCCCTGAAGAATTTGAGAGCTCAAACTTCCGACCGTTGCTGTGCTATACGCCAGCTGTCCAAAATATCCTATCCAACTAACGGTCATATCATTGAAGGGCATTTATGTCTTATCATGTCGGTTTGCTCCCCAGCTATAAATAGCCGCCCCCTACAACCACTAGCTGGTTGGCTGCTCCGAAAAAAACTGACACTTGTCATTTAGAGCATCCCATCCTCCGAGGACTTTGAGAGAAAATCATCAAGTGAGGAAAAACCCAAACCCAACACCTAAAACCCAAAGTGATTGAGCATCACTGAAGAGATTGTTCCTGTGTGGAACCGATGCTTGTTACCTTTGAGGACTGTGGATCCTCCAGACAGTTAGGTGTCATGGTCTAGAGCATCCAAGAGGAATTGTGGATCACCGAGTGACCAAGTCTGTGAAGGTTTGGAAGTCACCTGTGAAGACTTACCACGAGTGATTGGGCGAGGTCTGTGTGATCTTAGCTCAAGGAGAATACGGTGAGGACTGCGTGTCCTCAGGTTTAAATACCTAGCCGCTCCAACCAGACGTACAACTGTCATAGCAGTTGGAACTGGTCTAACAAATCACTGTCTTCACCAAGCTACTGGTTCTATTTCCTCAACCCTTTCATTTCCTCGCATACTTGTTGTGTACTTGATCGTTACTGTTTGAAGACTTTGACTGAAGACTTTCTCAATTTTCTCATCCCTATTTCTTCAGTCACTTTGTCTTCAGCCTGCTTATCTTGTTTACTCGCTACCTATGCTTTTTGTATGTTTCATTTCATCATGATGACTATGCTACTGCTTTGTTATGCACGTACCTAAGTACTTATTCCGCTGCTTGTAGTTCGTTGCTTAGGAAATTCTTCAAGTAGTATTTCCTCAGTGACGAATTCATAAAAATCGCCTATTCACTCCCCTCAAGTCGATATAACGCACTTTCAGCCGCGCTCGCCGCATGCCCTGGCGGTCGCCTGCGCTTGGCCGCGCCCACACTCACCGCGAGCCCTGCTGCTCGCCGCTGGCCGCCCGACTTCGCTCGGCACGCGCTACGCCACGGTGGCCTCACTGCTCACCGGCTGGCGCTATGGCCCCTGCCCGTTGCTGCTACTGCGCTGCCACTAAGGGAGTCCTGGATTAGGGGGTCCTCGGGTGTCCGGACTATTTGATATGGGCCGGACTGATGGGCCGTGAAGATAAAGCAGAAGACTATCCTCCGTGTCCGGGCAGGACTCCCATATGCGTGGGTGGCAAGTTTTGTGTCCGGTTGTGTTATTTCCTTCCTCTGCGAACCGACTCTGTACAACCCTAGGCCCCTCCGGTGTGTATATAAACGGGGGGTTTAGTCTATAGAGGCTATCAGAATAATCATAGGCTAGACAGCTAGGGTTTAGCCATTACGATCTCGAGGTAGATCAACTCTTGTAACCCCTATACTCATCGAATACAATCAAGCAGGACGTAGGGTTTTACCTCAATTAAGAGGGCCCAAACCTGGGTAAACATCGTGTCCCCATTGTCCATTGTTACCATCGATCCTTAGATATACAGCTTGGGACCCCCTACCTGAGATCTGCCGGTTTTGACACCGACATTTGGTGCTTTCATTGAGAGTTCCGTTGTGTTGTCGACAGAAGGATTGATGGCTCGCCTTGTCATCGACGACGACGCTGTTTCCAGGGAGACTTTTCTCCCTGGTCAACTCTTTGTGTTTGGCGGCTTCGTACTACGTGCCAACTCGACCGGGCACCTTGAGCAGGTCGACAGCTATGCCCCTGGTCACCAGATCAGGTTTGGAAGTTTGAACTACATCACTGATATTCGAGGAGATCTAATCTTCGAGGGGTTCACGGCCCCAGCCGCCGCTCCCCACCCATACAAAGAAGGCCCTTCGGATCCGCTATCAGATCCCATCTAGGGATCGACTATCATGCCCGCCCTGGCCTTAGATCCAGAGCGGAACACTTCATCCGAAGACGGGGGGTGAACCCCGTCGGACTCTCTCCCATTATGGAGCTTCTAGCTGGAGACCCAGATGCAACCATGCCGTCGGCGGACCCGGAGTCAAACAGGACTCTCCCCGTCATCGGGAAGCCGGATTCGCCTCTGGACGTCAACTCCGAACTCTCGAGGTCTGCGTCTATTGGGCTCGTTCAAGTGGTTATTACCGAACCTAGCTCCGCAGATCCTCAGACGCCTGTCCAGCTTTCACTCTTAAATGAAACACTGGACCTAATGCAATCTCTCACCATCATGGAAGTATCACCGCCGAACTACGCCCAGCTTGAACTGGGGGCTGAGAGTAGGGACTTTTGCATCCCACCCACCACCCACTTAATAGCCACTGTCGAGGATTTAACCGACATGCTAGATTACGCCTCCGAAGACATCGATGGCATGGATGACGATGTCGGAGTTGAACTAGGCCAAAACCCGCCCATCACTGGGCGTTGGACAGCCACTTCTACTTATGATGTATACATGGTGGACACACCTGATAAGAAGGACGACGATGGCACTCAAGATCCAGATGAGGAGAGACCCGTCGACGAACCACCAAAACGCCGGCGTCAATGGCGCCGCTCATGATCGCGTCGGGCAAGGGAAAGCAATACCGGCACCGGGGATAATGACACTCCGGACAACGCCGAAGACTCCGACCAGCCCGCTGAGCCTGTGTTCGAGCAGGATGAGAGGGAAGTGGGTCAAGTCAACCCTGATGAACTTGCCGATCACGGGGATTCGGAAGATAGTAACTACTTACCTGTCTCCGAAGAGGATATTAGCCTCGGTGACGAAGATTTCATCGTCCCAGAGGAACCCCTCGAACAAGAATGCTTCAAGCGACGGCTGATCGCCACTACACGGAGCCTGAAAAGGAAACAGCAGCAGATTCAAGCCGAACAGGATACGCTCAACGACAGATGGACTAAGGTCCTGGCCGCCGAAGAGGGATACGGCTTTGAGCGCCAAACAAAGAGCTATCCTAAGCGCAGGCTACTGCCACAATTTGATGAGGAGGCCTTTGAGCCAATACCGTCAAAATACAATCATTTCGATCAACCGGACCGACCACCACGTGGATGGGACAAAACGGCCAATTATGCCGAACATCAGCCCGCGCCCCCTCACCGTAGAGGCAAGGAGACAGCGGCTCCGGGCTACATGTACGACCTACGTCAGGACCTGACCAATAGAGCCGACCAGACCAGATCAATCTATGGATCAAGAGGACGTGCTCCAGCATGAGATAACGGCCACCAGGCCTGGAACGACAAACATAACCAAATGAGGGGTCAGCCCCGAACACAGATGTCATCCGAACTCCGTCGCGATGTCGCCCGGTATAGAGGTGCCGCGTACCCCATGTGCTTTACCGACGAGGTAATGCAGCACCAGTTTCCGGAAGGGTTTAAACCCGTAAACATCGAGCCATACGATGGAACGACAGATCCTGCTGTATGGATTGAAGATTTTCTTCTCCACATTCACATGGCTCACGGAGACGATCTCCACGCCATTAAATACCTCCCTCTAAAGCTGAAAGGACCAGCACGGCACTGGTTGAACAGCCTCCCAGAGAACTCCATTGGAAGCTAGGAAGACTTAGAGGATGCTTTTCGGGACAACTTTCAGGGCACTTATGTCCGGCCACCGGATGCTGATGACCTGAGTCACATAATTCAGCAACCCGAAGAGTCCGCTCGCAAACTTTGGAATCGGTTCTTAATTAAAAAGAACCAAATCATGGACTATTCGGAAGCCGAGGCCTTAGCGGCATTTAAGCACAGCGTCCGTGACGAATGGCTCGCCCGACACCTCGGTCAGGAAAAGCCGAAGACCATGGCATCTCTTACTGCACTCATGACCCGCTTCTGTGCGGGCGAAGATAGCTGGTTGGCTCGTAGAAGCAACAGTACCAGCGACCCCGGCACTTCTGAGGCCCGGGACGGCAATGGAAGGCCACGAAGCAGCAAAAACAAGCGCCGGAACAACAACGAAGAAACAGAGGATACGGCGGTAAACGCCGGATTCAGTGGCTCTAAACCCGATCAGCGGAAGAAGCCATTCAAAGGTACTAGGGATGGTCCATCCAACTTGGACAAGATACTGGATCGACCCTGCCAGATTCATGGCACCCCTGACAAGCCTGCCAACCACACCAACAGAAACTACTGGGTTTTCAAACAGGCCGGTAAATTAAACACCGAACATAAGGGGAAAGGACCTCCAAGCGAGAACGATGATGAGCCTCGCCCACCGCGCACCGGGGGACAGAAATAGTTTCCCCCCGAGGTAAAAACGGTGAAGATGATCTACGTCACCCACATCCCCAAGAGGGAGCGCAAACGCGCGTTAAGGGACGTCTACGCCGTAGAGCCCGTCGCCCCAAAATTCAACCCATGGTCGGCTTGTCCGATCACCTTTGATTGCAGGGGCCACCCAACCAGTATCCGTCACGGAGGTTCGGCGGCCCTGGTACTCGATCCTATCATTGACGGATACCATCTTACTAGAGTCCTTATGGACGGCGGCAGCAGCCTCAACTTGCTCTACCAGGATACTATCCATAAGATGGGTATCGACCCGTCAAGAATCAAACCTAGCAACACTACCTTTAAAGGAGTGATACCTGGCGTGGAGGCGCGCTGCACGGGCTCCTTAACACTGGAAGTCATATTTGGCTCTCCAGATAACTTCCGAAGCGAATACTTGATCTTCGACATCATCCCTTTTTGCAGTGGTTATCATGCACTGCTCGGCCGAACGGCCTTCGCCCGCTTTAATGCGGTCCCGCACTATGCTTATCTGAAGCTCAAAATGCCTGGACCTCGTGGCATCATCACATTAAATGGGAATATGGAGCGCTCCCTCTGTACAGAGGAGCATACTGCGGCCCTAGCAGCCGAAGTACAGGGCGGCCTCATCAAGCCGGACAACCCATCAGTCATCAAGACCCACGGCTCTGCTAAGCGAGTCTGATCTACACTACAATGCGATGGCCCGGTGGAGCCGGAGCTTAAATAGCAGTTTAGCCTCCGCCGACCGCCCCATAAGGTTGCGGCATACGTACCATGCGTACATAACTACGCACTTAAAATACCTTGGGCAGCGCCGGAGGCACACTGCGGAAAAGGTCCATAGTACGGTTTGACCCTATTCGGACCTCAACTATTTTTTCCACTATAGGTTCGTTAAAAAACCTACCTGATCTACGGAGGCTCTTTTCCAGGTCCCTCTTTCTTACAGACGACCATCACCTCCTCCTCTTAAAGGATTTCCCACCAAGGAGAAACGGCGCAGACGTGCGGCAGGGCACCATTGGGATCTTCAAACCACTATTTTTAGGCCCTGTGTAAACCTTTTCCTTGTGTAAACTTTTGGCATGTAAAATAGCCTCGATATTTATGGCATTATCTGTAATAACACAGCTCGACGTACTCATCAGGGTATAAAGGAAGCAGTAGATCACCACTTTTGTTTGGCACTCATTTATTTTTGTCATCTGTATGCCCTCCCTACTTCAGACTGCAACACGTGCTTTAGTCCGGCCTTAACACCGGGGGCTGTATTCGGTCCTGCACATTTCAAAGTCCGAACACCTATAGGGTACTCTTCGGCGTCCCGGATATTGCATTATATGCATCGGCTCCGAATCATGTCTTTGGTCTATAGTTGGGTTGCCCGGCTCCTGTGCTTACCACCTTACGTTCTGCTCATTCGGCTAAGGTAGTAAAGGGAGAACTACTGCGATTGTATTTCTGGTTCGTCCGGTCAAGTACCTCAGTAGAGAAAGCCGAAAACTGACTGTCATGATAAGCGCGAGTTGGTCGGTGATTCGGCCACTTAGTATTATACTACAAATCGTTAGCGATTCACTCCGTGTTATACGAGGGGATGGTCTTCGTCCAGCCGTGTGGAAAAGGCACCGTAGTCCGGATAGCCGCACACGCACCAGGGGCTAGTACTTAGCTCCACAGCCAAACTCCTATGGCTAAGTGAAAGTAATAAAGCCGCATAGTCTGATTGCCTGGTTCACCACGCTGACACCTCCTTTACGGACCAAGACATTGGATAAAGTGTGGTCACGCGTTACGCCGAACACCCCTGTAGCATCTACATGGGGGCTGAAGCCGACGACTGGCAACTTTCAGAAATAAAACGATAAACGGCCGCACAGGAGGAAAAATCGCTTGAAACAAAAGGCGCAAACATAGATATATAAACAGCATGGGTTCATCACATTGTTTGTACAACCTGAACATACTCAATCAAATATTACGTCCTTAGAGCATTGACCCTCTATCACTCGGGCTCCTTCTAGGACGTCATCGAAGTACCTCTCTGGCTTCCGGTGATCTTTGCCTTCGGGCGGGCCTGCAGTTGCTACTTTGGTGGCCTTCATCTTTGCCCATTGCATCTTGACGCGGGCGAAGGCCATCCGGGCACCCTCTATGCAGGCCGAGTGCTTCAATGCATCAATCCGAGGCCGCGCGTCGACAAGCCGCTTCACCAAACCGAAGTAGCTACTAGGGATTGGCTCGGCCGGCCAGAGCTAGACTATCAGGTCCTTCATGTCCAAACCTGCCACCCTATGCAGCTCCGTCAGCTGCTTCAGCTGGTCGTTCAGAGGTGTCGGGTGTTCCGGCGCGAGAAATTGCGACCAGAACAGCTTCTCGGTCGAGTTCCCCTCCTGGGCTCGGAAGAACTGTGCGGCATCGGCGGCACTCCTCGGAAGATCTGCAAACGCGCCTGGAGAAATCCATACTCGGGTGAGCAAAGCAAACCTCTGACCTCCAAAGATACTCTGCAAAAGAAAGGCCTTACCAGCCGCTATCTGCCTCGCCTAATGGATCTCTTCACGAGCACTACGGGACTCGATCCGCGCCTCTTTGGCATCATGGAGAGCCTTGGCGAGCTCGGTCGACTGGTTCGAAGTCTTCTGCTCCAAAGTTTCACATTTGCTGATGGCATCCTTCAGCTCCTGCTCTACTTCGGCCACCCGAGCTTCGTGTTGGCGGCGGGCATCTTGCTCGGTCTTCAGTTCGGCAGCCGCCTTGTCAGCGGCTGCCTTATTCGCCTCCGCCTCTTTTTTGGCCTGGGCAAGGGCGCCTTTGAGGGTCTCGACCTCGGCTGTGCTAGCTATGATTATAATCAAGGTATTCCATGAGTTAATCTCTAAATATACTTATCACTTCTGATATCAAAATAAACTTTTAACATTATACGCATACTTTGCGTCTCATCGAACCGCTTATTAATGCGGTCAATTTCCTCATCGGCCACCTGAAGCTTCCGATTGAGTTCGGAAACTTCTGCGGCCTGGGCGGTTGCCACCAACAGGGAAGCCTGTTACAATAACAGCACAGCAGGTTAACTCTCCCGAATACTATATGGATCCTCTGTCCGGTTTCTTTTAACCGAACAGAGCCTCAGGGGCTACTGTCTGTACACAGGTATATTCCTCTATATGAAAAGTTTTTAGAACATTACGTCGCATACCTCAAAGCCTGTCAGTAGGCTGGTGAAGGCTTCGTTAAGTCCGCTCTTAGCAGACTGAACCTTCTCCACCACTGCACCCATCAGGGTGCGGTGCTCCGCCACGATGGAAGCACGCTGCAGTACTTCCTCCAGAGCGTTGGGCGCCTCTGGATTAGTGGAGGTCGCCGATGGAGCTGATGCTCCTCCCCCCTCTTTCAAAGGAGGCTGCTTATCCAATCCCGGAGCCGTGTTGGTCTCCGGAATGGTGTCCGGCTGGGGCCCAGATTGTTGGGGGTCCCCACCGTCGGTTGTCATAGGGGTCGCCTCCCCTAGGTCTTCGGCGACCGAGGTATTAACCTCGGGCGCTTTCTCGACGGCCTCGTTCACCCTCCTTCTGCCAAGAGAGGTCCTTCGGGACGACACCTCAGTGTCCTCCATGGTGATAGGTGAGGGGGCTCGCGGCGGCGTGTCACTCTCTGCCATTTCGGGTGGCAGAGAGTTCCCCTCCGATAATGGGGTTTGCGGAAGCTCACGGGGAGGGCTGAAAGGCGAATAATAAAAATAACTTATACAATAACAGCAAGTAGACCGAAGATAAATGAGTAAGTTTCTGAATACTTATGATTCGGCCAGGGGCTTCACCCTAGGAGGTCTCTTGGGGAATAGTTCAGACTCTGAGTCCGAACTGTCCGGGAGGGTCACCTTCCCTCTTTTGGGCGCCTCGCCCTCCGGGTCTTCGGAGGCCGCCCTCTTCTTCTTCTTCTTCCCCTTATGAGGGAAGTCACTTTCCACCTCCTCCTCCTCGTCTTCTTCGTGGGAAGAGAGGGCTTCGGTCTCTCCAGACACTGCGTCCGAAGGACCTTTGTGGCGGGGGCCGCCCTTGGCCTCCTTGCCTTTCTTCTTCTTGGCCTTCTTCTCCGGTGCCTGATAGGGCACCGGGACCAGCATCTCCATTAGCTGGGGTGTGGCCGGGTTCTCAGGCAGCGGTGCCAGAATATTGATCCACTCCGCCTTTGCCATCCAGCCCTGTACGGAAGGCAGGCAAGGTAATCTACATTATATCTGAAGTATTGACCGAATAAGTCTTCGGAAAAGTTATGCTTACCGCTGAGGCCGGGTTCTCGATGTCGAGTCCGATGTCCTCGGTCTTCTTCGGCCATGTTTTCTGGGCCTTGAAGAGCTACTTCCATATGTCTTCGTGCGTGGTGCCGAAGAAGCGCTTCAGGGTCCGTGGCTCCTCCGGATTGAACTCCCACATGGGGGAGGCCCGGAGTTGGCAGGGAAGAGTGCGGCGGAAGAGCATCACCTGAATCACGTTTGTGAGACCGGTGTTTGCACCTAACATGTTGGAGATGCGCTTTTGTAGCATCTGCACCTCCGGTTTGGACCCCCAATCAAGCCCCTTGGCGGTCCATGAGGTGAGTCTCGTGGGGGGTCCGGATCTGAAGTTAGGCGTGGCCGCCGAGTTGGCGTCGCGGGGTTCGGTGATGTAGAACCACTCCTGTTGCCACACCTTGACTATCTCCACAAATGCCCCTTTGGGCCAAAAGGCGTTGGGGAGCTTGCTTACCATGGCCCTGCCACAGTCCGCATGCTATCCGTCAACCACCTTCGGCTTCAGATTGAAGACCTTGAGCCACAGGCCGAAGTGTGGGGGGATGCGGAGAAGAGCCTCGCACCCGACGATGAACGCTGATATGTGGAGGAAGGAATTTGGGGCTAGATCGTGGAAATCTAACCCGTAGTAGAACATGAGGCCTCGGACGAAGGGGTGGAGGGGAAACCCTAGCCCTCGGAGGAAATGGGGGATGAACACGACCCTCTCACCAGGCTCCAGAGTAGGGATAACCTGATCTTTGTTAGGGAGCCTATGCGCGATATCCACGGACAGATAGAGCCCACGCTCCGGAGATCCTTGATGTCCTTCTCGGTGACGGAGGAGGCCTCCCACTTGCCCTTGGAACCGGACCCGGCCATTGCTGGGGAGGGTCGCACCGGTGGGAAAGATCGAAGTTGTGGGCGCTGGAGCTTGGAGGTTGGAAGACAGGAGCTAGAAGAAGGCGTGGGGAAAAAGGAGGGATCTTTATCCTCTTATAGACGGTGAAAATACCAAACGTCCCCTTCTCAAGCCATAAACCTCGCCTGTTCCCAACGAGATCGTGCGTAAGGCGCGGTTGGGTTACCCAAACCACATTGATGAGAATCCCGTAATGGACGGACATGATCTCTGTTTTGACGGGACATGCCAATGAGGGCTAGGCCTCGAAACGCGAAACGGGAGGCGTGAAAATGGTTCGAAATGTTAAAGACTCAAGTGTGACGCTTCACCGAAAAAGTTGTCAGTAAAAGACAATGTTCCTATTTTGACATCTTACCTTCGTGGCTAAGGGTTGTATTAATTGTGCAGAGCCGGATACAGTTCCTCTATGCGGGAAACTGACTTAAAGTATTCAGGAGAAGGAACCCGCCTTGCAATGCCAAAGATAATCCGTGTGCCGAACACATCGTCATCGAAGACTGGTTCAGGGGCTACTGAGGGAGTCCTGGATTAGGGGGTCCTCGGGTGTCCGGACTATTCGATATGGGCCGGACTGATGGGCCGTGAAGATAAAGCAGAAGACTATCCCCCGTGTCCGGGCAGGACTCCCATATGCATGGGTGGCAAGTTTTGTGTCCAATTGTGTTAATTTCCTTCCGCTGCGAACCGACTCTGTACAACCCTAGGCCCCTCCGATGTGTATATAAACCAGGGGTTTTAGTCTGTAGAGGCTATCAGAATAATCATAGGCTAGACAACTAGGGTTTAGCCATTATGATCTCGAGGTAGATCAACTCTTGTAACCCCTATACTCATCGAATACAATCAAGCAGGACGTAGGGTTTTACCGCCATTAAGAGGGCCCGAACCTGGGTAAACATCGTGTCCCCATTGTCCATTGTTTCCATCTATCCTTAGACATACAGCTTGGGATCCCCTACCCGACATCTGCTGGTTTTGACACCGACAGCCACCCCCGCGAGCCCGCCACCGCCTAGCGCCGCCACTCCTCGCTGCCCGCTGGACCTCCGCTCCCAGCGCACTCCGCCTCTGGCCGCGACCCACACCGTGTCGGCCATGCGCAATGCGCGCCGGCCCGTGCCGTCCCGCACTCCCCGCCACTGCATCGCCCGCGCCACGCCACTGCCCACCGCTACTCTGCATGTACTGCTACTAGCTACTGTAGATGTTTCTAGCTTTTCTAATTCTACACTGGCTAACCCCCTAGATAGCCCCTAAAAAGCGTCTAAACAGCTGTTAACAGGAGTAAACATAATATGCGCAGGTAGTACACTTGTCGAGGCTCAAATGTTTCCATTGGACGAAATCCATGTGATGCATGGATTAAATCCTATGAAAATCGCAAAATGCTATGTTCTGTTAACTAAAAAAACATAAAACAAAATTAACCCCATAGCTACTTGATGAAACACAAGTCTGAAACATTTGAAAAGTTCAAAGAATTTCAGAGTGAAGTGGAGAATCATCGTAACAAGAAAATAAAGTTTCTACGATCTGATCGCGGAGGCGAATATTTGAGTTACGAGTTTGGCCTTACTTTAAAACAATGTGGAATTGTTTCACAACTCACGCCACCTGGAACACCACAGCGTAATGGTGTGTCCGAACGTCGTAACCGTACTTTACTAGATATGGTGCATTCTATGATGTCTCTTACCGATTTGCCTTTATCTTTCGGGGTTATGCATTAGAGACAGCCGCATTCATGTTAAATAGTGCACCGTCTAAATCCGTTGAGACGACACCGTATGAACTATGGTTTGGCAAGAAACCTAAGCTATCGTTTCCGAAAGTTTGGGGATGTGACACTTATGTGAAAAGGCTTCAGCCTGATAAGCTCGAACCCAAATCGGAGAAGTGCGTCTTCATTGGATACCCTAAGGAAACTATTGGGTACACCTTCTACCACAGATCCGAAGGCAAGATCTTTGTTGCTAAGAATGGGTCATTTCTAGAGAAGGAGTTTCTCTCGAAAGAAGTGAGTGGGAGGAAAGTAGAACTTGACGAGGTAATTGTACCTTCTCTCGAATTGGAAAGTAGCACATCAGAGAAAACCGTTCCCATGATGCCTACACCAACTAGAGAGGAAGCTAATGATGATGATCATGAAACTTCGGATCAAGTTACTACTAAACTTCGTAGATCGACCAGAACACGTTCCGCACCAGAGTGGTACGGTAATCCTGTCCTGGAAGTCATGTTGTTAGACAACGGTGAACCTACAAACTATGAAGAAGCTGTGATGAGCCCAGATTCCGACAAATGTCTTGAGGCCATGAAATCTGAGATAGGATCCATGTATGAGAATAAAGTATGGACTTTCGTGGACTTGCCCAATGATCGGCAAGCCATTGAAAATAAATGGATCGTCAAGAGGAAGACATACGCTGATGGTAATATCACTGTCTACAAAGCTCGACTTGTTGCGAAAGGTTTTCGACAAGTTCAAGGGGTTGACTATGATGAGACTTTCTCACCCGTAGCGATGCTTAAGTCTATCTGAATCATGTTAGCAATTGCCGCATTTTATGATTATGAAATCTAGCAAATGGATGTCAAAAGTGCATTCCTTAACGGGTTTCTTAAAGAAGAGTTGTATATGATGCAACCAGAAGGTTTTGTCGATCCTAAAGGTGCTAACAAAGTGTGCAAGCTCCAGCGATCCATCTATGGACTGGTGCAAGCATCTCGGAGTTGGAATATACGCTTTGATGATGTGATCAAAGCATATGGTTTTATATAGACTTATGGTGAAGCTTGTATTTACAAGAAAGTGAGTGGGAGCTCTGTAGCATTTCTGATATTATATGTGGATGACATATTGCTGATTGGAAGTGATATAGAATTTCTGGATAGCAAAAAAGGATACTTGAATAAGAATTTTTCAATGAAAGACCTCGGTGAAGCTGCTTATATATTGGGCATCAAGATCTATAGGGATAGATCAAGACGCTTAATAGGACTTCCACAAAGCACATACCTTGACAAAGTTATGAAGAAGTTCAAAATGGACGAGTCAAAGAAAGTGTTCTTGCCTGTGTTGAAAGGTGTGAAGTTGAGTAAGAATCAATGCCCGACCACGGTAGAAGATAGAGAGAGAGAATGAATGTCATTCCCGAGGCCTCAGCCATAGGTTCTATAAAGTATGACATGCTGTGTACCAGACATGTTGTGTGCCTTGCCATGAGTTTGGCAAGGGGGTACAATAGTGATCCAGGAGTGGATCACTGGACATCGGTCAAAATTATCCTTAGTTACCTAAGAGGACTAAGAAAATGTTTCTCGGTTATGGAGGTGATAAAGAGTTCGTCGTAAAGGGTTTCATCGCTGCAAGCTTTAACACCGATTTGGATGACTCTGAGTCTCAATCTGGATATGTATTGAAAGTGGTAGCAATTAGCTAGAATAGCTCCATGTAGAGCATTGTAGACATAGAAATTTGCAAAATACATGTGGATCTGAATATGGCAGACACGTTGACTAAACCTCTCTCACATGCAAAACATGATCACACCTTAGTACTCTTTGGGTATTAATCACATGGTGATGTGAACTAGATTATTGACTCTAGTAAACTCTTTGGGTGTTAGTCACATGGCGATGTGAACTATGGGTGTTAATCACATGGCGAAGTGAACTAGATTATTTACTCCGGTGCAAGTGGGAGACTGATGGAAATATGCCCTAGAGGCAATAATAAAAGTTGTTATTATTATATTTCCTTATTCATGATAAAGGTTTATTATTCATGCTAGAATTGTATTGACCGGAAACTTAAATACATGTGTGGATACATAAAAAATACCGTGTCCCTAGTGAGCCTCTACTACACTAGCTCGTTGATCAAAAGATGGTTAAGGTTTCCTAACCATAGACATGAGTTGTCATTTGATAACGGGATCACATCATTAGGAGAATGATGTGATGGACAAGACCCATCCGTTAGCTTAGCATATGATCGTTCAGTTTATTGCTGCTTCTTTCATAATGTCAAATACATATTCCTTCAACCATGAGATCATGCAACTCCCGGATACCGGAGGAATACCTTGTGTGCTATCAAACGTCACAACATAACTGGGTGATCATAAAGATGCTCTACAGGTATCTCCGAAGGTGTCTGTTGAGTTGGCGTGAATCGATATTAGGATTTGTCACTCCGTGTATCGGAGAGGTATCTCTGGGCCCTCTCGATAATACACATCACAAAGCTTGCAAGCAAAGTGACTGAGGAGTTAGTTGCAAGATGATGTATTACGGAACAAGTAAAGAGACTTGCTAGTAACGAGATTGAACGAGGTATAGAGATACCGACGATCGAATCTCGGGCAAGTAACATACCGACAGACAAAGGGAATTATGTATGTTGTCATAAAGGTTCAACCGATAAAGATCTTCATAGAATATGTAGGAACAAATATGGGCATCCAGGTCCCGCTATCAGTTATTGACCGGAGAGGCATCTCGGTCATGTCTACATCATTCTCGAACCCGTAGGGTCCGCACGCTTAACGTTCGTTGACGATATAGTATTATATGAGTTATGTGAGTTGGTGACCGAATGTTCTTCGGAGTCCCGGATGAGATCACGGACATGACAAAGAGCTTCGGAATGGTCCAGAGGTAAAGATTGATATATAGTACGATGCTATTTGGTCACCGGAAAGGTTTCAGAATGTACCGGGTAATCATCGGATCACCGGAAGGGGTTCCGGGAGGCCACGAGAGCATATTGGGCCAAACAGGCCAACGAGGGAGAGCACGCCAGCCCACATAGGGCTGGCGCGCCCCCACCTCATGGCAGGCTGCCCTAGGGAAGGAAGGGAGAGGGCTAGCCCTCTCTTTCCTTCTCTTCCACATGCAGGGAAAGGAAAAGGGGGGCGCCTCCCCTCCTGCCTTTCCCCCAAAGTGCAAGGAAGGAAAGGGGAGGGTGCGGCCAGGGCTAGCCGCCGGCCCCTTTTGAGGCGCCCTAGGGCTGCCTCCTCCTCCCCTCCACCTATATATATGAGAGGAGGGAGAGGGGCAACACACACCACGATCCCCGAGCCGTGTGCGGCACCCCTCTCCCTCTAGTTCATCCTCGGTCATATTTTTGTAGTGCTCGGCGAAGCCCTACGGAGATAGTTGCATCACCACCGTCACAATGCCGTCGTGCTGCCGGAACTCATCTACTACTTCGTCCGTCTTGCTGGATCAAGAAGGCGAGGACGTCATCGAGCTGAACATGTGCTGAACGCGGACGTGCCGTACGTTCGGTACTTGATTGGGCGGATCGTGTAGGTGTACGACTACATCAACCGCGTTGATGAACGCTTCCGCTTAACGGTTTACGAGGGTATGTAGACACACTCTCCCCTCTCGTAGCTATGCATCTCCATGGATAGATCTTGCGTGTGCGTAGAATTTTTTTTGTTTTCCATGCAATGTTCCCCAACAGTTCAACATAGTAGCGGATATGTTGGCAGCCTTATTGGTCGGGCTAAAGATAATGGCCAGGTAGGAGGACTCGTTCCCCACCTGGTAGAGGGGGGTGTCTCCATTCTACAATACGCTGATGACACTATTATTTTCCTGGAGCATGACCTTGCGAAAGCCAGGAATATGAAGCTTGTATTATGCCTATTTGAGCAATTGTCTGGACTAAAGATAAACTTTACCAAAAGCGAATTGGTTTTCTTCGTAAGAGCGAAAGAGGAACAAGATGAGTACAGACAATTGTTCGGATGTGAAATGGGATCCTTACCGTTTAGTTAGCTAGGAATCCCAATTCATCATATGCATTTAACGAATAAGGAATGGAAATGTATAGAAGATAGATTTGAAAAAAGGCTAAGCTGCTGGAAGGGCAAGTTAAAGTCTTACGGAGGTCAGCTGGTTTTGATAAATTCGGTTTTGACGAGCCTGCCGATGTTCCTTTTATCTTTCTTTGAAGTGCTGGTAGGGGTACGGAAAAGATTAGACTTCTATCGATCCCGCTTCTTTTGGCAAAGTGATGAGGCTAAGAAGAAATACCGATTGGCTCGATGGGATATTATTTGCAGACCAAAGTACCAAGGTGGGTTAGGGATCAAGAATTTAGAGGTAAAGAATAGATGCTTGCTTAGCAAATGGCTATACAGGTTATCGGTTGAAACCGAGGGTATGTGGGTACAAATATTGCGGAATAAGTACTTACGTACCAAGACTTTGGCCCAGGCTACAGCTAGGCCTACGGACTCGCCTTTTTGGAAGGGGTTAATGAGGATAAAGGTAACCTTCTTCCAACGGGTAAAGTACATAGTAGGTAATGGTACCAAGACTAGATTTTGGGAAGATACATGGCTAGGGGAGATGCCCTTGGCTCTGCAATATCCGTCCCTATATAATATTGTGCAACATAAGGAAGACTATGTCGCCATAGTATTAAATTCGGTACCGCTTAATATCCAATTTAGGAGATCCCTAGTGGGGGAACGTTGGAACGATTGGTTGCACCTGGTCCGCAGGTTGATGGATGTTCAACTATCGGACCATGAGGATACGATTCGCTGGAAGTTAGTTGCGAATGGATCATTTTCAGTGAAATGTATGTATCTGGACCTAATTAATTCCGGGCCATTGTCTAGATCATTGCACATATGGAAGATTAAATTTCTGCTCCGAATTAAAATATTCATGTGGTTCGTTCACAAAGGAGTCATAATGACCAAAGATAACTTACTGAAAAGAAGTTGGGTTGGTAATTCCAGATGTTGTTATTGCGATCAAAATGAAATGATTAAACACCTCTTTCTCGACTGTCCACTTGCAAAATTATTATGGCGCTCAATAAATATAGCTTTTAACGTTCATCCCCCAACGAGCATCAACACGTTATTTGGGGCGTGGCTTAATGGTGTGGACATACATATAGCCAAACATATTCGGATAGGGATATATGCACTATTTTGGGCGATATGGAATACTAGAAATGATTTGATTTTTAATGGGACAAACTTCACTAATTTTTTGCAGGTTATCTACAGAGCTACAACTTGGATCCGTATGTGGTCATTACTCACTCATGCGGACTACAAGGAGCTTTTGGTTATTGGGTGCAACCGTTGGGAGACGGTAGCACGGGCTATCTTCAGCCGATTTGGATGGCGAGCTAATAATAGGCTAGGTGTATAGACATCGTAGCCTGTTCTTTATCGCCGGATGTGGCATCTTTTTTTATGTTATCTTCCGTTTTGCACTCGGATTGTGAAACTTTTGTGGATCTCAAACTTTGTTACACTTTTATGAATAATATGGCTGCATGCATCGATTGTTGCAGAGGCCGGGGGTTTTCCTCCTTTTCAAAAAAAACTATTAGTGCTATATATGTAATACCTAGACATCTTAGGCACACATTCTATCTTCTACTATAACTAAATAGCTAACCCTCACTAGTATTTCTCTTAACATTTACACCTGCCACCTCATCGTGCAAGCATGCATGGAGAAGACCCATCTCAACATACAAACAAGCATTTGAAAAAGTCAGGTATTATCTATTGTTATAACTAAATAGATGATCCTCACTAACCTATTTCTCTAAAAGCATGCAAACATGCCACCTCAACCTGCACCCATGGAAATGATGGGAGAATATCATATGCAAACTAACATTCGATGGAAACCGGTGAAAACCACGCGAAAAAGATGTTTTGAAGTTTTAAAAAATCTTTAAAATCTACAAGATGTTAAGATGGTGATGTTCTATTGCCTCATGGAATTCCAAATTCAAACACGGTACAGGATGTGAGTTATGAAGAATCAACATTGAATAGTGTTGTATAGTAACATCACTATTCATCATTGAATTTGTTTTTTTCATAGCTCGCATCATGTAAACTTGAAATTTTGCATGTCAATAGAGCATCACCCTCTTAACATCCAGTATTTTTCAGATTTTTTCCAAACTTTTAAATGTGGTTTTGACGAAGTTTTCTTTGAATGCTGGTTTCCATGTGATATTCTCTCAGAAATGACCCTCCTCTACATGCCACCATGCATGAGAATTTTGATTGTATTATGCTACTTATGTTCAATATAATTATTTTCCAACTATACAATACAATAAATCATATGTATTTTTAGTTTCAAGTCTCATATTATTAATCCAAACATCCATTTTCCATGCAACCAATTTTTATTGAAATACTATAAAACAACCAATTCCCCAGCAACGCGCAGGGTGTCATCTAACTTAGCATGTTTATCATGGCATTGTTGTTGGTGAAACAAGGATGCACCTAATGAAAAAAATAAGTATTACAATATACATGTGAAACAACTTTTATGCACCTATACAACATGTCCGTCCAAAGTGCATCAAAATCATCACAGCCAAAATCCTGCGCTTTTTCACATATGCAACATTTTCAGAAACACATGTGAAGTACTAGATTTTGACCTAGATTTAAGCACTATATTTTCCCCACCTTGGTATTATAAGTTTTTCAATTTCAACGGAAATTTGAAAAAATGTGTCCAAATTTTCCAGGCCCGCAATCTGTAGCCCCATTGTGTTCGAGTTGGTGTACCTCCTAATCATCAAGGAGTAGTCACACTAATAGCTAGAGGAGTGATTCACTTTTTCTTTAGGGGGTATATGTATTCTGATGCCAAGGAAAGCAACAATACATCGTACAAAGTTTGATTCAAAAGGGCCCAATCGAGAAACTGAAAGGAAAAAAAACTTGAAGCCCATCTTGCCGTTGCATGCTCCAACCCACGCCACTGCTCACTGTCCTTGTCTCCTGAACAACTGCCTAGGTCCCCACAAACCCAAGAGTAACAAGATTATCAAGGATCAAACCCAAGAGTAAGAAGATTATCAAGGATCTCGTGGGGAATCGACGAACTTGAGTTTTGCTTTGGTGGATTTGTAGACCGGGTGTTCCTCCTGCTCTCACTAAAATATGGGATGGATTGAGTGCTAGATGCTAGAGAGGGAGGAATCCAAGTTTTAAGCTTTCAATCCATGGAGGAAAGAGAGTAGGAGTCATCAATCACCAACCTCCTTTGGAGAAAAGGGTGGCTTATATAGTTCCACCAGATTTCTGCCCCATTATGCACACTACACAGACATTCGACTTGTCGGCCTAACTGGCCGAGCCTCCGACATCGTATCAACACTATCCAAAGGCTCTAGACAAAGTTGGACCCAAGGTCGGAATATATGTCGGATAGTCTGACTAAGTTAGATAGTACGATCCGGTTCAGAGAGCGACGGCAACATAGAAGGTGAAAAACATGGTGCTCTTCTGCATTATGGTTGGTCATGGCTTTGTTTTGTTCAAAGATTCCCACACAGGATTCATGGTGTATCCCCTCTTAATAGTACGATATACCTATGACTCAAAAAGGGTATATCATCGATAGAAAACCAACGTGCCGTCTTCTTTTATCCTTTTAGCTTAGAGGGGTTGCCGACCAACTTTATGTTCCATTTTCAATGATGTGTATACAAAAAAACACACTCGAAGCATAGTTAGTTGTCTAATCAACATTGTCATTAATACCAAAACCCTCATTAGGGGTGGATTTCCTTTCAATGAGGCTAGCGAAATCCATGTCTCCATTTGATGGTACATAACTTTGGGGAGTTTCATGCTCCCATCATGTGATAAAACCATTGGCACTCAAAAGTGACCTTCTCTGGCTATTTCATGTACTCCCTCTGCTGCTTTTTTTTTCTTTGCGCTTAATTTATTTTCATTTTTTCATATATGCTCTGCGTCTTCCTCTTTTGTCGTGCCCATTTATGTGCCCCGCTCCCGTCGGAGTAGTATCATGGATGCCAACTAGGCAATTTTGATGAGGTAGCATAGAATTAAATGAATAAAGAGAGTGTTAAGTATCATATTATGATACCCTATCATAATAAATATAGTATTACTATATGTCTTGCATGACAACAAATAATACCATCTAAGATACTAATCTATAATACTATGCATTGCGAAGGTAATATCATACACTAGTATTATATGCATGATACTAGCTTATGATTGCACATGCACGTTGTTTTGGTAGCCGCAGACAGACCCAACCAATCAAAGGCCCCATGGAAGAGGCCAGTCTGCACCTAGGAGAAGAAAAGGACACGCACGGTACCACAAATCTGTTTCATGGAGCAGTTAAATTACTCCACATGCATAAAATAGTCAAAAAATGAACGGTGGTGTTCCTTGGTATCCGTGTTACTAGTGATGGGGGGATAAATCAACGGAGTACTCTCTTCGTTTTTATTTACTCTGCATATTAGAGTTGACTGAAGTGAAAGTTCAGAAAGTTTGACTAAGTTTATAGAAAACAATATAAACATTTATCATAACAAATTTATATGATGTGAAAGTACATTTCAATAATAAATAAAATGGTATTGACTTGTTATTGTATATGTTAATATTTTTGTTTATAAATTTTATCAAAGTTTACAAAGCTTGACTTTGACCAAAGCTAATACGCAGACTAAATAAAAACGGAGGGAGTATATAATGACTGTTTCTTGAATGATTTTGATGCCGCTGACCGCCTGGCCTCGCAGTAGGCTGGTGGTCTTAATTTCTTGTACCTATTTTTTATACTTTTCTTCGGTGTGCGTGTGTTCTTATTGAATTTGTAACTCATGTATGGATGTGATGTTAGCTTTATTTGTAAAGCGGGATGAAAGCCAATTTCGAGAGAGATCATGACGTTGTTTTTGCACAACTGTGAGTCCTCCGGTGAGAGTTCGGTTCTTCTTTCGCTATACGAAGTAACCCAAATTAAGGTATCAATTAAGACAAGAAAAGAAAGCCTATGAAATTAATGTCATTAGATTCATATTTCAAAATACTTCTCTTATTTTTCATTTTTACTTTAAAGCTCAAAACTTACATATTAAAAGTGACTGTTTGTCACGAGACCTATTATACAACGTGATTTGAAACAGAGTATTTACCTACCAGGGTCAAACCAATCGATGAATCAGAAGGGTACAAATGTACAAACGATAGTAAAAGGAACTCATACACTCCAACTCCAATGAGTATATAGCTGTTGAAGAGATGAAGTAGAACCAAGGTCTTTTTTTTTTGTTGACCATTCATTCCTGTTTAAGATTGTGCAACTTCTCACTTTCTCAGCTGTAGGTGGAACGTGCAAAGCACCAAGTGCACTGGTCATGCGTGTGCCTAAATACAGCGCCAAGGGAGCAGGACATACTGTCGGGACGTAGGCGAACGTGCTTATATCCTGCTGTGTTCCCCACCGTCGGCTATGTTGAACGCCAATCCCGTTCAGCAGCTTCTCGCACCCAAGATCAAGCCCGTGAACACCTTTGCTCATGATCCGGTGAGCGTACAGAGCTCCGTTCTTCTCCTGCATCAACAGGTGCCCCCGCTGCAGGGCCTGCGGCCCTGGGAGGCGCCGGCCGTCCGTCAGGTTGACGAAATCGACCTCATACGCCATGGTGTTCATGTTATGCGGCCAATAGCCGCCCGTGGACTCACCGCCGTCACCGACCAACCACTTTATTTTGATGATGCACGGCTCACCGCGCTGCCACCACGGATGATGGCAAATGATCGGCCGACTGTCCACCCGCCGGCTCTCGACCGATGTGATCTCCTCCGTCGCCAGGTTGAAGCGCGTGTACTTAAGGATCCCGCCGTGCTCATTATCCTCATAACTCCAGTATACAGCTCCCCCGTTGCACGCCAGGCCGTACTCGTACCAGGAGGCATGGGCGATCTGCACGGTCCTCCACTCCTCGTCTGCTCCGACGGTGAACACCTTCAGCTGACGTTGGTAGCCTTTGTGGACAATCTTGTATTGCCTAGCGGTGGCGTCGTAGCCGAAGCAGTACTGCCGCGCGCAGCGGCTCCACACCGATCCTTTCGGCAGTGGAAGGGCGATCGACTCGCCGGTGAAGGGTTCCACGACCTTGACGACGCCTCGGATTTCGTCGTGGAAGCAGAGCAGGCCGTTGCACGTCCCTATCAGGACCTGTGATTCGCCGGCGTTAAACCTGGCCGTGAGTTGCCACTGCTCGTCGAAGAGGAACGCGCGGCCGGCACGCTGCTCGAAGGAAGCAGCGAACACGATGGTGTGGGTTGGGCCCCGCGGTCCTTGCACCACGTGCGCATCGATGAAGGCAGGGTCGGAGATCACCTCGCGCCACTCCTTGCAGACGCGGCGGAAGCGGCGGAGGTCGCTCGCCGGGAGGCGGATCAGGATGCAGGCGACCACGTCTCGCGGGAGGCGCGTGGCGGCGGTGGCGCTGGCACCTTAGGACATCGCTTGGTTCTGCCTCTCGATGGAACCGCGACGGCGTTGCACTTGCATCACCGTGTATAAGAGTGTTTATCTGATTCATGATGATTGCCTGGGAGGAGAGTACATTAAGACGATGAGAGAGTAACCGAGTAAGAGTCCGGGTATGCGCCGTCCTCCTCTATTTGCGTGTCGTTCAACCAACGAATACGTACTTCAGCTCAGTATACGCTTCCTCCTACACAACGGTGATGTCCTTTACGTGTTTTCTCCGGACACGAATCCAATAGAATTTTCGTTATTATGATTAAGACGCTGTTTCCAATTTTGGGAGGCAATTGCTTTAAAAAAATTGAGAGGAAATTGCAAAAACAATCCAAATTTTGCACATATATATGTCCCCTCTAGCCTTAAAATTGGTGTGCCCTCATACTCATCAAGAAATGGTCATCGTATGAGCTGAATGAGTGATCTAGGCTATAGGGGTCATCCTATCAGTCTGATGAGATTATGAGAAGGCGGGTAAAATTTTGGCCGGTCGCACCATGCATCACTCGATTCGGGTGATTGTAGCCGCTCGTTCCCCTTATCCCTCCCCCTCCTACATCGCTTCACTTCGTCCTCGAAAACCATGGTGCATGTCCCTCACATGCAGACGCCAGCCAACCATGGTTGCATCCGTGCACCCTCCCAATGAGCTAGTCGCGTCGTGGCCGTCGACCCCACAGCACACCCTGCCGACAAGCTCCTCGGCACGCGCCGTTGCCGATTGCAGCAGTCGGTTGGATCGCACCCTCGCCCCCACCACTGGACGTTGCAGCACCACTGTTGCAGGGCTTGCACAGTGTGCGCCTCCTTCGATAGAGCGCCGGCAACTCGTCGTCGCTAGACTTAAGGAACTGCTTGCCCACGGTTGAAGTACCCACCCCACGTCAGCACCTCCCCGTAGCTTTGCGGGCCACGGTTGCAGCTCTGCTAGACTGTGGTTGTAGCTCTGCCAGACTGTGGCTGTAGCTCCACCGGCCCGTGGATGTTGCATCCTACGCAAAATGTCCTCGACCCTTGTAGCACCGCTGCACCACGGTCATATAGCTTCACGCGACACCGGTTGCAGCTCAGTCCATCCCATTTTGTAGCATCACGTGATGCTGGTCCCATCACCCCAAATTGTCGGGTCCAGCATCGACGAGCGTAGTCCCCAGCATATTCAACAGGCTATTCCGGCATTGCTGGGGCAGCCCTGGCATATCCACTAGCATGTCCCGCATTGCCAAACACGGGTTCTAGCATCCTGGGGTGGAAATAACCATCCTCCTCTACCCCCATTGCAGTATCCTGGGACAGCGTGAGGCGGTATCCTCGCCGACACGGGGTAGGGGTGCTTGGTTTGGGCCATGGCTGGCGGCGGCTGCAGCGGCATGCAGGGTTCTCGACGGCGGTGTAGTGGATCTAGGGTTAGGTTGTCGCGGGACTTGTGGATTAGACTGATTCTGGCCCATGGAGGCCCTTCGCTCCGGCGGTCCATGTTCGAGGGCTGCCCAAAAACTATGCTGGCTGGTTCATACAATTCGTGCCCCGACTGAGGTGGGGCTCCTGGCGCGTGGGCAGCTATCGGGGATGTTGTCGGCGTTCTGGGAACCAGGGTACCCAGACTTGCCTGCCTGCGGCCCACGGCGTGGCTCCCTCGACGGCCTGGTATGGCCCATCTCCAAGACCACCAAGACAAGACCCTCGCGAGGGGCCAGGCCTCTCGAGGAGAACGACGACAAGACCTCCCGAGGGAGCGGCCTTCCCAGGCGGCCTCCCGAGGAGCGGAGATTCCTATGCAGGTACCCCACCTCACGAGGCTGAGGTGACGTGAGCCATGACGACCAAGGCCAGGCGGGCGCCAGCGGGCGCAGAGGAGGCAGTTTCCTCTTTGGTGCTAAGGAGGCAAGGACAGGCGTGGGTTCCCGAGGAATCTCCCAAAGGTTTCCATTCCGGTGCTACAAAACCATGACCACAGGCTTGGCAAGGCGGAGGTCATCACCGAGCCCACCGCTGCGTCACGACCAGAAGCTTTACAGCCGAAGACCACCTTTCGTCCGGATTAGATGTACTACTTATCCCCTTTCAAATTGGCCATTGTGGGATCCCTTCGCGCCTAAGTTTCGAGGGAAGAGGACCAAGGCCACTATAAATATAGGTTAGCCACCACCATAAAAGGGGATCCGATCCAACCCTTTTCACCCTCACCAGAACAGCCCTCGCGAGGTTGTTCATCCTCTGTACTACTTCATCCTCAGCACCTCGTGAGGCCAATCCACCACAAAGCAGGAGTAGGGTTTTACACGGCAAGGTGGCCCAAACCTGGGTAAACTATCGTGTTCATCTTCTTCCTTGTTCACGCGAATCCGGCAAGGCTAGGCTGTGGGGCGACGGGCTCTAAGCTCGAGAGGTTGAGATCTTCGCACACGCCCCAGAGTTTGAACCTTCTTGGGTCTACGGAGCCCTGAATCCGACATTTGGCGCGCCAGGTAGGGGTGTGTCGAAGTCTGCTCCTCCGCTGATCGTGCTTCGCCCTCGCCTCGCAGCCCCCATGGCGGGCGCGGCCCTGCAGGCGTGGCCGCCTGAGGCACACGGGAGCGTTGCGGGTTGCCTGGCTTTCACCCCCGATTTGCGACGAGTGCGGTGGCCCGCGAAGTTCAGGCCGGCGTTGTAGGGGAACGCGACAGAAAACAAAAAATTTCGGTATAGCGAGCACGCCCAGGACCACTATGGAGACTGCATACAAGGTTTGATCTGATCCGTACCGACTCGAAGCGCAGCGGAAGAAGAGTCGGTGGAGATCGTTGGTGCAGATCCCCGCAGCTAGGATTTACAACCTCCCAACCGCGAGGATGTACTCCCTCGTCGGACAGCCCTTCGGGAGGCGGTCGGACAGTCCCCCGGACGATGTCGCGGACAGCCCTTCGGGAGGACCCTCGAAACTCGAACGGAGACTCGGACAGCCCTTCGGGAGGACACTCGAACAGCCCCTCAGGCAAAAGACCGAAACTACGACCTCTCTACGGGGTTGCACACATACGGTGTCAGCTATCCGGCAGGGCTTCGCCGTCCAGAACTAGTTCCTGCCGGAACCCAGACAGCCTTTCGGCTCTACGAAACTCTTTTCGTGGGAGGGAGAGAAGAAGCCAGATAATGCATGGCATGTGTATGAGAGCAAGGGATGAGGAGAATGGCAGCCACTTCTCCTCCTTTTATAGGCCAAGGCAAGGGGTGGGGTGGTGGAGAAAATACCAAAATACCCAAGCTACATGTCCCACATGAGGGGTAATATGGTAATGCAAGTGGAGCACAAAGGGGACACCCAAGGGGGCCCCTACTTGGCCGGCCACAACCTTGCCCCCTCCCATGGGGGGGGCCCCCCAACAAGCCACCAACATGTCTCCCTTGAACAAGGGTGCTCCCTAGACAAAAAGCCACCAAACATGCAACCCCCGATTCGTGGGATCTTGTCCCCTCGCGCTGAGACAAGATGTTTCCCGCGAAACTTTTTTCTGAAAAATTCCAGAAGGTCCCAGAACATTTCTGGCACCCTCCAAAATTATTCCGGGAATTTTTTGAAACATTTTCGGTATGGTAGTTTTCATCAGCGAAAAGCAACAACAGCGGTTACGGCAGTTTCGGAACATTTCCGGTTTTTTTTCTCTGAAAATTCCCAGAAGTTCCCAGACCAATTCTGGCATCCTCTGAAAATTTCCATGCGATGCCGAAACCCTTTTTGACCTAATAATATATTCCAAAACAACTTTTTGGTTTTATCGAAACTCTTTCGGTGTTCTCTCTCTCTCCGGAACTCTTCCATTGTTTCCGAAACTTTTTCGGTGACTTTCTCTCAGACTCCCTGTCTAGTATTCAGCAGATAGATGACCCTTAAGCGTGTGACCCTATAGGTTCGGTGAAGCATAGACATGACCTGGAACCCTTTCCAATCAATGATCAACATCGGAGCCGTGGACACCCATATTGACCCCTATACCCACACGAATGAATATTCGAGTGAACCTCCAGTTGCCGTGTGCTATTCCTGTTGCTTCGCAATATGTCACAAACACCCGAGGTGAGATTTATTGCATTCCTGTGGATCAACAATTTGTCCATCATGCAAGTTACCTCGTTACCGGTTTTGTTCTCTTTTCTCGTTTCCGTGTTCCGGCATCCCAATGATCAAATCACAAGTTGTCTGGCCAGACGATGATGGATACCGTAACACCGAGAGGGCCCGAGTATATCTCTCCATCGTCGGAGGAGCAAATCCCAATCTTGAGCTATCTCGTTACTTGCCATACTTTTCCGTGAACCCGTAAGCCGCCGTAATAGCCACCCAGTTACGGATGACGTTTAATAAACCCCAAAGTTCATGAAGCAAGTATGAAGGAACTCGATACTCTCATGGTCTAAGGAATTATGCAAACATTAACTTCTCTGTGTTATAAACCATAAACTTGTGACGAAAGAATCTCATAGCATAACAACAATTCGGGTTGATTCAACACAAGTGTTCTACCATCAATTGTGCTCTCAAAATTGCTGGCATAGACATGCCCATGATCAGGAAAACATAATCATCATGCAATACTTGAGCTAGTCTTAGAGGCATGACTAGGAATACATATCACTGTTTATTATCCCACACGTGCACATGGGTTTTCCTCAGAGCCTTTATGGATATACGGGCTCAGGAGCCACAGCAGTTATAGCATGGAACATAAACTTTCATTACAAACCAGGAGATACAAAATAACTGTTGTTACTGCCTCTAGGGCATATCTCCTACAGGCGTTGCCCCCATGGTACGACGGCGTCGCGGACCCTGAAGGGTTCCTCCGGTCATACGCGCAGGCCATCGAGGCGGCAGGCGGCGACGACAAGGCCATGGCGAACTGGTTCCCCCTAGCCCTCACAGAGACTCCTCGGTCATCGCTCCATGGCCTCCCGCGCGCCTCGATCTCCTCTTGGGAGGGACTCTGCGACCAGTTCGTCACACGCTTCACGGCCCCAGCGCCCCACACGGTCGCGTGCATCCTCGGCGGATCGCAGGCGCCTGCGTCAAGCCGCCACATCAAGCAGCTTCTCCGTCAACAAGGTACCGCCCGACCGCGGTGCGAGGCGGCGCAAGGCCGCGCCGAACCTGAGACCGCCATCACCTTCGATTCCAGAGATCACCCCAAGGCCACGACCGCGGCGGGTGCCCTCCCCATGATGTGTACTCCCACCATCAGCAATGTTGCGGTGACCAAGACCCTCATCGACGGAGGCGCCGGCCTAAATGTCCTCTCAGTGGAGACCTTCGATTTGCTTCAAGTACCGTATGATCAGCTACTCCCCACCCGGCCTTTCTCAGGGGTGGTCAAGGGCGCGGCCACTCCCCTGGGGCAGATACGCCTCCCCGTCACCTTCGGCATGCGAGACAACTACCACACCGAGCTCATTGACTTCGACGTCGCCCATATCGGCCTCCCGTACAATGCCATCCTGGGGTATCCGGCCCTCGCCAAGTTCATGGCGGCTACCCATCCGGGTTACAACGTCGTCAAGATGCCAGGCAGCAGCGGCATCATCACGGTGGTCGGGGATACGAAGGATGCGGTCCGGGCCCTCAAGCTTGTCTACAGGGCCGCGGCCGCTTCGTGCCCTGCCACCGCGGGCCCAGCGGTGGCTCTGGAGGCCGCGCCCACGAAGAAAAAGCAGTTGTTCTCTCAGGACCGGGCCGAGACGAAGCAGGTGCCTGTAGACACCGGGGGCTCGGGCCCCACCTTCACCATTGGTGTGGGCCTTCCTCTAGATCAGGAGGAGGCGTTGGTGGCATTCCTGAGGGCCAACAAAGACGTATTTGCATGGGAAGCGTCAGACTTGGTTGGTGTCCCGAGGAAGGTAATTGAGCATCACCTGATGGTGTGCCTTGGCGCGCGCCCGGTGAAGCAGAAAGCACGACGCCAGGCACAAGAGAAGCAGGCGTTCATCATCTAGGAGGTCGGCAAGCTCCAAGAGGCCGGCGTCATCCGGGAGGTGCGGCACCCGGATTGGTTGGCAAATCCTGTGATCGTCCCCAAGAAAGGTGGGAAGGAGCGCATGTGCGTCGACTTCACCAGCCTCAACAAGGCATGCCCTCAGGATCCTTTCCCGCTCCCATGTATCGATCAGATCGTGGACTCCACCGCTGAGTGCGATTTGCTATGCTTCTTGGATGCCTTCTCGGGATATCATCAAATCAAGATGGCGACGGAGGACGTCGAGAAGACAACCTTCATCTCTCCGTGCAGTGTGTACTGCTACACTTGCATGCCCTTCGGGCTGCGGAACGCTGGCACCACTTTCCAACGACTGATGCACATAGCGCTCGGGCCACAGTTGGGGAGGAACGCGGAGGCATACGTCGACGACATCGTGGTCAAGTCGCGGGAAGCGAGGACCCTGATCAAAGACCTGGAAGAAACGTTTGCTAACCTGTGCAACATAAACATGAAGCTCAATCCGGAGAAGTGTGTGTTCGGGGTCCCGTCCGGCAAGCTGCTGGGTTTCCTGGTGTCGCACAGAGGGATCGAAGCCAACCCCGAGAAGTTCAAGGCAGTAGAGCGGATGAGCCTGCCTCAGACCCTCAAGGAGATGCAGAAGCTCGCAGGGTGCGTAACCTCTTTGGGACGGTTCATCTCCAAGCTTGGTGAGCGCGCCCTCCCTTTCTTCAAGCTGATGAAGAAGAAGGGCCCGTTCGAGTGGACCTCGGAAGCTGAGGCGGCCTTCGAAGACCTCAAGCGATACCTCATGAGCCCACCTGCCATGGTGGCGCCCCGCCCGCGTGAGCCTCTGGTGCCCTACTTGGCGGCCACTCCCCACTCGGCCAGTACGGCGCTCGTGGCGGTCAGAGAGGGGCCCGCCGGCGTAGGCTCGAAGCAGAGCGGCCAGCAGGAAGCCGCGCAGTCTTCGCTGTCCCAGGGTGATGCTCCTGAGGACCCCACTGCTTCATCGACCCCCGAGCCTCGCGAGCCCCTCGCGCCCCCGATGGAGCAAGGCGCCCCCGACTCCTCACCTCTCGTCGAGCACCCGGTGTACTTCGTCAGCACAGTGCTGCGCGATGCATGCGCACGCTACCCCATGCAGCAGAAACTCCTGCTCGCACTCCTCGTCGCCTCTAGGAAGCTGCGTCACTATTTCCAAGGCCACCCCATCAAGGTCGTATCGGCGTATCCCTTGGAGAAGGTGCTGCACAACCCCAACGCCGTCGGGAGGGTTGCAGAATGGAACATTGATCTGCAGGCCTTCCAGCTGGAGTTCAGCACGACCAGGATCATCAAGGGGGCGGCCCTGGCCGACTTCGTGGCGGAGTGGACCGGCGCCCCTGATCGGGGACTGGATGAGGGCCAATCCCTCGCGCCCGGCGACGAAGCACCCGACGGATGGGTCATGCACTTCGATGGTGCCTTTGCGCGGTAGGGCGCGGGGGCTGGAGTTGTGCTCATCTCGCCAACCAAGGACAAGCTGTACTACGCCGTGCAACTCTGCTTCCAGCGCGGCGAGAAGGTCTCCAACAACATCGTAGAGTACGAGGGCTTGATTGCCGGCCTCAGGGCCACGGCTGGCCTGGGAATCAAACGTCTTACCATCAAGGGCGACTCCCAACTCCTCGTCAACTTCTCCAGCAAAGAGTACAAGCCGAAGGACGAACACATGGAAGCTTACTTGGAGGAGGTACGTAAAATCAAAAAATGCTTCCTGGGCTTGGAATTGCAGCACATCCCGCGGGGCGCGAACAAGGAAGCCGACGACATCACCAAGAGGGCGTCCTGCCGCGAGCCCCAGAGGCCTGGCATCTTCGAAGAGAGGCTTCACAAGACGTCCGTGGCTCCCCCGGCCGCGGGTTCGGTGTTGCTCAGGGAGGAGCTGCCGCCAGCCCCGGCCTGCGGCCCGGCCTCAGGAGCTCATTTACTTCTGGTGCTGGAACCTTAGGCAGGCTGCTGGACCGAGGAGCTCAAGGCGTACTTCCTCCGCGGCACCTTGCCGGAGAAAGATGAGGACGCAGAGTGCGTGGTCCGCCAGGCCACTGCTTATTGCTTATAGGACGGCGAGCTGTACCAGCGACGCCCCAACAACGTCTCACTGCGGTGCATATCCGATGAACAAGGGCACGAGTTGCTGGCTGATATCCACGGCGGGGACTGCGGGCACCACTCCTCGTCGCGCACCCTCGTGGGCAAGGTGTTCCGTAGCGGCTTCTATTGGCCAACGACGCCACCGAGCTGGTGCGATCCTACGAGGCCTGCGAGTTCCACGCCAAGCAGATTCACCAGCCCGCGCAAGGCCTCCAGACCATCCCGCTCTCGTGGCCGTTCCCGGTCTGGGGATTGGATATCCTGGTGTAACACCCCCGGTGATTAGCAACAGTAATCACTTTTGATAATGACATGTCAGCGAGGTTAACACTGCATAATCATCATTAGCATCATATTGCATTTCAACTCCTAAGTCAAATTCAAATTTAAATGAAAGTGAAATATAAAAGTTGTCCAACATAAAAACTAAAATGTTCGATAAATAACAAATATTGCATAGGCTAGTCTAAAATTGAAACTAACAAATAATAAAATAATTAGGTGGCACTAACATAATTAAAACAGTGAGGATCATGCATATTAAATATTATAAAAATTGTGGGAGCTCCAATTGTCTCCAAACTAATTTTTGGTAGTGTTAGGTAATACCTAGTATTTGTTGGAGCAATTGTTATGTTTTACAAAAATCATTTGGTGGCCAACTATTTACTAAACTGAGAAAGGAGAATAAAGAAAAGAAAAAAGAAAATGAAACAGAAAAGAAGAAAAAGGACCCCCCCTTCCCCCCCCCCCCCCCGGCCACGCTCCCGGCCCACCCCGCGCCTACTTGGCCTCCCCCTGGAGACCCGAACCCTAATCCCCTCCCCACCCTCTCGCTCACTTCCCCCCCCTCCCGATCCAGAACCGGATCGGGCCAGCCCCGCGCTCGCCCCCGATTCGCCCCGAGCCGCGCGCTGCCTCGCCTCGCTCGACGCGCCGACCGCGCGCTCGCCCTCGACGCCCTGGACCGCGCCGTGCCGGAGCCCGCGCCACCTCGCCGGTCTGCCTCCTCCGACGCCGTCGCCTCTCCGCCACGCTCGCCGGACCCCGTCGCCGTCCCCCTCGAGTCGAGCCCACTGCCCGTGCCCTACTGCTCGCTGGTGAGCTCGGCCCCGTCGCCCCCCCTCTCCCTCGCTCGCGCGCGCCTCGCAACGCCTCTGCCGCCGGCTGCGCTCGCCCGGTCCGGCCCGTCGCCGCGCTCCGCGCCCCGGCCACTCCTCCCGCCGGCTTGCGCAGCCCCCCGCACCACGAGCGCGCGCGCCTGTTGTTCCTCCGCTCGCCCCTGCTGCTGTTGCCGCGCCGGCATTGGCCGAGCCCCGTCGCCAGGCCGCTAGCCACCTCCCGCTCCAGCCCCTGCCTCGCCTCCGCGCGCCCTGCACCGCGCGCCGCCGCCCGCTGCCGCTCCGGCCACCGCGCCGCGCCGCCCGCCTCCGGCCCCGCTTGCGCTCGCCTGCGCCCGCGCCCGGCGCCCGCCGCGCCCTGCGCCCGCTATGGCCCAGGGCCACTGACGGCCGGCCCCCACCCCCCATGGCCTATGACAAAAAGGGCCCACCCCCAAAAATGTTTTAAAAATAAGAAATAAAAATAAAATAAAAATAATTAATTAGTTAATTAATTCTGACTAGGTTAATCTAATTAACTAATTAGTGTTAATTAAACAGTAATTCGTAATTAACTTAATTAACCGCTGACATCAGCATGATGTCATGCTGATGTCATCATCAGCACTGTTTCGGATAATGTTGAATTAAATAATTAATTAAATTCCAGGAATTAATAAAAACTTTAGAAAATCATATTAAATAATCCGTAACTCCGATGAAAATATTTTATACAGGAAACTTGCTCAGAATTTCGATACGAACCCGAATACGTCCCCCGTATTCCTGTCAGACGCCCCTAGCTATATGAACATTGAACTTTTAGACCGATTTCAGTAAATGAATAGTGCCCAACTTTAATTAAATAAATCCGAACAAATTCCTAAATTAACTAAATCATTTAGTTAGGCAGTAGAACACCCCGGCATATCATTTAGACATGTCCTACATGTTGTTTGCATTATTGCCGTGAATTTATTGTTTCTCTCCCCCTCCTTCTCTCTCTCGATAGACGCTGAGACCGACGGCGCTGCACCTGGATACGACTACACTACCGACGAGCAGCCCGTTGACGACCTTCCCCTCTTGCCAGAGCAACCAGGCAAGCCCCCCCTTGAGCATTCCAGATATCGCCCATTCTTTTCTCCTGCTTGCATTAGATTTTGCTACTGTTAATGTATGCTCCTATTCTGATGCATAGCCTGCTGTTGTAACCTGTTCATTGCTACCTTACCTGCCTATGATACACTGTTTAGTATAGGTTGGTGATGAACCATCAGTGACCCCACCACTTTTCCCTTGTTGCCCCTGCTTGATCATCGACGACCCGATCAACGTGATCGTCGACCAGAGACCGACACCTCACTTCACACCCCCTTAGTTGTACGACTCTGCATAGTTACTATCGAGTGCCGAGGGTGATACCTCGTAACGCACTCCTGATGAATACTCTGCAGTGTAGCTGTTCGGTCGTGGTCATCGAGGGTGATTCCTCCTTCTCCACTTCCGATACGACTCTGTCGTGCAACCCTCAGCGTGAACCTCGAGGGTGATACCTCATACGTTCACCCTGATGATTTCGTCGAGTGGAATCCGCCAAGGGTGATTCCTCGGGTTTCCCCCTTGATGTTATGACCACACGATTACTTGACCTCTGTTACAGGCGGGTCCACCCTGGTGGGTACCCGCTGGGGATCTATGATTTTCGGGTGTGCCAGAAGGGCACTCGAGTGTGACATTGTGGCGGAGCATCAGAGACTCTGATTGTCTCCGCTTGATTCTAATTGAGCCTATTGGATTTGGGTGTGTGATCTGAGTGGGTCGACGTGCCCTATACGCACTACCACCACGCGGGATAATGGTTATGGGACCCTCTGCGAAGTACGTTTCTCCGAAAGCTCGTCTGACGTCACGATTCACCGTGCGGGCTGATTGTCGGGATTGGGCTGGATACTTCACTGACGAGTTCAGTGTCGCGCCTGCACCCCGGCCAGTCTCGCAACGCGCAGGGTGCCCAGGGCGATGGCCCGAGACCTCTGGGTGCATAGGTTAGTCCGGCGTGCTGACCTCTCTGCCGAGCCTAGGTAGAGCGCTGCTTTGTGTTGATCTTCCGAGGACGGGCATTACCCAGCAAGTGTGTCCGGCCAGAGTTGATCGAGCGTGTTGGGTAACAGTAGTGCACCCCTGCAGGGATGAATCTTCTATCGATAGCCGGTCCTACGGTAAAGGACGCTCAGTTTGTGTATCCCGATCTACTACTTGAACTGGATACTTATTACTTAATGGAAGCTTCGGGATCGCTTTCTCGCTTGGGAGTCGAGGAAGGATCTTTAAGCTGTACTTCAACATGTTTGCTAAATAAAATGCTATTCTATTCTCTTCTACTGCTGCAAGATGATGGCTTGTGAAGATGTTTGAAGATGCTAGTCTTCGATAGGACTAGGCCTTCTCTCTATTCTGGCATTTCTGCAGCCCAGTCCAAATATACAGCCTTTCTCCATTGATAATGTTGCATATGTAGTATAGATCCTTGCTTGCTGAGTACTTCAGATGAGTACTCACGGTTGCTTTACTTTCTCTTTTCCCCATATACCCCACATTGATGATACATCAGACGATGGAGTCCTGGAGCTAGATGCCACCACCGGAGCTTACTACCAGGAGGGTCCAGAGGGTACTTACTACTGGATCGAGCCAGATGACCAGGAGTAGGATCGGAGGCTCCCAGGTAGGAGGCCAACGCCTTTCGATCTAGTGTCGCTGTTTGTGCTAGCCTTCTTAAGGCAAAACTTGTCTAACTATGTCTGTACTCAGATAATATTTGTATGACTGACTTATGTATTCGGATCTTCGGATCCCTGGTTTGTAATATTGTGGACCTCCGTTTAAATTGTGTTAGAGTTGTGTTGTGATATCTTCCCGTGAGTCCCTGTGCTTGATCGTACACGTTTGCGTGTATGATTAGTGTACGATTGAGTCGGGGGCACCACAAGTTGGTATCAGAGCCGACTGCCTGTAGGAAGCCCCCTTCAAATTCCTTGGCCGAAGTTGAGTCTAGACATCGAAAAAACTAATTTACTAACTTGGCTGTGTGGCTTACGGGCCCACGTCGCCAACTGGGTGGTATTAGGATCTTTTATTCCTCGTCTATACTCTGGGACTCTGATCTCTCTCCTACTCGGGTTAAATAAATTTTACTAACGCCGACACTTAGGATCTCGTAAATCCCGTCTACCCGGAGAGCTGGATATCTGTGCGATTTCCCTGTCATTGATCTGATTAGTCTGATAATCATTTTCCTTTCCATTGTTTTGTTTAACCTTTCTCTCCGAGTTGAGTTAAACTTCTCATTGTCATTTGACAAATCTGAATTTCCTCTGTTTCAGATGGACCGTTTGTTTGCACCGCGTCCTACGACACAGCTTGTGCTTCGCACTTGGGCTCGTAATACCCCTGGGTTTCCAGCTGCCCTGATCGCTCTCATGACCAGACTTGGCTACCGTTGGTACCCTGAGTACTTGGTTTATGAGGTTTACCGCGAGTTCAACCAGGAACAGTACTATGCTGAAGTTCGGATTTATGATCAGCAGAACAACTCAGACACCGAGCTACACCTTTTTCACGGATTAGGCGTGACGATTGAGATGGCAGTCCATGATGTCGCCTACTCTGCTGTCGTACGTCTCCGAGGGGAGCACAATGCTAACTTGGATGATACTGTGTTTCGGTATATTCCGTATGCACCTGTTGGAGATGCTACTAGATACTACACAGCTATCTGTGCCCCGTTCGAGCCTCGTCGCTATGACCCGCGCGTTCTGATTCAGTGCACTCAGGCTCTGGATCGCACTGTTCGGGCTCTTGCCGTCGAGCTGTTCGCCACTCGAGCACGCTACTACGAGGCTATGACACAGTTGCTACCAGCTGTTCGTGCAGGGATACATCCGGAGTATATTCTTTACCCACGCAGGACCGAGATGCCGCCATGTATTGATTGTCCTGCTGTGGGAGGTCACACGCCTGCACGTGGACCTCTTCTTACAGTTCGAGACCGGGTTCTGCATCAGAGTGCACATGGAGCACAGGATCCTTCCGCGACGAATATTCATCGTCAGCACTTGCAGTTACCCCGTTTCAGTGGTTTTCTCCGACGCTGATGTAGCCTTTGCTATGTCACGTTGTGTACTCCCTTACCGCGTGCCTGCGCACCGCCTAGTGTCTCTAGTTTTTCAATTTGCGCCGTTATGCTGCCCAATTTTAACCGACCGTGTATGGATCTGTATGTCTTAATCGATTGATGTTATGTATCTGTTACACTACTTAATTTGTGGTCGAGTTACATCATGTTTGTCACTAAACGCTCGCAATTGCTTTTACTAAACTACCCCCTGTTGATACTTAGCAGGATGGTTAGACCAGGTGGTCGTGGTCGTGGTCGTGCCCCTGAACGCCCACCACCGCCAGACTATATGGCGGCTATGATGCAACAGTTTGAGCTTAACCGTCAGTTCATGGTTGGAATCATGGCTCAGTTTCCGCATCAGAACAACCAGAACCAGAACCCAGCTTCAATAACTTTGACAGAGTTTATGCGACTCAACCCAACGCAGTTCCGCAACTCTGACAAGCCCCTGGATGCCGATGACTGGCTCCGCTACATCACTCACGAGATGGAGTCAGCTAATGTCGCCCCTGCCAACTACGTCAACTTCGCGGCCTTTTTCTTAAAGGGCCCCGCTGCTCAATGGTGGGACACACACAAGCGTACTCTGCCTGTTGGAACAGTCATCACCTGGTATGAGTTCCAGGCTGCTTTCCGTACACGTTATATCCCTCAAGCAATTATGGAACGCATGAAGACCCAGTTCCGTAACCTCACTCAGGGCAACAAGACCGTCGAAGCTTATCAGCGGGAATTTCTAGACCTCTCCCGCTATGCTGAAGAAGATATCGCCACAGATGCACGCAGACAAGAGAAGTTCCGTAGTGGACTACACCCCGACCTCAAGCTTGCACTAGCTGCTCAAGACATCAATGACTTTTCAACTCTGACGAACAAGGCTATTCTTGTTGAGACCGCTCAGATGGAATACAAGGACTCGCAGAAGCGCTATCGTGATGCTGGCTCATCTTCGGGCTCAGCATCGAAGCGTCGAGTTTGGATCCCCAACAATGCATTCCGTTCCAATACCTCTGCGCCAAAGAACAACTATGCTGCACCACGTCTGCCTCCTCCACCGCCGAGGTAGCCAAAAACTCAAGCTATTCAAAACAATGCTCCTCTTCGTCCTGAAGATGGTCTATGCTTCAAGTGCCGCAAACCAGGACACCAGGCTAAAGACTGCCGCCAGAATCAGAATCAGTTAGCCTTTCCTCGTACTGGCCGTGGCAATGGTCGTGGCAACAACCAGACCTGCAACTATAATACCGGGTCTGCTGCACATGGTCGTGGACATGCCTACAACATTGACATTGAAGAAGTCCAGGATCAACCTGCTACTGTGATGGGTACCCTTCTTGTTAACTCAGTACCTGCTTCTGTTTTATTTGATTCAGGAGCATCACATTCATTCATCTCTGGAAAATTTGCATTGATGCATGGCATTCGATATGAGAAAATGCATACTCCGTTAGTCATTAAAACTCCCGGAGGTCACTATCATGCTGACGTAATAGCATCTGACGTTACCGTCGAAATTAAAGGATTGGAATTCCTTGCCTCGCCCATCGCCTTGAAGTCTTCCACCATAGACCTCATACTTGGAATGGATTGGTTGAAAGCTCACATTGCTTCGATCAATTGTGCCACTAAAGTCGTCCAACTTCTTCACCCCACCGATGAGATAGTGAACTATACCGCCCGCATTACTCGAGACGCTGAAGCTCAGATATATGCTCTGAATGCTTTGAACGCCTCACCTCTGGAAGGGATCGAGAATGTTCCTGTCATTCGAGATTTTCCAGACGTCTTTCCAGAAGAACTTCCAGGAATACCCCCGGCTAGAGCTGTCGAGTTCGTCATCGACTTGAAGCCTGGCACCGTCCCTATTGCCAAGCGACCTTATAAGATGCCTCCGCATCACCTACTCGAGCTTATGGAAGAAATCGACAAGTCACTTAAAAGTGGTTTCATCCGCCCCAGTTCCTCTGCTTGGGGAGCACCTTCACTCTTCGTTAAGAAGAAGGATGGAACTAATCGTTTGGTTCAGAATTATCGGCCCATTAACCAAGCCACAATCCAGAATAAATACCCACTGCCCCGGATCAATGATCTTTATGATCAACTCGCTGGATCGTCGGTGTTCTCTAAACTCGACCTGAGGTTGGGTTATCACCAGATCCGTGTCCGTGAAGAGGATATTCCCAAGACTGCATTCGTCACTCGTTATGGCTCCTATGAATACACCGTCATGTCATTTGGCCTAACGAATGCTCCAGCAACTTTCTCCCGTCTGATGAATTATATATTCATGGATTACCTCGACAAATTCGTCATGGTTTATTTGGATGATATCCTGATATATTCTAAGAATAAAGAAGAACATGCTGAACACCTCCGTTTGGTACTAGAAAGGCTTCGAGAACACCAGTTGTATGCCAAGTATTCCAAATGTGAATTTTGGCTTTCTGAAGTAACTTACCTTGGACATGTGATTTCCAAGGATGGAATTGCTGTTAACCCCGAACGAGTTCAGGCTATTCTTGACTGGACTCCCCCGAAGAATGTTAAGCAAGTTAGAAGTTTTCTCGGACTTGCTAGTTATTGCCGTCGATTCGTTGAGAACTTTTCCAAGATTGCAAAACCATTGACAAATCTGCTTCACAAAGGTGTTAAATTTGAGTGGACAGAAAAATGTCAAGAAAGCTTTCAGACACTAAAAGATAAATTGACATCTGCCCCAGTATTAGCACCCCCGGATTCCCAAAAGGATTTCGTGATATACTGCGATGCCTCCCGTCAAGGATTAGGCTGTGTCCTAATGCAAGAACGCAAGGTAATTGCTTATGCCTCCCGACAATTGCGTCCTCACGAAGAAAATTACCCAGTGCACGATCTCGAACTTTCTGCGGTTATTTATGCCCTGAAGCTATGGCGACATTACCTTCTCGGTAACCGTTGTGAGATATATACGGATCATCAAAGTTTGAAGTATTTATATACTCAACCGGATCTGAACCTTCGTCAACAAAGATGGCTCGAGACAATAGCCGATTATGATATGAATATCTCATACACCCCTGGCAAGGCAAATGTAATGGCCGATGCGTTGAGCCGCAAGGCTTATTTGCAGCAACCATATGGTTCAGGAATCACAACCTCTTCTTTATGAAGAGTTTCGTAAATTGAACCTCCATATTGTTCCACAGGGTTATCTCAATACCCTCATTGTCGAACCAGATTTAGAACACAGCATCAAAACTATGCAACGGTATGACTCTGAAGTTGAAAGGATCAAGCGGTACCTTGAAAAAGGAAAACCGTTGGAGTTCCATCTTGATAATGATGGGATCCTATTTTTCCAACACCGTCTCTTCGTACCTAAGTTCAAAGATGAGAGAGAACACGTTATGATGGAAGCTCATGACACTCCTTTGTCAATTCATCCTGGTAGCACAAAGATGTACCATGACATTTGCCAGAGATACTGGTGGCCCAATATGAAGCGAGATATTGCTCGTTATGTTTCTGAGTGTGACGTTTGCCGCCGCGTTAAAGCTCAACATCAAAGGCCCGCAGGAACTCTGCAACCCCTTACAATTCCTGAATGGAAATGGGACAAGGTCCAAATGGATTTCATTACTGGTTTTCCCAAATCCCAGAAGGGTAATGATGCTATATTTGTCGTCATTGACCGATTCTCTAAGGTTGCCCACTTTCTGCCAGTTAAAGAGACAATCACTGCTAGCCAGTTAGCAGACTTGTATGTTTCCCGAATTGTGTCACTCCATGGTGTTCCGTTGGAGATCAGTTCTGATCGTGGCAGCCTCTTCACCTCCAGATTCTGGAATAGTTTCCAAGAAGCTATGGGAACACACCTGTCTTTTAGCACCGCTTTTCACCTCCGCGTCACTCCGTTGAAAGGCACTCATAGGTTCGGAATCAAAGGCAAGTTAGCTCCTCGCTACATTGGCCCGTTCCGTATTCTTGCCCGTCGAGGAGAAGTGGCATATAAGTTGCAGTTGCCACCTAATCTTTCCCAAGTACATGATGTCTTTCATGTATCCCAACTCCGTCGCTGCTTCAAGGATCCTATTCGAGCTGTGGATCACGAAGTGCTTGAATTACGGGAAGATCTGTCTTATCCATAACATCCCATCCGTATTCTTGATGAAGCTGAACGTCGGACTCGTCAAAAGTCAATCAAATTCCTCAAGGTTCAGTGGTCAAATCATTCTGAAGATGAGGCCACTTGGGAACGCGAGGATCGTCTTCGTGAAGAATACCCCTCTTTCTTTCAGTCTTCCTCTTAATTCTCGGGACGAGAATTCTTAATAGATGAGGAGAATTGTAACACCCCCGGTGATTAGCAACAGTAATCACTTTTGATAATGACATGTCAGCGAGGTTAACACTGCATAATCATCATTAGCATCATATTGCATTTCAACTCCTAAGTCAAATTCAAATTTAAATGAAAGTGAAATATAAAAGTTGTCCAACATAAAAACTAAAATGTTCGATAAATAACAAATATTGCAGAGGCTAGTCTAAAATTGAAACTAACAAATAATAAAATAATTAGGTGGCACTAACATAATTAAAACAGTGAGGATTAATGCATATTAAATATTATAAAAATTGTGGGAGCTCCAATTGTCTCCAAACTAATTTTTGGTAGTGTTAGGTAATACCTAGTATTTGTTGGAGCAATTGTTATGTTTTACAAAAATCATTTGGTGGCCTAACTATTTACTAAACTGAGAAAGGAGAATAAAGAAAAAGATAAAAGAAAAATGAAACAGAAAAGAAGAAAAAGGACCCCCCCTTCCCCCCCCGGCCCAACTCGGCCCTAGCCCAGCCGGCCGGCCCAGCTCCCGGCCCACCCCGCGCCTACTTGGCCTCCCCCTGGAGACCCCGAACCCTAATCCCTACTCCACCCCTCGCTCACTTCCCCCCTCCCGATCCAGAACCGGATCGGGCCAGCCCCGCGCTCGCCCCCGATCGCCCCAAGCCGTGCGCTCGCCTCGCCCTCGCTCGACGCGCCGACCGCGCGCTCGCCCTCGACGCCGCTGGATCGCGCCGCTGCCCGGAGCCCGTGCCACCTCGCCGGTCTGCCTCCTCCGACGCCGTCGCCTCTCCGCCACGCCTCGCCGGACCCCGTCGCCGTCCCCCTCGAGCTCGAGCCCACTGCCCCATGCCCTACTGCTCGCGGTGAGCTCCGGCCCCGTCGCCCCCCCCTCTCCCCTCGCTCGCGCGCGCCTCGCAACGCCTCTGCCGCCGGCTGCGCTCGCCCCGCTCCGCGCCCGTCGCCGCGCTCCGCCCGCTGCTCGCGCTCCGCCTGCTGCTCGCGCTCCGCGCCCCGGCCACTCCTCCCGCCGGCTTGCGCAGCCCCGCACCCACGCGCGCGCGCGCCTGTTGTTCCTCCCGCTCGCCCCTGCTGCTGTTGCCGCGCCGCGCATTGGCCGAGCCCCGTCGCCAGCGCCTCGCCCACGCCCGCTCCAGCCCCTGCCTCGCCTCCGCGCGCCCTGCACCGCGCGCCGCCGCCCGCTGCCGCTCCGGCCACCGCGCCGCGCCGCCCGCCTCCGGCCCCGCTTGCGCTCGCCTGCGCCCGCGCCCGGCGCCCGCCGCGCCCTGCGCCCGCTATGGCCCAGGGCCACTGACGGCCGGCCCCCACCCCCCATGGCCTATGACAAAAAGGGCCCACCCCCAAAAATGTTTTAAAAATAAGAAATAAAAATAATTAATTAGTTAATTAATCCTGACTAGGTTAATCTAATTAACTAATTAGTGTTAATTAAACAGTAATTCGTAATTAACTTAATTAACCGCTGACATCAGCATGATGTCATGCTGATGTCATCATCAGCACTGTTTCGGATAATGTTGAATTAAATAATTAATTAAATTCCAGGAATTAATAAAAACTTTAGAAAATCATATTAAATAATCCGTAACTCCGATGAAAATATTTTATACAGGAAACTTGCTCAGAATTTCGATACGAACCCGAATACGTCCCCCGTATTCCTGTCAGACGCCCCTAGCTATATGAACATTGAACTTTTAGACCGATTTCAGTAAATGAATAGTGCCCAACTTTAATTAAATAAATCCGAACAAATTCCTAAATTAACTAAATCATTTAGTTAGGCAGTAGAACACCCCGGCATATCATTTAGACATGTCATACATGTTGTTTGCATTATTGCCGTGAATTTATTGTTTCTCTCCCCCTCCTTCTCTCTCTCGATAGACGCTGAGACCGACGGCGCTGCACCTGGATACGACTACACTACCGACGAGCAGCCCGTTGACGACCTTCCCCTCTTGCCAGAGCAACCAGGCAAGCCCCCCCTTGAGCATTCCAGATATCGCCCATTCTTTTCTCCTGCTTGCATTAGATTTTGCTACTGTTAATGTATGCTCCTATTCTGATGCATAGCCTGCTGTTGTAACCTGTTCATTGCTACCTTACCTGCCATGATACACTGTTTAGTATAGGTTGGTGATGAACCATCAGTGACCCCACCACTTTTCCCTTGTTGCCCCTGCTTGATCATCGACGACCCGATCAACGTGATCGTCGACCAGAGACCGACACCTCACTTCACACCCCCTTAGTTGTACGACTCTGCATAGTTACTATCGAGTGCCGAGGGTGATACCTCGTAACGCACTCCTGATGAATACTCTGCAGTGTAGCTGTTCGGTCGTGGTCATCGAGGGTGATTCCTCCTTCTCCACTTCCGATACGACTCTGTCGTGCAACCCTCAGCGTGAACCTCGAGGGTGATACCTCATACGTTCACCCTGATGATTTCGTCGAGTGGAATCCGCCGAGGGTGATTCCTCGGGTTTCCCCCTTGATGTTATGACCACACGATTACTTGACCTCTGTTACAGGCGGGTCCACCCTGGTGGGTACCCGCTGGGGATCTATGATTTTCGGGTGTGCCGGAAGGGCACTCGAGTGTGACATTATGGCGGAGCATCAGAGACTCTGATTGTCTCCGCTTGATACTAATTGAGCCTATTGGATTTGGGTGTGTGATCTGAGTGGGTCGACGTGCCCTATACGCACTACCACCACGCGGGATAATGGTTATGGGACCCTCTGCGAAGTACGTTTCTCCGAAAGCTCGTCTGACGTCACGATTCACCGTGCGGGCTGATTGTCGGGATTGGGCTGGATACTTCACTGACGAGTTCAGTGTCGCGCCTGCACCCCGGCCAGTCTCGCAACGCGCAGGGTGCCCAGGGCGATGGCTCGAGACCTCTGGGTGCATAGGTTAGTCCGGCGTGCTGACCTCTCTGCCGAGCCTAGGTAGAGCGCTGCTTTGTGTTGATCTTCCGAGGACGGGCATTACCCAGCAAGTGTGTCCGGCCAGAGTTGATCGAGCGTGTTGGGTAACAGTAGTGCACCCCTGCAGGGATGAATCTTCTATCGATAGCCGGTCCTACGGTAAAGGACGCTCAGTTTGTGTATCCCGATCTACTACTTGAACTGGATACTTATTACTTAATGGAAGCTTCGGGATCGCTTTCTCGCTTGGGAGTCGAGGAAGGATCTTTAAGCTGTACTTCAACATGTTTGCTAAATAAAATGCTATTCTACTCTCTTCTACTGCTGCAAGATGATGGCTTGTGAAGATGTTTGAAGATGCTAGTCTTCGATAGGACTAGGCCTTCTCTCTATTCTGGCATTTCTGCAGCCCAGTCCAAATATACAGCCTTTCTCCATTGATAATGTTGCATATGTAGTATAGATCCTTGCTTGCTGAGTACTTCGGATGAGTACTCACGGTTGCTTTACTTTCTCTTTTCCCCATATACCCCACATTGATGATACATCAGACGATGGAGTCCTGGAGCTAGATGCCACCACCGGAGCTTACTACCAGGAGGGTCCAGAGGGTACTTACTACTGGATCGAGCCAGATGACCAGGAGTAGGATCGGAGGCTCCCAGGCAGGAGGCCAACGCCTTTCGATCTAGTGTCGCTGTTTGTGCTAGCCTTCTTAAGGCAAAACTTGTCTAACTATGTCTGTACTCAGATAATATTTGTATGACTGACTTATGTATTCGGATCTTCGGATCCCTGGTTTGTAATATTGTGGACCTCCGTTTAAATTGTTTTAGAGTTGTGTTGTGATATCTTCCCGTGAGTCCCTGTGCTTGATCGTACACGTTTGCGTGTATGATTAGTGTACGATTGAGTCGGGGGCGCCACACCTGGGCCCATTCCCTCAGGCGGCTGGCGGATACCGCTACCTGTACGTCGCCATCGACAAGTTCACCAAGTGAGCGGAAGTAGAGCTAGTACGCACCATCCCCGCTGGCTAAGCCGTCAAGTTCATCAAGGGCCTCGTGAGCCATTTCGGTGTCCCTAATCGTATCATTACTGACAATGACTCACAATTCACAAGCAACCTCTTCAGGACGTACTGCACTCACCTTGGAACGCAGATATGCTACGCTTCGGTGGCACACCCACGGAGCAACGGCCAGGCCGAGCGCGCCAATGGGTTCAAGAAGAAGCTTGAGGCTTGCGGCAGGGGTTGGCTCGGTGAGCTTCAGTCTGTGTTGTGGTCTATCCGCACAACTGCGACTAAGCCCACCGGGGGATAGACCTCGTGCTCGAGGAGGAAGCCCGCCGCCAAGCCTTGCTCCGTGCAGCGAGGTACCAGTAGGCGCTGCGGCGTTACCACTGCCGCAGCGTCCGCTCCTGGACCCTCGAGGTGGGAGACCTCGTCCTAAGGCGGGTCCTTTCCAGGGAGGGCCTTCACAAGCTCTTGCCCATGTGGGAGGGCCCGTTCAGGGTCGCCCACGTCTCCAGGCCTGGTGCCGTACGCTTGGAGACGCAGGACGGGGTCCCCATCCAGAATGCTTGAAACATCCAGCACCTCCAGAGGTTCTACCCGTGACACTCTCACGTAATAATGAGTGGGGTTATACACGCCCCGGAGTCTCCTGAGTGCCGCCCTTGGGCCTCACGGGGGCTCCCACCCACGCCCAAGAGGAAGCCCCATGCTCCGCGCTGGCGGACGACACGGTCAATAAGCGACTATGCCCATGCCTAGTGGAAGCCCCATGCTCCGCGCTGGCGGGAAGACCAGAAGACTAGCATAGGTGCCAGACGCGGCTGTTATTTTGCTTTGCTCTTGTAACCCATTTGCTACTTCTTGGAATGAAACTTGCAGTTCTCGCGTCTTTGTTCGAAAAGGGGGGAATTTCTTTTTCTTTCTTCTTCTAGCGGTGTTTTTCTCTCCTGAATTTCACCTTTAAAGCACGACAGCTGCCCGTGGCTCCCTCTGTCGTGTCCCGCGACCGGGGGCTGGTCGGTGTATATGTTTGAACCGGCCTAGACCGTGCTGGCGGTAGGCCCGCTCATGCATACACCTTGCCAAGACCATGGCAAAATCCTTGCGCGACGCTCCCGAGCGAGCCACTGGCCCCTCGGCCTCAGGTGTTGTCTCCTGGCCCTGATAAGCATCGCGCCCAGCGCGCTGATGAAGGTCAGCCCTCGCTAGGGGGCTCCAGAGGCCTATACACCCCGAGGGCCCTCATGGGTTCCCTAGGGCCCCGCGGGTGGCATACCACTCAAGGCTCCGGAGCTCGTCAAGGGGTCACCTCCCCCTCTAGGTTGCTCCAGCGCCTTATCCGCATCATCACCAGGGGAAGCTCCGGAGGAGCGCGCCCCCACGACAAGGGGACCCGCCAAGGGTCACGAGCGCACTAAGCTAAGTTATTCTAATTACGCGAGGCAGCAGTCTTTCGATTAACGGTAATATGATGTCGGAGTACGAGCATGAAACACTAATATGAAGGCGCAGGCGGCGCCGTTCATTACACGCCCCGCAGGGCTCTTCGCAAACTCTTGATGCAGGAAATTAAAAAAAGGGGGTGAAGCAAAAGAAGCGGCTTCCCGAGGGCCGTTGCTTCTGAGGGCCGGCTCCGTCATCACCCGCGCTCAGTCGAAGTCCTCCTCCTGCTTGACAGGGGCGTGGTGGTGAGGCGGCTTAGCACCCCCCCCCCCGAGCGGAGGCGAGACGGCGTGGCGGCCTGCCGCCTTCCTGGGTACGGGCGCGGCGACGAGGCGGTTCGTCGTAGTTGTCGTCGCTGGAGCTCCCCCCGTAGGAGTCGTCGCCACTGCTACTGGACGCACGGCGGCCAAGGGCAAGTTCACCGCCGAGGACGCCGCCGCCGCGCTGGCTGTCGTCGTCCGAAGAGTGGTCGTTGTCGCCGTCGCCCTCCGGGCAACATCCCAGGCGGCTGCCGTCCTCTCTGAAGATCCAGACGAAAAGCGTCGCCGCCCCGTCGTACTTGAAGTGGAGGGTGCGCCTCCCCTTCAGACCGCGAGCGCGGGTGAACGACTGCCATCCGCGGGTCAGGAACACATGGCCGATGGAGTTGACCTCGACGTCCACCCACGAAGACCCGTTGCAGCAGCCGTCAGGCTGCAGCCGCAGCCCGGCGGGTCCCGCCGCCAGCAGCTCCTCCGCGAAGGACCTTGGAAGCAGAAGCCAAGTGCCTGGAGGGGCCTCCACCCGCACGACGAACTCGCGCGCCTAGTCACTCGAGCGGACGCACGGGCGGGGCGGGCGGCGGGCCACGACGCGCCTACCCCCCTGGTCGTGGCCGCTAGGGCCGCCGTGACCGCCCCCACGGGGGAGGCCCCTCCCCCGGCTAGTGGGGCCATCGCGAGCCTTCAAGGGCGGACGCCCGCGCCCCCGTGAAGACGTCACCGGACGGCCCCACCTGAGAGGCCTTGCCCTTCTCCTCTGCTGAGAACCTACCTGCTAGCGCCATTGTCGCTTTGGCAGGATGGGGGATGCGACCGAGGTAGGATGGCGAGAAGACAGGAAGACGAAGGTGGGCTGAGCGGCTCCATTCCCCTTGCCCATTTATAGGCGGAAGAAGAACAACCGACGTCCCCCCACGTTCCGAGTGGTGATGGCCCTACTGCATGCATCATGCTGCTGTCAACTCGGAACAGTTGGCGAGGTGGCGTGGGGAAGCGGAGGCGTCCGCATCCTGTCAAGCGCCAAGCGTCAGCCTGGCCCGCAGGCGATTGGGGCCCGCGGCGCTTCACCCTTGCCCCTTGGCTTTGCCTCGAAGCCAGCCTGAGCGCGCCTTGGGCCCGGGGGCTACTATCGGCGTTCTGGGAGCCAGGGTACCCATACTTGCCTACCTATGGCCCACGGCGTGGCTCCCTCGACGGCCTGGTACGGCCCATCTCCAAGACCACCAAGACAAGACCCTCGCGAGGGGCCAGGCCTCCCGAGGAGAACGACACCAAGACCTCCCGAGGGAGCGGCCTCCCCAGGCGGCCTCCCGAGGAGCGGAGATTTCTATGCAGGTACCCCACCTCACGAGGCTGAGGTGACGTGAGCCATGACGACCAAGGCCAGGCGGGCGCCAGCGGACGCAGAGGAGGCAGTTTCCTCTTTGGTGCTAAGGAAGCAAGGACAGGCGTGGGTTCCCGAGGAATCTCCCAAAGGTTTCCATTCTGGTGCTACAAGACCAAGACCACAGGCTCGGCAAGGCAGAGGTCATCACCGAGCCCACCGCTGCGTCACGACCAGAAGCTTTGCAGGCGAAGACCACTTTTTGTCAGGATTAGATGTATTACTTGTCCCCTTTCAAATTGGCCATTGAGGGATCCCTTCCGCCTAAGATTCGAGGGAAGACGACCAAGGCCACTATAAATATAGGTTAGCCACCACCATAGAAGGGGATCCGATCCAACCCTTTCCACCCTCACCAGAACAGCCCTCGCGAGGTTGTTCATCCTCTCTACTAGTTCATACTCAGCCCCTCGTGAGGCCAATCCACCACAAAGCAGGAGTAGGGTTTTACACCGCAAGGTGGTCCGAACCTGGGTAAACTGCCGTGTTCATCTTCTTCCTTGTTCACGCGAATCTGGCAAGGCTAGGCTGTGGAGCGACGGGCTCTAAGGTTGAGAGGTTGAGATCTTCGCACACGCCCCAGAGTTCGAACCTTCTTGGGTCTGCGGAGCCCTGAATCCGACATAACGTATCTTGAGTGTGCGCAATCGGTTTGGGTAGACATGGCAAACTTGGCAGACGGCTGACACAAAGTTAGTTTCCTATGGTGCAAAGACCAACTGCAGCTAGGAAGTTAAGCAAGCTCTGGATGACACGCTTAAACTATTGTTCATTGTATGTATTATCCCTAAAGGACGTTACCATGAATAAGAACATATATGAGAATGAACGCGAAGAACCAATGGATATGCTAACAACCACGGATCACTACCTCTAGATCATGGCAAGCGGTTGTTTGTACTGGCCACAACTACACAGGATCTCGGTACCGGAGAGGCCAGGCGTGAACGTTAGCCCGGGCGGCGAGGGAAGAGCAACACATTGAACATATAAACCCTCCTAGACTCGTAGTCACAACCGTTGCCTCCACGTGGCCTTTAAATCGCTATGAATAGTTACACCTCGCTCGTGCCACCGCTGTTAATTCGGTGCCCCGCCGGGGGCATTTTCATCATTTCACGCATCGGAGTATCAAAGGGAGCCGCTCCTGTGGAGAAGACCTAGCCGCTGCTCCTCCCGCACTCGCGCCGCCCCCTTTCCTCTTCCTCCTGCCTCACCTCTCTCTCCCCCTCGACCTGCGCCCGCCTCCCTGCCCCGCCGCCATCCAGATCGCTAGGCGCTGCTCGTCCTCACGGGCGCGACGCATTCCGAGCCGCTCGCTTTGGAGAAGACCTAGCCGCTGCTCCTCCCGCACTCGCGCTGCCCCCTTTCCTCTTCCTCCTGCCTCACCTCTCTCTCCCCCTCGACCTGCGCCCGCCTCCCTGCCCCGCCGCCATCCAGATCGCTAGGCGCTGCTCGTCCTCACGGGCGCGGACGCATCCGAGCCGCTCCTTTGGAGAAGACCTAGCCGCTGCTCCTCCCGCACTCGCGCTGCCCCCTTTCCTCTTCCTCCTGCCTCACCTCTCTCTCCCCCTCGACCTGCGCCCGCCTCCCTGCCCCGCCGCCATCCAGATCGCTAGGCGCTGCTCGTCCTCATGGGCACGGACGCATCCGCCCATGTGCCTCCTCTACGCGCAACCCCGATTGCCGCCTGCTCGGCCTCTGTGTACCGCCGTCGTCATCGCGCCTGTAGATTGACACCTCCCGCGTTCTCGATTCGGCCGGATCAGGCACGGGTCTCTGCCAAGAGAGCAGGGGCGGCTGCTGTAGCAGAGGAACCCACCCAGGCGTGCTGCCTGCGGAGGAGGAGAGGTCGAGGATGGCTCCCAGTTCATGGAGGAGATGCCGACACAGGTGAGCTCTTTCAGCAACACATCCTCCCTTCTTCCTTCCGGCTGCATCCCCACATGAGTTCGTCCTTTTGTTTAGTTCCTCATAATTAATCTTTATTCTGCAGCTATGGTTTGGGTGCCCATGTATCTTTTAATTTGATCCCAACAAATTCTCATCTTTATGTGCAGATTATAGGCCTGAGCTCATCCCTCTAATTCATGGCGTCCTTTTTTTTGGGTTCTTATGCAGATAGTGTTAGCAAGGAGGAAGTTGTCCGGGCGAAGAGGCAGCATGGCGGTAGCCATGAAGGCAGGGAGCCAGGCATAAGGGTACGGGTCCTTCCATGATGATGTGTAGACGATGATTCAGATTTGTTGCGTTTTCTCTGCTACATCAGTTGGTCTATGGGCCATTCTTAGATCCCTTTGTTCTACAGGAGGCCATGTTACTTTGGTGTGCAGGAGAGTTCTTGCAGTCTAACATGTAAGTCTCCAAGTTTATTGGTTCTATGTTTGCTATATTGTTCGGGAGTGGATGGTTATGTCTGCCTGACGATTGTCTCGATTTGCATGGTAGCGGTTTTCCTTTTATCTATCTCTAGGTGGTAGCTGTCATATGTGTTTTCACCGACTTTGCAAGCCTCTAGATGCTAATTGACTGGCCAGCAAACTGCTAGGTAACTTCTTAAGGCTGACCATTGCTGGACTCCTTCACTACTATTGGAAAATGGTGCTTCACATTTCACACCCTTCTATATTAAAATTTTCAGGTCTCGTGTTTTATATTTCTATATATCTGTTGTGCTTGTGTGTTTGCATTTTCTTACTGTTTTAGCCATTATACTATTTGCAGTTCAGGTCCCGTGTTTTATATTTCTATATATCTGTTGTGCTTGTGTGTTTACATTTTCTTACTGTTTTAGCCATTATACTATTTGCAGACGGCGAGGAAGAGCAAGTGTCGAGGTCTCGCTACATCCACTAGGTCATTTCTCCATGGCCGTCGTCTTCCCAAGTCCAGGTCAACCTTTTATCTGTCGATTTCTTCACCTCGACTTCTCCTCTTTTCTAGGCCTCGAACCATTTTCACTTTCCATGCTTTTCCTCCATGTAAGGACCTTAGGTTGCTACTGCTACATATACAAATCATTGATTTGTTATCCATAGTGCTTCTACTTCAAATTTGATGTCCAGCATCTTCCAGTTTTCTTTCCATGGTGGTTGCTAATTATGGCGATACGTATATTCATTTATATAGCATCTTGTGGTCCATAATATTTTAGAAAATTCTTCGTTGACAGTTTGAACAACAATGTCCTAAATAATCAGGATAATAGATAGATGGAATGAATACATGTATAGTTAAATATAAATGCATATTTTATATATCTGTACTATATAACATCACGCCCCTTTTAATTTGCCTTGCTGGTTGCTTTGTGTTCCATCCAGGTCATGTCCTTGGTCTCTGTTTGATGTAACTTCTCTATCTTGCTACAGGTGCTGCTCCATCTATCGGTTGCATCTACAACATGAGCCCCCTTTAGATGGCTTGATCTTATACAGTTACTTCTATTCTGTTGGTATATGGCGGTATATGGCTACTGTATCCTGATTTGTTTGATGAGCAAATGGTTTAGATTCTATGTGTAGATCGGAGATGCTAAATTGGTTTGGAAGTGAGGTCGTTACCTTTGTCTAATTTAGTGTCACGTTAAACCTGTTGCACCTTCTACCTCATGATGTCTCTGTTAGTAGGCATAAATATTTAATTTTGATGTCGATATCAATGGTGCCCCCTTTTCTATTCGAATGCTTATGGTTAACTACAAAATAAGACGCACTGGATATGGCCATGTACAGTACCTACACGATGTATTGCTTCAAACCCGTGAATTATTTATTTCTGCGGGATGCACATGTTACGGATTTAGGTTTTTTTTTAAACCTGTACTGTAAGACTGTTTTTCTTTACCAGTTCAGTAGTTATACTATGCTGCTAATTTCAGTGTTTCAGTTTCATTAGTCCTCAGATGAACATGCTGATTTATAACTTCTCTGCACATAAATAGGTAGAGATATCTGTACCTTTTCCCTGTAGTTAAGCAAAACAGGGCAGGGTCTCACAGTTTACTTCTTTCTAATGTAATAAGGCTGCTATTGCCTGCTGATACTTCACATTAGTGATGAGCTTGACACAAGCTTTGGTACATCGATTACCTTCTGTCTTTTTTTTATAAACATCATTGTTTTTTAATCTGTTCTATTGTTTTTTGATTCTTTTTCCTATCAAACTGTCATATATGGTACTGTTTGTCAAGCATTGATCTTATTTCACATACATTTCATTCTTTTTTGCTCCTTTAAATTAGATGTTCAAAAATATGTTAAGCATCACAGTGGTTCAGGCCTTTGTGCTAGATGAGACACTGACATGTACTATAGAAAGGAAATGTAAGCTCCCCTTATCATTGACTTGCACTATATTCCTAAATCTATATAGTTAGTTCTACTTCTGTTTATATGTTGGCTATGTAGTTTGCTTTATGAAGTCGGTGTAAATAAGCTATCGCAAACTGCCTTCATAGCTTTCTTTTGATGTAAGTTGATGTTGTTAGTCTATCGTGTTACCCATGCTATTATCAGGCCGGATATGCCTGAGCGAGTTATGTATAAAGACACCATCTAAGTATCTCCTTTGCGTTGGTATGCCTGAACCATAATGTTATCAGGATGGATAAATATGGCATCTAAGTATAATGGTTTTAATGCTTGTTTTGCTTCGGCTACTTGCGCCACTTGCGCACGCATTCTCTGTTTTTATTCCACATCTATCACCCAAGGACATATTTTGACCTTCTATCTTTGTTCAACTACAATATCTCAAATGGAAAGAGACAAACTTATTTTCAGTGGTAACTAATTGAATCTGACCATGAGTGAGCCAAGATATTGGTGTGTGGCAGCATCCGCCCCGTGCGTAGGTACTAGGTCCCTCACTGTTTTTTAAGGTGCTCACTTATTGGTGCCTATTCATGTTCTGTTACAGATAAGGTTAGAAAAGAACAAAAGAAAATCTATGGTCAGCCTAGGTTGTGTTAATATATATATGTTTTCCCTACCATGCCCAGCAGCCATAAGTCCTTTAGCTAATGCCAAGTCTGTTCAAACTAGCCTATTGAACACCAGAAACCACTTTGTTTTCGGTGTATGTTGGTCATTTCAGTGCAGTTGTTTGACGGAGTACTATTTAGTTATTTCCTCAACCAAGTCGATGGTTATTTCTACTACTGCAAATTTGGTTTTGGTTCTAACCGTGGGCATGGCATGCTGGCCTTCGCAGGAGATGCAGTTCTGAAATTTCTCACTGTTATATCGATATATTATTGCAAGGACTGGTGATATGCAGTGAGTTGACAAATTGGATGTAATCAAATAGTCTCTGCATCTTAAAAAGCCATCCATTTATCACATGTAATGTTTTGTTTCCTTTTTATGAGCCAGAGTTCTCTCCTACATCCTGAGCATCAAAGTACTTTTAGATAGTATCCTGGGCACTGGTTACCCTATATTCTTTAATATATGGATCACAATTTATCTTTAAAATCAGCTCCTTCTTATTCCTAGCATTGATTGAGTGAAATCTGAAAAACCTGGGTTTTCCTTTTTCTCTGGCCAGTGTTATATAGGAGTATTTATTTGGTACCTACTGTCCTTCATACCTGTGTTTTGGCCCCTCCGATGTTGGTTCCTTTTTTTGTACCTGTACATCCATCATTTGCCAGAGTAAAACAAATGATACACTCTTGAAGACCTGTGGCTAAGGCATAAGTTGCACTGAAAACGTATGAATGATTTTGACACCCTGAAGTGGTGTGTTTACTACCCGCAAAAACCTGGAGCCAAAACACAGGAGCTGTAACACAGGAGCCGTGTGCGTGCAGTTATCTGTATGCACCGGCCGCCGGGGTGCTGTGTGTTAGTTGGCCTGTGTGCCTGTCTTGTGTCCTAAGTACTTATCTGTATGCACCGGCCACCAGATCAACCGCGACTAAACCCAATCTCCTCTCCCCGAGCTCGACTCAACCCCTCCAACGAAACCATGGCGATCGAGACGGAGCCCGCCGCGCTACCCCGCCTCCTGGCCTTCCGGTAGTTCGCGGCGCGCGCCCGCCTGCCGACTCCGCCACCGAGCCCGCGTCGCACCCCTTCCTCGACCTCCTCGACGCGGCCTTCAACGCGCCGTCGGACGCGGAGATCAAGGCGGCGCTGACGCCGCGGCGGGCGCTCACGGAGAACTGCTCGGCCACGTATGCCAACTCGGGCAACCCCTGCCTCGACTTCTTCTTCTAGGTGGTTCCTGACACGCCGCCCGAGCGCGTGCGCGGCCTGCTCGCCGCCGCCTGGGCCCACGACGCGCTCACGGCGCTCAAGCTCGCCTGCAACCTCCGCGGCGTCCGCGGCACCGGCAAGTCGGACAAGGAGAGCTTCTACGACGCCGCGCTCTGGATGCACGAGCACCACCCCAGGACGCTCGCCTGCAACGTCGCCACGCTCGCCGAGTTCGGCTACCTCAAGGACTTCCCCGAGCTGCTCTTCCGCCTCATCCACGGCCCCGACGTGCGCAAGGTCGCCAGGGCGGCCGCCGAGGCCGAGAAGGCGCGGAAGAAGGAGAAGGCGCTCGGCCACAGGCGGGCGGCCCTCCGCACCAGTTTGGCCAGCCGGCGGAGAAGGAGAAGGTTTCGTCTGCCTGGACGAACTGGACTCTGTGCCACTGCCACCGGTCCACCCAAGCCCACCTTCGGTGATTTCCTCGCCGCCGCGCTCTACAAATCACGCCAGAGCAAGGCTGTAGTGGTTGAGGCCGTCCCTGTCTCCGTCGCGGTCCCGGAGGTAGCCAAGCAGAAGCCGGAGGCGATGGAGGTCGTCCCTCTCTCCGTCGCGGTCGCGGAGACAGCCGAGCAGAAGCCGGAGGCGATGGTGGTCGTCCCTGTCTCCGTCGCGGTCCCGAAGGCAGCCGAGCAGAAGCCGGAGGCGATGGAGGCCGTCCCTGACCCCGTGGCGGTCCCGGAGGCAGCCAAGCAGAAGCCGGAGGTGATGGAGGTGGATCAGAAGAAGACCTTCCCACGTAAGCGGCAGATATCCAAGAAGGTCCGGAAGGTAGCCAAGCTCGCCGTGCAGTCGCTGGAGACGTACTACGGCGACGGGGCCTACCGTTTCTTGTTCGACGCCGTCGCAGACTTCTTCACCGCGCTCCTCACCTCGGACCTCGAACAGCTTGCCCACGGCGGGAAGAAGAGGAAGATCGGGCTCATCGTTCGACCGCACCACGCTGCTCTGCGAGGCCATCGCTCGTCGCCTCTTCCCGCGCGACTCGGACCCCGAGAACGCGCAACTCTCGGACGAGCACTACACGTACCACGCCCTCCACCGCCTCCGCCGCGAGGTGCTCGTGCCGCTGCGCAAGGTCCTGAAGCTTCCGGAGGTGTACATGAGCCCGCAGCGGTGGTCCGAGCTCCCCTACACTCGAGTGGCCTCGGTGGCCATGAGCCGCTATAAGCTCCTGTTCAAGAAGCACGACGAGGTGCGCTTCGTCAGGTACATGGATGACGTGAAGGCCGGCAAGGCCAAGATCTCGGCGGGCGCGCTCCTGCCACACGAGATCGGCGCGGCCGCACTCCGTGGCCAGGAGGACGACGTCTCGGAGCTTCAGTGGCGCCGCATGGTGGACGACCTCCGCTCCAAGGGGTCGCTGCGCAACTGCATCTCCGTCTGCGACGTGTCCGGCAGCATGACCGGCACCCCGATGGAGGTGTGCATCGCGCTGGGGGTGCTCACGTCGGAGCTCAGCAAGAAGCCGTGGAAGGGCAAGGTGATCACGTTCCATTCAAGGCCCTCGATCCACCTGATCAAAGGCAATACCCTGCGGGAGAAGATGAAGTTCGTGGAGCGTTTGGAGTGGGGCGGGAGCACCAACTTCCAAGGGGTGTTTGACCAGATCCTCCGCACGGCCGTGGACACCGGACTTGCGCCGGAGAAGATGGTCAGGACCGTGTTCGTGTACAGTGACATGGAGTTCGACATAGCGTCGGGGACGGCCGCCTACTGCGGCAGGGGGCGGTCGTGGGACACTGACTACGAGGTGATCTGCAAGAAGTTCAGGGCCGCCGGCTACGGCGACGTAGTGCCGCATATCGTCTTCTGGAACCTGCGCGACTCCAAGTCGATGCCGGTGACGTCGACCCAGCCCGGGGTGGCCATGGTGAGCGGCTTCTCCAAGAACTTGCTCAAGATGTTCCTGCAGAACGACGGTGTGGTGAACCCCGAGGCCATCATGATGCAGGCCATCGCCGGCGACGAGTACCAGAAGCTGGCCGTGTTCGACTAGATCGATTGTCATCAGCTTAGCTTTTTTTCTGAATCGTATTGTGAACAGCTAGCTGTCTTTGCACGGTCACGGAACGTTGTACGACTGGTCCATTACCAGGGGAAGTAAGCTCTAGAGAGTTGCACAAGTTATTTAAAAGAAGAAATTGGCGGTTCATAATTTCTTTGTATTTTATTTATGTCTGCGATTTTATTTATACAGCCCACACTTAGGACTTTCTGACCTATCTTACTCGTGATGTTAATCCTTAACCATTGCCCTTTGACATACTAGTAATGCTAAGGAGTGACTTCTGAAATAAACCCTGATGTTGTAGAGACCGACACAAATAAAGCCTCACCTTCAAATCCCTGAAGTACTCCCTCCGTTTTTCTTTAGTCCGCGTATTAGCTTCGGTCCAAGTCAAGCTTTGTAAACTTTGACAAAGTTTATAGACAAAAATATTTTTTTTTTGAATCGGTTATAGATAAAAATATTAACATATACAATAACAAATCAATACCACTAGATTCATTATTGAATGTACTTTCACATCATATATATTTGTTATGATAAATATTTACATTCTTTTCTATAAACTTGGTCAAACTTTAGAAAGTTTGACTTCAGTCAATTCTAATATGCGGAGTAAATAAAAACGGAGGGAGTACATACCTGACATCTCTGATCACGGTCTATCCTAGCCCTGAACATGTTTGGCGCACTGGGAAAAGAGATGATCCCAGCTAGGTCATCCGTTACTCTCACTGGCAATATGGGTCCACAAGTCATATTTATCTCTCCTCCTCTTATCTTCTTCCTCTGTCCTCTCCTCTCCCGATCCCCTTTCTCTCCCCGCTGCCCATCCCTCTTTCCTCTCCTACGAGGCTGGCCGACGAACTGCACACGTGATCCTGTCAGCAGCCCTCTATCCTATCAGGGCTATGGGCCACCTATCATTGGGCCAACAATGGTGGGCTGGCCGTCTAGGCCCATCAGGACACCCAGGAGCTGCAGCCCGGCAACACAACTACATATACGCAAGGCAGAACAACGAGAAGGGCATCCCGGCTAGGATCAGAACAGGCGGCGGTGGCGTGTGTTTCCCCTTTCTTCTTCGCTAGTTCATCTTCTTCCTCGGGTTGAATCCCTGCTTGTATCCCCACCACTGTAACCATACCACTGTAATCGAGAGACCACCAGCGAGTACCTAACACGTGGTATACAGAGCCAGTCCACCACCCTTCCAAATTTTTTTCATCACTTCCACGAGACTGCTTTTCTCGGCCGCCATGGATCCAGAGCTCCGGGAGTACCTCGACAAGCTCAGCGAGAGCCTCCTCAAATCACACGAGGAGACGCGCTCTGCACTCAAGACGCTGATTCAGGGCCAAACCAAGAAGCTCGAGGAGCTCTCCGACCTTAAGTCCGGCGTGAAGGAGCTCGAGGCCACCCATGACAACATCGTCGTTGACCTCACACCGGCGGAGGAGGCCGCTGACATCGTCCCCGACCTCGCTGCCTCAGCTGCGAGCGCCACGCCTCTCGAAATTGACGCTACGTGCATCCCTGCACCGACGCCCACAAGCTGTTCAACGGATGGCTTCAACCACAACAGCGGCGGAGACGACCCCATGGTGGCGTGCCAGACTGCTCGGAATACGCCTACGTCCCTCACCGTGTCGCTAGAGGACTCGCCAACCCTGTCGAGTGGGCCAACTCTCGTGCTCGAGCCCGACGCACCGGCACTTACCAAGTGCTCGACGGTGAACATCAAGCATGGTGACAACACTACCGACATCATCAAGACTACTATGGTGTCCCTACTACCATCCAAGGCAGCCCCAGTGTTTACTGATAGCAAGTTCGTCGCTGGGGTGTGCATGTTGTGGCCATCAAGAGGGATGGTTGCAGAATGGCAACCATGGCCTCCACCTTTGCGGGTGTGGATCACACACAAGGGGCTCATGTTCAGGCCAAGACCATGGCCGTCGTTTGGACGCAGTCAGGAAGAACGACAGCTCAATGATGACCGTTCATTAGAATCTTTGTTTGGATTCTTCATTACTGGAGCTTTGGTGAGCAATTTTTGGGGGCTCACCCTTGGAGATGATGCACATTATGGTGCGAACAGGGCAGAATTCATGTTTGGTGTTCGATTGAATGATTGTGACCTGATTAGTGGCTTCCTTCATGAGAAGCAATTGGATCCTGGAGGTTTCCCTCCTAGTCCTTGGTATTGCCAATGGTGGATGGTATTGGTTAGAAGCAAGGGCAGACTAGTGGGACTGCATTCAGAGGAGCAGTGGTCACCACTCCAAGCTATGGATGGAATGCCATATATTGGGAAGCCACGTGAGGATGTTTGCTACTATCATATCTGCTCTGACTTGTATGCAACTAGCTCTAGTGTTGAGCGTTACTCTCCAGCTTTGGCCAAGGGCAGAAGTAGCCAAATTGAACCGTACATCAATTGCCTGTATATGCAGATATATGGTGCCAATAGACCGCTATTACCTGAACTGAAATTCTTGATTAGCAACAGCAACCTCTTCTCAGAAGGAACAACTGACTTCGAACCTTGGCCACCCCCTTCTTGTATGACGTCTGTGGTTCGGCTTTACTTAAGTTTCCATCCACAGGGCATCTTGTCGAGAAATTTGTTGTACCCAATATTCGAGGAGGCCTGTAGAAGATTAACTGGAAAGATGAAACACTTGGTGTTGGTGAAATTTCAATCAAGTTTGTCCTCGGAGCTACAGTGGTGGGTACTTGTGGCCATCCATAAGGAAGCAGTGATCTGGCTATTTTTCCAGTATGCCCCATGTCATATGGTCCTACTTCTGCCCTGGGATCCAGGAGTTCCTTTGTATATCAGGTGTGTCACTTTTCAGGTTGAGAAGATACAAAAATGGAAGGTGTCGTCAGCTGAGCAGCAGCCATGGTCTTTCTTGGAGGCATCTTTATTGATTCATATTCCTATAGTGATGAGAACTGTATCAGAATTTATGTTCCATGAGATTGAGCCACGAGTGGCAGTACATTGGAAGGAATTATTTGTTCATGGCAAGGCTATGGCCGTATGCAACAACACCCAACATTCTATGGTATCTATTCTTGATAATCAGCTTCAGGGTGAGAAAATTCTTCTCCGTCAAGGTCAAGACCTCTATGGTGCACTGGATCGCGCAACATCTGGTGCTAAACTGTCCAACCAAGCAGGTTACAGCCAGTCAGTGGTACATGAATCATCTTGCCTTGAAACCTTTCATATATATGTACATCATCTTACCTGTTTGGGGCTAGCAACAATAATACATAGGCAGCCAGTGAACTACATAGACATGCAGTTCTATCCAGGTTGCGTAGTACAACCACATGAAGGTGTTGAATTGTGTGCCCAACCTTTTGCTTCCTATGAGTTTGCTTTGGAGAGGTTTGCACTAGTGAGAAAGATGAAGAACAATGATTCTCATAATTTCATTTTCAGTGTCAATTCTGCAATAGTCCATTGCAGCAACACTTGTTCTGTTGAGAGTATTCTAGTATGGATCTGGATATCACAAGAACCGCCAGTGGAACAAGTACAAGAGGCAACTTCCGTCTTTACTATCTTAACACTTGATTGGTTGAATTTTGTGGCATGCTACAAGACGTGTGCATGTTCCCTTGACACACAAGACATGATGGAGATTAAATGGTTTGCACAGCTCATTGCAAAAATTATTGGCAGAGTTCACAAGAGGGGGTTGCACCATAATGCAGTGGAGAACAACAAAATAAAGAGCATTCATTCTCTCTGCTGTGGCATCCATTGGGCTGGGAGTCTCATGATTTTGATTGAGATGGAACAGGACACTGATCAGAATTCTTATGAGATAAAGTCTAGGCTGTATCTATTCTGTGCAAGCATTCGCAGCATGACATTGATGGTGTTGCTATTGGAGTGGCTATTATCTCCCTGTAGGGGGTCATTGCTACATCTGTACGGTGTGCTTCTACTATTACCTTGGCCTCCTGGTGCACATGGACTACAATCGATGATTTTTTTCATGAGTGGGGAATTCAAGTGTGAGCTGCTCTCAATGGCTCGCTGGCACCGATGTTTGAAAAATTCAACAACTATTGATATGCTGCCTTGTTTCCCTTCTGAACCAAAATCAGGCGAGGCTGATTACTCTTGTTGGTATTTGACATTTCTCAGATTGCTCGTTATCCAGACTGTACAATTTGCAGCAGGGGCCTATGATATAAAGCCCAGCATGTTTTCTAGTGTGGTTCTCTTATTTGGGCAGAAGTATTCTATCAGTGAGGATCTGAATTTTCTATCCCTACAGAGCAGCCCCAGTGGCCTAATTCTTATGACCAACTCAACTCACAGACATTTCTCAGATTTTGCCATGGGAAGACACTACAGTCTTGATATTCTTCCAGCGTTTGTTTATACCAGTTGTTGCTTGCCTTATGAGCTTGAGTCTTCTGATATGTTAGTGGTCATCATTGACATGAGAGATGGTGGCATGGGCACCTCCAAGATGGGAAGGTTGTGGGATCCAGGAGGACTATTGTTGGTTTCATACCAAGTTTCATCTCCAGGACGGAAGCATATACCATGGGACCCTGGTGGCATCGCGCATGAACTAGAGAAGAGCTGGCACTGGCTTGAGGGCAAGCCAGTTGTTAAGGAGGGGGGAGTGTCAGCAGCCCTCTATCCTATCAGGGCTATGGGCCACCTATCATTGGGCCAACAATGGTGGGCTGGCCGTCTAGGCCCATCAGGACACTCAGGAGCTGCAGCCCGGCAACACAACTACATATACGCAAGGCAGAACAACGAGAAGGGCATCCCGGCTAGGATCAGAACAGGCGGCGGTGGCGTGTGTTTCCCCTTTCTTCTTCGCTAGTTCATCTTCCTCCACGGGTTGAATCCCTGCTTGTATCCCCACCACTGTAACCATACCACTGTAATCGAGAGACCACCAGCGAGTACCTAACAGATCCCGCCAGAGAGCGCGCTGCGTGAGAGGACGAGCATCTTGAGCTTGACGATCAGCGAGAGCTCTGGGACATCGCCGGAAATCCCTGACGCTAAGCACGCGGAGGCCATCGAGCCTGGCGAGAGGCAGAGCCTCGTCCGCGTGTGTGCGACCCCTCGGTCAGCATCGAGTCACACCCCCGGCGACTAGGAACTGCTCATCCCACTCCCCGAGCTACTCAAGCTCTGATTCTTTTTTTATTTGAACGCATCGCCGGTGGTAATACTCGTGTACTAAGCAGCATGTAAAAGAACAACAGGAAGCTTTGAGCTTCGGAGAAGAAAAATTGAGTCACGGCCAAGAGAAAGAGAGATGCGTCCTTGATCGTTTTTTGACTACATTGTGCAGTGTCTCACCATGCTCCTTATGTCTGTGCAGCACTGTACTCCACGCACCCGCCGACTTAGTGCTTCATCCGCCGCAGCATCCGATACAGGATGAGGAGACACCGGCACCTCTGCTCTCTGTCATGGAGTTCCAACCGTTGTGCGTCTAGAGCCTGGCCACGGCGGCTTGTCGGAGCACCTCCCCCTGCGGCGCCCACTCCATCACAATCTGCGCCCGCGTGTGGCTTCCTCGGACCCATTCGGCAGCCGCGTAGGCTCGTCCGTGGTGAATAGGTCCGGCCGAACTACCCATGTAGCTGGCATAGGCGTCATGTTCCCCACTCCAGTGTAGGCCTGTCGGTTTCTCGCCCAGATTGGAGATAGAAGATTGAGATGACAGGTGGGCCAATGTAGTCAGCCAGAGTAATGATCAATCCCGGCTGGGATTGTGCCTTCCCTATTACACCAAACAAGATCTTACTCACGTAGGGTCAGGATTGACCGGGATCTATAAATACGGGGTACCAACTTCAGGGATTTGGAGGGAAGGGTTCGTTCGCGTCGGCCTCTATAATATCAAGGTTTATTTTAGACTTCACTCTAAGTAACACGCCTAACATGGAACCCCAAGCACACATTTACATTACTCCGTGTAGGGGGAAGCAATTTTCTCATGCCATAAGATACACGTGATAAAGCAAAGAAGTACTAAAATTTATCTGTGAGAAACATTTTTGTTGTACCTATACAACATGTCCATTCAAAGTGAGACAAAAAATCATTACCGACTGATCCCGGCTCGACAACCGTCTTATTACTTCAGTCTTCAGCGGGGCGCGAGGCCCGTTTGATTACTTTGTTTGCTTGGTTCGTTCATATTGGCTTTCGTGTTGTCACGGCTAAATACGCCAGCTTCTGAAACTTCAATCTATAAGTGTACACTGCTAAGTCTCAGCTTCAAGCAACTTCAATCATCTCTACAATTCCAAATCACCTTCACATTGTGCCCAGTGACTGTGTTGTGACAATTCCTACCCTGGCATTAGAAAGAAAAATGTTGCAACTTTCTCTTCCTTGACGCCGCCTAAAAACATTAAAGAAATGTTGTAACATTCAAACGTACACATTCAAGGACAAAAGGTGAGTTGTGATGGTTGGTCGTTGAAGGAGAGGTGCAGCTCATAGGTCGATTCGGTTTTGTAGCACGGCGGTATGGCTTTGCAACAAAGGCCTTACAGAGCCTAATGTCTGCTTCTTCTTTTAGACTCGCGTTGGGCCTCCAAGCGCAGAGTTTTATAGGACAGTAGCAATTTTTCCTCAAGTGGATGACCTAAGGTTTATCAATCCGTGGGAGACGTAGGATGAAGATGTTCTCTCTCAAACAACCCTGCAACCAAATAACAAAGAGTCTCTTGTGTCCCCAACACACCCAATACAATGGTAAATTGTCTAGATGTACTAGTTCGGCGAAGAGATGGTGATACAAGTGTAATATGGATGGTAGATATAGGTTTTGTAATCTGAAAATATAAAAACAACAAGGTAACTAGTAACAAAAGTGAGCAAAAACGGTATTGCAATGCTTGAAAACAAGGCCTAGGATTCATACTTTCACTAGTGCAAATTCTCTCAACAATGATAACATAATTGGATCATATAACAATCCCTCAACGTGCAACAAAGAATCACTCCAAAGTTTCTATCGGAGAACCTAGGACGAAAACGTGCATCAACCCCTATGCATAGATTACCCCAATGTCACCTCGGGAATCCGCGAGTTGAGTGCCAAAACATACATCAAGTGAATCAATAGAACATCCCATTGTCACCACAGATATCCCATCGCAAGATATACATCAAGTCTTCGCAAATCCAATACTCAATCCAACATAACGAAACCTCAAAGAGCAAGACTCAATTCATCACAAGAAGGTAGAGGGGGAGAAACACCGTATGATCCAACTATAGTAACAAAGCTCGCGATACATCAAGATCGTGCCAAATCAAGAACACGAGAGAGAGATCAAACACATAGCTACTGGTACATACCCTCAGCCCCGAGGGTGAACTACTCCCTCCTCATCATGGAGACTGACGGGATGATGAAGATGGCCTCCGGTGATGGTTTCCTGATTGGTTTTTCGTGGCTACAGAGGCTTACGGCGGCGGAACTTCCGATCTATGGTTCTTTTCGGAGGTTTCTATATTTATAGGAATTTTTGGCGTCGGAAACAAGTCAGGGGGTGCCCGAGGGGCCCACAAGCCCTCAAGGCACGCCCGGGGGGGTGTAGGGCGCGCCCCCCTGGCTTGTGGTCTCCTCGGGACTCTTCTAGTCCAGCTCCGGTGCTTCGGGGGTCTTTTTTGGTCCATAAAAAATCACCGTAAATTTTCAGCCCATTCCGAGAACTTTTATTTCTGCACAAAAAACGACACCACGGTAGTTCTGCTGAAAACAGCGTCAGTCCGGGTTAGTTCTAATAAAATCATACTAAAACCATATAAAATTGTTGTAAACATGGCATGAATACTTCATAAATTATAGATACGTTGGAGACGTATCAGCATCCCCAAGCTTAATTCCTGCTCGTCCTCGAGTAGGTAAATGATAAAAGAAAGAATTTATGAAGTGTGAATGCTACCTAACATATTTATCATGTGATATTTTTTATTGTGGCATGAATGTTCAGATCCATAGGATTCAAAAACAAAAGTTTAATATTGACATAAAAACAATAATACTTCAAGCATACTAATAAAGCAATCATGTCTTCTCAAAATAACATGGCCAAAGAAAGTTATCCCTACAAAATCATATAGTCTGGCTATGCTCTATCTTCATCACACAAAGTATTTTATCATGCACAACCCTGATGACAAGCCAAGCAATTGTTTCATACTTTTGATGTTCTCAAACTTTTTCAACTTTCACGCAATACATGAGCGTGAGCCATGTATATAGCACTATAGGTGGAAAAGAATATGGTGGTTGTGGAGAAGACAAAAAGAAGGAGATAGTCTCACATCAACTAGGCGTATCAACGGGCTATGGAGATGCCCATCAATAGATATCAATGTGAGTGAGTAGGGATTGCCATGCAACGGATGCACTAGAGCTATAAGTTTATGAAAGTTCAAAAAGAAACTAAGTGGGTGTGCATCCAACTCGCTTGCTCATGAAGACCTAGGGCAATTTGAGGAAGCCCATCATTGGAATATACAAGCCAAGTTCTATAATGAAAAATTCTCACTAGTATATGAAAGTGACAACATAGGAGACTCTCTATAATGAAGATCATGGTGCTACTTTGAAGCACAAGTGTGGTAAAAGGATAGTAGCATTGCCCCTTCTCTCTTTTCTCTCATTTTTTTTCTTCTCTCTCTCTTTTTTTTATTTGGGCTTCTTTTGGCCTCTTTTATTTTTTTTAAGTCCGGAGACTTATCCCAACTTGTGAGGGAATCATAGCCTCCATCATCCTTTCCTCACATGGGACAATGCTCTAATAATGATGATCATCACACTTTTATTTACTTACAACTCAAGAATTACAACTCGATACTTAGAACAAAAATATGACCATATATGAATGCCTCCGGCGGTGTACCGGGATGTGCAACGATCTTGCATAGTAATGACATCAAAAAATGGACAAGCCATGAAAACATCATGCTAGCTATCTTACGATCATGCAAAGCAATATGACAATGATGGAGCGTGTCATAATAAACGGAACGGTGGAAGTTGCATGGCAATATATCTCGGAATGTCTATGGAAATGCCATAATAGGTAGGTATGGTGGCTGTTTTGAGGAAGGGTATATGGTGGGTGTAATGCACCGGTGAAAGTTGCGCGGTACTAGAGAGGCTAGCAATGGTGGAAGGGTGAGAGTGCGTATAATCCATGGACTCAACATTAGTCATAAAGAACTCACATACTTATTGCAAAAGTCTATTAGCTATCGAAACAAAGTACTACACGCATGCTCCTAGGGGGATAGATTGGTAGAAAAAGACCATTGCTCGTCCCCGACTGCCACTCATAAGGAAGACAATCAATAAATAAATCATGCTCCGACTTCATCACATAACGGTTCACCATACGTGCATGCTATGGGAATCACAAACTTTAACACAAGTATTTCTACCAATCCACAATTACTCACTAGCATGACTCTAATATCACCATCTTTATATCTCAAAACAATCATAAGAAATCAAACTTCTCATAGTATTCAATGCACTTTATATGAAAAAATTTATTATATCCCTCTTGGATGCCCATCATATTAGGACTAAATTCATAACCTATGCAAATTACCATGCTGTTTAGAGAGACTCTCAAAATAATATAAGTGAAGCATGAGAGTTCATCAATTTCTTCAAAATAAAACCACCAGCGTGCTCTAAAAAGAGATAAGTGAAGCACTAGAGCAACTACCTAGCTCAAAAGATATAAGTGAAGCACATAGAGTATTCTAATAAATTCACGATTAATGTGTGTCCCTCTCAAAAGATGTGCCCAGCATGGATGATTGTGGCAAACTAAAAAGTAAAGACTCATATCATACAAGGCGCTCCAAGCAAAATACATATCATGTGGTGAACAAAAAATATAGCCTCAAGTAAATTTACCGATGGATTGAAGACGAAAGAGGGGATGCCATCCGGGTCATCCCCAAGCTTAGATGCTTGGTTGTCCTTGAATATTACCTTGGGGTGCCTTGGGAATCCCCAAGCTTAGGCTCTTGCCACTCCTTATTCCATAGTCCATCAAATCTTTACCCAAAACTTGAAAACTTCACAACACAAAACTCAACAGAAAACTCGTAAGATCCGTTAGTATGATAAAACAAATCTCCACTTTTAGGTACTGTCAAGACAAGATTCAAAATTTTTCTCACATGATTCCTACTGTACCCTATCATTTCTACAATTTATATTGAGCAGTATAAGTCATAGAAACTAGAAAACAAGCAAACTATGCATCCAAAACAGAATCTGTAAAAAAACAGAACAGTCTGTAAACATCTGAATTATGCTCATATTTCTGTTACTCCAAAATTTCTGAAAAATTAGTAAAACGTATAAAATTTGTATATCAATCCTCTGTAAAAAATTCAGAGTTTTTCCACGTTCTAGTGAATTTAAACAATTCTATTACTGGATGCAAAAGTTTCTGTTTTTGCACAGAATCAAGTCAACTATCAACCACACTATCCCAAAGGCTTTACTTGGCACTTTATTCAAACAAAAGCTATAAAACATGATTACTACAGTAGATTAATCATTTTAACACACAAAAACAGTGGGTATAAATATTGGGTTGTCTCCCAACAAGCGCTTTTCTTTAATGCCTTTTTAGCTAGGCATGATGATTTCAATGATGCTCACATAAAAGATAATGATTGAAACATAACTGGAGCATCATGAAGCATATGACTAGCAATTTTAAGTCTAACCCACTTCCTATGCATGGGGATTTTGTGAGAAAACAATTTATGGGAACAAGAATCAACTAGCATAGGAAGGCAAAACAAGCAAAACTTCAAGATTTTCAATACATAGAGAGGAAACTTGATATCATTGCAATATGTAGAAGCATATGTTCCTCTCTCATAATAATTTTCAGTAGCATCATGAATGAATTCAACAATATAACCATCACATAAAGCATTATTTTCATGATGCACAAGCATAGAAATTTTATTACTCTCCACATAAGCAAAATTCTCCACATTCGGAATAGTGGGAGTATCATAAGAAACTCGAATACTATAAATTGTTTCCACATTAAAAGAGTAATGTTCAGAAAAAGGGTAATCATAATTATGACAAGTTTTATAAATATAAACATCACTATTTTTTATAACATAAGTGTCCTCACAATAATCATCATAAGTAGCAACTTTGTTCTCATCATATTCAATTGAAACCTCTTCCAAGATAGTGGAATCATTACTAAATAAAGTCATGACCTCTCCAAATCCACTTTTGTCATAATAATAAGATTCAACACCCTCCAAAATAGTGGGATAATTATTATCTAAAGTTGACACTCTTCCAAACCCGCTTTCATAAATATTGCAATCATCATAAATAGGAGGCATGCTATCATCATAATAAATTTGCTCATCAAAACTTGGGGGACAAAAAATATCATCTTCATCAAGCATAGCATCCCCAAGCTTGGGACAAACATTAATTGGAGAAAATAAATTCTCAAACATGTCATTCTCATCAAACATAGCATCCCCAAGCTTGTGGCTTTGCATATCATAAGCATAATCACTCTCATCATTAATAGTATGAATAGCACCAATAGTATAGCAATTATTAACATCACAATTTTCCAAGTTGGTGCCAAAAAGATTTTCAAGATTATAAGAAGTATCATTATTTTCCCAATCATAATCATCACAATTAGTAATAGGCATAACAAAATCATCCTCAATAGTTTCTTCAGACATTGTACCATAAGACAAAGAATCAATATCATCATCAAGTATATCATCTTCCACATTTATTTTTGATTCATTCTCATGAGGCATAACAATAATAGGAGCAACATCATTTGGGAGGGATACCTTTTTATCTTTGCTTCTCCGTCTTTTATTTTTGTTCTTCACATCATGTGTGGGTTTAATCAACTTTTTGGAGCTCCTTATTGATGAGATTGGTTGCATAGGGAGCTCATTCTCGTAACCTGTTTCACCACGAGAGACAATAGGAGGGAAAGTGGAAATCTTTACCCTTTCATTAGTACTTTTATATTCTATTGGTTTTCCCATCTTTTTATAGTTGGCAATATAAGCATTTTCCTTGCAATTTACCATGCAAAACATATATATATATTTCTTTAAGAGTAGTTTCAACATGGTCGGTGAGTATGAATGCTTCAAACCAACTATTTTTATGTGACAATTCTTCACACCCCAAAGATAAACAAAGTTCATTATAAAGTTCAAGGGTGATCAAGTTATTGCTATTTTTAGCCATGATTCGATCATGAAAAAGTGTGCATTAGAAATTAAGATGACCAACTCTATTGAAAAGTTCACAAGTAATGGGATGAAGAGAGCATAATTTTGTAGCAAATTATCTATCACCTTAAGCCACCGATTGGTTTCATCATGTTTATGCTTCTTACAAAATCTATCATCCCTATAAGGCATGTCTTCACAAACTCTATTCACTCCACAAAAATTGACATGCTTATAAGAAAGATCTTTATCATGACTAGTGCAATCATCATTAGTATCATGAATATTCATAGCAAGCACACTATCAACATTGCAATCATGTTTATCATTCAAAAATTTAGAGCCAAACATTTTATTGACTTCTTCTTCTAAAACTTGAGCAAAATTTTCCTTTCCATATTTTCACGAAAGACATTAAAAAGATGAAGCATATGAGGCATCCTCAATTTCATTTTTTTGTAGTTTTCTTTTATAGACTAAACTAGTGATAAAACAAGAAACTAAAAGATTCAATTGCAAGATCTAAAGATATACCTTCAAGCACTCACCTCCCCGGCAACGGCGCCAGAAAAGAGCTTGATGTCTACTACGCAACCTTCTTCTTGTAGACTCGTGTTGGGCCTCCAAGCACAGAGTTTTGTAGGACAGTAGCAATTTTCCCTCAAGTGGATGACCTAAGGTTTGTAAATTGTATAGGTGCACTAGTTCGACGAAGAGATGGTGATACAAGTGTAATATGGATGGTAGATATAGGTTTTTGTAATATGAAAATATAAAAACAGCAAGGTAACTAGTAACAAAATTGAGCAAAAACGGTATTGCAATGCTTGAAAACAAGGCCTGGGGTTCATACTTTCACTAGTGCAAATTCTCTCAACAATGATAACATAATTGGATCATATAACAATCCCTCAACGTGCAACAAAGAATCACTCCAAAGTTTCTATCGGAGAACGTAGGTCGAAAACGTGCATCAACCCCTATGCATAGATTATCCCAATGTCACCTCGGGAATCCGCGAGTTGAGTGCCAAAACATACATCAAGTGAATCAATAGAACATCCCATTGTCACCACAGATATCCCATCGCAAGACATACATCAAGTATTCTCAAATCCAATACTCAATCCAACATAACGAAACCTCAAAGAGCAAGACTCAATTCATCACAAGAAGATAAAGGGGGAGAAACACCATATGATCCAACTATAGTAACAAAGCTCGTGGTACATCAAGATCGTGCCAAATCAAGAACACGAGAGAGAGAGAGAGAGATCAAACACATAGCTACTGGTACATACCCTCAGCCCCGAGGGTGAACTGCTCCCTCCTCATCATGGAGACCGCCGGGATGATGAAGATGGCCTCCGGTGATGGTTTCCCCCTCCGGCAGGGTGCCGGAACGGGCTCCTGATTGGTTTTTCGTGGCTACAGAGGCTTACGGCGGCGGAACTTCCGATCTCGGGTTCTTTTCAGAGGTTTCTATATTTATAGGAATTTTTGGCGTCGGAAACAAGTCAGGGTGGGTGCCCGAGGGGCCCACAAGCCCTCAAGGCGCGCCCAGGGGGTAGGGCGCGTCCCCCTGGCTTGTGGTCTCCTCCGGACTCTTCTGGTCTAGCTTCGGTGCTTCGGGGGTCTCTTTTGGTCCAATAAAAATCACCGTAAATTTTCAGCCCATTCCGAGAATTTTTATTTCTGCACAAAAAATGACACCACGGTAGTTCTGCTGAAAACAGCTTCAGTCCGGGTTAGTTCTAATAAAATCATACCAAAACCATATAAAATTGTTGTAAACATGGCATCAATACTTCATAAATTATAGATACGTTGGAGACGTATCAGTGCCCTATCTCGACTTAGCGTATGCGCTGATGTCGACCAGCATTTGCAGCGGCATGGGTGGCCGGGTAGCATCGCGGCCTAGCCTGGAGTACGAGTCCCTGATTGGAGCAACAACGACTTCTGGCCTTTCAACTTTGCACCAGGGCTTGTAGTATTGTGGGCAGCCTTTTGCAACGACGCCCGACTTGCATCTATTGATCAACGTCACCCGACTTGCCACTGGCCTGCAACAACCTCATCCATTGCAATGAATGGGTTGCAGCATCTGCAACTTGCGTGACAGATGACCTTGCAGCATCGGCGAATTGCAATGCCAGGTGCAGCAATGAGCAATGACAGGTTGCCATCATGTGCAGGATGCTGGTGACGACACATGTTACATCCTCGACGCAGCTAAAATGCAACTGTGACATCAATTGGGGATGTGAATCGCTCTTCTTGTTTTTAAACACCGTCCTCGTCGGATCGAGTCACTCATGACACCTCCAGCTCGCCGGAGCCACATCGGTGACGAAATGACACACATTGTGCTGGGATCGACTACTAAGGCATGTCGATTGCTTTCCCGACCATAAGCGTGAGTACATTGTACACGAGCACTGATCAATTTGATCTTTTTCAATTAGAAACTCATGCGAGAACACACATAGGAGAGACCATACACAAGGTTCTTCAACATATGAGTTTCAACATATGATCTTTTTCAACTAGAAACTCACCAAGGTTTCACAAGAGGACCAGACACGTAAAGCGACGCTTCAACTCCATCCGTGATGCAGTCAAGGAGGAGGACATAAACATTTGCAAAGTACATACATATCTGAATGTTGCAGATCCATTGACTAAACCTCTTCCATGGGTAAAACATGATCAACACCATAACTCTATGGGTGTTAAATTCATTACCATGTAATACTAGATTATTGACTCTAGTGCAAGTAGGAGACTGTTGGAAATATGGCCTAGAGGTAATAATAAAGTGGTTATTATTATGTTTCCTTGTTCATGATAATCGTTTATTATCCATGCTATAATTGTATTGACCGAAACCTCAAATGCATGTGTGGATACATAGACAACCACATGTCCCTAGTAAGCCTCTACCGGACTAGCTCGTTGATCAAAGATGGCTATAGTTTCCTAGTCATAGACATGAGTTGTCATTTGATAACGGGATCACATCATTAGGAGAATGATGTGATGGACAAGACCCAAACTATGAACGTAGCATATGATCGTATCAAGTTTATTGCTATCGTTTTCTGCATGTCAAGTATATGTTCTTATGACCATGAGATCATGTAACTCACTGACACCGGAAGAATACCTTATGTGTACCAAACGTCGCAACGTAACTCAGTGACTATAAAGGTGCTCTACAAGTATCTCCGAGGGTGTCTGTTGAGTTGGCATGGATCAAGATTGGGATTTGTCACTCTGTATGATGGAGTGGTATCTCTGGGCCCTCTCGGTAATACAACATCACAATGAGCTTGCAAGCAATGTGACTAATGGGTTAGCCACGGGATCTTGTATTACGGAATGAGTAAAGAGACTTGCCGGTAACGATTTTGAACTAGGTATGGTGATACCGACAATCGAATCTTGGGCAAGTAACATACCGATAGACAAAGGGAACTACATACGGGATTAGCTGAATCCTTGACATCGAGGTTCGGCTGATAAAGTTCTTCATAGAATATGTAGGAACCAATATGGGCATCCAGGTCCCGTTATTGGTTATTGACCGTAGAGGTGTCTCGGTCATGTTTGCATAGTTCTCGAACCCGCAGGGTCTACACACTTAACGTTTGGTGACGATATAAGTATAGTTGAATTGTTTTGGTGGTAACCGAAGGTTGTTCGGAGTCCCGGATGAAATCCCGGACATGACGAGGAACTACGAAATGGTCCATAGGTGAAGATCGATATATAGGACAAAGGGAATCGGAGTTCGGAAGTGTTCCGGGGGTAGCGGGTTATGACTGATACGTCTCCAATGTATCTATAATTTTTGATTGTTCCATGCTATTATATTATCTGTTTTGGATATTTTATATGCATTAATATGCTATTTTATATTATTTTTGGGACTAACCTATTAACCTAGAACCCAGTGCCAGTTTCTTTTTTTTCCTTGTTTTTGAGCCTCGCAGAAAAGGAATACCAAACGGAATAAAACTTCACGATGATTTTTCTTGGACCAGAAGACACCCAGGGGACTTGGAGTCCAAGTCAGAAGAGCCACGAGTGGGCGACAAGGGTGGAGGGCGCGCCCTAGGGGGGGCGCGCCCCCCTACCTTGTGGGCCCCTCGGTGACCTCCTGACCTAGCTCTTCCTCCTATATATTCACATATATTCCAGAACCACCAGAGGCATCCATGAAAACACTTTTCCACCGCCGCAACCTTCTGTTCCCATGAGATCCCATCTTGGGGCCTTTTCCGGCATCCCGCCGGAGGGGGAATCGATCATGGAGGGCTTCTACATCAACTCCATTGCCCTTCCGATGATGCGTGAGTAGTTTACCTCAGACCTACGGGTCCATAGCTAGTAGCTAGATGGCTTCTTCTCTCTCTTTGATTCTCAATACAATGTTCTCCTTGATGTTCTTGGAGATCTATCCGATGTAATCTTCTTTTGCGGTGTGTTTGTCGAGATCCGATGAATTGTGGATTTATGATCAGCTTATCTATGAATATTATTTGAATCTTCTCTGAATTCTTTTATGCATGATTTAATATCTTTGTATTTCTCTTCGAATTATCGGTTTGGTTTGGCCAACTAGATTGGTTTTTCTTGCAATGGGAGAGGTGCTTAGCTTTGGGTTCAATCTTGCGTGATTTCACCCAGTGACAAAGTAGGGGTAGCGAGACACGTATTGCATTGTTGCCATCGAGGATAAAAAGATGGGGTTTTCATCATATTGCTTGAGTTAATTCCTCTATATCATGTCATCTTACTTAAGGCGTTACTCCATTCTTTATGAACTTAATACTCTAGATGCATGCTGGATAGCGGTCGATGTGTGGAGTAATAGTAGTAGATGCAGGCAGGAGTCGGTCTACTTGACACGAACGTGATGCCTATATGCATAATCATTGCCTTGGATATCGTCATAACTTTGCACTTTTCTATCAATTGCTCGACAGTAATTTGTTCACCCACCGTATTATTTGCCTTCATGAGAGAAGCCTCTAGTGAAACCTATGGCCCCCGGGTCTATTTTCCATCATAATACTTTCCGATCTACTATTTTCCATCATAATACTTTCCGATCTACTATTTTCCATCATATTACTTTCCGATCTACTATTTTGCAATCCTTTATTTTCATATTTATATACCAAAAAACCCAAAAATATTTTATCTTTTGTTTATCTATCTCTATCAGATCTCACTTTTGCAATTGACCGTGAAGGGATTGACAAACCCTTTATCGTGTTGGGTGCAAGTGTTTGATTGTTTGTGCAGGTGTTGGTGATTTGTGCGTTCTTCTCCTACTGGATTGATACCTTGGTTCTTAACTGAGGGAAATACTTACCTCTACTATGCTGCATCACCCTTTCCTCTTCAAGGGAAAAACCAACGCAAGCTCAAGAAGTAGCAATGACCAGCAGAACCGAAAGGGGTTTCGGAGGCCCCGACAAGTGTTGGGGGGCCTCATGGGCCAAGGGAGGGAGGCACACCAGCCCACTAAGGGGCTATGCGCCCCCCTCACCTCAGCTCATGATCACCAGAGGGTTGGTGCGCCCCCCTAGGGCTGCCTCCCCTTGCTTGGGGGGCAAGGCACCTAGGGGGGCCACCCAAAACCCATCTAGGGTTGCCCTTGTGGCCACCGGCCCCCCTAGGGAAACCTTAGGGCGCCTCCTCCTCCCCCTTCCCCCTATATATAGAGGGGTATAGGGAGGGCAGCCGCACCCATCTATGCCACGGCGCTGCCCTCCCTCTCCCTCGTAGCCCTCTTCCTCTCCGTAATGCTTAGCAAAGCTCTACTGAGATTCCACCATCACCACCTCCGTAATGCTTAGCAAAGCTCTACTGAGATTCCACCATCACCACCGCCACCACGCCGTTGTGCTGCCGGAGGACTCAAGCTTCTACTTCACCATCGCTCGCTGGATCGAGGAGATGAAGGCTCATCAAGCTGTACGTGTGTTGAACTTGGAGGTGCCGTCCGTTCGGCACTTGGATCAGGAGTTCGCGGGACTGATCGTGATTGGATCGCGAAGACGTTTGATTACATCAACCATGTTTCTTAACACTTCCGCGTAGTGATCTATAAGGGTATGTAGATGCAATCTCTCCTCTCGTAGATGTTTATCTCCTAGATTGATCTTGGTGAGCGTAGGAAATTTTTTGTTTCCCATGCAACGTTCCCCAATAGTGGCATCATGAGCTAGGTCTATGCATAGATGACATCACGAGTAGAACAAAAAGGAGTTTGTGGGCGTTGATATTCAGATTGCTTCCTCCCTTGGTCTTTTCTTGATTCGGCGGTATTGTGGGATGAAGCGGCTCGGACCAACTTTACATGTCCATGTACATGAGACCGGTTCCATCGACTGACATGTGACTTTGTTGCATAAAGATGGCTGGCGGGTGTCTGTCTCTCCCACCTTAGTTGAATCGGATTCAAGAAAGGCGGTCCTTGTAGAAGGTTAAATAGCAACTTGTATATCACCGTTGTGGCTTTGCGTAGGTAAGAATCATTCTTGCTAGATACCCATAGCAGCCACGTAAAACATGCAACAACAATTAGAGGACGTCTAACTTGTTTTTGTAGGGTATGTTCTGATATGATATGGCCAAAGACATGATGAAATATATTTGATTTATGAGATGATCATGTTTGTAATAGTTTATATCGACCTGCATGTCGATGCATACGGCAACCGGTAGGAGCCATAGGGTTGTCTTTAATTATTGTATGACCTGCTTGTCAAGCATTAAGCGCTATGTAATGCTTTACTTTATCGCTGATCAGTAGCAATAGTAGTAGAAGCATGGTTAGCGTGCCAACCCCGATGGCGGCACGATGATGGAGATCATGGTGTCATGCCGGTGACGATGGAGATCATGTCGGTGCTTTGGAGATGGAGATCAAAATCACAAGTCGATGGCCATATCATGTCACTTATGATTTGCATGTGATGTTAATCCTTTTATGCATCTTATTTTTCTTAGGACGACGGTAGCATTATAAGGTGATCCCTCACTAAAATTTCAAGATAAAATTGTGTTCTCCCCAAGTGTGCACCGTTGCGAAAGTTCGTCGCTTCGAAGCACCACGTGATGATCGGGTGTGATAGACTCTACGTTCGCATACAACGGGTGCAAGCCAGTTTTGCACATGCGGAACACTTGGGTTAAACTTGACGAGCCTAGCATGTACAGACATGGCCTCGGAACACAAGAGACCGAAAGGTCGAACACGAGTCATATAGTAGATATGATCAACATAGAGATGTTCACCATTGAAACCACCTCATCTCACGTGATGATCGGACTTGGGTTGGTGAATTTGGCTCGTGTTACACTCGAACAACCGGAGGGATGTTCATTTGAGTGGGAGTTCTTAGGTAATATGATTAATTGAACTAATTTATCATGAACAATAGTCTAAGTTATCTTTGCAAATTTATGTTGTAGATCAATGGCTCGCGCAGTAGCTCCCCTTAATTTCAATGCGTTCCTACAGAAAGCTAAGCTGAAAGATGATGGAAGTAACTTTGTAGACTGGGCCCGTAATCTGAGGATTATCCTCACGGCTGCCCAAAAGTCGTATGTCCTTGATGCACCGCTTGGTGCGCCACCCCCTCCAGCAACTGTGGACGTTGTGAACGCCTGGCAATCGCATGTTGATGACTACTCAATAGTTTAGTGCGCCATGCTGTGTGGCTTTGAAACGGGACTTCAAAGGCATTTTGAACATCATGGAACATATGAGATGTTCCAGGAGTTGAAGTTTATCTTTGAGAAGAATGCCCGGATCGAGAGGTATGAGACCTCCAATAAATTCTATGCCTGCAAGATGGAGGAGAACGGGTCTGTCAGTGAGCACATACTCAGAATGTCTGGGTACTACAACCGTCTAGCTGAGTTGGGAGTTGAGCTCCCGCCAGAGGCTGTCACTGACAGAGTTCTTCAATCGCTACCACCTTGCTACTAGAGCTTTGTGTTGAACTATAACATGCAAGGGATGAACAAGTCAGTCTCCGAGCTGTTTGTGATGCTGAAGGTCGCTGAGTCAGACATCCAGAAGGAGCATCAAGTGTTGATGGTGAATAAAACCACTAGTTTCAAGAAAGGCAAGGGAAAGAAGGGAAACTTCAAGAAAGGTGGCAAAGTAGTTGCTCCTCCCGTGAAGAAACCCAAGGCTAGACCCAAGCCGGAGACTGAGTGCTTCTATTGTAAGGGAACTGGCCACTGGAAGTGGAACTGCCCCAAGTATCTGGCCGACAAGAAGGGGGCCAACATAAAAAAAGGTATATATGATATACATGTTATTGATGTGTACCTTACCAACTCTCGTTGTAGTGCCTAGGTATTTGATACCAGTTCGGTTGCTCACATTTGCAATTCAAAGCAGGAACTACGGAATAGATGGAGGCTGACGAAGGACGAAGTGACGATGCGCATGGTAAATGGTTCCAAGGTTGATATGATCGTCGTCGGCACGCTCGCTCTTCGATTACCATCTGGATTAGTGATGAACCTGAATAATTGTTATTTAGTGCCTGCGTTGAGCATGAACATTATATCTGGATCTTGTTTAATACGAGATGGTTACTCATTTAAATCAGAGAATAATGGTTGTTCTATTTATATGGGTAATATCTTTTATGGTCATGCACCCATTGTGAGGGGTTTATTCTTATTGAATCTCGATAGTGGTGATACACATGTTCATAACATTGATGCCAAAAGATGTAGAGTTGATAATGATAGTACCACTTTCTTGTGGCACTGCCGCTTAGGTCATATTGGTGTAAAGTGCATGAAGAAACTCCATGCTGATGGACTTTTGGAGTCGCTTGATTTTGAATCACTTCACACATGCGAACCATGCCTCATGGGCAAGATGACCAAAACCCCATTTTCCGAAACAATGGAACGGGCAAGTGACTTGTTGGAAATCATACATACTGATGTGTGCGGTCCGATGAGAGTTGATGCGATGGTGGATATCGTTACTTTCTCACCTTCACCGATGACTTGAGTAGATATGGGTATATTTACTTAATGAAGCATAAGTTTGAGACGTTTGAAAAGTTCAAGCAATTTCAGAATGAAGTTGAGAATCATCATAACAAGAAGATCAAATTTCTACGATCTGATTGAGGAGGAGAGTATCTGAGTTATGAGTTTGGCAATCACTTAAGACAATGTGGAATTGTTTCACAGTTGACGCCACCTGGAACACCACAGCGTAATGGTGTGTCCGAACGTCGTAATCGTACCTTATTGGATATGGTGCGTTCTATGATGTCTCTTGCCGCTCTGCCACTATCGTTTTGCGGTTATGCATTAGAGATAGCCGCATTCACTTTAAATAGGGCACCATCTAAGTCTGTGGAGACAACACCGTATGAACTGTGGTTTGGCAAGAAACCTATGTTGTCGTTTCTTAAGGTTTGGGGCTGCGATGCTTATGTCAAAAGGCTTCAGCCGGAAAAGCTCGAACCCAAAGCGGACAAATGCATCTTCATAGGATACCCAAAAGACGGTTGGGTATTCCTTCTATCTCAGATCCGAAGGCAAAGTGTTTGTCGCTAAGAATGGGTCCTTTCTCGAGAAAGAGTTTCTCTCGAAAGAATTGAGTGGGAGGAAGATAGAACTTGATGAGGTTGTTGAACCTTTACTTCAACCAGAGAATAGCGCAGCACAGAAAGATGTTTCTGTGGCACCTGTGTCAGTTGAAGAGGAAGCTAATGATGATGATCATGAAGCTTCGGATCAAGTTACTATCAAACCTCGTCGGTCGACAAGGGTATGTACAGCTCCTGAGTGGTGCGGTAACCCTGTCTTAGAGGTCATGTTGTTGGACAACGGTGAACCTACGAGCTATGGAGAAGCGATGGTGGGCCTGGATTCCGACAAATGGTTAGAGGCCATGAAATCCTAAATGGGATCCATGTATGAAAACAAAGTATGGACTTTGGAAGTATTACCTGAAGTGTGAAAGGCCATCCAGAATAAATGGATCTTCAAGAACAAGATGGATGCGGACGGTAACGTCACCGTCTATAAAGCTCGACTTATGGAAAAGGGGTTTTCACAAGTTCAAGGAGTTGACTACGATGAGACTTTCTCACCCGTAGCGATGCTTAAGTCCGTCAGAATCATGTTAGCAATAGCTGCATTTTTCGATTATGAAATCTGGCAGATGGATGTCAAAACAGTGTTCCTTAACGGTTTCCTTAAGGAAGAGTTGTATATGATGCAACCGGAAGGTTTTGTCGATCCAGAGAATGCTGACAAAGTGTGCAAACTCCAGCAATCCAGTTATGGACTGGTGCAAGCATCTCGGAGTTGGAATCTTGCTTTGATGAGGTGATCAAAGTGTTTGGTTTTATACCAGTTTTTGGAGAATCTTGTATTTACAAGAAAGTGAGTGGGAGCTCTATAGCATTTCTAATATTATATGTGGATGACATATTGTTGATTGGAAACAATATAGAACTTTTGGAAAATGTGAAGGAATATTTGAACAAGAGTTTTTCAATGAAGGACCTAGGAGAAGCTACTTTCATATTAGGCATCAAGATCTATAGAGATAGATCGAGACGCTTAATAGGACTTTCACAAAGCACATACCTTGATAAGATTTTGAAGAAGTTCAAAATGGATTAGTCCAAGAAGGGGTTCTTGCCTGTTTTGCAAGGTGTGAAGTTGAGTCAGACTCAATGCCCAGCGACTACAGAGGATAGAGAAAGGATGAGTGTCATCCCCTATGCTTCTGCCATAGGCTCTATCATGTATGCGATGTTGTGCACAAGACCAGATGTCAGCCTTGCCATAAGTATGGCCGGAAGGTTTCAAAGTAATCCAGGAATGGATCACTGGACAGCAGTGAAGAATATCCTTAAGTACCTGAAAAGGACTAAGGAAATGTTTCTCGTCTATGGAGGTGAACAAGAGCTCGTCGTAAAGGGTTACGTTGATGCAAGCTTTGACACTGATCCAGATGACTCTAAGTCTCAAACCGGATACGTATATATTCTAAATGGGGGCGCGGTAAGCTGGTGCAGTTCCAAGCAACGCGTGGTGATACGTCTCCATCGTATCTACTTTTCCAAACTCTTTTGCCCTTGTTTTGGACTCTAATTTGCATGATTTGAATGGAACTAACCCGGACTGATGCTGTTTTTAGCAGAATTGCCATGGTGTTATTTTTGTGCAGAAATAAAAGTTCTCGGAATGACCTGAAACTTCACAGAGATCAGTTTTGGAATAAATAAAAAATATTGGCGAAAGAATCAACTGAAGGGGGCCCACACCCAGTCCACAAGGGTGGGGGGCGCGCCCTCTGTCCTTGTGGGCCCCCTGGACCTCCACCGACCTCAACTCCAACTCCATATATTCACGTTCGGGGAGAAAAAAATCAGAGAGAAGGATTCATCGTGTTTTACGATACGGAGCCGCCGCCACCTCCTGTTCTTCCTCGGGAGACCAGATCTGGAGTCCGTTTGGGGCTCCGGAGAGGGGAAATCATCGCCGTCGTCATCATCAACGATCGTCCATCACCAATTTCATGATGCTCACCGCCGTGCGTGAGTAATCCCATCGTAGGCTTGCTGGACGGTGATGGGTTGGATGAGATTTACCATGTAATCGAGTTAGTTTTGTTAGGGTTTGATCCCTAGTATCCACTATGTTCTAAGATTGATGTTGCTAGGACTTTGCTATGCTTAATGCTTGTCACTAGGGCCCGGGTGCCATGATTTCAGATCTGAACCCTTTATGTTTCCATGAATATATTTGTGTTCTTGATCCTATCTTGCAAGTTATAGTCACCTACTACATGTTATGATCCGGCAACCCCGGAGTGACAATAATCGGGACACTTCCCGATGATGACCGTAGTTTGAGGAGTTCATGTATTCACTAAGTGCTAATGCTTTGGTCCGGTTCTCTATTAAAAGGAGGCCTTAATATCCCTTAGTTTCCAATAGGACCCCGCTGCCACGGTAGGGTAGGACAAAAGATGTCATGCAAGTTCTTTTCCATAAGCACGTATGACTATATTCGGAATACATGCCTACATTATATTGATGAATTGGAGCTAGTTCTGTGTCACCCTATGTTATAACTCTTGCATGATGAATGACATCCGACATAATTATCCATCATTGATCCATTGCCTACGAGCTTTTCACATATTGATCTTTGCTAAGTTACTTTTCCGTTGCCACTGTTACGATTGCTACAAAACTGCTACTGTTACTTTTGCCACCGTTACCGTTACTTCCATACTACTTTGCTACTAAATACTTTGCTGCAGATATTAAGTCTTTCAGGTGTGGTTGAATTGACAATTCAGCTGCTAATACTTGAGAATATTCTTTGGCTCCCCTTGTGTCGAATCAATAAATTTGGGTTGAATACTCTACCCTCGAAAACTATTACGAGGAGCATAGCTCTATTCTCTGAGTCACTTGGGATTTATATCTGTTGATCACTATGAGGAATTTGGAAGATACTAGAACCAAGATTTTTTCCTCTACTACGAGAGGAGGTAAGGAACTGCCATCTAGCTCTGCACTTGATTCACCTTCTGTTTTGAGTAAGCTTGCGACACCTACACCTGCTAGTAATTCTGATATGTCGCAAGTAATTGATGATGCCACTTCTGCTATGCATGATGCTAATGATGATACTACTGCTTTGCTTGATAATACTGTGCCACTAGGTGAACTTCTTGATGAACAACTTGCTAGGGTTAGAGAAAATGAAATTGCTGAAACTGATGATATTATTGAAACTGAAGATTATGATTCTCCCCCTAGATATGAATTGCCTGTTGTACCTGAGGGTTATATTATGGATGAAGAAACTGCTAGAGACTTTCTTGCTTGCCATGATAGAGAAGATCTTAAGAAACTGTTAGCTAAGCTGAAAGAAAAATCCTTGAATGCTAGAATGAAATATGATCCCAATTTTGCTACTTCACGTATCTTTGTTACTAATAAGGATTATGAATTCTCTGTCGATCCTGAGTTAATTACTTTGGTTGAATCTGATCCTTTCTATGGTTATGAATTTGAAACAGTTGTGGCACATCTTACTAAACTGAATGATATAGCCACCCTATTTGCTCATGAGGAAAAAATTTGCTACTATTATATTCTTAAATTGTTTCCTTTCTCGTTAAAGGGTGATGCTAAGTTATGGTTTAATTCTCTTGCTCTTGGTTGTGTGCGTAGTCCCCAGGATATGATTTATTACTTCTCTCAAAAATATTTCCCTGCTCATAAGAAACAAGTTGCCTTACAGGAAATATTTAACTTTGTGCAATCTGAAGAAGAGAGTCTCCCACAAGCTTGGGGGAGGCTTCTCCAATTACTTAATGCTTTGCCTGATCATCCTCTCAAGAAAAATGAAATACTTGATATCTTTTATAATGGACTAACCGATGCTTCTAGGGACCACCTAGATAGTTGTGCTGGTTGTATTTTCAGGGAATGAACTGTTGAGCAAGCTGAATTGCTATTGAATAATATATTGAGTAATGATAATGATTGGATACTTCCTGAACCAACTCCCAAGCCAACTTCGAAGAAAAGAGGTATTCTATTTCTCAGTCTTGAAGATATGCAAGAGGCAAAGAAATCTATGAAAGAAAAAGGTATTAAAGCTGAAGATGTTAAGAATTTACCGCCTATTGAAGAAATGCATGGTCTTGATAACCCGACACAGGTAGTAGAGGTAAACTCTCTCCATAGATTTGATGAAGGTGATATTCCTCATAATAAGTCTGCTAGTCAATGCTTGGATGAGTTTGATAATTTTATTGTTAAACAAGAAAATTTCAATGCTTATGTTAGTAGACAATTGAAACGTAATGCTTACATGCTTGACCACTTGGGTAATTATATGAGTAGAACTGTTAATGATCTTAAGCTTATTAGTAAACATGCTTCCATGGTTACAACTCAAGTAGAACAAGTACTTAAAGCACAGGATGATTTGCTTAATGAGTTGAATAATAAGAACAATGATAATGCTGCTAGGGTTATGACTAGAGGTGGTAAAATGACTCAGGAACCTTTGTATCCTGAGGGCCATCCTAAGAGAGTTGAGCAAGATTCTCAGAGAATTAATATTGATGCATCAAGTCCTAGTAATAAAAAGAAAAAGAAAACTGATAGGACTTTGCATACTTCTAGTGAACCTGTCATAGACACACCTAAGAATCCAAATGATATTTCTATTTCTGATGCTGAGACACAATCTAGTGATGAACATGAACCTAGTGATAATGTTAATGATGATGTTCATGTTGATGCTTTAACCTAGTAATGATAATGATGTAGAGATTGAACCTGCTGTTGATCTTGATAACCCACAATCAAAGAATCAATGTTATGATAAGAGAGACTTTGTTGCTAGAAAACATGGTAGAGAAAGAGAACAATGGGTTCAGAAACCCATGCCCTTTCCTCTTAAGCCATCCAAGAAAAAGTATGATGAGGATTTTGAGCGCTTTGCTGAAATGATTAGACCTATCTTTTTGCATATGCATTTAACTGATATGCTTAAAATGCCTCCTTATGCTAAGTATATGAAAGATATTGTTACAAATAAAAGAAAGATACCGGAGGCTGAAATTTCCACCATGCTTGCTAATTGCACTTTTAAGGGTGGAATACCAAAGAAACTTGGGGATCCAGGAGTACCAACTATACCATGCTCCATTAAAAGAAACTATGTTAAAACTATTTTATGTGATCTTGGAGCCGGTGTTAGTGTTATGCCTTTCTCTTTATATCGTAGACTTGAATTGAATAAGTTGACACCTACTGAAATCTCTTTGCAAATGGCTGATAAATCAACTGCTATACCAATCGGCATTTGTGAGGATGTGCCTGCTGTGGTTGCAAACGTTACTATCTTAACGGACTTTGTTATTCTTGATATTCCCGAGGACGATAGTATGTCGATCATCCTTGGTAGACCCTTTTTGAATACTGCAGGGGCTGTTATTGATTGCAACAAAGGCAATGTCACTTTTCATGTTAATGGTAATGAGCATACGGTACACTTTCCGAAGAAACAACCTCAAGTTCATAGTATCAACTTTATTGAAAAAACTTCAACTATTACTATTGGAGGTTTTGAATTCCCTCTTCCTACTGTTAAAAAGAAATATGATATTCTTATTGTTGGGGACATGCATATCCCCGTTGAGGTAACTTAGTGTTATTCGAAAATTCTCCGGTTCCATGTTATTCGAAAGAAGTTTGTTAATGAGACTTGACCAACCTTGTTAACGGATTCCTTTTGATGAGCATGAGATGGATGAATTTAGAAGGCACAACCTGTTGTACCTACACTTTACTTTCTGTTATTTAGAATGAATAAAGCAAAAATAGTATTTTCTATCTGTTTTCTGAATTACCCGTGAAATAAAAAATGACCCGAAAATAAAAGTTCTCCACATGCCCTGAAAATTTAGTATGATTTTTTATAGAATATTTGAGAATTTCTGGCACTGAGAACACACCAGGGGGACCCACCACCTGTCCACAAGGACGAAGGGCGCACCCTACCTCCCTAGGCGCACCCCCAGTCTTGTGGGTCCCACGTGGCCCCCTTCACTTATTCCAGCACCCATCCACTTCGTCTTCCTCCAGAAAAAATCATCCTAGTGCTCAAACCCGTGTTCTAGCTCATCTTGCTTCCATTTTCGATCTCGTTGTGTAAAGCTCCATTTGCAAAACTGTTTTGGGGGATTGTTCTGCGGTATGTGACTCCTCCAATGGTCCAATTAGTTTTTGTTCTAGTGCTTTATATATTGCAAATTTTTGCTGCTGTAGTGACCCTGTTCTTGAGCTTGCATGTCAAATTTATATGGTCCAAAGTAGTTTTGATGCATGATATAGCCTCTAGGCACTTGTAGGAGTAGTTACTATCAGTTTTGTTGAGTTTGGTTCACTTTTATTTTGAGTTACTAAAAATTTCAGAAAATTTTCAGAGGAAGAAAATGATGAGGATATTGTTGAGAGGCTCTTCGAGCTGGGGTTCGAAGGAAAAAGAAAATTGGGAGAAGAAAAAGCCCAAGTACAATCTTCCTCATGCCGCGGAGATACGGCCGTGTGAATGGCCATGTGATGCATTCTTGGAAGCGGCCAGAATTTATGAGGATTTCTATTATTTGGCTGAGAATACAGGCATCACCGACTTCCTCCACGACCAGTGTGATCAGTACCTCCTACTCACTAATACTTTCGTGCAAAATTTTCATTTTCATGCTAGGAGATCACCACCCACGGTAGAGTTTCACTTATATGATGAGCATAAGGAGATGACGCTTTATGACTTTTGTGAGGTTTGTAAATTACCTTATGAGGGTAGCGTCGAGGAACCACGTCCTAGTGATGTGGAAGATTTTATTAATGAAGTTACCGTAGGGGAAAGGAGAAAGGTGTCGGAAGCGAGAGTAGCTAGTTTACATTTTCCTGTTTTGCGCTACTACTCATTATTTGCTGGGAGATGTTTAATTGGTCGCGGGGAGAGTGGAGGCCTTAGTGCTCCGGACCTTGCCATTTTACCCCATGCTTTACTTCGCGATAAAACTTTCACTTTAGGCGCTATGGTTGCAAGACGGTTGAGTCTCAACCGTACTAAGGGTCCTATTTTTGGAGGTATCTTCGCCTCTCGACTTGCTAGATGCTTTGAGATACCCATTAGGCATAATGAGAAAGAGGAGAAACTGCTACCCACTATATACTTAGATTATGACAGCATGGTAGCACATAAGTTTATTCGCTATGATGAGGAAAAAGAGACTCATTTATAACTTGATATTTAGCGAGGATACTTTTCAGATTATTACCTTGCCTGCACCTACTTTGTTCGATATTCACTCAGGCAGGTACTTCGTTTTGCCTGAGGACAACCATGCATACTGGGAGGGGACGCGATCCCCAGCTCCTGAGCCAGACCCATCACCTGATCCATATCAGGAGTCTATTTATCAGTGGGAGCCACAGGAGCTAACTAACCAGTTGAACCCCCAGGATCCTCCTCAGTACACGGGAGATGGCTACTTTGATCCATGGGCTTAGACCAACTTAGGCCAAAAGCCTAAGCTTGGGGGAGTACGTATTTCTCACCGACATTACATTCATGTTCACACACTCATTCTAGTTGTCGGTGTTCATACTTTTTCATTGTATTATCCATGTTAGTCTATTTCTTTTTCCCGCTTTCTTCTTATGTGTTTGAAAACCTTTAAGAAAAACAAAAAAAAATTAGTTGTGCCTTAGTTTACTTTCCATGCTTAGTTGTAGTATTAAAGAAAACCCAAAAAGATTTCTCGTTCTTCTTTGACTTTTTGGGAGCTTTCCCGTGTAAATAGTTTTTCTCGTTCTTGTTTTACTTTCTTCAGAAAAAAACTCCAAAAACATTTCAGTATGTTTCTTTGAAATTCTTTTCTTTTCTTTGGGGGTCGAGGAGAGAAGACCACGATGAAAATGTTGAGTGGCTCTCATATGCATTATTGTTGATCTAACGAAGAGCCCATATTACCTTGTCTTCTCCTTTGAATAAATGTTTGCAGATTCTAGCTTAGTCCAATGCACGTGCACTATTACTATTATTCACATCATTCGTTCGTGCAAGTGAAAGGCAATAATGACGAATTATGATGAAATGATTGAGATGAGGAAAAGCTGGTATGAACTCGACCTATCTTGTTTTTGTAAATATGATTAGTTCATCGTTCTTGATTCAGCCTATTATGAATGAAACATGTTTGCAATGACAATTAGAGATTATAGTTACTCATGACATGCTTAATTAGCTAGGGGGTTTATAATGGTTTACCTTGCGTGCCAACATGCTTTTAAAATGGTTGTGATGTAGTATGATAGGACGGTATCCTCCTTTGAATGATTCGAGTGGCTTGACTTGGCACATGTTCACGCATGTAGTTGAAACAAGATCAACATAGCCTCCACGATATTTATGTTCATGGTGATTTATATCCTACTCATGCTTGCATTCAATGTTGGTTAATCACAATGCATGTTTATGACTGTTGTCGCTCTCTAGTTGGTCGCTTCCCAGTCTTTTTCTAGCCTTCACTTGTACTAAGCGGGAATACTGCTTGTGCATCCACTTACATAAACCCAAAGTTATTCCATATGAGTCCACCATACCTTCCTATATGCGGTATTTACCTGCCGTTCCAAGTAAATTTGCATGTGCCAAACTCTAAACCTTCAAATGATAATTTGTTTTTTATGCCCGAATCGCTCATGTAGTGACTGGGGGCTGTCAGTATCTTCCATGCTAGGTGGGTTATTCTCGCTATGAGTGGACTTCACTCATCATTCACGAAAAAATGGCTGGTAATCAGGATGCCCAGTCCCATGCTCAAATCAAATCAAAATAAATTAAAACAAAACTCCCCCAGGATTGTTGCTTGTATGGACGGTACCCGTTGTTTCAGACCAGCCATGGAGTGTGCTTGTTGGTTGAGGGGGAGTAGAAAAACTTTACCATTCTGTTTGGGAACCGCCTATAATGTATGTAGCATGGAAGATACTGAGATCTCTTGGTCGTTATGTTGACAATGAAAGCATACCGCTCAAAATTATATTCATCTCTGTTTTAAAAACTCGAGCTCTAGCACCTCTGCAAATCCCTGCTTCCCTCTGCGAAGGGCTTATTGATGTCTACTACGCAACTTTATTCTTGTAGACTCGTGTTGGGCCTCCAAGCGCAGAGTTTTGTAGGACAGTAGCAATTTTCCCTCAAGTGGATGACCTAAGGTTTATCAATCCGTGGGAGGCGTAGGATGAAGATGGTCTCTCTCAAACAACCCTGCAACCAAATACAAGAAATCTCTTGTGTGCCCAACACACCCAATACAATGGCAAATTGTATAGGTGCACTAGTTCGGCGAAGAGATGGTGATAAAAGTGTAATATGGATGGTAGAAATATATTTTTATAATCTGAATAAATAAAAAACAGCAAGGTAGCAAGTGACAAAAGTGAGCACAAACAGTATTGCAATGCTTGAAAACAATGCCTAGGGTCCGTATCGCTAGTGCAATCTCTCAACAATGCTAATATAATTGGATCATATAACCATCCCTCAACGTGCGATGAAGAATCACTCCAAAGTTCCTATCTAGCGGAGAACATAAGAATAAATTGTTTGTAGGGTACGAAACCACCTCAAAGCTATTCTTTTCGATCGATCTATCCAAGAGTTCACACTAAAATAACACCAAAGCAAATTCAGATTCGTAATGCTCAATCCAACACAAAGAACCTCAAAGAGTGCCCCAAGATTTCTACCGGAGAAACAAAGACAAGAACGTGCATCAACCCCTATGCATAGATTACCCCAATGTCACCTCGGGAATCCGCGGGTTGAGTGCCAAAACATATATCAAGTGAATCAATATAATACCCCATTGTCACCACGGGTATTCGTATGCAAGACATATATCAAGTGCTCCCAAATCCATAAAAGTATTCAATCCGATAAAACAAAATCTCAAAGGGAAAACTCAATTCATCACAACAAGATAGAGAGGGAAAAACACCATATGATCCGACTATATTAACAAAGCCCGCGATACATCAAGATTGTGCATCTCAAGAACACAAGAGAGAGAGAGAGAGAGATTAAACACATAGCTACTGGTACAAACCCTCAGCCCCGAGGGTGTACTACTCCCTCCTCATCGTGGTGGTCGCCAGGATGATGAAGATGGCCACCGGTGATGATCTCCCCCTCCGGCAGGGTGCCGGAACGGGGTCTAGATTGGATCTTGTGGATACAGAGGCCTTGCGGCGGCGGAACTTCTGATCTAGGGTCTCCCCGAGGGTTTTTGGAATATTTGGCAATTTATAGGGCGAAGAGGCGGTGCAGGAGGCCACCGAGGTGGGCACAACCCACCGGGGCACGCCTGGGGGCCCAGGCACGCCCTGGTGGGTTGTGCCCCCCTCGGGGCACCCCCCCAGGTGCTGCTCTGGCCCATTGGATGTCTTCTGGTCCATAAAAAATCCACAAAAACTTTCGCAGCGTTTGGACTCCGTTTGGTATTGATTTTCTGCGATGTAAAAAACAAGCAAAAAACAGCAACTGGCACAGGGCACTATGTCAATAAGTTAGTCCCAAAAAATGATATAAAGTTGCTATAAAATGATTGTAAAACATCCAAGAATGATAATATAGCAGCATGAATACTTCATAAATTATAGGTACGTTGGAGACGTATCACCTATCTATTTACTTTTATGTTGAGTCATCATTCTCTTATAAAAAGCACCAGTTAGAGAGCACCACTGTCATTTGTATGCTTTGTTATTAATTGATATTGAGTATGACTGTGACTGGATCTCTCACCCTTCCACCATTGCTAGCCTCTCTAGTACCGTGCAACTTTCGCCGGTGCATTAAACCCACCATATACCCTTCCTCAAAACAGCCACCATACCTACCTATTATGGCATTTCCATAGCCATTCCGAGATATATTGCCATGCAACTTCCACTGTTCCATTTATTATGACACGCACCATCATTGTCATATTGCTTTGCATGATCATGTAGTTGGCATAGTATTTGTGGCTTGGCCACCATTCATATTTTTTATACATGTCACTCTTGATCATTGCACATCCCGGTACACTGCCGAAAGCATTCATATAGAGTCATATTTTATTCTAAGTATCGAGTTGTAATTCTTGAGTTGTAAGTAAATAAAAGCGTGATGATCATCATTATTAGAGCATTGTCCCATGTGAGGAAAGGATGATGGAAGCTATGATTCCCTCACAAGTTGGGATGAGTCTCTGGACTTTATAAAAAAATAAAAGAGTCCAAAGAAGCCCAAATAAAAAAAAGAGGCCAAAGAAGCCCAAAAAAATGAGAGAAAAGAGAGAAGGGACAATGTTACTATGCTTTTTCCACACTTGTGCTTCGAAATAGCACCATGTTCTTCATGATAGAGAGTCTCCTATTTTGTCACTTTCATATACTAGTGGGAATTTTTCATTATAGAACTTGGCTTGTATATTCCAATGATGGGCTTCCTCAAATTGCCCTAGGTCTTCATGAGGAAGCAAGTTGGATGCACACCCACTTAGTTTCTTTTTTTAGCTTTCATACACTTATAGCTCTAGTGCATCCATTGCATGGCAATCCCTACTCACTTGCATCGATATCAATTGATGGGCATATCCATAGCCCAATAATTTGCCTAGTTGATGTGAGACTTTCTCCTTCTTTTTTGTCTTCTCCACAACCACCATATTCTATTCCACCTATAATGTTATATCCATGGCTCACGCTCATGTACTGCGTGAAAGTTGAAAAGTTTGAGAACACCAAAAGTATGAAAGAATTGCTTGGCTTGTCATCAGGGTTGTGCATGATGAAATACTTTGTGTGATGAAGATGGAGCATAGCTAGACTATATGATTTTGTACGGATAACTTTCTTTGGCCATGTTATTTTGAGAAGACATGATTGCTTTATTAGTATGCTTGAAGTACTATTGTTTTTATGTCAATATTAAACTTTTGTTTTGAATCTTATGGTTCTGAACATTCTTGCCACAAGAAAGAAGATTGCATTGATAAATATGTTAGGTAGCATTCCACACCAAAAATTCTGTTTTTATCATTTACCTACTCGAGGACGAGCAGGAATTAAGCTTGGGGACGCTTGATACGTCTCCAATGTATCTATAATTTTTTATTGTTCCATGCTATTATATTATCTGTTTTGGATGTTTTATATGCATTAATATGCTATTTTATATTATTTTTAGGACTAACCTAGAGCCCAGTGCCAGTTTCAGTTATTTCCTTGTTTTTTACTTTTACAGAAAAGGAATATCAATCGGAGTCCAAACGGAATAAAACTTTATGATGATTTTTCTTGGACCAGAAGACACCTACGTGGTTGGAGAGAGGACCAGAAGAGACCCGAGGAGGCCACAAGCCTCTAGGGCGCGCCCTGAGGGCTTGTGGGCCCCTTAGGAGTCCCATAACCCTAATTCCACCTCTATATATTCTCAAATATTCCCCAAACATCAAAAGCGTCCACCAAAATACTTTTCCGCCGCCGCAAGCCTCTGTTCCCGTGAGATCCCATCTTGGGGCCTTTTTTGGCACCCTGTCGGTGGGGGATTCGATCACGGAGGGCCTCTACATCAACCTTGCTGCCCTTCCGATGAAGCGTGAGTAGTTTACCACAGACCTACGTGTCCATAGCTAGTAGCTAGATGGCTTCTTCTCTCTCTTTGATCTTCAATACCATGTTCTCCTCGATGTTCTTGGAGTTCTATCCGATGTAATCTTCTTTTGTGGTGTGTTTGTTGAGATCCGATGAATTGTGGATTTATGATCAGATTATCTATGAATATTATTTGAGTCTTCTCTGAACTCTTTTATTCATGATTAAGATATCTTTGTATTTCTCTTCGAACTATTGGTTTGGTTTGGCCAACTAGATTGGTTTTTCTTGCAATGGGAGAGGTGCTTAGTTTTGGGTTCAATCTTTCGGCGTCCTCACCCAGTGACAGAAGGGGTAGCGAGGCACGTATTGTATTGTTGCCATCAAGGATAAAAAGATGGGGTTTATGTCATATTGCTTGAGTTTATCCCTCTACATCATGTCATCTTACTTAAAGCGTTGCTATGTTCTTATGAACTTAATACTCTCGATGCAGGCAGGACTCAGTCGATGTGTGGTGTGATGGCAGTAGATGCAGAATCGTTTCGGTCTACTTGTCATGGACGTGATGCCTATATTCATGATCATTGCCTTAGATATCGTCATAACTATACTCTTTTCTATCAATTGCTCAATAGTAATTTGTTTACCCACCGTATGTTTTCTTTCAAGAGAGAAGCCTCTAGTGAAACCTATGGCCCCCGGGTCTATTTTCCATCGTATATTTTCAGATCTATAAACCAAAAAACCCAAAAATACCTTGCTGCAGTTTATTTATATTTACTTTAGTTTGCTCTTTTATATTTACTTTTATACCCATCTCTATTAGATCTCACTCTTGTTTGTGACCGTGAAGGGATTGACAACCCCTTTTTTCACGTTGTGTGCAAGTGTTTGTTAGTTTGTGCAGGTGCATAGATTGGAGACTTGCTTGTGCCTCCTACTGGATTAATACCTTGGTTCTTAACTGAAGGAAATACTTATCTCTACTTTGCTGCATCACCCTTTCCTCTTCAAGGGAAAAATCAATGCAATCTCAAGAAGTAGCTGCCATCAACCCAGCTCTAGTCGGCATAAGTGTTGGCTCTACTCGAGTGGCCAGCCTCGTAAGTATCAAGTCCTTAGTACTCCATTGCAAAATCTGGCAGCTGCCACTCGGATCGCGGATTCCATCCAGCCCTCCAGCTCTACGGCCGGAGAGGGGATTCGGCAGATCCAGGCGCTCCTCAAGACAGCATTGTCGCAGAACACGGTAGTGTCCCGGTCCAAAGATCGGATCCAAAGCGCATCAGTGCACGCGGAAACTGTTCAGTCGGCACATAGCCCACTTGGCTCCGGCAGGCGCCGAGTCACTACTTCCTCACGAGATCACCACGAAGATCGGAGGTGCGACCGAGTCGAGTCGCCCCGGTGTCACAACGACTATGGGGCCCTGATGCCTCCACTAGGAGACGGCACGTACAGGCGTCCGCCCTACGATGACAGGCATACACAAGGCGGCGATCGTAGGCCGAGTCCCGCTCATCATGCGAGGGACACTCGAGACCCACTATTCAACGCGAGATCTGTTCTCACCCAGAGCTTGGTCGACAGGGGCCGTGCCCTGCGAGAAGGCTAAGATCATGACATCCCGAATGGTTCCGTACCATCGGGCCCCGAGTGCTTCAGCCGTTACATACGGGCAGCAGAAATTCCCAATAACTTCAGATTGGCCATGGGAATCAGCAAGTTCACCAGCGAGTCCAAGCCTGAGATTTGGCTGGAAGATTACCGAGTGGCAGTCCAGATCGGTGGCGGAAACAGCAACGTAGCCCCGAAACACATGCCCCTGATGCTCGAAGGCTCCGCTTGGGCTTGGCTAACACAGCTCCTGCCGGGTAGCATATTCTACTGGGATGATCTAGCGAGAGTGTTCGTCAAAACTTTTGAAGGCACATACAAGAGAGCAGGTGGTTTGGCTGAGTTGCAGCACTGTGTGCAGAAACAGAACGAGACTCTCCGTGAGTATATCCAGCGGTGGACCACTCTGCACAATATGGTGGAAAACGTCACTGAACACTAGGCGATCTGTGCCTTCAAGGCCGGAGTAAGATGCCGCGAGCTGAACATGAAGTTCGGCCGAACTGAGACCCCGACTCTTAGTCGGGCTATGGAGATAGCCAATCGGTATGCAGATGGTGAGGAGGAAGACCGACTAAGAAGCGGCAAAAGTCGGACAGGCGACGCTCATCAGTCGGAAAACAAGGGCAAGAAGCACAAGCGCAAGGCTGACGCTGGAGGGAGTGCTGAGGCTGCGGCTCTGGCGGCCAAGGCAAGAACAAAGGCTCCCAAAAGTAGAAGAAGGACTGGAAGCGGAAAAAACAGGTCACCCAGAAGAGTGAAATACTCGACCAACCCTGCCAGATCCATACGAAAAAAGACAAGGAGGGCAACTTGATTTTGCCCAAGCATACCACTCGGGAGTGCCGGCTCCTGAAGCAAGAGATGCGGCAAGATTCTTCCGGGGACAAGGACGAAGACGACGATGATGGTGGCAAAGGTACTTCTGGGTACCCCAATGTCGAGAACGTCTTGATGATCTTCACCGACGTCGAAAGCAAGAGTCGCCTCAAAGTCATTAACCAAGAGGTTAACATGGCAATTCCGACTGTCACCAAATACCTCGACTGGGCCAAGACACCTGTGACCTTTGATCAGTTGGACCACCCGGCCCACATACCGACCCTCGGGCGGCAGGCCTTGGTGGTAGACCCAGTCGTTGGTGGAGTCCGACTGCGCAAAGTCCTAATGGACGGCGGCAGCGGGCTTAACATCATCTACGCCGACACGCTGGAAGCAATGGACATTTCGATGACCCATTTCAGCCAGAGCAACATGCAATTCCACGGGGTAATACCCAGGAAGAAGGCCAAGTCACTCGGACAAATCGCCCTTGATGTCGTATTCGGTGAAGAGAAGAACTTCCGCAAGGAACGGCTGACATTTGAGGTGGTGGACTTTCGAAGTGCTTACCATGCCATCCTGGGTAGGCCTGCCTACGCTCGTTTCATGGCCTGTCCATGTTATGTATATCTTAAGCTTAAGATGCCAGGACCGAAATGCGTGATCACTATCATGGGCAATCGAAAGTTAGTCGAGGAGTGTCTCCAGAAGGGCTCTCGGATTGCTGATGAACAGATGGCGATGGCCGAGTTGGACGAGTACAAGAAGGCGCTAGACTCAAGCGAGTTGCTGAAGTCCAAGAAGCCGACTGTGGAATCCGCTTTCCAGTCGGCAGGGGAGACGAAGCCTGTGCACATCCATCCTGAGGACCCGAGTGCTGCCCCGACCAACATCTCCACCACCCTGGACAGCAAATAGGAAGCCGCGCTCATCCAGTTGCTCCGTGAGAACTGGGACATCTTCGCATGGAAGCCTTCCGACATGCCGGGTGTTCCCAGGGAACTGGCTGAGCACAGACTTCGCATCCCTGTCAAGGAGCACCTCCGACGATCTTCTGCCGAGAAGCGCAAGGCGATTGGCGAGGAGATAGCGCAGCTCTTGGCCGCCGAATTCATCCGAGAGGTGTACTGATACGTCCATTTTGCATCATGTTTTCCTACTGTTATTTATAATGTTTTTATGCATAATAATGCTTTTGAGAGTAATTCTAATGCCTTTTCTCTCATAATATGCAAGGTTTACACAAAGAGGGAGAATACCGGCAGCTGGAATTCTGGACCTGAAAAAGCTACATCAGAGTTACCTATTCTGCACATCTCCAAATGAGCTGAAAATTTAAGGAGAATTATTTTGCAATATATAAAAAATACTGGAGCAAATAACTACCGGAGAAGGCCCACCAGGTGGGCACAACCCACCTGGGCGCGCCAGGCACCCCAGGCGCGCCCTGGTGGGTTGTGCCCTCCTCGGCCCACCTCCGGTGCCCATTTTCGGGTATATATGTCATTTTGACCTAGAAAAAATCAGGAGGGGACTTTCGGGATGAAGCACCGCCGTCTCGAGGTGGAACTTGGGCAGGAGCACTTTTGCCCTCCGGCGGAGCGATTCTGCCGGGGGAACTTCCCTCCCGGAGGGGGAAATCATCGCCATCGTCATCACCAACAACTCTCCCATCTTTGCGAGGGCCATCTCCATCAACATCTTCAATAGCACCATCTCCTCTCAAACCCTAGTTCATCTCTTGTGTTCAATCTTTGTAGCAGAACCTTAGATTGGTACTTGTGGGTGACTAGTAGTGTTGATTACATCTTGTAGTTGATTACTATATGGTTTATTTGGTGGAAGATTATATGTTCAGATCCATTATGCTATTTAATACCCCTCTGATCTTGAGCATGATTATTATTTGTTAGTAGTTACTTTTGTTCTTGAGGTCACGAGAGAAGTCATGTTGCAAGTAATCATGTGAACTTGATATGTGTTCGATATTTTGATGATATGTATGTTGTGATTCCCTTAGTGGTGTCATGTGAACGTCTACTGCATGGCACTTCACCATATTTGGGCCTAAGGGAATGCATTGTGGAGTAGTTATTAGATGATGGGTTGCTAGAGTGACTGAAGCTTAAACCCTAGTTTATGCTCTACTTCGTAAGGGACCGATTTGGATCCAAAACTTTAATGCTATGGTTAGATTTTATCTTAATACTTTTCTCGTAGTTGCGGATGCTTGCGAGGGGGTTAATCATAAGTAGGAGGTTTGTTCAGGTAAAAACAGCACCTAAGCACCGGTCCACCCACATATCAAATTATCAAAGTAGCGAACACGAATCAAACCAACATGATGAAAGTGACTAGATGAAATTCCCGTGTGCCCTCAAGAACGCTTTGCTTATCATAAGAGACCGTTTTTGCTTGTCCTTTGCCACAAAAGGATTGGGCTACCTTGCTGCACATTATTTACCATTACCATTACTTGCTCGTTACAAATTATCTTGCTATCAAACTACTTGTTACCGACTATTTCAGTGCTTGCAGAAAATACCTTGCTGAAAACCACTTGTCATTTCCTTCTGCTCCTTGTTGGGTTCGACACACTTACTTATCGAAAGGACTATGATTGATCCCCTATACTTGTGGGTCATCAAGGCTCTTTTCTGGTGCCGTTACCGAGGAGTGAAGCGCTCTTGGTAAGTGGAAATTGGTAAGGAAAAATTATTACTATGTGCTGAAATTTATTGTCACTTGTTACTATGGAGAATAATCCTTTGAGGGGTTTGTTCGGGGTATCTTCACCTCGACCGGAACCACAATTAGTTACCCCTCAACCTACTGCACCTACTGAAAATATTGGTTATGAAATTCCTTCGGGTATGATAGAACAACCGCTAGCTAATCCTTATGCAGGAGATGGAACTGAACATCCTGATATGCACTTGATATATGTGGATGCAATTTGTGGATTATTTAAGCTTGCAGGTTTATCCGGAGATGAAGCTAAGAAGAAGGTTTCCCCTTTATCTTTGAAGGGAAAAGCATTGACATGGTATAGGCTATGCGATGATATTGGATCTTGGAACTGGAATCGATTGAAATTGGAATTTCACCAAAAAAATTATCATATGCATCTAGTTCATCGTGATCGGAATTATATATATAATTTTTGGCCTCGTGAAGGAGAAAGTATCGCTCTAGCTTGGGGGAGGCTTAAGTCAATGTTATATTCATGCCCCAATCATGAGCTATCTAGAGAAATTATCATTCAGAATTTTTATGCTCGGCTTTCTCGTGATGATCAATCCATGCTCGATACTTCTTGTACTATTTCTTTTATGAAGAAGACTATTGAATTCAGGTGGGATCTTTTAGAAAGAATTAAACGCAACTCTGAAGATTGGGAACTCGGTGAAGTTAAAGAGTCAGATATTAAGCTTGAATTTGATTGTGTTAAATCTTTTATGAATACCGATGCTTTTCACAAGTTTAGCACTAAATATGGACTTGACTCTGAGATAGTAGCCTCTTTTTGTGAATCATTTGCTACTCATGTTGATCTCCCTAAAGAGAAGTGGTTTAAATATCATCCCCCTATTAAAGAAGAAATTAAGAACCCGACATAGCTAAAGATGAAACTATTATTTACAATGTTGATCCAGTTGTGCCCACTGCTTATATTGAAAACCCACCTTTCCCTGTTAGGATAAAGGAACATGCTAAGGTTTCAACTGTGGTTCGCAAAAGTAAAATTAGAGCACCTAAACCTGCTGAACAAACTAAAGTAGAACCTAGTGTTGCTATGGTTAAAGATATCCTGGTAGAAAATATTGACGAGCATGTTATTTACTTCTGTGATGAAGCTGCTAGAATTGCCAAACCCGATGAAAAAGATAAACATAGACATGTTGTCGGCATGCCTGTTGTCTCAGTTAAAATAGGAGATCATTGTTATCATGGTTTATGTGATTTAGGTGCTAGCATGAGTGCTATTCCTTTTACCTTATACCAAGAAATTATGAATGACATAGCACCCGCTGAAATAGAAGACATAGATGTCACTATTAAACTTGCTAATAGAGACACCATCACACCACTTGGGATTGTTAGAGATGTTGAAGTCTTGTGTGGGAAAATAAAATACCCTACTGATTTTCTAGTTCTTGGTTTCCCACAAGATGACTTTTGTCCCATTATATTTGGTAGACCTTTCTTGAACACTGTCAATGCTACTATAGATTGTCATAAACAAACTGTCAGTGTTCGCTTTGGTGATGAGTCTCATGAATTTAATTTTTCCAACTTTAATAGACAACCTCATAAGAAAGAATTACCTAGTAAGGATGAAATAATTGGTCTTGCTTCTATTGTCGTGCCTCCTACTGATCCATTAGAACAATATTTGCTAGACCATGAAAATGATATGCATATGCATGAAAGAAATGAGATAGATAAAATTTTCTTTGAACAACGACCCCTGCTCAAACACAATTTGCCTATTGAAACTCTAGGAGGTCCTCCTCCACCTAAAGGTGATCCCGTGTTTGAATTAAAACAATTGCCTGACACTTTGAAATATGCTTATCTTGATGAGAAAAAGACATATCCCGTTATTATTAGTGCTAACCTTTCAGAACATGAAGAAGAAAGATTATTGAAAATTCTGAAGAAGCACCGTGCTGCTATTGGATATACTCTTGATGATCTTAAGGGCATTAGTCCCACTCTTTGTCAGCGCAAGATTAATATGGAACCTGATGCTAAACCCGTTGTTGATCATCAACGACGTTTGAATCCTAAGATGAAAGAAGTGGTAAGAACTGAAATATTAAAACTTCTAGAAGCAGGTATAATTTATCCCATAGCTGATAGTAGATGGGTAAGTCCTATTCATTGTGTCCCTAAGAAGGAAGGTATTACTGTTGTTCCTAATGATAAAAATGAACTTATTCCACAAAGAATTGTTACTGGTTATAGAATGGTAATTGATTTTAGAAAATTAAATAAAGCAACTAGAAAATATCATTACCCTCTGCCTTTTATTGATCAAATGCTAGAAATATTATCTAAGCACACACACTTTTGTTTTCTTGATGGATATTCTGGTTTTTCTCAAATACCTGTTTCACAACCTGATCAAGAGAAAACCATCTTTACTTGCCCATTTGGAGCTTATGCTTATAGACGTATGCCTTTTGGTTTATGCAACGCACCTGCTACCTTTCAAAGATGTATGACTGCTATATTCTCTGATTTTTTTGAAAATATTGTTGAGGTTTTCATGGATGATTTTTCTGTTTATGGAACTTCTTTTGATGATTGCTTAAGCAACCTTGATCGAGTTTTGCAGAGATGTGAGCAAACTAACCTTGTCTTGAATTGGGAGAAGTGCCACTTTATGGTTAATGAAGGTATTGTCTTGGGGCATAAGATTTCTGAATGAGGTATTGAGGTGGATAAAGTTAAAGTTGATGCAATTGAGAAAATGCCATGTCCTAAAGATATTAAAGGTATTCGTAGTTTCCTTGGTCATGTTGGTTTCTATAGGAGGTTTATTAAAGACTTCTCTAAAATTTCTAGGCCTCTTACAAATCTTTTACAAAAGGATGTTCCATTTGTTTTTTATGATGATTGTGTAGAAACCTTTGAAACACTAAAGAAAGCCTTAACTTCTGCACCTATTGTTCAACCACCTGATTGGAACTTGCCTTTTGAAATTATGTGTGATGCTAGTGATTATGCTGTTGGTGCTGTTCTAGGACAAAGAGTTGATAAGAAACTAAATGTTATCCATTATGCTAGCAAAACTCTAGAGTATGCCCAAAGAAATTATGCTACTACTGAAAAAGAATTTTTAGCAGTTGTGTTTGCTTGTGATAAATTCAGATCTTTCATTGTTAATTCTAAAGTTATTGTTCACACCGATCATGCTGCTATTAAATATCTCATGGAAAAGAAAGATGCTAAACCTAGACTCATTAGGGGGGTTCTCTTGCTACAAGAATTTGATTTAGATATTACAGATAGAAAAGGAGCTGAGAACCCCGTAGCTGATAACTTTTCTAGGTTAGAGAATATCCTTGATGACCCACTACCTATTGATGATAACTTTCCTGATGAACAACTAGCTGCAATAAATGTTTCTCATAATACTCCTTCGTATGCTGACTATGCTAATTACATTGTTGCTAAATACATACCACCTAGTTTCACTTACCAACAAAAGAAAAAATTCTTCTATGATTTAAGACATTACTTTTGGGATGACCCACATCTTTATAAAGAAGGAGTAGATGGTATTATTAGGCGTTTTGTACCTGAGCATGAACAGGAACAAATCTTACGGAAATGTCACTCTGAAGCTTATGGAGGGCATCATGCGGGAGATAGAACTGCTCATAAGGTATTACAATCTGGTTTTTATTGCCCTACTCTCTTCAAGGATGCCAGTAAGTTTGTTTTATCTTGTGATGAATGTCAATGAATTGGTAATATTCGTAAGCGTCAAGAAATGCCTATGAATTATTCACTTGCCGTTGAACCATTTGATGTTTGGGGTTTTGATTATATGGGACCTTTTCCTTCCTCTAATGGGTATACACATATTTTGGTTGTTGTTGATTATGTTACTAAGTGGGTAGAAGCTATTCCAACTAGTAGTGCTGATCATAACACCTCCATTAAAATGCTTAAAGAAGTTATTTTCCCGAGGTTTGGAGTCCCTAGATATTTAATGACTGATGGTGGTTCACACTTTATTCATGGTGCTTTCCGTAAAATGCTTGATAAATATGACGTTAACCATAGAATTGGATCACCCTACCATCCTAAATCTAGTGGTCAAATTGAACTTAGCAATAGAGAAATAAAACTAATATTACAAAAAACTGTTAATAGGTCCCGAAAGAATTGGGCTAAGAAATTGGATGATGCACTTTGGGCCTACAGAACAGCATATAAAAATCCTATGGGTATGTCTCCTTATAAAATGGTTTATGGCAAAGCTTGTCATTTGCCTCTAGAATTAGAACATAAAGCATATTGGGCAATTAAAGAACTCAACTATGATTTCAAACTTGCCAGTGAAAAGAGGTTATTTGATATTAGATCATTAGAAGAATGGAGAACCCAAGCGTATGAAAATGCCAAGTTATTTAAAGAAAAAGTTAAAAGATGGCATGACAAAAGAATCCAAAAGCGGAAATTCAAAGTTGGAGAATATGTTCTTTTGTACAACTCTCATTTCAGATTCTTTGCAGGAAAACTTCTCTATAAATGGGAAAGACCATATATTATCGAGGAGATTTATCGCTCTGGAGTCATTAAGATTAATAATGCCGAAGGTACTAACCCGAAGGTGGTCAATGGGCAAAGAATTAAACACTATATTTCAGGTATGCCTATTAATGTTGAAAGCAATATTATTCAAACCATGACACCGGAGGAACACATAAAAGAGACCTTCCGGAACACTCCAGAATACTAAAAAAATAGGAGGTACGTGATACGGTAAGTAAACGGACTCCGAAAAATCCGCAAAAATATTTTCTGTCAGTTTTGGAATGTTACACAAATTAGGAAAATAAGAAATAACCAGGAAGGAAATCAAGGAGGGCAGAAGACACCAGGGCGCGCCTGGGCCCCCTGGCGTGCCCAGGTGGGTCGTGCCCACCTCGGGAACCTTCCCGACTCCGTTTTCCTCCCGTTTGCTTGTTTCCCAAGATAAAAAATCTTTGTATACCCCCCGAACGCATTTACCACCTTACGCGGAGAAATCTTCTGTTCTTCTTTCTTGCTGTTTTCTGGCAGATCTGAAAATATGTCATCTCAAGACTCAGAGGGTGAGAGCTATGTTGCTGATTATATTGCAAACCCCAAGGTTTACGGAGATGTGGAACATTATGGTTGGACCACGGAGGAAGAAGAAGACTATGATCCAAAAGGGAAAGAAGAGACGAGCTCAGATGAAGATGAAGTTCCATTACCCCAACCTGGGGACATGCACGTGTAATTCAAGAAGTCAAGTCTTCCTAATAAAGCAAAGAAACCTAAGATCCAGTTTATCCCTTTTCGTCTCTTGCAGGAAAACAAGCAGGAATTATGCAAAAAGATATTAAAGCTTGAGCAGGAGATCGATGACTTGAGGGAGGAAAATTCCATCCTCAAACGTAAGCTGAGGAAGAAGAGTACCGCTACTACTTCACCACCACCATCATCATCTTCTCCAACAAAAGAAACTTAAGTTCATGCTATGGGCACTCCCCTTGGCTTGTGCCAAGCTTGGGGGAGGTGCCCCGGTATCGTATCACCACCACTATCTTTGCTTTTATCTATTTTAGTTCAATCTTTAGTTATCCTATGATTTAGTTGAATAAAAGTTTAGTTCGATCCTTTCTTTTCGAGTGCTTGCTTAGTGATCTATCTATGTAATCGTGTGCGAAATATATAATAAAGAGTAGTTTGAGTTTTGTTTCTTTACTCTTTTGTTCCAATAAAAAGAAAGGAAAATAAATGAAAAAGATCATATGCTAATCTTATGGTAAGTAATGACATCACATAAGGAAAAGTATAAGTGGTAAAATTTATTGGAGATTGACAAACATAGCATTGGTCAATGATGCAATTCATGAAAGAATTAATAAGGGAAGAGAAGATTCACATGAAAATACACTATCTTGGACATCTTTTATGACTGTGAGCCCCCATTAAATATTTTGTGTCAAAATTGTTGACATTGGACAAGGAAGACACCATAATGATTTATGTTTGTTCATATTTACATAGAAGTTATATTGTCATAGATCCTTCAACATGTGGTGCTTGCTCAATATCTTTTCTAGCCAAAAATTCCGCACTAAGTAGAGATACTACTTGTGCATCCAAAAACCCTTAACCCAAAATCTTATTTTGAGAGTCCACCATACCTACCTATGGATTGAGTAAGATCCTTCAACTAAGTTGTCATCGGTGCAATAAGGCAATAAAAATTGCTTCTAAATGTGTTGGATCGTTTAGTGTAAGAGAAAATTGAGAGTTGTACGAACTTATGATGGCAAAGTAATAAAAGCGATGGACTGCATAATAAAGGTTGCTATCATAAGGGGCAATATAACATGACATTCTTTTGCATTAAGGGATTTGGCATACAAACGAATAAGCGCATGACAACCTCTACTTCCCTCTGTGAAGGGCCTATCTTTTACTTTTATGCATTTACTTTTATGTAAGAGTCAAAGTATTCTTTCCTATTCCTTTTTATTTTCTCCTTTTGCAAGCATCATGTGGTCAGGAAAGATATAGGCACATATATCCAGTTGGATATGAGTGGGCATGAGTTATTATGGTTGACATCACCCTTGAGGTGAATATGTTGGGAGGCGAAACTATAAGCCCCTATCTTCCTATGTGTCTGGTTGAAACTTTTTGTTCATGAGTATGTTGTGAGTGTTAGCAATCATAGAAGATTAAATGATGGTTGAGTATGTGGACCTGCCAAAAGGCTCCAACACGTAACCCTTGCTGAAAATATGATGAATTGTAGTTGCAAAGTTGACAGAGAACATAGTTTGTTGGTTTTCAATAAGGTTTATGCTTTATACTTCAATGTAGTGATGAATTGTTACTTGTTCATGAGAAGTTATATGATAAAACTTATTTGATAAAGTTTTATGTTAAAGTTCCTTGCTGTTATAATAATATGCATGATGCTTCTATGTCTGTATTTTGTTTTTATCGACACCACTCTCTCTAAGCATGTGGGCATGTTTTTCGATTTCGGTTTTTCGCTTGAGGACAAGCAAGGTCTAAGCTTGGGGGAGTTGATACGTCCATTTTGCATCATGTTTTCCTACTGTTATTTATAATGTTTTTATGCATAATAATGCTTTTGGGAGTAATTCTAATGCCTTTTCTCTCATAATATGCAAGGTTTACACAAAGAGGGAGAATACCGGCAGCTGGAATTCTGGACCTGAAAAAGCTACGTCAGAGTTACCTATTCTGCACATCTCCAAATGAGCTGAAAATTTACGGAGAATTATTTTGCAATATATAAAAAATACTGGAGCAAATAACTACCGGAGGAGGCCCACCAGGTGGGCACAACCCACCTGGGAGCGCCAGGCCCCCCAGGGGCGCCCTGGTGAGTTGTGCCCTCCTCGGCCCACCTCCAGTGCCCATCTTCTGGTATATAGGTCATTTTGACCTAGAAAAAATCAGGAGGGGACTTTCGGGATGAAGCGCCGCTGTTTCGAGGCGGAACTTGGGCATGAGCACTTTTGCCCTCCGGCGGAGTGATTCCGTCGGGGGAACTTCCCTCTCGGAGGGGGAAATCATCGCCATCGTCATCACCAACAACTCTCCCATCTTTGGGAGGGCCATATCCATCAACATGTTCAACAGCACCATCTTCTCTCAAACCCTAGTTCATCGCTTGTGTTCAATCTTCGTACCGGAACCTTAGACTGGTACTTGTAGTGTTGATTACATCTTGTAGTTGATTACTATATGGTTTATTTGGTGGAAGATTATATGTTCAGATCCATTATGCTATTTAATACCCCTCTGATCTTGAGCATGATTATCATTTGTGAGTAGTTACTTTTGTTCTTGAGGTCACGGGCGAAGTCATGTTGCAAGTAATCATGTGAACTTGATATGTGTTCGATATTTTGATGATATGTATGTTGTGATTCCCTTAGTGGTGTCATGTGAACGTCGACTGCATGGCACTTCACCATATTTGGGCCTAAGGGAATGCATTGTGGAGTAGTTATTAGATGATGGGTTGCTAGAGTGACAGAAGCTTAAACCCTAGTTTATGCGCTACTTCGTAAGGGACCGATTTGGATCCAAAACTTTAATGCTATGGTTAGATTTTATCTTAATACTTTTCTCATAGTTGCGGATGCTTATGAGGGGGTTAATCATAAGTAGGACGTTTGTTCAAGTAAGAACAGCACCTAAGCACCGGTCCACCCACATATCAAATTATCAAAGTAGCGAACACGAATCAAACCAACATGATGAAAGTGACTAGATGAAATTCCCGTGTACCCTCAAGAACGCTTTGCTTATCATAAGAGACCGTTTTGGCCTGTGCTTTGCCACAAAAGGATTGGGCTACCTTGCTGCACATTATTTACCATTACCATTACCATTACTTGCTCGTTACAAATTATCTTGCTATCAAACTACTTGTTATCGACTATTTCAGTGCTTGCAGAAAATACCTTGCTGAAAACCACTTGTCATTTCCTTCTGCTCCTTGTTGGGTTCGACACTCTTACTTATCGAAAGGACTACGATTGATCCCCTATACTTGTGGGTCATCATGTACCACTCCGAGTGGATTGCCAACGTCATCCTAGTGCTGAAGAAGGATAAGACTCTCCGAATCTGTGTAGATTTTAGGCACATCAATCGGGCCTGCCTGAAAGATCATTTCCCTCTCCCTCGCATAGATCAGATAGTAGATTCTACTTCCGGATATGAGCGGTTGTCTTTTCTGGATGCGTACTCCGAGTACCACCAGATCCGACTATACGGCCCTGATGAAATAAAAACAATGTTCATCACCCCATTCGGGTGTTTCTGTTATATCAGGATGCCATTTGGGTTGAAAAATGTTGGGGCCACATTTCAACATATGATCCAGAAGTTCTTACGGAAGCAGATCAGTCGAAACATGGAAGCTTATATGGATGACATCGTGGTTAAGTCCAGGAAAGGTTCTGACCTCCTGAACGACCTTGCTGAAACTTTTGCGAACTTATGCACTTTCGGCATCAAACTCAACCCAACCAAGTGTACATTCGTGTACCAGCAGGCAAGTTACTCGGTTTCCTTGTTTCCAAACAAGGGATCGATGCTAATCTCGAGAAGATAGGAGCTATCGTCCGAATGAAACAACCGGAACGTCTACACGACGTACAGTGCCTCACAGGCTGCCTAGCAGCCCTGAGTAGGTTCATCTCTCGACTCGGTGAAAAGGCCCTGCCGCTTTACCGATTGATGAAGAAGTCTGACAGGTTCGAGTGGACTCCCAAAGCGCAGGCTGTGTTCCAGGAACTTAAAGCCTTGCTTTCCACCCAGCCGGTGCTAGCTGCTCCGAGCAGCAAGGAGCCTTTGCTCTTATACATCGCGGCCATGAGCCAAGTTGTTAGCACAGTCCTCACTGTGGAACGTGAAGAACAAGGCAAAGCCTTCAAGCTCCAACGACCGGTCTACTACATCTCTGAAGTCCTGACGCCTTCCAAGCAAAGGTATCCGCATTATCAGAAGCTAGTATACGGAATCTATCTAACTGCAAAGAAGGTGGCGCATTATTTTCAAGAACACTCGGTCACGGTGATAAGTGATGCCCCTCTATCTGAGATCATGAACAATAGAGATGCCACTGGCCGAGTGGCTAAGTGGGCCATTGAGCTCCTCCCGCTGGACATCAAGTTTGAAGCCAAGAACACCATCAAGTCGCAAGCCCTGGTAGATTTCCTCGCCGAGTGGATTGAGCAAGGGCAACCTGTTCCAAGTGTTCCCGAACACTGGACGATGTTTTTCGATGGCTCCAAGATGCTCCACAGCTCCGGGGCCGAAGTGGTCTTGGTGTCCCCTAAAGGCGACCGACTCAATTATGTGCTTTAGATTCACTTCGACTCCTCCAACAACGAAGCCGAATACAAAGCTCTCCTGTATGGGCTGCGAATGGCAATTTCTCTGGGAATTCACCGACTGATGGTCTATGGCGACTCGGACCTAGTGGTGAATCAAGTCATGAAGGAATGGGATATCCGTAGTCCGGCGATGACTGGCTACTACAATGCCATCAGAAAACTGGAAAAACACTTTGAAGGGCTGGAGCTCCATCACGTGCCGCGACTCAAGAACCAAGCAGCTGATGACCTGGCCAAGATGGGCTCCACTCGGAAGACGGTGCCCAAGATGTGTTTCTCGAACACTTACACTCGCCCACAATCAAGGAAGATCCTTTTGTGGAGGAGCCCCCACAACCAGTCGGTCCTTCCAATCCGACTGAAGTAGATATTCCTGCAATAATTGATCTGGTTCAAGAGATCCTTGTCATCACTTCTGAGTGGACTGAGCCGTACCTAGCGTACCTGCTCCCGCAGGAACTCCCAGAAGATGAGGATGAAGCTCGACAGATCGTCCGTCGATCCAAGGCTTTCACCGTCATGGGAGACCAACTGTACAAGAAGAACACGACCGGAGTCACTCGGCGATGCATATCACCAGAGGAAGGGCAACAAATTCTGCAAGAGATTCACTCGGGAACCTGTGGTCACCATGCATCCTCTCGGACCCTGGTCGCCAAAGCATTCAGGGCCGGGTTCTATTGGCCCCGGGCCAATGAGGCTGCTCGGGATATAGTGGATCAATGCGTCGGGTGCCAGTTTTACACGAACCAGTCGCACAAGCCGACGTCCGCTCTAAAGACTATTCCTCTCACTTGGCCATTCGCTGTCTGGGGACTCGACATGATCGGCCCTCTTCGGACTGGGGCGAAAGGCTTTACACACTTGTTGGTGGCAGTGGGCAAGTTCACCAAGTGGATCAAATCCAAGCCAATAAAGAAGTTGGACTCAGCCACTGCCATTAAGTTCAACAAGGAGATAATTTTCAGGTTCGGAGTCCCGCACAGCTTCATCACCGATAACGGGTCTAACTTCGACTCGGACGAGTTCCGTGAGTTTTGCTACACCCAAGGCACTCGGGTTGATTACGCCCCGGTGGCACACCCGCAGTCGAATGGGCAACCCGAGCGAGCGAATGGACTTATACTCCAAGGATTGAAACCTTGCCTCATGTGCGACCTAACTCATACAGCGGGAGCCTGGGTGACCGAGTTATCGTCAGTCCTCTGGGGATTGCGGACGACCTCGAATCGATCCACCAACCGCACCCCATTCTTTATGGTGTACAGGTCAGAAGTGGTCTTGCCGAGTGATCTGCTCCACAACTCTCCCCGAGTGGATCTTTACTCAGAGGCTGAAGCCGAGGAGGCAAGGCAGGATGGCCTAGACCTTTTGGAGGAGGAACACGAGCTAGCGCTTATAAGATCAACGTTGTACCAACAAGACTTGCGTCGCTACCACGATAGACACATCAGAGGACGTGCCTTCCAGGAAGTAGACCTAGTCCTCCGAGTGGATTAATAGAAACCTCACAAGCTGGCACCCCCCTGGGAGGGACCATTCGCCATATCCAAGGTCTTACACAATGGAGCATACAGACTGTACAACTTCACCAGAGGAATAGAAGAGCCCAGAGCATGGAACGCAGATTTGCTCTGCAAGTTTTATACTTAGAATAAAATTCCTCCCTTGTAATAGTTAGTCCGAATGAACTTAGATGAATAAAAGTCTCGCTTTTTCCCATATATTGTCTAGTTCGACCTACGGTCACGTTTCACTCAGGTGACTAACCGCATTCGGAAACTAATACACCTCCAGTGGGTGAAGAGGTGAGAAAACTTAGCCGCGAACCAGCTTTCGCCTAAGTTAAAAAAACAATCCGAGTGAGGATCTACTCCACACTCGGGGGCTTTGCTACGAACCAGCTTTCGCTTAAGTTAAAAAACAATCCGAGTGAGGATCTGCTCCACGCTCGGGGGCTTAGCCGCGAACCAGATTTCACCTAATTTAAAAAACAATCTGAGTGAGGATCTGCTCCACACTCGGGGGCTTAGCTGTGAACCAGCTTTCGCCTAAGTTAAAAAGCAATAAGAGTGAGGATCTTCTCCACACTTGGGAGCTTAGCTGTGAACCAGCTTTCGCCTAAGTTAAAGAACAATCCAAGTGAGGATCTGTCCCACACTCGGGGGCTTAGCTACGAACCAGCTTTCGCCTAAGTTAAAAAAATCCGAGTGAGGATCTGTTCCACACTCAGGGGCTTAGCTGCAAACCAGCTTTCGCCTAAGTTAAAAAACAATCTGAGTGAGGATCTACTCCACACTCGGTGGCTTAGCTGCGAACCAGTTTTTGCCTAAGTTAAAAAAACAATCTGAGTGAGGATCTGCTCCACACTCGGGGGCTTAGCTACGAACCAGCGTTCGCCTAAGTCAAACAAAAGTGTAGAAAGCAAATAAACTCTCAAAGGAGCGCAAATCAAGTACTCGTTTCGTCCGAATGTTAAGAGCAAAAGCAAAACGAGCCCCAGGCTCAGTGAAGTGTTTCATTACATCAACCACCCGACATTCTGGGGCAAATTCTTTCAAGTGTTTTAGGCCTCAGGCGGAGGGCTAGCTGGCTCAACAAAAGTCTCCAGGTCGATCCCGTCGGCGATGCGAGTGGCAGCTTCGGCAAAGGTCTCCATGAAATCCTCAAACTTGAGGTTCTTCTTGTTCATCACTCGGAGTCCCTTCAGCTTCTCCTTGTCAACGTTCTTGCAATGAACACGGACAAGTGAAAGCGCCACGTCAGCACCACTCTGAGCGGCGGACTTCTTCCAAGCCTTCACCCAAGCAGGGACTTCATTCAGCCTTGTCATAACCGATTCTAGGTCCATCTGGGTCTCCTCGCCCGGCTGCAATTCCTTGTCAATCTGGCCCATGGCACCTCGGGTCCGAGTGATATAGACCAGCGTGTTCTCCAGGCGATTCTCCAACCGAAGGATGGCAAGTGCCGCTTTGTCGGCGAAGAGTGACCTAGAAGGGTTCAGGTCCCTCTCTATTCTCTGCAACTCCAGTTCCTTGTTATAGCAATGCTCTGGTTGGAAGAAGATAGTCCATGAGCGAATGATTGAGAAAGATTTGGTGGCATATGGAGTTCACTCAGTCGAGGAAGAACTCACCGACGAGTTTCTCACTAAACTCCTCGCAAACCTCCTCCATATATGTTTCCAGGGCATCCTCCTTTTCAGTCAGCTATGTAACCTTCTCCTCCAGCGTATTTTTCTCCTCGGTGAAGACGCTTGCGGCAGCCTTGAGGTTCTTAATCTCCTCCTCCAACTTGCCGACTGAAGCCAGCTTCTCGTCGGCAAGCTTGGCCTTGGTCCTAGCCTCCTTCTGGGCCAATGCCAGATCCTTGTCCTTGTTCTCCAGAGCCTACTTCATAGTTTCTAAAGAAATAGAAGTCCCGAGCCTCGTTACGAGTTGGGTATTCTCGCTACGAACATCTGTCGAGGTGGAGCGACTCGGATCAAAGATGAAAAGCAGAATGCAGCTGTAAATTGAAGGAAATGTCTCACCTCCCAAAGCGGCCTTCTCTTTCTCCAGTCGGGCACTCTTGAGCTTCTCTGCATCCAGGTCCAGTCAGAGGGATATCACCTCCTTCTCCATCACAGCGTAATGGGATCCCAACTCACAGGTCCTCTGCAGCATACAAGAAATAATCAGTCGCAAGGAAAAATCAAAGCACTAACATACAGCCACCTTGTGGATCACAACCGAGTGGGACAAGCTGGATCAGTACCAGACCCTGAAGTACCCTCGGTACTGAGTGGAACAAGCTTGACCAATACCAAATCCTAAAGTACCCTCGGTACCGAGTGGAACAAGCTTGACCAGTACCAAATCCTCAAGTACCTACTGACTACCGAGTCGACCGTGCACTACTGAGTGGAACAAACTCGATCAGTACCAGATCTTGAAGTACCCTCTGACCTATCTTCACTCGGTTAGTCATTGATTCGGCAATGAAGAAGATAGAGGACAAGAACACCAGACGATCTGCTTCATTCGGCTAACTTCCGAGTCAGCTATGAAGAAGATCCTACCTATTGTCTCACCAACACACGAGTGTCGCCGAGCGTCCTAAACGCCTATCGATAGCTCTAAAGACTACCACTGATCGTCCGCAATCGACGACAGTCTCGGGGACTACACCCAGTGGGTGCACTCAGCGTGCCCCCACTAGAAAGTGACTCATCGATGAGCTAAAAAAACAGCCTCAGGGCGAAACATTCACAAGCTCTAAGACTACCACCGACTGCTCTAGTCAGTGGTAGCCTCGGGGACTACACCCAGTGGGTGCACTCAGCGTGCCCCCACTGGATCATGTCCACTCGGATGCGCTACGGCTAGACTCCGAGTGTATAGAAAAACACACAAAAAAGCTCAAAGACTCCTGCCGGCTGACTCCAGGCGACGGGAGCCTCAGGGACTACACCCAGTGGGTGCACTCAGCGTGCCCCCACTGGATCATGAACACCCAGTGGGTGTGCCCTGCGCAAACCCACTGACAAAAATCCTACTACAAGAAAAGAAGAAACTTCGACTGAAAATTGTACTCACAATGGTACTTACTCGAACATTGGTCTCCAGCGCCACGCTAGCGTCATAAGCCTCCTTCAGTCGGCTGCACATCAACCCCACCTGGATCAGAGCCTCCTTGCTTGCCCCCACCTGATCCTCGGGGACACAGTACAGGGGGAAGGAGGTTGCTGGAGTCGACGGAGTCGCTGACGAAGGCCTCAGGCCTAGGATCACCGTTGATCCACCCGGAGGAGTATGGGTAGACCCTGCAGGCGGCACCACCGCTGATGAAGATGCCGAACCACCCTGAGCCAGAGGACTCAGCCTCGCAGTCTTTTCGGCGGCCTTTAAAGGAGAAATGCGGGGCAATCGGCAGGGAGAGGCATCTGCCATTGGCACGTCAACACTCGGCACGTCCTCACTGATAGCATCCGGATTGAGTGGGTCAGCCCTCTTGTCATCGTCCAGCTGAATAACTTTGGGCGGAGCTACACGATCCAAAGAGATCATTAAAGCTCAATTGGAGAAGACCTAACCATCCGAGTCAGTCAGCATAATGTACCTTTGGAGGTGGCGGCATCCGTCGCATTGGCATCACTCGGACACGGCTGGCGAGCGTGTGGGTCCACCGAAGTCGTCGAGGTGTCATTGCTACAAGGTTCAAATAACACTCGGTCACTCACTAGAACAGCACAAAAGCAAGTAAAGGATTATAGAAGACACTTACGTCGAAGCCACAGGCACCGCCACCTTGATCCGAGGCACTGTGGCCTTCCGGGGCTTCACGGAGACCTGCTTGGGCAGCTTGGACTCCTTCTCGGCTGAACTCTCAGCCTCGGCGCTCGCGCTTAGAGCTGTGAGTCGTCCGCCCTGAGGCAGTCGGCTAAGACGCCCCTCCTGCCTTGGCACTCAGATCAAGCTGGGCCTTCGTGCGGGGTTCCTTGGGAGCCTCATAAGATGGGGAGGACTCGTCCTCCTCCTCCTCCTCCAAGCTCTCGTCCTCGTCACTCTCCTCGTCGTCGTCATCCTCAGACTCGTGGCGGCATCCTCGTCATCGTCATCCTCCAAGCTCGGAGTCACTCACCGCGTCCTCGGGCGATCTATCAACCGCCGGGATATTGGAGATCATGTTCTGGAACTCCTAAAGAGCAGACACATCAAGACATCAAAATCAGATGCACAGAGAACAACACATCAACGGGTCGAATAAACGGAAACACCTTACCTCAACAGTCAGCGGGAGCTCTTTGGAGTAAGCCGGCACCATCCTGGCCCCCCGCGGATTGTCCCGAGTGGAGGTTATGGCCCGAATCTTGGCCCCACGTCCTTCTCGGCGAGCTCCTCCGGGTGCACTCGGGTGGGGTCATTCGGACCCTCATACAGCCACATGGGGTGGGCCCTAGCCTGTAGCGGTTGGATCCGCCGAGTGAGAAAAGTCTCTAGCAGATCCATTCCGTTCACGCTCGCATTCAAAATTTCGACCAGGGCGGTGGCCAAGATGCCGACCTCCGTTTTCTCCTCCTTCGCCACCACAAGGGACTAGGGAGCCCTCACCCTCTCCGTCGAGTATGGGGGGAGACCCAACTAGTTTGAGCTGATAGAAATATGCCCTAGAGGCAATAATAAAATGATTATTATTATATTTCCTTAATCATGATAAAGGTTTATTATTCATGCTAGAATTGTATTGACCGGAAACTTAAATACATGTGTGGATACATAAACAAATACCGTGTCCCTAGTGAGCCTCTACTAGACTAGCTCGTTGATCAAAGATGGTTAAGATTTACAAACCATAGACATGAGTTGTCATTTGATAACGGGATCACATCATTAGGAGAATGATGTGATGGACAAGACCCAACCGTTAGCATAGCATATGATCGTTCTGTTTATTGCTACTGCTTTCTTAATGTCAAATACATGTTCCTTCGACCATGAGATCATGCAACTCTCGGATACCGGAGGAATTCCTTATGTGCTATCAAACCTCACGACGTAACTGGGTGATCATAAAGATGCTCTACAGGTATCTCTGAAGGTGTCTATTGAGTTGGTGTGAATCGAGATTGGGATTTGTCACTCCGTGTATCGGAGAGGTATCTCTGGGCCCTCTCGGTAATACACATCACAAGAAGCTTGCAAGCAAAGGGACTAAGGAGTTAGTTGCAAGATGATGTATTATGGAACAAGTAAAGAGACTTGCCGGTAACGAGATTGAACTAGGTATAGAGATACCGACGATCGAATCTCGGGCAAGTAACATACCGACAGATAAAGAGAATTACGTATGTTGTCATAAAGGTTCAACCGATAAAAGATCTTCGTGGAATATGTAGGAATCAATATGGGCATCCAGGTCCCGCTATTGGTTATTGACCGGAGAGGTGTCTCGGTCATGACTACATAATTCCCGAACCCGTAGGGTCGCACGCTTAACGTTAGTTGACGCTAGAGTAGTATTGGGATATTTGATGAGTGGTAACCAAATGTTGTTCGGGGTCCCGGATGAGATCCCGGATGTCACGAGGGGTCTCGGAATGGTTGAGAGGTAAAGATTTATATATGGGAAGTCATATTTTGGGTTCCGGAAAAAGGTGCCGTTTTTTCGGTATTGTACCGGGAAGCTTCCAGAAGGTTCCGGAGGATTCCGGAGGGGTCCAGAGTCCACAAGTGGGTTCACCACGACCCAAGGGCTAGCATGGGCTGCGGGGAGGTGCCCTTTCCTTATTGGGCTAGGCGCACCAAGTCCTCAAAAGCCCATGTGGCTAGGGAAGGCAAAAAAGGAAGGAGTCCTAGTAGGAATAGGGTTGGACTTGGAGTCCAAGTCCTCTCCCCCTTAGCTGCGCCCTAGGGCTTGGAGGGGCTGTTTCCCACACCCCTCCACCTATATATAGATGGGAGGGGCGCCCCAAGAGGACAGACCAAGCCCTTGGCTCCCCTCTCTCTCTTGTTACTCCGTAGTTCCACCATCTCGTCCCGGCGAAGCTTAGCGAAGCGCTGTCGGTGCACCACCACTACCATCACCACCACGCCATCGTGTTGGTTGTGATCCCATCTACTTCCCCTCTCCCACTTGTTGGATCAAGAAGGAGGAGACGTCATCGAGATGCACGTGTGCTAAACTCGGAGGTGCCGTCTGTTCGTCACTAGATCGGTTGGATCGTGATCAGATCTCGAAGAGTACGACTACATCAACCGCGTGATAAACGCTTCCGCTTAGCGATCTATAAGGGTATGTAGATGGTCTTCTCCTCTCATAGCTATGCATCTCCATGGATAGATCTTGCGTGTGCGTAGAATTTTTTTTGTTTTCCTTGCAACGTTCCCCAACAGTGGCATCCTAGCCAGGTCTATGCGTAGATGATATGGACGAGTAGAACACAAAGAAGTTGTGGGTGGTGATGTTCATACTGCTTACCACCAACGTCTTATTTTGATTCGGCGGTATTGTGGGATGAAGCGGCCCGGACCAACCTTACATATCCACGCACATGAGACCGGTTCCACCGACTGACATGCAACTTGTTTTGCATAAAGGTGGCTGGCGGATGTCTGTTTCTCCTACTTTAGTTGAATCGAATTTGACTACGGCCGGTCCTTGAAGAAGGTTAATAAAACAAACTTGATAAATAACCGTTGTGGTTTTTGCGTAGGTAAGAATGGTTCTTGATAGAAGCCCGTAGCAGCCACGTAAAACTTGCAACAACAAAGTAGAGGACGTCTAACTTGTTTTTGCAGGGTATGCTGTGATGTGATATACGTTGTTGTATAATATGATCATGTTTTGTAATATTGACAACCAGCAAGAGCCCTAGGGTTGTCTTTTAATTATTGTATGAAATGCAAGCGCCATGTAATTGCTTTACTTTATCGCTGTGCGTTAGCAATAGTTGTAGAAGCAATAGTTGGTGAGACAACCCCGATGCAACGATGGAGATCAAGGTGTCGAGCCGGTGACAATGGAGATCATGCCGATGCTTTGGAGATGGAGATCAAAAGCACAAGATGATGATGGCCATATCATGTCACATATTTTGATTGCATGTGATGTTTATCCTTTATGCATCTTATTTTGCTTAGAACGATGGTAGCATTATAAGATGATCCCTTCACTTAATTTCAAGATAAAAGTATTCTCCCTGAGTATGCACCATTGCCAAAGTTCGTCATTTCGAAGCACCATGTGATGATCGGGTGTGATAGACTCTACGTTCACATACAACGGGTGTAAGCCAGATTTACACACGCGGAATACTTGGGTTAAACTTGACGAGCCTAGCATGTACAGACATGGTCTCGGAACACTGGAGACCGAAAGGTCGAACATGAGTCATATAGTAGATATGATCAACATGAATGTTCACCAATGATGATTACCCCATCTCACGTGATGATCGGACATGGGTTAGTTGATTTGGATCATGTATCACTTAGACAACTTGAGGGATGTTGATTTAAGTGGGAGTTCATTAGTAATTTGATTAATTGAACTAAGATTTATCATGAACATAGTTAAAATGTCTTTGCAAGTTATGTTGTAGTTCAATAGCTCACGATGTAGCTTCCCTGTTTTTTGAGACGTTCCTAGAGAAAACTAAGTTGAAAGTTGATGGTAGCAATAATGCGGACTGGGTCCGTGATATGAGGATTATCCTCATTGCTGCACAGAAGAATTATGTCCTTGATGCACTGCTAGGTGACAGACCTGTTGTAGGAGCTGATGCAGACATTATGAATGTTTGGCAAAGCTCAATCTGATGACTACTTGATAGTTTAGTGCGCCATGCTTTACGGCTTAGAATTGGGGCTCCAAAGACATTTTGAACGCCATGGAACATATGAGATGTTCCAAGAGCTAAAATTGGTATTTCAGGCTCATGCCCGTGTTGTGAGGTATGAGACCTCTGACAAGCACTTTGCCTACAAGATGGAGGAGAATAGCTCAACTAGTGAGCATGTGCTCAGAATGTCTGGGTACTACAATCACTTGAATCAAGTGGGATTAATCTTCCAGATAAGATAGCAATTGACAAAATTCTCCAGTTACTATCACCAAGCTACTAGAGCTTCGTGATGAACTATAATATGCAAGGGATGACAAAAACGATTCCCGAGCTCTTCGCGATGCTGAAATCAGTGGAGGTAGAAATCAAGAAGTAGCATCAAGTGTTGATGGTTAACAAGACCAGTAGTTTCAAGAAAAAGGGCAAGGGAAAGAAAGGGAACTGTAACACCCCTGTGTAATAGCCACTGTGATCAACTGCTAATAATGCCAAGTCATATCATTTGTAGTGCTTAAACATAGGGGTTAACCAAAGCAATTCAAACTCCATTCTGAAAATCAACTCAAATTCAAAAGTGCAAAATAAATTTGCTCAAACACTATAGCAAAAATGTTCACTAAATAGCAAATATTCCAGAATCACTCATAAAAATATAAACAATAGAATTGGAACTAGTTAAATGGTTCAAACCACATGAAACAACACCAAAACAAAATTATTTGATCTAATTAAATTCATTTCAAATTCAAATGAAATCCAACTTTACCCAAACCAGTTTTTGGGAAGGGTAATATTACATTGCATTATTTGGGCCAAGTCCCACATTTTATAAAATTGCACAGGTGGCCTAAACATTTGCCTAAGCAGAAAGAAATAAAGAAATAGAAAACAGAAAAGGGAAAATAAGAAAAGGCCACTGTGCACTAGCTTAAGTGCACAGTGCCTAGAGCCCAGCCCACCTGGCCCAACTCCCTCTCTCTCCTTCGCGTGTCATCCCCTCCTTGGCCGAGCGCACGCTCGCCGCTCTGGCACCGACACGGCGACGCCCGCAGCTGGCTGAGGGGATAAGAAAAACCCCTGCCCTCTCCGTCGTCGCCCTTATCCACTCCTCCATCGCCTCGCTTGCCCTCTCCTCTCCTTTTCCCCTCCAGATCCACGGCCACCGAGCACCACCGCCGCCATGGCCGCACCATAGTCGTGGCCATTGTCCTTCCTATACCGCGTCAGAGTGTCCCTGAGCTTCTACGTCGATCGCCCTGTCGCCCCCAGCCGCTAGAACGAGCTCGGCGCTGCTGCAACGTCGAGACAGGGTCGTCTTCAATCTCTGACCGCCGAGGCTCACCACCGTCGATTCGCTTCACCTGCTGCTCCTAAGCTTACACCGGGCCATCGTGTGCCTCCCCGGTGAGCTCTGCCTCTTTCCCCTCTCTCTCTGAGTGCGCGCGCGTCTCGCAGCTGCTGCATTCGTCATGGCCGAACCTTCCGCCGCCATCGAGCTCGCCGTCGAGGCCACTATCTCTGCAGCTCGCGTTAGAGCTCGCTACCGAGCTCCTGGAGCTCCCAGTAGTCGAACGCACGCACGCACGCAGCTTCCTGACGCCTCTAGCTTAGTTTTCGCCCGAGCCCGATTCCGGCCGCCGCCTCCACTGCTCGTTGTTGCCATTTCCGGCCACTTCCGGCCAAGCCACAGCCGCAGTTCGACGCGGCTTTGAGTGCCCGTTCGAACGGTGCCACCCGCGCGCCAAATGGACGCCGGGCGACAAATCCCGATGAGGGCAGTGGCCCTCCGTCGTGTTTTGGGCTCGACGGAGCCTCGCTGCCGGCCGCTCCGACGTGGCGCCCGCGTGGCCTCCCCTATGAGGCTGACGGGTGGGCCCGATGGGCCACATTGACCTGGTCAACGTACTCGCACTGTTCATCTGAGTCGCTGACGTGTGGGCCTGCTCGGTTAATTAAACTAATTAACTGGTTTTAATTAAAACTGATCAAGATTAGTCTAATGTCTCACTGACACCCAGGGCCCACACCCCTAATTAGCTTAGTTAATTTAATTTAACTTACTGTTAAATAACAGAGGCTGACATGTGGGTCCCACTGGACCCACATGTCAGGTTTGACCCTGGTCAGCCGATGTTGACCTGCTGATGTCAGCATGGCATCATGCTGACGTCATATATCATTTTCTGTTAAATAAAATAATTCCAGAAAATCATTTAAACTTCGAAAATTCGTAACTTTTAAACCGTAGCTCGAATTGAAAAACTTAAAACATGAAACTTGCTCAGAACGACAAGACGAATCTGATCGTGTCGTCTGTTCCTTTGTCGGAACCCCCTACGTAGAAGAACTCATAACTTCGAGCCCGATTCCGGCATATGAATAGTGCACACACTCCGATTAAAAAATCCCCCGTTAATCCTATAGTAACTAAAAATGACTTAGGCATACTTCAGGCAACCCTGCACTGCATCATAGTCGTATCATGCCCTGTGTTGCATCGTTGCTGTGTATTTACTTGTTTCCTCCCCCTCTCTTCTCTCTCGGTAGACCCCGACGTCGACGTAGCTCCCGAGGTCGACGCTGCTCAGGAGCCCGACGACTCAGTTGACGACCCTGCCCTTGCCGTCGAGCAGACAGGCAAGCACCCCCATTTTGAGCATTCCGATATCGCCCACTCTCTTCTCTCTTATGCTTGTATTAGAAGTTACTGCTGCTACTGTTGTCCTATATCTGCTGCATAGCCTGTTTACTTGTAACCTGTTGTTGATACTCATCTGTTATCCTAAACTATTTAGAATAGGTTGGGTAGAGACCATCAGAGACCCCATTTATCTCGACTGCCCCGCTGGATGATCAGAAGACCCGAGCAACGGGATTGAAGACCAGGCCCCGACACCGCACGTCACTTCCCCTTAGTTGCCGACACTACTGGGTTAATATCGAGTGCCGAGGGTGATACCTCGTCAGCACTTCTGATGATAACCTTGTAGGTTAGTTAATCGGTCGTGGTAAGCGAGGGTGATTCCTCCTACACCACCCCCGATACCGACGCTGTCGTGCAACATCTCAAGTGTGGACCTCGAGGGTGATTCCTCCTTCATTCACCTTGATGATAACATCAAATGGGATTCCATCGGGGGTGATTCCTCAGGGTTCCCTTTGGTGTCAGACACACGGATACTTTGGATACTATGACTGATCACTGAACCATGACACTAAAGACGGGTCGGCCCTGAGGGGTAACCGCGCGAGCTTAATAGCAAGTGATGTGGAATCGGGTGGACCTGGATGGTGCCCGAGGGTTGAACACGAGGCGTGGCCGGGCATTCCTAGCCCTTGCCGCAAGTCCTCGAGACAGGGCGACGGGGTCACATCGATCATGAGTCTCTGCTCGTTACCGCGCGCTCCTAATCCACTAAACGGTTTGGATATTTGATCTGAGGGGCCTCTGGCCTGATAGCACTAACCATCACGTGGGCATAGTATGGGCGTTCTGCGTCGTATACTTCAGTCGGAGCTTAATAGACTTCAGCAACTGAGCGGCACACGCTGGGTTGGACTGGGAACGCAACCGCACTTGTATAAGGGGTTGCTAGGTCTGCTCATCGGCGGTGTACGCAACGTGCAGGACCATCCGGGGCGATGGCCCAAGACCCCTGGGGGCATAGGTTAGTCCGGCGTGCTGACCTCTCTGTTAAATATTTGGTCGGGTTGCGGCGTGTTGCTTAGCCAAGGCCGGGCATGACCCAGAAAAGTGTGTCCGGCCGGAGTTAAGTGAGCGTGGTGGGTAAGTTGGTGCACCCCTGCAGGGAAGAACTAATCTATCGATAGCCTGTCCTACGGTAACGGACACTCGGAGTTTTATCCTAATCGGTACAACTAGAACTGATGACTTGAGATGAAATGGATAGTATGGCTCTGGGATTGCTTTCTCGCAGGGAGTCGAGGAAGAATCTCTGGCCGAGGTTGATAACACTGCTATACTTTACATTATGTTATTCTGCTCTCTTCTAATGCTGCAAGACTGTTGAAGATGCTGAAGATGCTAGTCTTCGATAGGACTAGGCTTTCTCCCTCTATTCTAGCATTTCTGCAGCCCAGTCCACATATACAGCCCTCCTTTGAAAATGTTGCATATGTAGTGTAGATCCTTGCTTACTGAGTACTTCGGATGAGTACTCATGTTTGCTTTACTTTCTTTTTCTCCCCATATCCATATGACGCCGCCAGATGACGGAGCCCCTGAGGTAGCTGCCCCCGTCGACGACTACGGCTACTACTTCTACCCTCCCGGCGAGTACTACTACGAGGAGACGACCGACGACCAGGAGTAGGATTCGGAGGGTCCTAGGCAGGAGGCCTACGCCTTTCGATCATAGTGTTTTATTTTGCCTCGCCTTTCTAAAGGCTTATCTCTATTTCTGTAATATATCTGTACCCAGATATCTGATGCTTCCGCTGACACTTGTATGCCATCGAGCTATGTATTCGAGCCCTCGAGGCCCTGGCTTGTAATATAAAGCTTGTATGACTTTATTTATGTTCTAGAGTTGTGTTGTGATATCTTCAAGTGAGTCCTTTGGCTTGATCATGTGCATTTGCGTGTATGGTTAGTGCACGATTAAGCCGGGGTCGTCACAGGTTGGTATCAGAGCCGACTGCCTCTAGGAAACCCCCTATCCAACTCCTTGGCCAAAGTTGAGTCTAGAAACCAAAAACTGTTTTACTAACTTGGCTGTATGGCTTACGGGCCCACGTCGCCAACTGGGTGGTATTAGGATCTTTTATTCCTCGTCTTTACTCTGGGACTCTGATCGCTCTTCTATTCAGGTTTAATAAATTTACTCCATTCTCCGGAACAATGGAGCGAGCTAATGACTTACTGGAAATAATACATACCGATGTATGCAGTCCGATGAGTGTTGAGGCACGCAGCGGGTATCGTTATTTTCTAACCTTTATAAATGATTTGAGTAGATATGGGTATATCTACTTAATGAAACACAAATCTGAAACATTTGAAAAGTTCAAAGAATTTCAGAGTGAAGTAGAGAATCATCGTAATAAGAAAATAAAGTTTCTACGATCTGATCGTGGAGGTGAATATTGGAGTTACGAGTTTGGCCTTCATTTAAAACAATGTGGAATTGTTTCACAACCCATGCCACCTGAAACACCATAGCGTAATGGTGTGTCCGAACATCGTAACCGTACTTTATTAGATATGGTGCGTTCTATGATGTCTCTTACCGATTTGCCTTTATCATTTTGGGGTTATGCATTAGAGACAGCCGCATTCACGTTAAATAGGGCACCGTCTAAATCTGTTGAGATGACACGGTATGAACTATGGTTTGGCAAGAAACCTAAAGCTGTCGTTTCTTAAAGTTTGGGGATGCGATGCTTATGTCAAAAGGCTTCAGCCTGATAAGCTCGAACCCAAATCGGAGAAGTGCGTCTTCATAGGATACCCTAAGGAAACTATTGGGCACACCTTCTACCACAAATCCGAAGGCAAGATCTTTGTTGCTGAGAATGGGTCCTTTCTAGAGAAGGAGTTTCTCTCAAAAGAAGTGAGTGGGAGGAAAGTAAAACTTGATGAGGTAGTTGTACCTTCTCTCGAATTGGAAAGTAGTACATCAGAGAAAGCCGTTCCCGTGATGCCTACACCAACCAGAGAGGAAGCAAATGATGATGATCATGAAACTTCAGATAAAGTTACTACTGAACCTCGTAGGTCAACCAGAACACATTCCGCACCAGAGTGGTACGGCAATCCTGTCCTGGAAGTCATGTTGTTGGACAATAGTGAACCTACGAACTATGAAGAAACTATGATGATCCCAAATTCCGAAAAATGGCTTGAGGCCATAAAATCTGAGATAGGATCCATGTATGAGAACAAAGTGTGGACTTTGGTGGACTTGCCCGATGATCAGCAGGCCATTGAAAATAAATAGATCTTCAAGAGGAAGACGGACGCTGATGGTAATATCACTGTCTACAAAGCTCGACTTGTCACGAAAGGTTTTCGACAAAGGGTTGACTACGATGAGACTTTCTCACCCGTAGTGATGCTTAAGTCTGTCTGAATCATGTTAGCAATTGCCGCATTTTATGAAATCTGGCAAATGGACGTCAAAAAACTTGCATTCCTTGACGGGTTTCTTGAGGAAGAGTTGTATATGATGCAACCGGAAGTTTTTGTCGATCCTAAAGGTGCTAACAAAGTGTGCAAGCTCCAGCGACCCATCTATGGACAGGTGCAAGCATCTCGGAGTTGGAATATATGCTTTGATGAGGTGATCAAAGCATATGGTTTTATACAGACTTATGGTGAAGCCTGTATTTACAAGAAAGTGAGTGGGAGCTTTGTAGCATTTCTGATATTATATGTGAATGACATATTGTTGATTGGAAATGATATAGAATTTTTGGATAGCATAAAAGGATACTTGAATAAGAATTTTTCAATGAAAGACCTCGGTGAAGCTACTTACATATTGGGCATCAAAATCTATAGAGATAGATCAAGACGCTTAATAGGACTTTCACAAAGCACATACATTGACAAAGTTTTGAAGGAGTTCAAAATGGATCAGTCAAAGAAAGGGTTCATGCCTGTATTCAAGGTGTGAAGTTGAGTAAGACTCAAAGCCCGACCACGGTAGAAGATAGAGAGAGAATGAAAGTCATTCCCTATGCCTTAGCCATAGGTTCTATAAAGTATGCCATGCTGTGTACCAGACCTGTTGTGTGCCTTGCCATGAGTCTGGCAAGGGGGTACAATAGTGATCCAGGAGTGGATCACTGGACAGTGGGCAAAATTATCCTTCGGTATCTAAAGAGGACTAAGGAAATGTTTCCCAGTTATGGAGCTGATAAAGGGTTCGTCGTAAAGGGTTACGTCGACGCAAGCTTTAAGACTGATCCAGATGACTCTGAGTCTCAATCTGCATATGCATTGAACGTGGGAACAGTTAGATAGAGTAGCTCTATGCAGAGCATTGTAGACTTAGACATTTGCAAAGTACACACGATCTGAATGTTGCAGACCTGTTGACTAAAAACCTCTTTCACAAGCAAAACATGATCAAACCTTAGAACTCTTTGGGTGTTAATCACATGGCGATGTGAACTAGATTATTGACTCTAGTGAACTCTTTGGGTGTTAATCACATGGCGATGTGAACTAGATTATTGACTCTAGTGCAAGTGGGATACTGATGGAAATATGCCCTAGAGGCAATAATAAAATGGTTATTATTATATGTCCTTAATCATGATAAAGGTTTATTATTCATGCTAGAATTGTATTGACCGGAAACTTAAATACATGTGTGGATACATAAACAAATACCGTGTCCCTAGTGAGCCTCTACTAGACTAGCTCGTTGATCAAAGATGGTTATGGTTTCCTAACCATAGACATGAGTTGTCATTTGATAGCGGGATCACATCATTAGGAGAATGATGTGATGGACAAGACCCAACCGTTAGCATAGCATATGATCGTTCAGTTTATTGCTACTGCTTTCTTAATGTCAAATACATGTTCCTTCAACCATGAGATCATGCAACTCCCAGATACCGGAGGAATACCTTGTGTGCTATCAAACCTCACAACGTAACTAGGTGATCATAAAGATGCTCTACATGTATATCCAAAGGTGTCTGTTGAGTTGGTGTGAATCGAGATTGGGATTTGTCACTCCGTGTATCGGAGAGGTATCTCTGGGCCCTCTCGGTAATACACATCACAAGAAGCTTGCAAACAAATGGCCTAAGGAGTTAGTTGCAAGATGATGTATTATGGAACGAGTAAAGAGACTTGCCGGTAACGAGATTTAACTAGGTACAGAGATACCGATGATCGAATCTCGGGCAAGTAACATACCGACAGACAAGGGGAATTACATATGTTGTCATAAAGGTTCAACCGATAAAAGATCTTCGTGGAATATGTAGGAATCAATATGGGCATCCAGGTCCCGCTATTGGTTATTGACCGGAGAGGTGTCTCGATCATGACTACATAATTCCTGGACCCGTAGGGTGGCACGCTTAACGTTAGTTGACGCTAGAGTAGTATTGGGATATTTGATGAGTGGTAACCAAATGTTGGTCGGAATCTCGGATGAGATCCCGGACGTCACGAGGAGTCTCGGAATGGTCGAGAGGTAAAGATTTATATATGGGAAGTCATATTTTGGGTTCCGGAAAAAGGTGCCGTTTTTTTGGTATTGTACCGGGAAGCTTCCAGAAGGTTCCGGAGGATTCCAGAGGGGTCCACAAGTCCACAAGTGGGTTCACCACGACCCAAGGGCTAGCATGTTCTGTGGGGAGGCGCCCTTGCCTTATTGGGCTAGGCGCACCAAGTCCTCAAAAGCCCATGTGGCTAGGGAAGGCAAAAAAGGAAGGAGTCCTAGTAGGAATAGGGTTGGACTTGGAGTCCAAGTCCTCTCCCCCTTAGCTGCGCCCTAGGGCTTGGAGGGGCTTTTTCCCATGCCCTTCCACCTACATATAGATGGGAGGGGCGCCCCAAGAGGACAGACCAAGCCCTTGGCGCCCCTCTCTCTCCCGTTACTCCGTAGTTCCACCACCTCGTCCCGGCGACGCTTAGCGAAGCGCTGTCGGTGCACCACCACCACCTTCACCACCACGCCGTCGTGTTGGTTGTGATCCCATCTACTTCCCCTCTCCCGCTTGCTGGATCAATAAGGAGGAGACGTCATCGAGCCGCACGTGTGCTAAACTCGGAGGTGCCGTCCGTTCGGCACTAGATCGGTTGGATCGTGATCGGATCACGAAGAGTACGACTACATCAACCGCGTGACAAACACTTCCGCTTAGCGATCTACAAGGGTACGTAGATGCTCTTCCCCTCTCGTAGCTACGCATCTCCATGGATAGATCTTGTGTGTGTGTAGAAATTTTTTTGTTTTCCTTGCAACGTTCCCCAACATGAGCCACTCGGGACATCCCTACAGTAGAACCAAGTCCCCTGCCATCCTTTGACGGACTCGGGAAAGCTCATCTTTGGGAAAGTACTTCCCCCACGAACTTGGATGCCTAGGCCTCCACATAGCTGCGTGACATGAGTCTTCGCGCCGGCTGATGGTTCTTTCTTGACGGTCATCGACCGACAAGTGAAGATATGCTTGAAGAGCCCCCAATGGGGCCGGCGGCCAAGGAAATTCTCGCAGAAAGAGACGAAGGCCGCAAGGTAGATGATGGCATTGGGATGAAGGTGGTGGAGCTGCACACCGAAATAGTCGAGGAAAGCTCGGAAGAAGGGATGAGGAGGCATGAAGAAGCCCCGCACGACGTGCGTGATGAGCAAAACTCGCTCGTCCTCCTGTGGCGCCGGCTCAACCTTGCCCGCACTCGGGTGGCGCCACCCGTCGTGCGGGATGAGCCTCTCTTCCGCAAGCTCTTCCAGCCGACGAGAAGTGACCCGCGACGGGATCCAATCCCTCGACACGCCTCCAGCCGCCGCACCGGAGCCGGAGGAAGAAGCCTTCCCCGCCTTCTTTGCTTTCTCCGCCTTGGCCGTGGAATCCCCTGCCATCGCTGCACACTCGAGAGGAGGAAGGAGGCGGAGGAGTCGGGGCAAGGAGAAGGGGATTTGAGGGCCGGACCTCTGTCTCCGGATCTTTTATATCACTAGACGAAATCTCCAGCCGGATCTCTCACCGCGAATCCCTGGATCGACGGCCCGCGCGAAGGGGCTTTGCACAGAGCAAGCGCAACACGTGGCGGGAATCATGCGCGCAAATCGAGGAGCCACGCCCCCACTTTCCCACTAACACATGAATTCAAATCCCGAGATTTCCGGGACGAATCAATCCGATTGATTACCTGCAGTTCCTTTCCTAATCCTAAGGGACACACGTCAGTCCGACTGATCACCCTTCGTGGGCACCCGTGCACTCGGCCACGTTAACACCCGACTGAAGTCTTCTTCAAGATCGCTATGTGACAGGCTTGACGCCCCTCCGCGGGTTCACTTGGCCCTCTCAGTAGGCTCCAAGGTGCATGACTCGTAAACCTGGACTCGTAGCAGGCCTGCACTAGCGTTCCCCTCAGATATGGAGTGGCATCTCTCCGGAGAGTCAGACCACGCGTCGGCGTCGCCACTCGGGTTATAATGGCATGCCTGCACTCGGGCCTCTAGTCTATCTCCTCCGAGAGACAAAACGAATGCTACTGGGTTTTTCTCGACGATCAACAATACCCGGTCATCTGGGTAAACCTAAAGTCCAGAATCAGTTGTGTTTTCGCCCAAGGAACAGCAAACCACGATTCAGAAACATATTCCGAGTACCCCAGTAGCACTCGGACTCAATCGAGGGATTGGTTTATTTGTCCTACGAAATCCCAACCGATTCGGGGGCTAATGATGTGGTCACCTACTCCGGGTAGGGTCAAGGACCCATCATTCGGGACCCACATGAGGCCCATCACCATCATAGGTAGGTCCCTGGACCATGCCAACATTCGGATGCATACATCAAGATGTCCACTCGGACAGCTCGACGGCACTCGGACGACCACACGTCACTCGGCTGATGGACCACCACTCGGACATAGAAGGCAGGAGGACGTCATGGGAGCTGCAACGGTTTAGGGATCCTAAGTCATCCATTAAGTAGAGTCATAGCTACCGTTATCTGTAACTACTGTAGTAGAGGCTCATTATACTAGTAACTGACTCATTCAATGTCATTAATTACCTCGGCGGCGTGGGAGACATGGGCTGCAGCGCACTCTATATAAGCCGCACCATTCTCCATAGCTAGGCAACGAGCAACCTTTGTAACCGTACCCATCATATCAAAGCAAGCCTTAGGGTACGAGACGTAGGGCTTTTACCTCCACCGAGTGAGGGGCATGAACTCATTAAACACCGAGTGTTACACCTGCGCCGTAGTTAGACTCTGGCCCTTATTCATACGCCTAGTACTCATTGCAGGATCATAACCCCGACACGTAGTCCCGCCGTCCATCCTACATAGCATTGCACCTCCCTACTCCATGGCCGCCACGCGGAAGGAGCGCCTCGACGTGCTCACTATCGCTGCTGACGAGACGGACTTCTCCAAGCCACATCTCCAGTGCCAAGCACATATCCGTGAGGGATTCATCCATCTCCTCCCGCACAGTGAGCCTGCTGACCTTGCGCCCATATTCATGCTGCAGTTGCTCATGCAGCAACTAATTTTTAATTCCCATAGCAATTTGTAGTTTGTTTCCTGTTTGGTCCCATGGCAATTTTTTTACCCAAATGATAATGCCCACACGTGTGCCATGTTTACACTTCGCCCACACGCGTTGATCCACGTTGATTCTGTTTTGCACGAATCCTAAAGAAATCTGTTGAAATTTCAGTGCCACGTAGGCATAGCGTGTTGTGTGGGCGTTAGAGCGATCGCCCACATGACCCGCAGCGCGCGGTTACCAGCTGCGCCATGTGGGCGAACCAGTTCCCGCCCACACAGTCACCACCCAGTCCACGTGCGTGTGGGTGAACCGCTCTTCGCCCACATGACGCCCGTACGGTGATAGATGGCAACTGCAGTTGCACGTAAGTAGAAACTAGGTAAACACATATGTCAACTATGATTTGTTGGTAGATGCAACTGCAGTTACGCGTACGTGGCAACCAGGTAAACACACATGGCAATTATGATTAACCATACATGGCAACTATAGTTGGACCACACGTGACAACTAGTTAAACACACATGACAACTACCACATGTGGCAAGTAGTTAATCACACACGGCAACTATGGTTTGATTACACGCGGCAACTACCATAAATTAGACATGGCAACTATAGTTAACCAAAACAGAGATAGTTGCCATGCTTTTACAACTACATTTGCCATCCCGGATAACTAAAGTTGCCATCCCCGGGGTAACCAAAGCGTCATCCCGCGGGTAACTAACGTAGTTGCGCCAGGACATGTGGGCATATTTGCTTCATGCCACACGCGCGGGGTGGGGATGAGTAGTACTTGTTGGACGTGTGGCACGAAGTAGCTGCGCCCATACGTGTGGACAGTTCTAATATTCGCCCACACATGGCCCGTGTGGGTTGCCTCCTGCTTACGCCACACATGGTGTGTGGACGGATGTCTAATATGTCACACGTGTGGGTGTTATCGGCGTCTTTTTTTAATCATCATGCCAACCTGGTAAATTTATCATATACACATGGAAACTTCGAATAGGGCCTTTTGTTTACTTTGGATGGCAAATTATCATACCACTAGATGGCAGATCTTTTGTTCCCAAGACATTGCTCACAACACATGTCAAGTCATTTCGAATTATCATGTCAACCGGCAACATATGGCAAACAAAAAATAACTCTTACAATTTATATATAGGTTGGCAATTGCTTACAAAAAGTAGGAAACAACAATAATTTTAAATTAATGAACAGGAAAAAAAGAATAAAATAAAAATATAGGATAATCAAAATATCAAATACATACCAAAGGGTAAATGACAATGAAAATTAAAAAAAGTAACGGGCCCATGGACGAAAACGGCTTGGAAAAGCCCATAACCCAGCGCGGCAGCGCCCGATGATGATGATTCCGGGAAGAAAAAAAACGAATAACAGGCCACGCGATGCTAGCCTGTTAGGCTTCGTTCGTTTCACATGAATTTTGCAGGATTTTCACTGTACTATTAGATACTTTTCCTTTGAAGTGTTCGGATTGTAGGATAATAGTACAATATTCCAAAGAAAATGCTGGCTTCCTGTGCCCATTCCGAAGGGGTGAAAAATCTACTCCAAGCTCATTTGTTGGCGGATGCCTGAGGAGGTGCCTCTCCTCAAATAAAATATTCAATAGTACTATCTCGATCCTGATTTATTAATCCTCATTGTATTTTGTGCTAATTTTTTATTATAAATTTAACTAATAAAATGTTCATGCATGTCACAAAAAATTATATCATTAAAAACTATGTTTAAATACGAATCCAACGATATAATTTTGATTGACATGCATTAACATTTTGTTAGTTAATTATTTGATCAAAATTTCGCACAGATTATAAAAGAGACCAATAAATCAGGACGGAGGTAGTACATATGGATTGTGAGAGAGATAGGTACTACTAGTTGTGCCCTGCTGCTGGTGTTTCACTACAACTTAATGGGTCCCAAAATTAGCTTTCCCTTTGGATTTTATCCCGTGACCCCAACACTTTAGTTTTAGCCGATCCTCCATTTCAAGATCACAAAGGTTTCCAAGCTGCCTGCAACCCAATTCCTTCACAGGTTTATTTTCCTATGTTTCCTATCCCTCCACTCAGAACAGGGCCTTAACTCCTACGCGTCTGCCGGTCGGTTTTGCACGACTCACAGCGCCGCTTTTGATCTGACGGGTAGATTAAAAAAAAAGTAAAAAACTGACGGCTGAGACATAACTTAGCAAAACCTAGTATTGCATCCGGAGACGGTCTTCTCGCCCGCAGAACTACGATCTGTATTCTGAGTTCAACAATCATGAATCGGCCCCTTAGTTGCGTTTTGATGCAGCTGCTATGGCTCAGAGCGAATCCATCCAGAAAGAGGCGATGGCCGGCGATGCCAACTCCGGTTCCGCCGCGTGCCTCCCGCAGGACGTCCTTGCGAGCATCCTGCTCCGCCTCCCGGCGAGCGACCTCCGCCGCTTCCGCCGTGTCTGCAAGGAGTGGCGCGACGTCATCTCCGACCCTGCCTTCATCAACGAGCACACGGTTCACGGACCGCGGACCCTAACCCACACCATCGTGTTCTTTCCCGGACGAAGCCGAGTCCACAATGCCGAAGGCTCGGACGGCGGCAGCGGGTTCCTCTTGGACGAGCAGTGGCGACTCAGTGCCACTTTCACGGCCGGCAGGTCGGAGGACATGATAGGAACTTGCAACGGGCTGCTATGCTTCCTCGACCTCGGCCAGCGAGCCATCACGGTCGTGGAGCCCTTCACCGGTGAGTCGCTCGCCCTTCCGTTGCCGCCGGAGACGGGGCGGAGGTACGAGTGCTACGCGTACTGCTTCGGCTTCGACCCCGGTTGGAGGCGATACAAGATTGTTCACACGGGGTTCCACGCGGAGAAGGTAGTGCACGTGTGCACGGTGGGAGGAGGCGAGAGCTGGAGGAGCGTGCATATCGCCGGTGGAACAGCCGGCGAGACCCACCGTGGCCCCGCGTGCGCGGACGGAGCGGTGTACTGGTCCGTGACAGGGGAGTACTGGGACACGAGGATCGCGCGCCTCGACATGGCGACGGAGGAGGTGACGTGGGACTGGATCCGCAACCTGCCTGTGCCGGACCCGGCGCCGGCGTTGAGCGTGACGGCGGGGTCGGACGCACGGGTGTGCGTGATGACCATCGACCAGCACCCCAAATTGCAAGCCTTGTTCATCGGAGAGGGCGGGCGCTGCTGGGTGCACGATGTGCTAGAGCAGCAGCCTCTCTTAAGGTACCCCTCGCTGCGACAACCCTTGCAACGGGGGCACCTGCTCATGGAGCACCATGATCGCTATGGGTGTGGCGGCCTGTACGCTAACCCGATTGTGCCGGCAAGCCGTGATGTGGGCGCGGCGAAGCTGCTACTGGAGATAGGCTGCAAGGAGAGGGAGCCGGCCAAGAGCTCGTCGAGCGGCCAGCAAGCTGAGAGCACGCCCGGGTACAATACGCGAGGGTTGTTCACCTCGGTGCCGTTAAACCAGGAGCAGGCGGGCAAGGTACGACGAGTCCCACACCAAGCGCACAGTGCAAGCACGTTTTGCTATGCCCCGCCGGTGTCTCCTGCTCCCTTGTCGCACTACTTTGGCAAGCTTTGAGGATTGCACAAGCTTTAAAAGCATCAGTGGCTCAGTTGTAGTATCTATTTTATTTCTCTTTGATTCATATATCCTTTGACCGATCTGGACTCACGATCTGGTTCTGAAGACGACTTAATTAAATCATCTGACACAACAGCAAGATAATGCAATTCTAACAATTACCATCACTCCAGAAATTTTGCTACAGTACTACTAGTGCTAAGCACAAGACCACGATTTCGATTTATATCCTCGTGCTAAGCATTCTCTGATTTATATCACTATCCCTTGATCCATCTTGACCCATGATTTTAATTCTGAAAACCACTTAAATCATCCGAGCATTAGCAAAGTGTTTTTTTTTGCGGTTCAGAGCAATAGCGAAGATAACGCAATTCTTACAATTACCATCACTAGAGAAATTCTACTACAGTACCCTCAAAAAAAATCTTTACAGTGGTCCTAAGCAACACATTAACACCAGCAACAGGTAGAAGTTTAACAGGTTTATCATAACTAGCACAAATGCCCGTGCGTTGCAACGGGAACGTCGTGGTGCAGCGTGACCTAGGCACTAATGGATTAGTCTATGAAAATAATTTTGTGTGTTTGCATGCTTGAGATAATTGCTGTAATTAAGCCTACATGCATGGGTCACACCTCCCTTTTTTCAAGCATGCATGCAATCAGAACTTGGTAACCCGAAGAGTTAGCTTTCGTGGCGCCACTACATGGCAGCGCTCACCATGCATGGCTTCTGCACCCATCTATCCTTCACAGAGTCCGGTGCAGCCACTATCGATGTCGTAGCAGGCAGCAGTTGTAGTCATCTCCAGCATTGATGTTGAGATTCGATTTGTTGTGTGAACTTTCATTAAAGAGAACTCAATTCACTGTAATTGAAGAACAAGAAGACACAGGGGTTGTGTCGTGGGGTTAACACGGCAGATGCCCTCGTGAAAGGACTTAGGTGCGAGGCCATGGCTACGGTGATTAGCTTAAAGGGGTTGAGCGGGACGAGAGGCACGGGTTTACCCAGGTTCGGCCCCTCACGGTGGAGGTAAAAGCCTACTCCTGCTTTTGTTGCTATTGCTTGAGTATCGATTACAAGGGAGCGGATTCGCTTGACCTAGCTATCGATTGATTGTCACTTAGGTTTACCCGCCGCCGGGACTCGCCTTTATATACATAGGTTGAGGCCCTGGGCTTACAAGAGTCCAGGTCGGATCACACTCCGTGACCGACCCTGGTTCTAAGTCGTCTTGCCTTGCTAGGCAAGTCGCCATCGGACGGCTTACACTTCCGAGTCACGCACCGTCTTCTGGCTCTGGGCCTTCGTCTGGCTCTCCACGTAAGTCGCCTCCCTGGCTCCGTGTCTTGGTCTCTTGGGCCTATCTAAGGCCTTACTGTTGAGTCGCCAACATCCTAACCCGGCCCTTCCAGGGCGGGTCATATCCCCAACATTAGGCCCCAGATTGATTTGAACTTGTTCATGTCAATCTTCAATGCCTTTGGTTTGCGTGTCTTCTTTGATTCTTCTTAATACTTAACCCTGGACAGATCTTCATAACCCGCCATATAAAAGGATGACGTTGTTGGGGAACGTAGTAATTTCAAAAATTTCCTACGCACACACAGGATCATGGTGATGCATAGCAACGAGAGGGGAGAGTGTGTCCACGTACCCTCGTAGACCGAAAGCGAAAGCGTTAGCACAACGCGGTTGATGTAGTCGTACGTCTTCACGATCCGACCGATCCAAGTACCGAACGCACGGCACCTCCGAGTTCAGCACACGTTCAACTCGATGACGTCCCGCGAGCTCCGATCCAGCAAAGCTTCACAGGAGAGTTTCGTCAGCACGACGGCGTGGTGACGGTGATGATGATGCTACCGACGCAGGGCTTCGCCTAAGCACCACTACGATATGATCGAGGTGGATTATGGTGGAGGAGGGCACCGCACACGGCTAAGAGATCAATGATCAATTGTTGTGTCTATGGGGTGCCCCTGGCCACGTATATAAAGGATGGAGGGGAGGAGGCCGGCCCCCTATGGGTGGCGCACCAAGTAGGGGACTCCTACTAGGAATCCTACTCCTAGTAGGAGTCCACCAAGAGGGGAAGGAAGAGGGGAAGAGGGAGAAGGAAAGAGGGGTGTTGCGCCCCCCCAATCCCTTGTCCAATTCGGACCAGCAAGGGGAGGGGCGCAGCAGCCCCTGCGGCCTGCTCCTCTCTTTCCCGTATGGCCCAATAAGGCCCATAACTTCCCCGGTGAATTCCCGTAATTCCCCGGTACTCCGAAAAATACCCGAATCACTCGGAACCTTTCCGACGTCCGAATATAGCCTTCCAATATATCGATATTTACCTCTCGGACATTCCGAGACTCCTCGTCATGTCCATGATCTCATCCGGGACTCCGAACAACTTCGGTACATCAAAACACAAAAACTCATAATACCGATCGTCACCGAACTTTAAGCGTGCGGACCCTACGGGTTCGAGAACTATGTAGACATGACCGAGACACGTCTCCGGTCAATAACCAATAGCGGAACCTGGATGCTCATATTGGCTCCCACATATTCTACGAAGATCTTTATCGGTCAAACCGCATAACAACATACGTTGTTCCCTTTGTCATCGGTATGTTACTTGCCCGAGATTCGATCGTCGGTATCTCAATACCTAGTTCAATCTCGTTACCGGCAAGTCTCTTTACTCGTTCCGTAATACATCATCCCGCAACTAACTCATTAGTTACAATGCTTGCAAGGCTTATAGTGATGTGCATTACCGAGTGGGCCCAGAGATACCTCTCCGACAATCGGAGTGACAAATCCTAATCTCGAAATACGCCAACTCAACAAGTACCTTCGGAGACACCTCTAGAGCACCTTTATAATCACCCAGTTACGTTGTGACGTTTGGCAGCACACAAAGTGTTCCTCCGGTAAACGGGAGTTGCATAATCTCATAGTCATAGGAACATGTATAAGTCATGAAGAAAGCAATAGCAACATACTAAACGATCAAGTGCTAAGCTAACGGAATGGGTCAAGTCAATCACATCATTCTCCTAATGATGTGATCCCGTTAATCAAATGACAACTCATGTCTATGGTTAGGAAACATAACCATCTTTGATCAACGAGCTAGTCAAGTAGAGGCATACTAGTGACACTCTGTTTGTCTATGTATTCACACATGTATTATGTTTCCGGTTAATACAATTCTAGCATGAATAATAAACATTTATCATGAAATAAGGAAATAAATAATAACTTTATTATTGCCTCTAGGGCATATTTCCTTCAGACGTCATCTTCATAAATTCTGAAAAAACCTTCATGACGTCACAGCGGATGTTTCGCATTAATCGCCCATTCCAAAAATCGAGGCGCCCTTTTTGTTATAATAGTTATGACGCCTCCTCGATTCTCACGCATGCCTATTAATTTTTGGGTTAAAACTTGGTTCTATTGCAAAAACACTGCCCCCAACAAATGAGAACCCTCTGCCGGGTTATCGGGTTAATCGTCTTCCCATCGATTTTGACCCGCAAAGCAAACTCCTTCCAGCTGAACACACTAAAGCTCTCCAACACTACCCCAAAGTGACAGCCTTGCTAGCAAATGGGTTGACAAGGGTCGACTTAGCCCGCTGCTGGGTTTCATGGAGGATTCTTCCTCTAAGTCGCCGGCCTAACTTAATGTGCGAGTACTCTGGCGAGTCAGATGACCCTCAATGATATGGGTCTGACAATTTTACTGCTGAAGAAGTCTTTCAAGCTGTGAACTTTTATTTGGGGAGTCACAAGAGAATTGCAACAAAGTTGGATTGCCTCCGTTTTTCAAGGCTAAACCGCCCCCAGCTGTAAGTATTCCTTTATGTCCGGGTTAAAAATACCTTTAATTCTGTTCTGCAGCTTACTTATCAATCTCCTTTTATTATACAGCCCGACTCAGCCTTTTGGAAGAGGAAGATAAAATCTGTTGTACCCAAAAAGAAGAGTGGTCCAAAACCAAAGAAAACCAAACCAGCTGCCATGGCTAAGCCGGCCGCTGCGAGTGAGTCATTGGAAGTTGATGAGCAATCTGAGGTAGAATTTGACTCTCTTGGCCGTCTCTTTAATGATTTAGCTAACGCTTCTTACTCACAGGACGATGGTGCTGAGAGCCGGGCTGATAATCAAGAGGTAATTTCTATCTCTTCCGGCTCAGACTCGCCACCTCCAAGGGGAATCGGGCGGGTTGTCCGGAAAGTACCATTTTCTCACCCAAATGCTTATTTAGACCCAAACTTTGTTTTGAAGAAGGCTCAATATGATGCAAGATGCCAAACCCGGAGTGGTGGCTCTGGTGACCTAATGGCCGGGTTAAGTCATGAACCTTCCGCCCGTAAGCGGCCAGCTGAGGTGCCACATAGTCCAACCTTTTCCTTACCCAAAGCTAGTCTTATACGACATCCTCTTAACCCTTCTGACTCTGATTACCAGGAGTCGCCACCTTCTTCTCCTGTCAAACCGACGAACAAGAGTTCTGCTGATGACAACGTTGATGATATTACCATCACCGGGATGGCTTTTAAAGCGCCCGAAGCCTCCAAAGTGTTAACCAAGCATTCTGCTAAGGAAGAGACGCCCTTACTGGAAAAGGGCAAGGCCAAGCTTGATCTGGAGAGCTATGCCTAATTCAGCACTGGCGAGTTGCACGCGGGCTATTTAAGCCGCCTTCATACCAGCCGCGATATGGAGGCCGGCTTAGTCAACCTGATGAAGCAGAAGTATGAGGTACAAATGCATTTAACCCCTCTTTAGTTATCCTGCACATATATATATCCATATAGCCCCCAAGTCTTAAGTATAGGAAGAATATTGAGTATGCTTGAGACTTGTAAAAAATTTCCAAAGTGTAGCCCCCCAAGGGCCGACTTATCTTTGAAAAATGAGTCGGGTCTTTTTAAAATGCCAAATTTGACAAATCACTTTTAGCCCCCAAGGGCCGGCTTAGTCTTACCAAGATGAGCCGGATCTTCTGTATCACCAAGTTAAAAACTTCATCGTACATTTGCCCCCAAGTGCCAAGGATATTGCTTGCAATGTGCTTTGGGACTTAAATACTAGTGTGGAACATGAACTCAATCACCTTAGCACTTATTTGAATACTATTTATTGCTTGTAACCCTTGGCAGGAGGCTTTGAGTTTGGGCGAGTCAAACATCAACGATTTAAAAGCAAGCTTGGAGACGCAACAAATTGAACGTGCCAAGGCTGAATTAAGCCTGAAATCATCCTTGGAAAATATTGAGAAGATCAAAGCCAATTTTGATGTGGAAAGAGCCGCCTGGGAAACTGAGAAGGCCACGCTTCTGAAGAGAGCAGAAGATGCTGAGGCCGAACTGAAGCCTGTGACCAAAGAGTTGTCCAGCTTAAAACAACATATTTCTCAAATGACAGCCGCCATCTTCGGTAAGTAAAACATATACTTGACTGCATTGACTCGCCTGGCGACTTGTAATATTATTTTTAACCCGCCTGGTGACTCATGTTTAAACTGCTTAACAGGTGCCAGAAGTGCTAGCCTTGGACAAAATGCAGTGATGAAGTTGAAAGCCGTGTATTCTTTGTCAGAACAGTTATATGTTGGCACCCTTCGGACATTCGTGGCCATCTCAAATGGAAAGAAGCCGCCTACACTTATAAAAACTGTGTTGGAACACTTATCCACAGTGCCAGCCCAATTAGAAGAGCTAAAGCTATCAGCCGCCCGTTTGGGCACCATTATTGCCCTAAGCCGGGCCAAAGCGTGGCAATCAGAATTGGATCCAACAGAAATGGCTGGCGGGTGCCCAGAGTTTAATGACGACGGGTCTGTCTTCGAAGAAGCTGATTTTACCAGATGCGTCCCTTGGCATGTCAACTTGCACGGGAGGTGGACTTGTCAAAGTACCAGGCGGCTTACGACAGCAATAATGGTTGTATTAAGGCTCCGTCCCACGACATTGTAGATCTGACTCCGCCAAGGCGTAAGCACACTTTTGCTCCTGATGTTGACCCCGCTCTTGTTATGAATGATGAAGCCATCTTTGAAGCCTTAACTGGTATCAACTGGACGTCGGGTAATCTTCAGATTTCCAGCGAAGACCCAGCACAGGATGACCCGGGGATCTCCAGCACAAGGCGCCAAGACGATGTTAACCCGGCGGGGTCTAACCCGGACGGCGCAGAGGCCGGCTCAAAGGAGTGATCTTAACTCCTGAAAAACTTTGGTTGAAAAACTTTCAGGCTCAGCTGTAGCCTTGTAATAGCTAGTTAAAACTTTTATCTGCCCTGCCATGCCTTCGTGCACGTTTTTACCAACTTGTGCTTGAGCAACTGAACCTCTTTTATATGCTTAATGAAGCTGTTGACACCTATTTTGCTTGTCAATATCCCTGTCTTGACATATACTCTGAAAAGATCCATCAATGCTTATAATGGCGACTTATAGTCAAAATCCAGGGCGAGTTAAATAACCCAACGACTCATCATCATATCCAATCATGGAAGAGAATTCGTTGGCGGCTTATAGCCATAATTAGCTCAATGCTTTATAAGCAGATTCGATCGTTTGAAAAGATTTCCTTGGCGGCTTAAAGCCATAATAGGCTCAATATAGAGCAATATGACCCGGATCTGTATGACCCGACAACTCCTCATCTGTACATAAAAAATTTCTGCAAAACAGAAATAGAGAACATAAACATGTATATCTCAAATATGTGTTAAGCCGGCTTGTAGGGCACGACCCAGAAAGATTGGCTTTGGAAAAACTCAATTTTTTGCTTCAAAGAAGCTTGGCATGATAGCCTTTCATCCCGTAAGCCGGCTCTCACGTGACATAAATCCATCGTTTTAACCTTAACTAGTTCAGGGCCTTTCAAGAAGATTGGCTGTTAAGAGTATGAACGGGCCACATAGCGGAGAGACTACAGCAAACAGGTGAGTTTATCCTAGCTCTCTGTAAGCCGGCTCTCACGTGACAAGAACCGCCGTTTTAACCTTGACAAGTTCAGGGTCATGGAAGATTGAATGTCAAGAGTACGGCGGGTCACCTGGCGGAGTAGCAAGTTGCAAACAGGCAGGTTTAACCCATAATATGGCATGGAAGCCGATCAAAAGGGTAAGATAGCTATACTCATTGAGTAGGAAGCCCCCAAGTGACCCATAATATGGCATGGAAGCCGATCAAGAGGGTAAGATAGCTATACTCATTGAGTAGGAAGCCCCCAAGTGACCTATAATATGGCATGGAAGCCGATCAAGAGGGTAAGATAGCTATACTCATTGAGTAGGAAGCCCCCAAATGACCTTATGACCAATCAAAAAAGACTCATGCACAGAAAATATGAGATGAAACGACATAGGCCCCAAAATTTGGGGATGCCGGCTTTAGTATGTTGATCATAAAAAGATATGTACATCAATGAAGGTATATACAATGATGAGAGCCAATGACTCAAGTGTAGTAAGGCCGAAGATGAGCAATGTTCCAAGGCCTGCTGGTCTCCTCCTCAGATGTGTGTGAATCTTTGTTCTCACGTATGTCAATGAGGTAGTATGAACCATTGTTGAGGTTTTTGCTGACCACAAAGGGTCCTTCCCAAGGAGGTGACAGCTTATGCATCCCTGTTTGATCTTGAATCAGACGAAGCACTAAGTCGCCCTCCTGAAAGGTCCGGCTTCGAACCCTACGGCTGTGATAGTGACGTAGGTCTTGCTGATAAATTGCTGAACGAGCTGCCGCAAGATCACGCTCCTCCTCAAGAGCATCCAAAGCGTTCCGACGCGCCGTCTCATTGTCAGTCTCCACATAAGCTGCCACGCGGGGCGAGTCATGATGAATATCGCTTGGGAGAACCGCTTCAGCACCATAAACCATGAAGAAGGGTGTATAACCCGTTGACCTGTTGGTGGTGGTCCTGATGCTCCAGAGAACCGAAGGAAGCTCTTCCACCCAACAACCCGGAGTCCTTTTTAAGGGAACCATGAGCCGGGGTTTGATTCCTCTCAAAATCTCCTGGTTAGTACGTTCTGCCTAACCATTGGACTGAGGATGTGCAACTGATGAAACATCAAGCCTGATGTGCTCTCTTTGACAAAATTCCTTCATAGCACCTTTAGACAAATTCGTCCCATTATCAGTGATGATACTATGAGGATAACCAAAGTGGAAAATCAGCTTTTTGATAAATTGAACTACAGTAGCCGCCTCACAATTACTGACAGGCTCTGCCTCAACCCATTTAGTGAACTTGCCAACTGCCATTAGAAGGTGGGTCTTCTTGTCCTTAGACCTCTTGAAAGGTCCAACCATATCAAGCCCCCAGACCGCAAACGGCCAAGTGATTGGGATCATCCGCAATTCCTGAGCCGGAACATGAGCTTGCATTGCGAACTTCTGACACCCATCGCACTTACTAACAATATCATCTGCGTCTGCATGAGCTGTCAACCAGAAAAATCCATGACGAAACGCCTTAGCCACCAGCGATCGTGAGCCGGCGTGATGACCACAGTTGCCCGCATGTATCTCTTGCAAAATCTCACGGACCTCTTTAGGAGAGACACAACGTTGAAAAACACCAGTCACACTGCATCGATGTAACTCACCATTGACAATAGTCATAGGCTTAGAACGTCGTGTAATCTGCCACACCAAATTTTCATCCTCGGGTAACTCGCCACGAGTGAGATAAGCCAAATAAGGCAGCGTCCAGTCAGGAATAGCATGAAGAGCCGCCACCAACTGTCCTTCCGGGTCAGGAATCGCCAGATCTTCCTCAGATGGTAATTTAACTGAAGGATTGTGTAACACATCGAGGAACACATTGAGGGGCACCGGCTTACGTTGAGCCTCATATCCTCTTGGGCCTTGGTTATCTCCTCATGAATCTTTGCAATCTCTGTGTTGCGCTCTGCTTGATTTGTCGCAGTGACCTCTGTTGCCAACAAAGTTGTCAAGGTACCCATGATATCCGGTAGTACTTGAGTCGGTGGCATGCCTGACCCGGATCCATCAACCCTTGCCGCGGCCGGGTCAAAGGTTGTTGCAGCCGCCGTCGAAGAATTGAGAGCCGGCCCTGTGCCGGCCATGAAGATAGCAGCCCTGCGCGGCGGCTCATAGGGGTCCGGAACACTGTTGCCATCGGAATAGCCCCCAAGCCCACCGTCTTGAAGCTGACAGATTGACTCCGTCTCTCCGGTCGAGGACTCATCACCTGAGTAGATGAGAGTCTCTCCTCCAGATGCAGAATCTTCCGCAAGTTCCTTGCCTTGCGCGAAACCAACGAAAACGCGCTTTCGGCCGGGTTGAACCCGGGCGGGTTGCGCGCGCCGAGCCGGCTCGATGATGTCGGTGCAGATGTCCGGCTCAGGCTCTGATCCGCCGATCTTTCCGATGAAGACATGAATTCCGCCCAAGGGGACCCGGTACCCGTACTCGATTGAGTCGGCCTCGGGGCCCCAGCCAGCGTCATCAATGTAGAGCTTACCGCGGTGACTCTTGGTCATCCTACCAACGGCGTATCCCTCGATCCTTCGGAAAGAGCCCTTCAAGAACTCGAAACCACCGTGCGCGAGCCCCACGGTGGGCGCCAACTGTTGTGGGGTTAACACGGCAGATACCCTCGTGAAAGGACTTAGGTGCGAGGCCATGGCTACGGTGATTAGCTTAAAGGGGTTGAGCGGGACGAGAGACACGAGTTTACCCAGGTTCAGCCCCTCACGATGGAGGTAAAATCCTACTCCTGCTTTTGTTGCTATTGCTTGAGTATCGATTACAAGGGAGCGGATTCGCTTGACCTAGCTATCGATTGATTGTCACTTAGGTTTACCCGCCACCGGGACTCGCCTTTATATACATAGGTCGAGGCCCTGGCCTTACAAGAGTCCAGGTCGGATCACACTCCGTGACCAACCCTGGTTCTAAGTCGCCTTACCTTGCTAGGCAAGTCACCATCGGGCGGCTTACACTTTCGGGTCACGCACCGTCTTCTGGCTCTGGGCCTTCGTCCGGCTCTCCATGTAAGTCGCCTCCCTGGCTCCATGTCTTGGTCTCTTGGGCCTGTCTAAGGCCTTACTGTTGAGTCGCCAACATCCTAACCCGGCCCTTCTAGGGCGGGTCAAATCGTGGGGTCATATCCCCAACAGGTTGGCATGTCACCTGGTACCCCGTGTGATGTAGAACCCATCACAGGTTGAGGAACGTCGACAGCAGGGTGAAAGGGGGTTCCGGAGTCACCGCCGTGGAGGTTGGGGGTGAGGCTGCGAGAGCGCGGCAAGCGCGACCATCTGGCTGCGCCACGACCGCCAGCTCTCCGGGAAGCCGTGGAGGAGGAGCACCGCTGGATGGCTCATGGGTGCCTGCCCGTTCCAGGCTTCCATCTCACATTAATTAGGAGAAATCAATTTTAGCGTTAATTAAGTGCACCATGAATTTCTAGACATACACATGGTCACAGGTTGCACCTTATTCTTTTTTCAGTCGATTTTTAATCAGGTATTTAGATAGATTAATTCCAGGATGGAAGTATCATGTATAAGACGCACACAATCCCATCCCTCGAGTTAATTCTTTTCCGGTCTTCATTCTAATTCCACCTATTCTTTGTTTTCCGAGGAGTCTTGTTGATATTTTAGATAAGTTGTAAATGTAAATAAATTGGTAACATTGAATATAAATTATCGAGGTGGTATTAATCACAAATAGATGTTAGCTTCTTTTTTAGGGATATAGATGTTAGCGCAGATGGTTTGTCCAGCTCTACCTCATATGGGAGGTTCTGACTTTGATTCCCCACAACTCATACAACTCTTTTTGATTTTACGAGGCCCACTTGGTGTATCATGGCCCATAAACGAACCTTTTTTCTTTTTGGGGGAAAATTAATTATGGATGGCGGGCTTTTCTAAAAAAATACAGGGGGTTTCTGCAAATATGCCTGACGGACTAAGAATATGTATTTGCTTTATTAGTAGGTAGGTATATAGATATAGATTTTGTTGTCCCAACAAATTAAGATACATGCAATGTTGTCTAAACAATATTTGAGGCAATTATGTGAAGCTGAGTCTGCATGTGCGCGGGTGCTGAGAGTGAAATATTTTTCATAAGGTGGCTTGTTAATTTGTGTGAAATTAAGAAGGATAGCTCCTATATACGAGTATATGACAAAGTTTGTGGATTGCCATATACAAACTTTAAACAAAGGGCATATTTGGAATGTTCCTTGGATTCCTAGCGAACACAACATGAACATTTTAACTAGAAGACACAACATGAACATTAAACAGAGGACATACTTGGAATGGTACTTGGATTCCTAGCGGACATGACATGAACATTTTAACTAGAAGAAATAATATTGTGTTGATAAAAGTTTTAGAACGTATTGGTGATGAGTCATGTGAATGGGATGAGGATCCTTGTTAGGGTATTTTGAGGGCAGCAAAAGGAATTTTGAAGGTCCCTTTAGCAGTTGACATGATATGGAAGACTTTGTCACATGGCATCATAATGAAAGTGGTATTTTCCCAATCAAATCTGTGTACTCTCTCGAATGGGATAACTGAAAGAACATGTGGTGCCCCCATGTTTGGTTTTGGTAATTGATGATAATCTCTATGACTAATGGTTGCCTTGAGTTATATTTGAAGGGTTTGTCCATAGGTCTTGCTTGAATACCATGTGTTGGTTTCAAGGAGTTTATGAGATGACCAAGGTGCTATTCAAGGAATTATCCAAAGATTGGTCATGTAGAAGTCATGCTACAAGATTGATCAAGACTAAGTCAAAGTGTGAATCAAGTTGATCAACACGCAAAACGTAGAAGATGTACCGAAAGGGGTCAAGTGATCCCATGGTATGGTAAGCATTGTCAATTACGCTTTGTGTACTAACCCATGGTCTACGTGAGAGTTCTATGTGGCGTTAGGTATGTTTCCATGGGCTTACGTCAAGAGGAAGATCTCATACAACCCATGGAGGATGACATCAAGTGGTGATCGTCATCAAGATTGCGGTGTACAAATTCAAGTGGAGCATCAAGAAGAGATAGTGCTTGAAGCTTGCCGTCCATTGTGATGACAATGGACTTGTGAAGATGTGGCAAAGAGTGTCTCACCCATAGTGGAGTATGGGGGGGGCAATCAACTAAGTCTTCATCAAGCCAACGCAATCAAGAAAGGTGATCCAACTTGATGAAGTCAAGATTGTCATCATCTAGCTCAAGTGGACTATGTGCAAGGCAAAGGTTTGCCCTTGATAGGTTTTCTATTGTACCGGTCTCATGGTGGTAGTTGGGAGACCGGGTTATAGGATCGATTAACGTACTATCAAGAGGGGCTCTCAAATAAGTAGCTTGATCGTATCGTTCGTAGAGAGCTCAAACAATTGCATCCTTGCATCATCTTTCTTGGTTCTTGTTTGGTGTTTCTCTTTGTGAGTTGTAGAGCTTATGATCATCTTCATGACAAGCTCGAGTTCATCGAAAACGAAGTCCATATATGCATCTTCTATGATGTTTTCGATGTTGGAGTTTTTGCTGGTTCTTCATTCATAGAGAGTTTCACATCTCTATATCTTAGGCATACTCCCCCTTGGATAGTATTTGTCATCATCTATCCAACAAGCTTGAGTTTGCTCAATTCAGAGCTCATTTGCAGAAGTTATGGCAGTTTTAGTTTTCTTGCTCCTTCAGTTTTGCTTAGCCTTTTTGTTGCTCTCTAGCGGTAGTACCGCCTTGGGAAGTGCGCGGTTCCGGTGCCGTGTGCACTACAGCTTATTTTTGGGCCTCTGGACTAGTTTTCGCTTCGGCGGCAGTAGGGCGGAAGTTGGGCACGATAGTACCCTTCCGGACGGTAGTACCGCTCCTGCCTAGCGGTAGTACCGCTTGGCGGTACTTCCGCTGATCGACTATCATCGCACTACCGCTTATCTCTCTGCTTCTGTAGTCCCTCGCAGCTTTCGCGGTACTTGGGTGGTAGTACTGCCCGGTAGTACTGCCCCGTGCGGTACTACCGCTCTATCATCCTACTTAGTACTGATGTACCTTCTGGTACTGTCGCCTGTAGCGGTAGTACCGCTCCTATGAGCGGTAGTACCGCTTGTGCACGGCCTGTGCACATAACGGTTCGATTTGGGGGTGCCTATAAAAGGGGGTCTTCTTCCCCAATGGTTCCTATCTCTTGAGCTCGTGTTCTTCTCCCATTGTTGACCTTCTTCAAGCTTGCTATCTCTCAATCCCTCCAATGATTCTTGCTAGTTCTTGAGGGAAAAGAGAGAGGAGATCTAGATCCACATTTCCATCAATCACTTTCTCCTCTATGTGAGGGGAACCCCTTGGATCTAGATCTTGGAGTTCTTGGTGCTCTCCTTCTTATTCTTCCTCTCATATTCCTCCATAGCTTTTGTTGCTTTGGTGGAATTTGAGAGTGAGGGACTTGGGCACTCCGTGTGCCCTTGCCATTGCATTAGTTGCATCGGTTTGAGTTCTCCATGGTGATACGTGGAAGTGAAAAGTTGAGAAGCTTATTACTCTTGGGTGCTTGGTACCCTAGAGCTTGTTCCTCTTGGGTGCTTGGGTACCCTAGACGGTTGGTGGTGCTACGGAGCTCAATCGTTGTGGTGTAAAGCTCCGGGCTTGCGTCCGGGTCTCCAATTAGGTTATGGAGATTGCCCCGAGCAATTTGTACGGGTTCCGGTGACCTGCCCCAAGGGTTGCCAAAGTGTACAGGTTCGGTGACCGTCCCCAAGGGTTTCCATTTGTACGGGTTCGATGACCGCCCTCAAGGGTCCCTTAGTGGAATCACGATATCTTGCATTGTGCGAGGGCGTGAGGAGATTACGGTGGCCCTAGTGGCTTCTTGGGGAGCATTGTGCCTCCAGACCGCTCCAAACAAAGATTAGCATCTGCAAGGGTGTGAACTTCGGGATACATCATCGTCTCCGCGTGCCTCGGTTATCTCTTACCCGAGCCCTTTACTTATGCACCTTACTTTGTAATAACCATAGTGTTTCATGTTATATATCTTGCTATCACATAGTTATTTATCTTGCTTAGCATAAGTTGTTGGTGCACATAGGTGAGCCTACTTGTTTTAGGTTTTATGCTTGACAAATTAAACACTAGTTTTATTCTGCATTTGTTCAAGCCTAAACCGTAATTATTTTAAAGCGCCTATTCAAACCCTCCCCCCCCCCTCCCCTCTAGGCGACATCCACGATTTTCAATAACCAACATGGACAATGTGACAACATCGATAGTGCTGCGGCAACTGTGGCGGTGCTTCTGCACCAACGATGGTGACGGTGCTACAAGTGGAGCAGAGCACGGTGCTCGGAGGGTCACGGCGTTGGGGTGCTACACCACGTGTTGTTGGTGTTGCTCGTTGGAATGCGTGCGGTGAGGGGATTGCAGGAGCATGAAGTAATGGTTCTGGTCGTTTGAACCAGCATTTGGGGAGTTATCAACTTGATGACGCCTAGGCAGGCACTTTTGCTCGAATTAGATATGTATGGGATAAACTCATCGTTTGTATCAGTGGTTAGGCAATTTTCTATATTCCAATCTAAGGGCGAGTAGTTTTGATGAAGCAAAGTTTGCTCATTGTCCAAAGGAAGCCAATATGGTGGTGTGTGAGATAGCAGGTCTGTGTCTTTACTATATGAAGTTTGTACTTGGGTCGATGTTTCTTATTGCGGCAAGGTTTAGAGGGATGGCCGGGGCGGCGGCCGCAACGGCGGTGGGGGAGGGCGAGGTGGCAAGGCGGTGCGCGGTGCCGCCCACGGGCCGCAGGTGGTGGAGGCCGGTGGTTAGGGCAGGGCAAGCTTGGGGCTGCAGGAGGAAAAGACGAGATCGTGCGGGAGGAAGAAGAATGTGGGGAGGAAGAAGATAAACAGTGACAACGTGTTTTCAACCGTTGGATATTGATCTAATGATCTACCGAATACAAGTGACTGACGCGCGAGTTTTTTTCATGCGCCTGAAGAATAGACGGTCCCAAGAGGAAAAAAACACATTGCAATCCAGATCCGATCGGTTCCTAATTAGTAATGCATCCAGAGATACTCGATCATGTCCAATTTGATGCAATTGCAATGTCTAAGCGCCGCTCCATCCGGAACCAGGCGCCGGCCAGCGATGCCAATGATGCTCTCCCCCGAGACATCCTCGCCAGCGTCCTGCTCCGCCTCCAGGCGAGCGACCTCTGGCGCTTCCGTCGCGTCTGCAAGGAGTGGCGCGACGTCATCTCCGACCCTGCCTTCATTGATGCCCACATGATCCATGGACCGCAGGCCCTGGCCCACACCATCGTGTTCTTTCCCGGACATAGCCGAGTCCATGGTGCCAAAGACTCGGACGGCGGCAGCGGGTTCCTCTTCGACGAGCAGTGGCGGCTCACGGCCACGTTCACGGCCGGCAGGTCGGAGGACATGATAGGCACTTGCTGTTAAACTGTGATCCAAATTCTACCGTATTGGACTAGACGTAGTACAAACGATGTGGGCCTTTGCGTTGGTACCGACGCGTATGAGTACAACTCGTTTACTTGTCCTCCAAGGACTCTTATGTATTGCCCCTCTTATATACTCCATGTAGTCGCACCTAAGATGGTCTGTCGTCTCGTGCTTGTAATACTCCTCCTCATAGTGCATTGCGCCTTCGTGCGTCCGTGGTTTTCTCCCGCAAGGGTTTCCACGTAAAAATCTGTGTGCTATCGTGTCTCGTTTATTCTAGTTTTATCTAACAAGTGGTATCAGAGCACACATCCACACGTGAAGACCAGCCGCCACATCCACATGTGAAGACCAAGTGCTGGCAGTACTAGTGTACTAGCACTTCAACTAGTATGCCATCACGTCAAGCTACAGCGCACTTTGGTGCCTAATTGCTACTGTTTGGATTTTATTTTTTACTGCTCCGTCCACACCCGACGGTTACCAGGTGCTATCTATTTACTAGTTCTTTGATCCGCATATTAATTATGTCCAGAATTTTCTACCGGCTTGTACTACTTTGTGAACACAGATTTAATCTACTCATGGCATCCATGAAGTACGATGTTCCGCTGTTGGATCGTGACACAAGGTTTACCCTATGGCAAGTCAAAATGCGGGCGTTGTTGGCACAGGCCGACTATGATGAAGCACTGGATAGTTTTGGGAAGAATCGGATTCAGGACTGGACTGATGCGGAGAAAAGAATAGATCGTAAGGCTTCGTCACAAATTCAACTCCATTTGCATAATAATATTTTGCAGAAAGTTTTGAGCGAGAAAACTGCCGCCGCTCTATGGTTAAAGTTGGAAGGGATTTGCATGACAAAAGACCTCACCAGCAAGATGCATCTGAAGCAAAAAATTATTCCTGCACAGGTTACCCGAGGGAGGTAATGTTTTGAATCATATTTCAGAATTTAAAGAGATCATATCTGATCTAGCTGCAATGGAGGTTAAGTATGAAGAGGAAGATACTGCTTTAATGTTACTTTGTTCGCTGCCAAGTTCTTATACCAATTTTAGAGACACCATATTATACAGTCGTGACACTCTCACACTTAATGAAGTTTATGAAGCTTTGAACTCTAAGGAGAAGATGAAATTAATGGTGCCTCATGATGGTTCAAGTTCATCCCAAGGCGAGGAATTATCTGTTCGTGGCAGGACAAAGGAGAAGAACTCCAATAATGGAAACAGAGGCAAAAGTAAGAACGGCCACAGGGGTCGGTCGCAATCCAGAGACAAGAAATATTGCAGATATTGCAAGAGAGACGGGCATGACATCTCTGAGTGTTTCAAGTTGCAGAATAAAGAAAAGAGGAAAGGTAACAAACAAGGTGAAAATTCTGCTAATGTTGCTCGTGATGATAGTTCCGATGATGCTCTTGTTGTTATTGCTGGATGTGCTGAGACCAATGATGAGTGGGTACTTGACACTGCATGCACTTTTCATATGTGTCCACATAGAGATTGGTTTAATACTTTTGATTCCACTACTTCTGCTGGTTCCGTTTTGGGTTTTGATAATTCACCATGCAAGATTGAAGGCATAGGTTCTATTCGAATCAAGATGTTTGATGGCACAATCAGAACTTTGACAGATGTTCGGTATATTCCGAAGATGAAGAGAAATCTTATTTCTATGAGTGCCCTTGATGCAAAGGGATATAAGTATTCAGGTGGAGATAGTGTTTTGAAGGTCACCAAAGGCTCCCTTATTGTGATGAAAGGTGATTTAAGTTCGACCAATGGTCTTTATTACCTTCGAGGTTCTACCGTTTCAGGTAACGCTACTCCAGTTATTTCAAAGAATTCTGATTGTGATGCTGCTAACCTTTGGCATATGCGTCTTGGACATATGAGTGAACTTGGTTTAGCAGAGTTAAATAAGAGAGGTCTTCTTGATGGATATGAACCTGGTAAATTAAAATTTTGTGAGCATTGTATCTTCGGCAAGCACAAGAGGGTGAAGTTCAACACTTCGACTCATACAACTGAAGGTATTCTTGATTATGTTCATTCTGATTTATGGGGACCATCTCGCAAGAAGTCACTAGGTGGTGCTAGTTACATGCTGACTATTATTGATGATTATTCGAGAAAAGTTTGACCTTATTTCTTGAAGCATAAATATGAAGCATTCTCAGCATTTAAGGAGTGGAAGATTATGATTGAGAGGCAAACTGAAAGGAAGGTAAAAATACTTCGCACTGATAATGGTATGGAATTATGTTCTAAGCAATTTAAGAATTATTGCAAGTCTGAAGGCATTGTCAGACATTACACCATTCCTTATACTCCTCAACAAAACGGTGTTGCTGAGCGTATGAACAGTACCATTATTTCCAGAGCCCGTTGCATGTTGTCCAATGCAGGTTTGCATAGGCGTTTTTTGGCTGAGGCCGCTTCCACTTCTTGTTATCTCATTAATCGTTCACCATCTATTGCTCTTAATAAGAAAACTCCAATTGAGGTATGGTCTGGTTCACCTGCTGATTATTCACAGTTGAGAGTTTTTGGTTGCACTGCTTATGCTCATGTTGATAATGGAAAGTTGGAGCCTAGAGTTGTTAAGTGCATCTTTCTTGGTTATAAATCTGGTGTTAAAGGTTTTAAATTTTGGAATCCTGAAACCCAGAAGGTTGTTATTAGCAGAAATGTTATCTTTAATGAATCTGCTATGTTACATGATGTTCCATCTACTAATGTTCCTGTTGAGAGTGAACAGCAGCCTATTGTTCAGGAGCCTACTGTTCAGGTGGAGCATGTTATTGATTCAGGTGATACATCTGGTAAGGAAAATGTTGATGCACATGATGAACCCGTCGTTGATGATGAACATGTCACTCCCACTCCAAATCAGCCTATTGTTCCACCCAGTTGGAATCTTGCACGTGACAGAGTTAGGCGGGGTATTAATAAACCTGACAGGTTAATTGAAGAGTGCAATATTGTTTCTTTTGCTTTATCTGTTGCAGAGGAAATTGAAGGTAATGCTGAGCCTTCCTCATATTCCGAGGCTATTATTTCTGGTGATAGTAATAAGTGGATGACCGCTATGCATGATGAGATGGAATCACTTGAAAAGAATGGCACTAGGGATTTAGTAAAATTACCTAGAGAGAAGAAACCTATTCGTTGCAAGTGGGTTTTCAAGAGGAAAGAATGTGTTTCTCCTAATGACGAGACAAGATATAAAGCAAGGTTAGTTGCTAAAGGTTACAGTCAGATTCCAGGTATTGACTATAATGAAGTCTTTTCTCCTGTTGTGAAGCATAGCTCTATTCGCACTTTACTCAGTATTGTTGCCATGCATGATTTTGAGCTTGAACAATTGGATGTTAAAACTACATTCTTACATGGAGAATTAGAAGAGGATATTTACATGGAACAACCTGAAGGTTTTGTTATTCTTGGAAAAGAAAAGCTTGTCTGTAAGTTAAAGAAATCTCTTTATGGATTGAAGCAATCCCCTAGACAGTGGTACAAGAGATTTGACACTTTTATGCTCTCTCAAGGTTTCAAAAGGTCTAATTATGATAGTTGTGTTTATTTGAAAACTGTCAATGGTTCAACTATTTATTTGCTCCTTTATGTTGATGATATGCTAATTGCTGCAAAGAGTATGTCAGATATTGATGAACTAAAGAAGCAATTGAGTAATGAATTTGAGATGAAGGATTTAGGTGCAGCAAAGAAAATACTTGGCATAGAAATATCCAGAGATAGACCGTCTGGAAAAGTGTATCTAAGTCAGAAGGGATATATTGATAAAGTTCTTCGTCGTTTTAATATGCATAATGCCAAGCCGGTGAGTACACCGTTAGCTGCACACTTTAAATTATCATCAGCTTTATGTCCTAAGTCAGATGCAGATATTGAGTACATGTCTAGAGTTCCCTATTCAAGTGCAGTTGGTTCACTTATGTATGCCATGGTTTGTTCTCGTCCGGATTTATCATATGCATTGAGTGTTGTCAGTAGATACATGGCTAATCCTGGAAAAGAGCATTGGAAAGCAGTTCAGTGGATTTTTAGATACCTGCGAGGTACTTCTAATGCTTATTTACAGTTTGGGAAAACTAGGGATGGACTTGTTGGTTTTGTTGATTCTAATTTTGCTGGTGATTTGGATAAGAGAAGATCGCTCACAGGTTATGTTTTCACCATTGGTGGTTGTGCTGTGAGTTGGAGAGTAACTTTGCAGTCTATTGTGGCTTGTTCCACTACCGATGCCGAGTATATGGCTATTTCTGAGGCATGCAAAGAAGCTATCTGGTTGAGAGGTTTGTATTCTGAGCTTTCTGGAGATTCATCTTGCCCTACCGTATTTAGTAACAGTCAAAGTGCCATATATCTTACAAATAATCCAATGTATCATGAGAGGACAAAGCACGTTGATGTCAAATTTCATTATATTCGAGATGTTGCTGCTGAAGGCAATTTGAAGGTATGCAAGATAAGTACTCATGATAATCCTGCTGATATGATGACAAAGCCAGTTCCTACCAATAAGTTTAGCTTTGCTCAGACTTAGTTGGTATTTCTCACTAGTCCTATGGACTTTGACGCACAAGGTGTTTATGCTGATTTGGATGGAGTTATTTACTTTCTTCGACTACTGGAGGGAATTTGGCTCAATGTGAAGATTGTTAAACTATGATCCAAATTCTACCGTATTGAACTAGACGTAGTACAAATGGTGTGGGCCTTTGCGTTGGTACCAACGCGTACGAGTACAACTCGTTTACTTGTCCTCCAAGGACTCTTATGTATTGCCCTCTTATATACTTCATGTAGTCGCACCTAAGACGGTGTGTCGTCTCGTGCTTGTAATACTCCTTCTCAAAGTGCATTGCGCCTTTGTGCGTCCGTAATTTTCTCCCGCAAGGGTTTTCACGTAAAAATCTGTGTGTCTTGTTTATTCTCGTTTTATCTAACACTTGCAACGGACTGCTCTGCTTCCTCGACGGCAGCCAGGGCTCCATCAGCGTGGTGGAGCCCTTCACAGGCGAGTCGCTCGCCCTGCCTTTGCCACCGGAGACGCCGTGGAGGCACGAGCCCGACGCCTACTGCTTCGGCTTCGACGCCGGTTCGAGGCGATACAAGATCGTTCACAAGGGATTTCAGGATGGCTCCGCGGAGCAAGTAGTGCACGTGTGCACGGTCGGAGGCGGCGAGAGCTGGAGGAGCGTGCACGTCGCCGGTGGAACAGACGGCGAGACCCACCGTGGCCCCGCGTGCGCCGACGGAGCGGTGTACTGGTCCGTGGAAGGGGAGGAGTTGGAGACGAGGAGCGCGCGCCTCGACCTGGCGACGGAGGAGGTCACGTGGGACTGGATCCGGAACCCGATGACGCCGGCGCTGAGCGCGACGACGGGATCGGACGCACGGGTGGGCGTGATGACCTTCATGCCGCGGTTGTTCGTGTACTGGGACGCGTTGTTCATCGGCCGCTGCTGGGTGCACGGGATCGTGAAGCTGCCTCGCCTGCGGCGCCCCTCGCTGGGGCAGTCGTTGCAACGGGGGCACCTCCTGCTGGAGGACCGTGGCGACGGCGGCATGTACGCTCACCCGATAGCGCCATTGAGGAATGGTGTGGGCTTGGGGAAGCTGCTGCTCAAGATAGGCAAGGAGGAGGAACCGGCCATGGCCAAGAGCTCGTCGAGCAGCCAGGACGAGGAGCCCGCCATGGCCAAGAGCTCGTCGAGCAGCCAGCACGCTGACAGGACGCCCGGGTTGTTCACCGCGGTCCCGTTCAGCCAGGAGCCGGCGGCCCGAGTAAGACGAGCGCCACATGAACCAGGCAATGCAAGAACGTTTTGCTATGCCCCGACGGTGTCTCCTGCTCCCTTGGCACACTACTTTGGCAAGCTCTGACTGAGGCTTGCACAAACTACAATCAAGGCAGAAACCAATGGCTTAATTAATTGTATATATTTCTCACTGATTTATGTCATTATCCGTTGATCCATCTTGACTCATGAGTTTGATTCTGAAAACCACCACTTAAATACTCCCAAGCAACAGCAAGATAATGCAATTCTTACAATTATCCCTTGACACATCTGAGCAACAGCAAGATAATGCAATTCTTACAATTACCATCACTCCAGAAATTCTACTGTAGTAGCCCTAACCAACACAGTAACACCAACCACAGGCACGCGTTCAACAGGTTTGGCATGATTTTGTTGCCCAAACAAATTAAGCTGCACATCAATTGAACAAAGGAACTGCTAAGACTATAACACATCAATCATGAGAGCGTCCACTATAAATTTCCAGGGTGCAGGCAATCAATAATAGCTCCAGCTGATGCTACTTCCCTTAATCTAGGTAGTTCACTACATGCTTCAAGGAGAAAGGGGACACTTCTGCTTCAGATGTGTGACCTTCTCCAGCCGCTTCATATCTCATCTACTCACTCAGGTTGCATCCACGGATGTAAGGGTGGTCATACTTTATATACCTTGTCCAGTATGGTCGGTACTTGGTCATTGCCAGCTCCAGCCATGGCTTCATGTTCCCATTGTAATGAGCGACAGCAGCATTGTCTATCTCTGAGCGGTCGATGCTTGGGTTGTATCCTAGTCCAAGGACATGCCACGATTTATCAAGGGGGTGCGTCAGCTTGTAGAACGTCATGAGCCCAGGTGGAAGGGTCCCGAGCTTCCAAAGAACCCTGTCTTCATTCTAACAGAAGGAAACAGTAGGATAATGTGAGATATGATGCGTTTGAACAATGATATGAAATCCTACAGTGATGTTAGTAATCTCACCATGGTTTGCCACTTGTGGTAGATCCCGGTAATATCTTTGTTCTTCCACTGCTTGAGATCAAAGATGTTCATCCCATAAGCCCAACCACAAGCATTAGGATCAAAGTTCCGAGCAATGTGTGGATTTGAGAAGTTAAGATACTTGTCAAAACGGTGGAAACTCTCTCCACAGGTAAACACTGCACCATTAACCATTCCGTTTAGATCAACATCCCACAATCCTGTCAAATCTTTCTGCACAACTATGTCGTCATCGAGGAAAAGGATCTTATCCAACTTTGGATAGATCTCTGGGAGATAAAATCTCAAGTGGTTCAGCATGGAAAGGTACTTGGGGTTACGGTATTTTAGGTTTGAAGAACCTGCTGAAAGAGTGGTGGGACGATCAGCCTTGAAATAAAACTCTTTCATGGCAGCAGACTCCAGTTGACGTAAAACAGGACAGTACGATGAGTTCAACCACTTAAATTCATCCACATTCTCAACATGGATAGTCGCCTTGCCAGGTGGGTTCAGCAAAAACCACATGTTCATGGCTCCAAAATTCAACTTATCAGTCACAAGATGGAAAACATGTTTCTCAGGCTCCTGAAAAAGTTATATCGACCATTATCGTTAGAAACAGCTATCATACAAGAGTGCATTGATAGGAGAATCTTGAAAATTACCTTAGCATTCATGATGGTTGAGTTTACAACAACAGAGGCAGCCAAGACATTGTCCGAGAAAAGTGCATAGTGGTAGAGCTCTGGATTTTCCAAGTTTTCACTTCTCGGGAACTTCCGTTTCTCCACAGGAAGGAGATAGTAATCTATTGTTAAGCGCATAGTCAAGCAGTGAATGCTGTTTGGAATCGTCTTTGCAGCCAACTGGCTGAGAAATGTGCTCTGCTTCTTCAAGCTCCTGACCTGTTCGTCTGCTGACTGAAGCATTGCCCTTAGTCTCTGACTTATCACCTTGCAATCATACAATTCTTCTCTGGCCTTGGTTAAAACTTGACCCATCACTCTCATTCTATCAGGTGCACTGTAAAGTAGCATATTTGTGAAAAGAGAGGAACAAGGTAACTGAGTAAGAAATAATCAATAATACTTTCGACGCAGCACACCTGCGATGAAGGTCAGCATCTGCAGTAGCCTCTCCTACGGCCCGATGGCTTTCCTTGATTCGGCTCTGCAGTTCTTGATAAAGACCATGCTTGTTCTTTGATTTTGCAAGCACAGAGTAAACACGAGCCATAATAATTTGGTCCCTCATCAACCTGACTGTTGAATCTGAGTTCTCATTCTCATTCTCTTTTCTCCATATGCTGTATTTCCCAAGGACAGCAGAATCTACAGCCTTTGATCGCTCAATAGCCGCATTCTCCAGCTTAACAAGCGCTTCATCATCTTTCCGTACCAAATCCATTGCCCTCTTTTCCCGCCTTATCTCCCGTAGTTTCTGTATCAACCAAATAGTACCAAGACGTCATATGAAAGATTTATATCAAGTTATCAACAGAGACAAGAATGCATTAACATATATACCAGTTACTTACCCTTCGAGCTATTTTTGCTGCTGTATCAACTTGATGTCCATCTGCATGGACAATAACTTTATTATCTACTACCTAGTCAAATTATGTAAATGAATAACTTGAAGAAGAAAAAACAATTATATCTATACCTGAACCATCCTTGGGTGCTTTATATATTAGAGGTACATGTTCTGCAGAACTGTTTTGAGCTTTTGCCTTGTCGTCAACAACCAAATTAGTATTCATCTTGTGATCAACTAGATCATCAGTTTTCCAAGAAGGAGAGGGATGATCCCTAAAGAAGTCAAGATTCAGAGTGCCTGTTTCTTGTTGACTAGCAGCTATAGCATCGATTACCTGAAGATCAATAAATTGGATGACTATAAGTACAGAGGAATTGAAGAAACTTAAGGTTTCATATGTTGAACAGCATAACAGTTCGAACAAGATAGTCTAAACTAAGTACAGCCTCATAAAACAGAAACATAGAATTGAAAGATGGGCATGTACACTACTAACTGCAAGATGTTCTGACCTCCTTAGACAAAACAGATTTCAGATTGTTTGTTGCCAGTTGCTCTTGCCAATCTGTTTCCTGCAAGACAGGCTTCAATGTGAGATGAATCCTAAAAAGTAAGGCTGGTAAAATAAATTGGACTCCCTTTTAGAATGGATAAATACCTGGTTGCCATCAGCACCCCTGGGATCTGCAAACCGACAAAATATGCCATCAGATATTTATCTTGAGTTAGTAAAATGTTGCTATCAAACATTAGAACAAAACATTGTTCCTAAATACTAACAGCTAACAACAAAAAAGGCAAGTAAGGTTTTAGCCGATGATAAAGCAAAAGACAACTCGTCATGCTTAAGAGGTTTTGATTTGTTATCACTACTACTATGCCGTGGGTATGCATTACGGCTTCTCCTAACAGCAGCCATACATCCAACCTACGATTGACATAAAACCTGGCACCAAGGGAGCAAAACAGGAGAAGGATATCCAGATCTCTTGAATCAGAACGTCCACTGGCTCTCACAGGTTCGTGATCATTTGCAGTTCCGTCTGTTACCTTTTAGTTTTACAACCGAGCAACACGTTGCCGCCACGATTCCCATCCAACCCTAGGCAGTGCCCACAGGCTGAGGCCAAACCACATCAATTGCTGAATAACAATCCTGAACCACTCAAACCAAATCTACACGGACTCCACTCTCGCGGTACCCTCGCCAAATCAAACCCGCGAAGCGCATCAAACTCGCGGCCCAGGCGAATCCAAGCGCGGATGGACCAACCTAGGTGCAACGGAGCCCGAAATTAAGAATCGATGGCGCCTCGTACGAAATCCATGGGATAGGAAGCGGGGTTTCTCTAACAAAAGTGTCCTAGGGAGTGAGGCGGGGCGAACCGGACGCGACGTGGACGTGGCCGCCGCTGCGCGCGACGAAGAAGATCGACGGCGCGACGACGAAGAGGAAGACGAGGACCACCACCGGCGGCAGCGCGCCGGAGCCGCGCCTCGCTCCGCCGCCGCCGCCGCCAGCGCCCGCGGAGGAGTACGGGAGCCGCTTCGGGGACGCCATCTCCGGCGACGCGTCGTGGGTGGAGGGGGAGGGCCCTGGTCCGATCCGGTCGGAATGCTGCTGCGGCGGCGGCGAGGGGCTCGCCGTGCGCGCGCCCCCTTTCCCCCCCTTCTCTCGCCCTCGCCTGCGGAGGAGTGTGGGGAGTGGCGTGGGGTAGCCACGAATGGCAAGCGAGGAATTCAGGAAAGATCGCGTATCGCTTTGGTTTGGTCTGGGTACTGCGGTATCTGGGCCCACACGATCGAAGCCCACGACGGACTTGTGGGCCGGTTGGTTGGTGCCTTCGGGTGTGTTTGTTTGGGCTCTTTTCAGTGGCTTCTATGGCTTCTGGCCCGAAAAAGCCGGAGCCCAAACAAACACCCATTTTCTTTTGGGCTCTTTTCAGTGGCTTCTATGGCTTCTGGCCCGAAAAAGCCGGAGCCCAAACAAACACCCATTTTCTGAGCCAGCTCTAAAGAGCCCTCGGTCGGAGCGCTCCTAAATTTGGGCTCAAAAGCAGCAGCTGCCATTTCGGGCTTCTCGCAGCAGGAGCTGCCACTGAACGGTTCGTTCTCACACTCCTCGTGTACGTCTCAACCGAGACATTTGCCTAGGTTTTCCTCTCGTTCCCCGCCGCCGCCACCGGCGAATCTCCAGCGGCCGGAGCCCCTTCGCTCCTCCGGCCGGTGGAACGGATCGATCCGTCCCCGAAACACGCCATCACGAGCTTCCCCTCCTCCCAGTTCGTCTTCTCCTCCCGACGCCGCCGGCTTGCCCCGAGCTTCTTTGACTCCGCCGCCGGCTTGCCCCGAGCTTCTTTGACTCCGCCACCGCCGCCTGGGCCTCTTCGACTCACCACGTCGCCGGCTCGCCCTGCTTCGACAACGACAACGCTGGCCCGACTGTCTACAATTTCGACGCCGTGTGGCGTGCACGTGCATGCAACCATGCGTTGTCCGTGCGTGGACTGATGCATCAGTGTATGCTCTGTCTCCGTGCTGCTCCTGGCTGTGTTGTGTGTGCGCGCTGCAAATTTCCTCTGCTAGTGCTACTACTATGTGATGCAAATTTCGTAGATTATTTTCTAATTTGAACTGTTACTGCTAAACCTACCGGGAACTACTACTGCCGTATGATGAACTGCTACTGTCATATGTGCTAGACCAACCAGGTCCTTCATTCCCAGTGCCTATCAGGGCTTAATGACACATCTTAAAGCAAAGACGGTTATGTGTTCCGTGATAATTACTACTATATGTTGTGATGGGTTGTCATATGTCCAATATATGTCAAAATTATTCGACTAGTGTAATTTCAGTTCAGTTCTTTGAAAAATAGACATCTACAACAGAAACAGCTCTTAATCGGGTCATTTACAGTTAAATCAGTATAATTAACAGTTAAACCCAATCTACAGAACAACAAAGGGTGTTATGGTCATTTCAGCACGTTTCAGCATCAGCCGCAGCTGCTACAGCATGACTACCAAACGACTGCACCTCAGCTCCAACCTTTCAGCCGCAGCTAGCAGCTACAGCCGCTCCTTCCAGCCGGAGCCGTTGCAGCTGCAGCCGAAGAAGTTGCAGCCCAAACAAACACACCCTTATTGATGGGCCTACGCAACCGAAACCCACGACAGACGTGTGGGCCGGTTGGTGCCTTATTGATGGGTCTACGATGGATGTGTGGGCCTGTTGGCGCCTTAAATTCTGTAGATTTTATCCATCAGTGTGGGTGCAAATGAGGTCAACCAGATGCTGGATATTTATTGTGAAGCGACGGGGGAACGAGTCAACTATGGCAAATCTTCCATCTTCTTCAGCAAAGGGGTTCCAGAAAATATTCGAGCTGAAATCAAAGGTTTGCTCCACGTGATGGAAATATGCCCTAGAGACAATAATAAAATGGTTATTATTATATTTCTTAATCATGATAAAGGTTTATTATTCATGCTAGAATTGTATTGACCGGAAACTTAAATACATATGTGGATACATAAACAAATACCGTGTCCCTAGTGAGCCTCTACTAGACTAGCTCGTTGATCAAAGATGGTTAAGGTTTCCTAACCATAGACATGAGTTGTCATTTGATAACGGGATCACATCATTAGGAGAATGATGTGATGGACAAGACCTATCCGTTAGCTTAGCATATGATCGTTCAGTTTATTGCTACTGCTTTCTTAATGTCAAATACATGTTCCTTCGACCATGAGATCATGCAACTCCCGGATACCGGAGGAATACCTTGTGTGCTATCAAACGTCACAACATAACTGGGTGATCATAAAGATGCTCTACAGGTATCTCCGAAGCTGTCTGTTGAGTTGGCGTGAATCGAGATAGGGATTTGTCACTCCGTGTATCGGAGATGTATCTTTGGGCCCTCTCGGTAATACACATCACAAAAAGCTTGCAAGCAAAGTGACTAAGGACTTAGTTGCAAGATGATGTATTACGGAACGAGTAAAGAGACTTGCCGCTAACGAGATTGAACTAGGTATAGAGATACCGACGATCGAATCTCGTGCAAGTAACATACAGACAGACAACGGGAATTACGTATGTTGTCATAAAGGTTCAACCGATAAAAGATCTTCGTGGAATATGTAGGAATCAATATGGGCATCCAGGTCCCGTTATTGGTTATTGACCGGAGAGGTGTCTCGGTCATGACTACATAATTCCCGAACCCGCAGGGTCGCATGCTTAACGTTCGTTGACGCTAGAGTAGTATTGGGATATTTGATGAGTGGTAACCAAATGTTGTTCGGAGTCCCGGATGAGATCCCGGACATCACGAGGAGTCTCGGAATGGTCGAGAGGTAAAGATTTATATATGGGAAGTCATATTTTGGGTTCCGGAAAAAGGTGCAGTTTTTTCGGTATTGTACCAGGAAGCTTCCGGAGGATTCCGGAGGGGTCCGGAAGTCCACAAGTGGGTCCACCATGACCCAATGGCTAGCATGGGCTGCGGGGAGGTGCCCTGGCCTTATTGGGCTAGGCGCACCAAGTCCTCAAAAGCCCATGTGGCTAGGGAAGGCAAAAAAGGAAGGAGTCCTAATATGAATAGGATTGGACTTGGAGTCCAAGTCCTCTCCCCCTTAGCTGCGCCCTAGGGCTTGGAGGGGCTATCCCTCCACCTATATATAGAGGGGAGGGGGCGCCCCAAGAGGACACACCAAGCCCTTGGCGCCCCTCTCTCTCCCGTTACTCCGTAGTTCCACCGCCTCATCCCGGCAATGCTTAGCGAAGCGCTGTCGGTGCTCCACCACCACCATCACCACCACGCCGTCGTGTTGGTAGTGATCCCATCTACTCCTCCTCTCCTGCTTGCTGGATCAAGAAGGAGAAGACGTCATCGAGTCGCACGAGTGCTAAACTCGGAGGTGTCGTCCGTTCGGCACTAGATCGGTTGGATCATGATCGGATCGCGAAGAGTACGACTACATCAACTGCGTGATAAACGCTTTCGCTTAGCGATCTACAAGGGTATGTAGATGCTCTCCCCCTCTCGTAGCTATGCATCTCCATGGATATATCTTGCGTGTGCGTAGAAATTTTTTTGTTTTCCATGCAACGTTCCCTAACAGTGGCATCCGAGCCAGGTCTATGCCTAGATGATATGCACGAGTAGAACACAAAGAGTTGTGGGCGGTGATAGTCATACTGCTTACCAGCAACATCTTATTTTGATTCGGAGGTATTGTGGGATGAAGCGGCCCGGACCAACCTTACATGTCCACGTACATGAGACCGGTTCCACCGACTGACATGCAACTTGTTTTGCATAAAGGTGGCTGGCGGGTGTCTGTTTCTCCTACTTTAGTTGAATCGAATTTGACTACAGCCGGTCCTTGAAGAAGGTTAAAACAGCAAACTTGATAATCGCCGTTGTGGTTTTGCGTAGGTAAGAACGGTTCTTACTAGTTGCCCGTAGCAGCCACGTAAAACTTGCAACAACAAAGTAGAGGATGTCTAACTTGTTTTTGCAGGGTATGTTGTGATGTGATATGGTCAAGACGTGATGTGATATATGTTGATGTTTGAGATGATCATGTTTGGTAATATCGACAACCGGCAGGAGCCTTAGGGTTGTCTCTTTATTGTATGAATGCAAGCCCACGTAATTGCTTTACTTTATCGCTATGCGTTAGCAATAGTTGTAGAAGCAATAGTTGGCGAGATGACCCCGACGCAACGATGGAGATCAAGGTGTCGAGCCGGTGACGATGGAGATCATGACGATGCTTTGGAGATGGAGATCAAAAGCACAAGATGATGATGGCCATATCATGTCATATATTTTGATTGCATGTGATGTTTATCCTTTATGCATCTTATTTTGCTTAGAATGGCGGTAGCATTATAAGATGATCCCTTCACTAAATTTCAAGATAAAAGTGTTCTCCCTGAGTATGCATCATTGCCAAAGTTCGTCGTTTCGAAGCACCTCATGATGATCGGGTGTGATAGACTCTACATTCACATACAACGGGTGTAAGACAGTTTTGCACATGCAGAATACTTGGGTTAAACTTGACGAGCCTAGCATGTACAGACATGGTCTCGGAACACTGGAGACCGAAAGGTGGAACATGAGTCATATAGTAGATATGATCAACATAGAGATGTTCACCATTGATGACTACCCCATCTCACGTGATGATCGGACATGGGTTAGTTGATTTGGATCATGTATCACTTAGATGACTTGAGGGATGTTTAATTAAGTGGGAGTTCATTAGTAATTTGATTAAATAAACTTAATTTATCATGAACTTAGTCTTAATAGTTTTGCATATCTATGTTGTAGATCAATAGCTCGCGATATAGCTCCCCTGTTTTTGATATGTTCCTAGAGAAAACTAAGTTGAAAGATGATGGTAGCAATAAAGCGGACTGGGTCTGTGATCTGAGGATTATCCTCATTGCTGCACAGAAAAATTATGTCCTTGATGCACCGCTAGGTGACAGACCTATTGCAGGAGCAGATGCAGACGTTATGAACGTTTGGCAAGCTCGATATGATGACTACTTAATAGTTTAGTGCGCCATGCTTTACGGCTTAGAACCGGGACTTCAAAATGTTTCGAACGCCACGAAGCATATGAGATGTTCCAAGAGCTGAAATTGGTATTTCAGACTCATGCCCGTGTCAAGAGGTATGAGACCTCTGACAAGTACTTTGCCTACAAGATGGAGGAGAATAGCTCAGCTAGTGAGCATGTGCTTAGAATGTCTGGGTACTACAATCACTTGAATCAAGTGGGAGTTAATCTTCCACATAAGATAGTGATTGATAGAGTTCTCTAGTCACTATCACCAAGCTACTAGAACTTCGTGATGAACTATAATATGCAAGGGATGACGAAAATGATTCCCGAGCTCTTCATGATGCTGAAATCGACAGAGGTAGAAATCAAGAAAGGGCATCAAGTGTTGATGGTTAATAAGACCACTAGTTTCAAGAAAAATGGAAAGGGAAAGAAAGGGAACTTCAAGAAGAATGGCAAACAAGTTGCCGCTCCCATGAAAAAGCCCAAAGCTTGACCCAAGCCTGAAACTGAGTGCTTCTACTGCAAAGGAAATGATCACTGGAAGCGGAACTGCCCCAAATACTTGACGGATAAGAAGGATGGCAAAGTGAACAAAGTGTCCTATCGAAGACTAGCATCTTCAACGGTCTTGCAGCATTAGAAAAGTGTAGATTAGTATAGTATAAAGTAGTAGTAGTAGTAGTAGTAGTAATCAGTAACAACCTCGGCCAGATACCCTTTCTCGACTCCCTGCGAGAAAGCAATCCCAGAGCCCTAGTATCCATAACTCATCACAAGTATCCAGTTCTAGTTGTATCGATCGGGATACAACTCCGAGCGTCCGTTACCGAGGATCCGGCTATGCATAGATTAGTTCTTCCCTGCAAGGGTGCACCAACTTACCCACCACGCTCGCTTAACTCTGGCCGGACACACTTTTCTGGATCATGCCCGGCCTCGGCCAAACGACACACCGCAGTCCTACCTAGGCTCAGCAGAGAGGTCCCCGTCGGTCTATATCCTAAGCGCTCAGGGGTCTTGGGCCATCGCCCTGTGCACTCCGGGTCGTTGCAGAAGGAAATATGCCCTAGAGGCAATAATAAAGTTATTATTTATTTCCTTATTTCATGATAAATGTTTATTATTCATGCTAGAATTGTATTAACCGGAAACATAATACATGTCTGAATACATAGACAAACAGAGTGTCACTAGTATGCCTCTACTTGACTAGCTCGTTAATTAAAGATGGTTATGTTTCCTAACCATAGACATGAGTTGTCATTTGATTAACGGGATCACATCATTAGGAGAATGATATGATTGACTTGACCCATTCCGTTAGCTTAGCACTTGATCGTTTAGTATGTTGCTATTGCTTTCTTCATGACTTATACATGTTCCTATGACTATGAGATTATGCAACTCCCGTTTACCGGAGGAACACTTTGTGTGCTGCCAAACGTCACAACGTAACTGGGTGATTATAAAGGTGCTCTACAGGTGTCTCCGAAGGTACTTGTTGAGTTGGCGTACTTCGAGATTAGGATTTGTCACTCCGATTGTCGGAGAGGTATCTCTGGGCCCACTCGGTAATGCACATCACTATAAGCCTTGCAAGCATTGTAACTAATGAGTTAGTTGCGGGATGATGTATTACGGAACGAGTAAAGAGACTTGCCGGTAACGAGATTGAACTAGGTATTGAGATACCGACGATCGAATCTCGGGCAAGTAACATACCGATGACAAAGGGAACAACGTATGTTGTTATGCGGTTTGACCGATAAAGATCTTCGTAGAATATGTGGGAGCCAATATGAGCATCCAGGTTCCGCTATTGGTTATTGACCGGAGACGTGTCTCGGTCATGTCTACATAGTTCTCGAACCCGTAGGGTCCGCACGCTTAAAGTTCGGTGACGATCGGTATTATGAGTTTTTGTGTTTTGATGTACCGAAGTTGTTCGGAGTCCCAGATGAGATCATGGACATGACGAGGAGTCTCGGAATGTCCGAGAGGTAAAGATCGATATATTGGAAGGCTATATTCGGACGTCGGAAAGGTTCCAAGTGATTCGGGTATTTTTCGGAGTACCGGGGAATTACGGGAATTCACCGGGGGAAGTTATGGGCCTTATTGGGCCATACGGGAAAGAGAGGAGCAGGCCGCAGGGGCTGCTGTGCCCCTCCCCTTGCTGGTCCGAATTGGACAAGGGATTGGGGGGCGCAACACCCCTCTTTCCTTCTCCCTCTTCCCCTCTTCCTTCCCCTCTTGGTGGACTCCTACTAGGAGTAGGATTCCTAGTAGGAGTCCCCTACTTGGTGCGCCACCCATAGGGGGCCGGCCTCCTCCCCTCCATCCTTTATATACGTGGCCAGGGGGCACCCCATAGACACAACAATTGATCATTGATCTCTTAGCCGTTTGCGGTGCCCCCCTCCACCATAATCCACCTCGATCATATCGCAGCGGTGCTTAGGCGAAGCCCTGCGTCGGTAGCATCATCATCACCGTCACCACGCCGTCGTGCTGATGAAACTCTCCTGTGAAGCTTTGCTGGATCGGAGCTCGCGGGACGTCATCGAGTTGAACGTGTGCTGAACTCGGAGGTGCCGTGCGTTCGGTACTTGGATCGGTCGGATCGTGAAGACGTACGACTACATCAACCGCGTTGTGCTAACGCTTCCGCTTTCAGTCTACGAGGGTACGTGGACACACTCTCCCCTCTCGTTGCTATGCATCACCATGATCCTGTATGTGCATAGGAAATTTTTGAAATTACTATGTTTCCCAACAGTTGCGAGCAGGGTGAAGCCAGGCACCACCTCTCACTGGATGGCGCCGGTCCGTCCCGGCCGCGATGCTGAGCTGGATGTCTGATAGAGCTTTCGGAAGAAACATACGACGCAGAGTGCCCATAACTTTTCCCGCGTGATGGTTAGTGCTATCAGGCCAGAGGCCCACTCAGATCACATATCCAAATCGTTAGTGTTTTGGTGGTGCGGTAACGAGCAGAGACTCACGATCGATGTGACCCCGTCGCCCCTCTCGAGGACTTGCGGCGAGGGCTAAGAATGCCCGGCCACGCCTCGTATTTAACTCTCGGGCACCCTCCAGGTCAACCCGTCTCCACATCACTCGCGGGTACCCCTCAGGGTCGACCCGCCTTTCCAAGTAACAGTTGTAAAGTTCAAGTATTCGTGTGTCCATAACATCAAGGAATCCGAGGTATCACCCTCGTTGGATTCCTACTCGATGTATCCGTCAAGGTGAACTTAGGAGGAATCACCCTCGAGGTTCACACTTGAGGTGTTGCACGACGGCGTCGTTATCGGAAGTGGTGAAGGAGGAATCACCCTCGTTGACCACGACCGAGTAACTACCCCACAGAGTTAACATCGGAAGTGCTGACGAGGTATCACCCTCGGCACTCGATAGTAACGCTGCAGTGTCGTACAGTTAAAGGGAATGTGATGTACGGTGCTGGGGCCTGGTTGCCGAGTCTTCTGATAATCCAGCGGGGCAATCGGGACAAGTGGGGTCACTGGGGTCTCTAACCATCCTATTCTAAGCAGTTTAGGATAAGCAGGTAATCATGAAAGGCAGGTTACAAAAATCAGGCTATGCATCAAAATAGGTAAAGCAGTAGCAGCAGCAATTCTAATGCAAGCACAAGAGAGAAGAGAATAGGCGATATAGGCATGCTCAAAGGGGGGTGCTTGCCTGGTTGCTCGGCGGCAAAGGCAGGGTCGTCAACGGTGTAGTCGGGCTCCTGAGCTGCGTCAGTCTCAGGAACTGCGTCTGTACCGAGGTCTACCGAGAGAGAAGAGGGGGAGGAAATAAATAAACACACGGCAAACATATGCAACATAGAGCATGCTATGCTAACGTGCAGTGCAGGGTTTCCTAAAGATATGTCTAATTTACTTTAGTTATTTTAGGATTAAAATTGGATTCATTAACCGGCATATATGCACTATTCATCTACCGGAAATGGCCACAAAGTTGCGGGTTCACCTCCGTAGAGGGTCCCGACACAGAAACAGATGGCACGGTCGGATTCGTCTCGTCGTTCTGAGCAACTTTCATGTATAAAGTTTTTCCATCCGGGCTACGGATTATTTTATATGATTTTCAAAGTTTTAAATGATTTTCTAATTTTTTTATTATTTAAGTTAATCCGAAAAATAGCATTATTACATCAGCGTGACATCAGCATGACATCAGCAGTCAACAGGGCGTTGACTGGGTCAAACTGACGTGTGGCGTCGTTCTGTCATAGACCTAACTGAACTAATAGTTTTATTAGGCTAATTATGTAATTAGGTTAATTAATCAGGGTTAATTAAGTTAATTAATCATTTAACTAATTAATTAATTATTATTACTTTTTTTATTCATTTTTTAACAGGGCGGGGTCCACATGGCAGTGGCCCACCCGGTTCCTGGCTATGCACGCACACGCGTGTACCAGGGGGAGGCCACGGCGCGGTCGGCGCGGCAGGCGTCAGCCGGCGAGCGGCGGCGCCAGCGAGCAGCGGCCGCGCAGGGGAGCAGGGCCGGCCACAGCCGGGGCGACCGGGGCGCCGCGCGCGGCGAGCAGCAGCAGCTGCGGGCATGCGCAGGGGCGGCCGCGGGGAGGCGGGGCGCGGCCAGGGTCATACGCGGGCGCGGCCTGGGGCCGTGGTGAGCGCGCGCCGGGGAGGGCGGCGGTGCGCGGACGCGCGCATCGGGCGTGGTCGGGGCGTGCCGAGCGCGAGCGCGCAGGGAAAGAGAGTGCCGGGGAGGGGGAGAGGAGGCCGAAGTTCCTCACATGCGATGGGGGACGAGGGGCAGCGTGGCTCGAAGGCGCCATTGGGGAGGAGGTCGAGGACGGGGAGGCGGCGTCGGCGGCGAGGGCGACGGGGTCGGGGCAGCGCCGGCGACTGGTGGCGGGGGCGCGGTCGTTGCCCCTGATCCCGATCCAGAAGGGGTCGAGGGGGGGGACCGGGCGCCGTGCGGGAGGAGACGAAGAGGCGGGCGCCGGCGAGGTGACGAAGGGGCGGCGCCGGCAACGCTGGCGAGGTGCGATGGGGGCGCCGCGGGGTTGAGCCCCCGATCTGGATCGGGGGAAAGAGCGGGCGACGTGGGGAGAGTGGGGGAACGGGGCGACCGGGCTAGGGTTTCCGGTTCAGGGGAGGGGATAAGGGGGAGCGGGGTGGGCCGGCCTGCTGGGCCGAGGCCCAGATGGGGGGGGGTTTGTTCTTTCCTTTTTATTTATTTATTTCTCTTTTTCTTTTATTATTTTCAAAACTTTTATTTTTATTTTTTAACTTCACATTATTTTATTTTAAAAAAAAATACAAAACTAGTTTCTAAATTAGTATTATTAAATATACCTCTGCCACAAAAAGTTTGGTATTCAGATAAAATAGTTGAATATTTTATAAATTAGGAAAGGCATTTAATTAATTGTTAAAGCCACCGTTTTAATTATTTAAGTGCATTTAAATATTTTACACAAGTGTGGTTTCTTCACCAATAATACTTATGAATTATTTGTCACAGTTTGAACAATTTAGCTTTGACATTTAAAAACTTTTATTTTTGACTATACTTTAAATTTTGAATTTAGAATTAGTTTGAATCAACGTGGGATCTAGCAACAGTAAAAATGATGACAGGGCATCATTAAGAGGTGATCACTGTGCTTATTACAACAGGGGTGTTACACCTTACTAGTGTTCGTAGTAGCCCCTGGGTATTTGATACCGGTTCAGTTGCTAAAGATTAATAACTCGAAACAGGAGTTACAGAATGAATAGAGACTAGTTAAGGGCGAGGTGATGATGTGTGTTGGAAGTAATTCCAAGGTTGATACGATCACCATCGCACACTCCTCTACCTTCGGGATTAGTGTTGAATCTAAATAAATATTATTTGGTGTTTGCGTTGAGCATGAATATGATTAGCTCATGTTTATTGCAATACGGTTATTCATTTAAGTCAGAGAATAATTGTTGTTTTATTTACATGAATAAAACCTTCTGTGGTCATACACCCAATATGAATGGTTTATTGAATCTCGATCGTAGTGATACACATATTCATAATATTGATGCCAAAAGATGCAAAGTTGATAATGATAGTGCAACATATTTGTGGCACTGCCGTTTAGGTCATATTGGTGTAAAGCGCATGAAGAAACTCCATGCGGATGGACTTTTGGAATCACTTGATTATGAATCATTTGATACTTGCGAATCATGTCTCATGGGCAAGATGACTAAAACTCCGTTCTCCGGAACAATGGAGCGAGCTAATGACTTATTGAAAATAATACATACCGATGTATGCGGTGCGATGAGTGTTGAAGCACGCGGCGGGATCGTTATTTTCTGACATTCACAGATGATTTGAGTAGGTATGGGTATATCTCCTTTATGAAACACAAGTCTGAAACATTTAAAAAGTTGAAAGAATTTCATAGTGAAGTGGAGAATCATCGTAACAAGAAAATAAAGTTTCTACGATCTGATCGCGGAGGCAAATATTTGATTTACGAGTTTGGCCTTCATTTAAACAATGTGGAATTGTTTCACAACTCACACCACCTGGAACACCACAGCGTAATGGTGTGTCCGAACGTCGTAATCGTACTTTATTAGATATGGTGTGATCTATGATGTCTCTTACCGATTTACCATTGTCATTTTGGGGTTATGCATTAGAGACAGCCGCATTCACGTTAAATAGGGCACCGTCTAAATCCATTGAGACGACACCGTATGAACTGTGGTTTGGCAAGAAACCTAAGCTGTCGTTTCTTTAAGTTTGGGGATGCGATGCTTATGTCAAAAGGCTTCAGCCTGATAAGCTCGAACCTAAATCGAAGAAGTGCATCTTCATAGGATACCCTAAAGAGACTATTGGGTACACCTTCTACCACAGATCCGAAGGCAAGATCTTTGTTGCTAAGAATGGATCCTTTCTAGAGAAGGAGTTTCTCTCGAAAGAAGTGAGTGGGAAGAAAGTAGAACTTGATGAGGTAATTGTACCTTCTCTCGAATTGGAAAGTAGCACATCACTGAAAACCGTTCATGTGATGCCTACACCAACTAGAGAGGAAGCAAATGATAATGATCATGAAACTTCAGATCAAGTTACTACTGAACCTCGTAGGTCGACCAGAGCACGATCTGCACCAGAGTGGTACGGTAATCCTGTCCTGGAAGTCATGTTACTAGACCATGGCGAACCTACGAACTATGAAGAAGCTATGATGAGCCCAGATTCCGATAAATGGCTTGAGGCCGTGAAATCTGAGATAGAATCCATGTATGAGAACAAAGTATGGACTTTGGTGGACTTGCCCGATGATCGGCAAGCTGTGACGCCCCCGGCTTAATTGTGCACTAACCATACACAGAAATGCACACGATCAAGCCTAAGGACTCACTTGAATATATCACAACACAACTCTAAAACATAAATAAAGTCATACAAGCTTTATATTACAAGCCAGGGGCCTCGAGGGCTCGAATACATAAGCTCGCGTACAAGCGTCAGTGGAAGCATCAGATATCTGAGTACAGATATAAAAGATAAAACAGATAGGCCTTTAAAAGGCGGGGCAAAAGAAAGCATTATGATCGAAAAGGTGCAGGCACTATGATCGAAAAGGCGCAGGCCTCCTGCCTGGGACCTCCGATCCTACTCCTGGTCATCGGCCAGCTCGTAGTAGTAGCCACCCTCGGGGTAGTAGTGGTAGTCGTCGGCGGGGGCAGCGGTCTCAGGGGCTCCGTCATCTGGTTGCACCAAAAGGATATGGGGAGCAAAAGAAAGCAAAGTAACCGTGAGTACTCATCCGAAGTATTCAGCAAGCAAGGATCTACACTACATATACAACATTGTCAAAGGGAGGCTCTATATGTGGACTGGGCTGCAGAAATGCCAGAATAGAGAGAAGGCCTAGTCCTATCGAAGACTAGCATCTTCATCATCTTCAGCGGTCTTGCAGCATTAGAAGAGTGCAGATTAGCATAATATAAAGTAGTAGTAGTGTTATTAACCTCACCCAGAGATCCTTCCTCGACTCCCTGCGAGAAAGCAATCCCAGAGCCATACTATCCATTTCTCATCACAAGTATCCAGTTCTAGTTGTATCGATCGGGATACAACTCCGAGCGTCCGTTACCGAGGATTCGGCTATGCATAGATTAGTTCTTCCCTACAGGGGTGCACCAACTTACCCACCACGCTCGATTAACTCCGGCCGGACACACTTTTCTGGGTCATGCCCGACCTCGTCCAAACGATACGCCACAACCCGACCTAGGCTTAATAGAGAGGTCAGCACGCCAGACTAAACCTATGCCCCCAGGGGTCTTGGGCAATCGCCCCGGGAACTCCTGCACGTTGCGAGGGCGGCCGTGAGCAGACCTAGCAACCCACACTATCAAGGCGGTTGCTTAACGCGGTCCAAAACGGCGCGTGCCGCTCAGTCGCATGACGCCTATTAAGCTTCGGCTGATGCATTCGACGCAGAGTGCCCATAACTGTTCCCACGTGATGGTTAGTGCTATCGGGCCAGAGGCCCACTCGGATCAAATATCCAAACCGTTAGGGAATTAGGAGCGCGCGGTAACGAGCAGAGACTCACGATCGATGTGACCCCGTCGCCCCGTCTCGAGGACTTGCTGCAAGGGCTAAGAATGCCCGACCGCGCCTCGTAATTATCTCGCGGGCACCCTCCAGGTCAACCCGTCTACACATCACTCGCATCACATGCTCGCGCGGGTACCCCTCAGTGCCAACCCGACTTTAGTATCATGGTGCATGGTTAAAGTCATAGTAACTGTGTGTCCAAACACCAGGGGAATACTGAGGAATCACCCTCGACGGATTCCACCTGATGTAGTCGTCAAGGTGAACTTAGGAGGAATCACCCTCGAGGTTCACACTTGAGGTGTTGCACGACAGCGTCGTTATCGGAAGAGGTGAAGGAGGAATCACCCTCGATTACCACAACCGAATAGCTATTCTACAGAGTTAACATCAGAAGTGCTAAGCGAGGTATGACCCTCGGCACTCGATAGTAATGCTGCAGTGTTGTACAACTAAGGGGGTGAGGTGCGGTGCCGGGGCCTGGGTGGCGATCCGGTTGATCGAGTCTTCTGATGATCCAGCGGGGGCAACTGGGACAAAGAGGTGGTCTCTGATGGGTCTCTACCCAGCCTATACTAAGCAGTTTAGGGTAAGCAAGTAGGTAACAATAGCAGGTTACAAAATCAGGCTATGCATCAGAAATAGGATAAACAGTAGCAGCAGCAATTTCTAATGCAAGCATAAGAGAGAAAGAATAGGCGATATCGGCATGTTCAAAGGGGGGGGGTGCTTGCCTGGAAGCTCTACGGCAAAGATCTGGTCATCAGGGGCGTAGTCGACCTCCGGAGCTGCATCGGTCTCCGGGACTACGTCGGTGTCGGGGTCTACCGAGAGAGAAGAGGGGGAGGAAACAGATAAATACACAGCAAACATATGTAATGCAGAGCATGCTATGCTAACGTGCAGTGCAGGGTTGCCTAAAAGTATGTCTAAGTCATATTAGTTATTATAGGGTTAAAGTTGGATTTATTAACCGGTATATATGTACTATTCATCTACCGGAAACGGATGAAAAGTTGCGGGTTCACCTATGTAGAGGGTCCCAACATGGAAACAGATGGCACGGTTGGGTTCGTCTCGTCGTTCTGAGCAACTTTCATGTATAAAGTTTTTCGATCTGAGCTACGGATTATTTTATATGATTTTCTAAAGTTTAAAACATTTTCTGGGTTTATTGAATTATTTAAATCCAACATTATCCAGAACAGAGAATGGTGAAGTCAGCATGACGTAGAGGTGACGTCAGCGGTCAACAGTCCGCTGACCAGGGTCAAACCTGACATGTGGGTCCAATGGGACCCACATGTCAGTGACAGTGGCACTAACAGAAGGGTTACTTTAACTAGTTAGGTTAATTAGTGGGTGGGCCCCAGTAGTCAGTGAGTGATTAGTGTTTTAATTAACTAATTTAATTAATTAACCGATTTCTATTTATTTAAAATTGTTTAAATTGACGGGACCCACATGTCAGTGACACGGGGCCAGCCCAGTCAGCAGTTGACCCAGTCAACAGGTCAACTGGACCCACTGGTCAGTGGCACAGCGGGCCCCAGTAGTCAGTCCAGGTCAGCGGTGGTCGGTGACTCGCCGGAATCACGCCGGCGAGCGCGTTCGCGGCGTCGCGGTTACGGGCACCGGTCGAAAACCGCGCACGGGCCACCATTTTGGTCGTGGTTGGGTGCGCTGGAACGGTGAGAGGACGGCCCGTCGTTTGGCAGTGGTCGGAGTGGCTGAAACGGCTGGAAACGAGCGGCACGACCTCGCCGGCGGTGAGCTTATTCGGGTGCGCTATGGGGAGACCATTCCAGCGCGCAAACGAACGAAAGAAAAAGCTAGGCGGGTGCTATGCAGTGCGGCGAAACTAATGGACACTCGCCCGTGACCATATGGTCACCGGAGACTCGCCGGCGACGAGCTCCACGGCGGCAGGTTCGGGCTTTCGTGGATCGGCGCCTACGGACAATTTGGAGCAGGGAGAAGCAAACGGGGAGGAGCTGCTGCTCACCTAGTGGCCACGGAAGGCCTTCGACAGCTTAGGACCAGCAGGCGTCGCCGGAGACGGAGGAGATCGCCGGAGCCCAAAGCGGAAGGGGGCGAGGTGGATCCGGCGCTGTGGTGCCTCCCGGCCCCAACAGAGGGCACCGGACGACGTGGAGGACGACGGCGGACCTCTATGGCATCGCGGCGGGTCGAGGCGATGACGGTGGCCGCGGTGGCGTCGGAGCTGCTGCGGCGGGCGCGCTCGGTGGCGGTGGAACTGGAAGGGAAGAGGGGAGGAGTGAGCGAGGGAGAGGGGAAGAAGTCACGGAGGAGGCCAGGGGGGACGAACGGCCTCGGCCTTATCCTTCCCATGCGTCGGTGGCCGTCGCGCTGTCGCCGTTCGGTCGGCACGCGCGCGCCCAGCCATGGCGCGGCCGACACGCATAGGAGAGAGAGGGAGAGGAGGGGGAAAAGGCCGGCTGGGCTGGCTGGGCCTGCCACTGTGCACTAAGGCCCAGTCAGTCCAGGCCTTTTCCAATTTTATTTTCTGTTTTCCTTTATTCCTTTCTGTTGCATTTTATTTTTACTCCATTTGACTTTTCTAAAATATGTGACTTAGCCACATAAATCCAATGAAATATTATGTACTGCCGTGAAAAGTTTGGAGACCAAATGATTATATTTGAATTTTTCATAAATAGGTTAGCATTTAAAAATGCTGAATTGGTGCTGTTATATTTTTTAATGCTCATATTTGCACCAGAGTGATGTTGTGTTCCCTAACAAATAATTGTTATGGAATTTTTGTCAAATGATGAAAAAATTTCTAGCAAGTTTTGAGCAACTTCATTTTGCACTCGAATTTAAATTGTTTTCAGAGAGGGAAATTGAATTGAGTTGAGCTAACACTGTGATCAAGCATTGCATAGATGATGACTTGGCATGTTTAACAGAGAGTCACAGTGCTAGGTTACATAGGGGTGTTACACAAGCCATAGAAAATAAATGGATCTTCAAGAAGAAGACTGACGCTGATGGTAATGTTACTATCTACAAAGCTCGACTTGCTGCGAAAGGTTTTCGACAAGTTCAAGGGGTTGACTACGATGAGACTTTATCACCTGTAGTGATGCTTAAGTCAGTCTGAATCATGTTAGCAATTGCCGCATTTTTATGAAATCTGGCAAATGGACGTCAAAACTGCATTCCTTAATGGATTTCTTAAAGAACAGTTGTATATGATGCAACCAGAAGGTTTTGTCGATCCTAAAGGTGCTAACAAAGTGTGCAAGCTCCAGCGATCCATCTATGGACTGGTGCAAGCATCTTGGAGTTGGAATATACGATTTGATGAGGTGATCAAAGCATATGGTTTTATACAGACTTATGGTGAAGCCTGTATTTACAAGAAAGTGAGTGGGAGCTCTGTAGCATTTCTGATATTATATGTGGATGACATATTATTGACTGGAAATGACATAGAATTTCTGGATAGCATAAAAGGATACTTGAATAAGAATTTTTTAATGAAAGACCTCAGTGAAGCTGCTTACATATTAGGCATCAAGATCTATAGGGATAGATCGAGACGCTTAATAGGACTTTCACAAAGTACATACCTTGGCAAAGTTTTGAAGAAGTTCGAAATAGATCAGTCAAAGAAAGAGTTCTTGCTTGTGTTACAAGGTGTGAAGTTGAGTAAGACTCAAAGCCCGACCACGGCAGAAGATAGAGAGAGAATGAAAGTCATTCCCTATGCCTCAGCCATAGCTTCTATAAAGTATGCCATGCTGTGTACCAGACCTATTGTGTACCTTGCCATGAGTTTGGCAAGGGGGTACAATAGTGATCCAGGAGTAGATCACTGGACAGCGGTCAAAATTATCCTTAGAGAACTAAGGAAATATTTTCTCGATTATGGAGGTGATAAGGAGTTCGTCGTAAAGAGTTACGTCGATGCAAGTTTTGACACCGATTCGGATGACTATGAGTATCAATCTGGATACATATTGAAAGTGGGAGCAATTAGCTGGAGTAGCTCTATGCAGAGCATGAAGGAAATATGCCCTAGAGTCAATAATAAAGTTGTTATTTTATATTTCCTTATTCATGATAAATGTTTATTATTCATGCTAGAATTGTATTGACCGGAAACCTAAATACATGTGTGAATACATATACAAACACTGTGTCCCTAGTGAGCCTCTACTTGACTAGCTCGTTGATCAAAGATGGTTAAGGTTTCCTTACCATGGACATGAGTTGTCATTTAATAACGGGATCACATCATTAGGAGAATGATGTGATGGACAAGACCCATCCGTTAGCTTAGCATAATGATCGTTCAGTTTTATTGCTATTGCTTTCTTCATGTCAAATACATATTCCTTTGACTATGAGATCATGCAACTCCCGGATACCGGAGGAGTGCCTTGTGTGCTATCAAACGTCACAACGTAACTGGGTGATTATAAAGATGCTCTACAGGTATCTCCGAAGGTGTTTTGTTGGGTTGGCGTGAATCGAGATTAGGATTTGTCACTCCGATTATCGGAGAGGTATCTCTGGGCCCTCTCGGTAATACACATCATAATAAGCCTTGCAAACAAATGACTAATGAGTTAGTCACGGGATGATGTATTACGGAATGAGTAAAGAGACTTGCCGGTAATGAGATTGAACTAGGTATGTAGATACCGACGATCGAATCTCGGGCAAGTAACATACCGATGGATAAAGGGAATTACGTATGTTGTCATAACGGTTCGACCAATAAAGATCTTCGTAGAATATGTAGGAGCCAATATGAGCATCCATGTTCCGCTATTGGTTATTGACCGGAGATGTGTCTCGGTCATGTCTACATAGTTCTCGAACCCGTAGGGTCCGCACGCTTAACGTTCGATGACGATATTGTATTATATGAGTTATGTGATTTGGTAACCGAATGTTGTTCAGAGTCTCGGATGAGATCACGGACATGACGAGGAGTCTCGAAATGGTCGAGAGGTAAAGATTAATATATAGGACGATGGTATTCGGACACCGGAAGTGTTCCAGAGGGTACCGGGTACATATCGGGTCACCGGAAGGGGTTCCGGGCACCCCCGGCAAAAGATATGGGCCTTATGGGCCAAGAGGGGAAACGCACCAGCCACAAGGGCCTGGTGAGCCCCCCATATGGGCCGGCCAAGAAGGATAAGGAAAGAGGGGAAGGGAAAGGAAGAGAGGGAATAGGATTCCCCCTTCCTTCCCTCTCCCCCTCTCTTTCCTTCCCCCTCCGGCAGATAAGGAAGGGGGGGCGCCGGCCATAGGAAGGCCCCAAGTAGGATTCGCCCTACTTGGACGCCTCCTTGGCTGCCTCCCCTCTCCCTCCCACCTATATATATGTGGGGGGCGCCCCTAGCACATAGAACATCAATTGTTAGCCGTGTGCGGCGCCCCCCTCCACAGTTTACTCCCACGGTCATATCTTCGTAGTGCTTAGGCGAAGCCCTGCGCGGATCACTTCACCATCACCGTCACCATGCCGTCGTGCTGAAGGAACTCATCTACTACCTCGACACCTTGTTGGATCAAGAAGGCGAGGGACGTCACCGAGCTGAACGTGTGCAGAACTCGGAGGTGTCGTACATTCGGTACTCGATCGGTGGAGCACGAAGAAAGTTCGACTACATCAACCGCGTTGTGAAACGCTTCTGCTTACGGTCTACGAGGGTACGTAGACACACCCTCCCCCTCGTTGCTATGCATCTCCATGGATAGATCATTGCGTGTGCGTAGAAATTTTTTTGTTTTCCATGCTACGTTTCCCAACAGTGGTATCCGAGCCAGGTCTATGCGTAGATGATATGCACGAGTAGAACACAAAGAGTTGTGGGCGGTGATAGTCATACTACTTACCACCAACGTCTTATTTTGATTCGGTGGTATTGTGGGATGAAGCGGCCCGGACCAACCTTACATGTCCACGCACATGAGACTGGTTCCAGCGACAGACATGCAACTAGTTTTGCATAAAGGTGGCTGGCGGGTGTCTGTTTTTCCTACTTTAGTTGAATCGAATTTGACTGCGGCCGGTCCTTGAAGAAGGTTAAAACAGCAAACTTGACGAAACACCGTTGTGGTTTTGATGCGTAGGTAAGAACGGTTCTTGCTAGAAGCCCGTAGCAGCCACGTAAAACTTGCAACAACAAAGTAGAGGACGTCTAACTTGTTTTTGCAGGGCATGTTGTGATGTGATATGGTCAAGACATGATGTGATAAACGTTATTTTATGAGATGATCATGTTTTGTAAGTTATCGGCAACCGGCAGGAGCCTTATGGTTGTCTCTTTATTGTATGAAATGCATGCGCCATGTAATTGCTTTACTTTATCACTATGCGTTAGCGATAGTTGTAGAAGCAATAGTTGGCGAGACGACCACGACGCAACGATGGAGATCAAGGTGTCGAGCCGGTGACGGTGGAGATCATGACGATGCTTTGAAGATGGAGATCAAAAGCACGAGATGATGATGGCCATATCATGTCACATATTTTGATTGCATGTGATGTTTATCTTTTATGCATCTTATTTAGCTTAGTACGACGGTAGCATTATAAGATGATCCCTTAACTAAAATTTCAAGGTATAAGTGTTCTCCTTGAGTATGCACCATTGCGACAGTTCATCGTGTTGAGCTTAACTAAAATTTCAAGGTATAAGTGTTCTCCTTGAGTATGCACTATTGCGACAGTTCATCGTGTTGAGACACCACGTGATGATCGGGTGTGATAGACTCTACGTTCACATACAACGGGTGCAAGACAGTTTTGCACATGCGGAATACTCGGGTTAAACTTGACGAGCCTGGCATGTACAGACATGGCCTCGGAACACTGGAGACCGAAAGGTCGAACGTGAATCATATAGTAGATATGATCAACATAGAGATGTTCACCATTGATGACTACTCCATCTCACGTGATGATCGGACATGGTTTAGTTGATTTGGATCACGTATCATTTAGATGACTTGAGGGATGTCTATCTAAGTGGGAGTTCTTAAGTAATTTGATTAATTGAACTTAATTTATCATGAACTTAGTCCTGATAGTATTTGCATATCTATGTTATAGATCAATAGCTCGCGTATAGCTCCCCTGTTTTATTTATTGATATGTTCCTAGAGAAAACTAAGTTGAAAGATGATAGTAGCAATGATGCGGACTAGGTCCATGATCTGAGGATTATCCTCATTGCTGCACAGAAGAATTATGTCCTTGGAGCACCGCTAGGTGACAGACCTATTGCAGGAGCAGATGCAGACGTTATGAACGTTTGACAAGCTCGGTATAATGACTACTTGATAGTTTAGTGCGCCATGCTTTACGGCTTAGAACCGGGACTTCAAAAATGTTTTGAACGCCATGGAGCATATGAGATGTTCCAAGAGCTGAAAATGATATTTCAGACTCATGCCCGTGTTAAGAGGTATGAGACCTCTGACAAGTACTTTACCTACAAGATGGAGGAGAATAGCTCAGCTAGTGAGCATGTGCTCAGAATGTTTGGGTACTACAATCGCTTGAATCAAGTGGGAGTTAATCTTCCAGATAAGATAGTGATTGACAAAGTTCTCTAGTCACTATCACCAAGTTACTAGAACTTCGTGATGAACTATAATATGCAAGGGATGACGAAAACGATTCCCAAGCTCTTCGCGATGCTGAAATCGACGAAGGTAGAAATCAAGAAATAGCATCAAGTGTTGATGGTTGACAAGACCACTAGTTTCAAGAAAAAGGGCAAGGGAAAGAAAGGGAACTTCAAGAAGAATGGCAAGCAAGTTGCCACTCCCGTGAAGAAGCCCAAAGCTAGACCCAAACTTGAAACTGAGTGCTACTACTGCAAAGGAAATGGTCACTGGAAGTGGAACTGCCCCAAGTATTTGGCGGATAAGAAGGATGGCAAAGTGAACAAAGGTATATTTGATATACATGTTATTGATGTGTACTTTACTAGTGTTCATAGTAGCCCCTGGGTATTTGATACCGGTTCAGTTACTAAGATTTGTAACTCAAAACAGGAGTTGCAAAATGAACAGATACTAGTTAAGGGTGAGGTGACGATGTGTGTTGGAAGTGATTCCAAGGTTGATAAGATCACCATCGCACACTCCCTTTACCTTCGGGATTAGTGTTGAACCTAAAATAAATGTTATTTGGTGTTTGCGTTGAGCATAAATATGATTGGATCATGTTTATTGCAATACGGTTATTCATTTAAGTCAAAGAATAATTGTTGTTCTGTTTACATGAATAAAACCTTCTATGGTCATACACTCAATATAAATGGTTTATTGAATCTCGATCATAGTGATACACATAATCATAATATTATGCCAAAAGATGCAAAGTTGATAATGATAGTGCAACATACTTGTGGCACTGCCGTTTAGGTCATATTGGTGTAAAGCGCATGAAGAAACTCCATGCATATGGGCTTTTGGAATCACTTGATTACAAAGTTTTAAATAGCGGGCTATAGGTGCGCTATAGCCCAGCTATAGCGTTTTGGGCCCCTCCCCGCTACAGCTAGGCCAATTTATGGCCGGCCAGGAAAGCCCGCTAATAGCGCCGCTATTGCCGATAGCGCTGTGAAAATTTAGCGTTTAGCGTTTTTTTCCCGCTGTTCTGGGCCAAAATTTCAGCCCAATCGCGCGGCGAAGCCCCCCTCGTATCCCTTTACCCTAACCAGCCCCCGCACTCCCAGTCTCCCACCCTCCCGTATCCCTTCAAAATCGTGCTATGGAGGCTGGCGGCGGCGGCGGCGGCGGCGACAACTACGCAGGGACGGCGACGGCTCGCTGACTCCCCCTCTCCCGGCGACGCCCCCTTTGCCAGCGAAGCCCCCCCTAGCGGGGACGCCTGCTTCTCCCAGCGGCGGCCTCTCTCCCGAGTGTGCACGCCCTCGACGCCTCCTTCTCCGACGGCCCCTTTCTCGGTGACGCCCCCTCTTCAGCCATCTTCTCCAAGCAGCATCATCCTAGCCTGCAATGAGTCAGCAAACCCCATCGACAGGCAAGTTGCCAAGTTCTGCTCTTAGATCTATACTTTTTCTACTCTTCTTCCATTGTAGCATGATAAATGGATGTATGCTTTGATCCAACCAGTGCTTCATTGTAATGGGATCTCTGTTATATGCAAAATATTGGTTATATGTGCGTGCTTGCTTGTTGTCCGAGAAATTTCTGAATCTCTGAACTTGGAATCATATATGCACTGAATCTCTGAGCTTTTCCAATATATTAAATGTTGATTGACCTGGAGAGTTGTTTGTCCCCCCAAGTAGAGTTTGTACTTTGTAGTAGATTATACATTGTTGTTTCAGTGGAGCTGATGCTATGTTTAATTTCTATTTTGCCTAACTTAATTCTGTTTTTTTGTTTCATGGGTGCAGGTATCTCAAGCACTGCCTCCGTACCACAAATAGCAGCAGCTCATGTTGTTCTTCCTCTTCGGAATCAGAAGATGATCAAGCTCAAGATGAGTCTAACTATGCCTCTGCTGATTCAGATTGATGCACAGCAATTGTATGGCTGTTTGTCTGTAGTTTGCCATCTTACTTTTGTTATGTGCAAGTCCTGCTAGTTGTTAGACTAAAATATGTGCAAGATATCTACTGTGCGAGTGTGCCTTTTGTTGTTATGTGCTGGACTGAACCAACTCCTGTGATGTGCAAGTTTGCCTTTTGTTGTTATGTACTATATTGAACCTTCTCCAGTTATGTGATGTGCTATTATCTTTTTTATTATTATTTAGTAAAACCGCTAAATGAGGGCATAGCCCGCTATAGCCTATTTTAGCTGCTGGCCGAGCCGCCGCTAAATGGCGTAGCCCGCTATTTAAAACTTTGCTTGATTATGAATCATTTGATACTTGTGAACCATGCCTCATGGACAAGATGACTAAAACTCCGTTCTCTGGAACAATGGAGCGAGCTAATGACTTATTGGAAATAATACATACCGATGTATGCGGTCCAATGAGTGTTGAGGCACGCGGCGGGTATCGTTATTTTCTGACCTTCACAGATGATTTGAGCAGATATGGGTATATCTACTTAATGAAACACAAGTCCGAAACATTTGAAAAGTTCAAAGAATTTCAGAGTGAAGTGGAGAATCATCGTAACAAGAAAATAAAGTTTCTACGATCTGATCGCGGAGGCGAATATTTGAGTTACGAGTTTGGCCTTCATTTAAAACAATGTGGAATAGTTTCACAACTCACGCCACCTGGAACACCACAGCGTAATGGAGTGTCCGAACGTTGTAACCGTACTTTATTAGATATGGTGCGATCTATGATGTCTCTTACCGATTTACCACTATCGTTTTGGGGTTATGCATTAGAGACAACTGCATTCACGTTAAATAGGGCACCGTCTAAATCCGTTGAGACGACACCGTATGAACTATGGTTTGGCAAGAAACCTAAGCTGTCGTTTCTTAAAAGTTTGGGGATGCGACGCTTATGTCAAAAGGCTTCAGCTTGATAAGCTCGAACCCAAAGCGGAGAAGTGCGTCTTCATAGGATACCCGAAAGAAACTATTGGGTATACCTTCTACCACAGATTCGAAGGCAAAAATCTTTGTTGCTAAGAATGAGTCCTTTCTAGAGAAGGAGTTTCTCTCGAAAGAAGTGAGTGGGAGGAAAGTAGAACTTGATGAGGTAATTGTACCTTCTCTTGAATTGGAAAGTAGTACATCAGAGAAAACTGTTCCCGTGATGCCTACACCAACTAGAGAGGAAACTAATGATGATGATCATGAAACTTCAGATCAAGTTACTACAGAACCTCGTAGGTCAACCAGAACACGATCCGCACCAGAGTGGTACGGTGATCCTGTCCTGGAACTCATGTTATTAGAACAAGGCAAACCTATGAACTATGAAGAAGCTATGATGAGCCCAGATTCCGAAAGATGGCTTGAGGCCATGAAATCTGAGATAGGATCCATGTATGAGAACAAAGTGTGGACTTTGGTGGATTTGCCCGAAGATCGGCAAGCCATAGAGAATAAATGGATCTTCAAGAAGAAGACTGACGCTGATGGTAATGTTACTATCTACAAAGCTCGACTTGTCGCAAAAGGTTTTTGACAAGTTCAAGGGGTTGACTACGATGAGACTTTCTTACCCTTAGCGATGCATAAGTCAGTCTGAATCATGTTAGCAATTGCCGCATTTTTATGAAATCTGGCAAATGGACGTCAAAACTGCATTCCTTAATAGATTTCTTAAAGAACAGTTTTATATGATGCAACCAGAAGGTTTTGTCGATCCTAAAGGTGCTAACAAAGTGTGCAAGCTCCAGTGATCCATCTATGGACTGGTGCAAGCATCTCGGAGTTGGAATATACGCTTTGATGAGGTGATCAAAGCATATGGTTTTATACAGACTTATGGTGAAGCTTGCATTTACAAGAAAGTGAGTGGGAGGTCTGTAGCATTTCTGATATTATATGTGGATGATATATTATTGATTGGAAATGATGTAGAATTTCTGGATAGCATAAAAGGATACTTGAATAAGAATTTTTTTATGAAAGACCTCGGTGAAGCTGCTTACATATTAGGCATCAAGATCTATAGGGATAGATCGAGACGCTTAATAGGACTTTCACAAAGTACATACCTTGGCAAAGTTTTGAAGAAGTTCAAAATAGATCAGTCAAAGAAAGAGTTCTTGCCTGTGTTACAAGGTGTGAAGTTGAGTAAGACTCGAAGCCCAGCCACGGCAGAAGATAGAGAGAGAATGAAAGTCATTCCCTATGCCTCAGCCATAGGTTCTATAAAGTATGCCATGCTGTGTACCAGACCTATTGTGTACCTTGCCATGAGTTTGGCAAGGGGGTACAATAGTGATCCAGGAGTAGATCACTGGACAGCGGTCAAAATTATCCTTAGAGAACTAAGGAAATATTTTCTCGATTATGGAGGTGATAAAGAGTTCGTCGTAAAGAGTTACGTCGATGCAAGTTTTGACACCGATTCGGATGACTATGAGTATCAATCTGGATACATATTGAAAGTGGGAGCAATTAGCTGGAGTAGCTCTATGCATAGCATTGTAGACATAGACAATTGCAAAGTACACACGGATCTGAATGTTGCAGACCCGTTGACTAAAACCTCTCTCACACGCAAAACATGATCACACTCTAGTAAAATCTTTGGGTGTTAATCACATGGCGATGTGAACTAGATTATTGACTCTAGTAAACTCTTTGGGTGTTAGTCACATGGCGATGTGAACTATGGGTGTTAATCACATGACGATGTGAACTAGATTATTGACTCTAGTGCAAGTGGGAGACTGATGGAAATATGCCCTAGAGGCAATAATAAATTGGTTATTATTATATTCCTTAATCATGATAAAGGTTTATTATTCATGCTAGAATTGTATTGACCGGAAACTTAAATACATGTGTGGATACATAAACAAATACCGTGTCCCTAGTGAGCCTCTACTAGACTAGCTCGTTGATCAACGATGGTTAAGGTTTCCTAACCATAGACATGAGTTGTCATTTGATAACGGGATCACATCATTAGGAGAATGATGTGATGGACAAGACCCATCCGTTAGCTTAGCATATGATCGTTCAGTTTATTGCTACTGCTTTCTTAATGTCAAATACATGTTCCTTCGACCATGAGATCATGTAACTCCCGGATACCGGAGGAATACCTTGTGTGCTATCAAATGTCACAACGTAACTGGATGATCATAAAGATGCTCTACAGGTATCTCTGAAGCTGTCTGTTGAGTTGGCGTGAATCAAGATTGGGATTTGTCACTCCATGTATCGGAGAGGTATCTCTGGGCCCTCTCAGTAATACACATCACAAGAAGCTTGCAAGCAAAGTGACTAAGGAGTTAGTTGCAAGACGATGTATTATGGAACGGGTAAAGAGACTTGCTACTAACGAGATTGAACTACGTATAGAGATACTGACGATCGAATCTTGGGCAAGTAACATACCGACAGACAACGGGAATTACGTATGTTGTCATAAAGATTCAACCGATAAAAGATCTTCGTGGCATATGTAGGAATCAATATGGGCATCCAGGTCCTGCTATTGGTTATTGACCGGAGAGGTGTCTCGGTCATGACTACATAATTCCCGAACCCGCAGGGTCGCACGCTTAACGTTCGTTGACGCTAGAGTAGTATTGGGATATTTGACGAGTGGTAACCAAATGTTGTTCGGAGTCCCGGATGAGATCCCAGACGTCACGATGAGTCTCGTAATGGTCGAGAGGTAAAGATTTATATATGGAAAGTCATATTTTGGGTTCCGAAAAAAGGTGTAGTTTTTTCGGTATTGTACCGGGAAGCTTCCAGAAGGTTCCGGAGGATTCCGGAGGGGTACGGAAGTCCACAAATGGGTCCACCACGACCCAAGGGCTAGCATGGGCTGCGGGGAGGTGCCCTGGCCTTATTGGGCTAGGCGCACCAAGTCCTCAAAAGCCCATGTGGCTAGGGAAGGCAAAAAAGGAAGGAGTGTTAGTATGAATATGATTGGACTTGGAGTCCAAGTCCTCTCCCCCTTAGCTGCGCCCTAGGGCTTGGAGGGGCTGTCCCTCCACCTATATATAGAGGGGAGGTGCGCCCCAAGAGGACACACCAATCCCTTGGCGCCCCTCTCTCTCCCGTTACTTCGTAGTTCCACCGCCTTGTCCCGGCGACGCTTAGCGAAGCGCTGTCGGTGCTCCACCACCACCATCACCACCACGCCGTCGTGTTGGTAGTGATCCAATCTACTTCTCCTCTCCCGCTTGCTGGATCAAGAAGGAGCAGACGTCATCGAGCCGCACGTGTGCTAAACTCGGAGGTGCCGTCCGTTCGGCACTAGATCGGTTGGATCGCGAAGAGTACGACTACATCAACCGTGTGATAAACGCTTCTGCTTCGCGATCTACAAGGGTATGTAGATTCTCTCCCCCTCTCGTAGCTATGCACCTCAATGGATAGATCTTGCATGTGCGTAGAATTTTTTTTGTTTTCCATGCAACGTTTCCTAACACCAGGTACCCAACGAAACACTGAATGGGAAATATCTGAGAATGCCATTGGATGTGGGTACGTCAAAAAAATGGTGCTTTTCAAGTTTTTTAAAGATCGTTTATGGAGCAAAATTCAAGGCTGGATTGAAAAAAAGTCATCCACTGCGGGGAAAGAAGTCTTGGTTAAATCTGTGGCGCAAGCGGTGTCAATCTTTTCCACTTCCTGCTTCAAGCTTCCTAGGGGTCTGTGTGAGCACTTAAACATGTTGAGAAGGAAATTCTTGTAGGGATGTAAAGATGGCCATCGAAAGCCAATCTGGGTCTTGTGGAAGGATATGACACAACCCAAAGCGATGGGTGGTTTGGGATTCAAGGATTTCGAATTGCTTAATTTGGCAATGCTTGCTAAGCAAGGCTGGCGAATCCTCCAACAACCCGAGCCCCTCGTTGCTTGCATTCTTAAAAGTGTCTACTTCCCAACGTCATCTATATTGCATGCAAACATTGGGTCTCACCCAAGTCAAATATGGAGGTCCATCATGGAAGGCATGGATGTTCTAAAACAAGCACTCCTTAAGTGCATAGGCAACGAAGCTTCCACGGATGTATGGATGGATAATTGGATCCCCAGAGACAAGATGATGTGCCCCTATGGCAGCAAGGTGCGGTACCCCCAGAGATTAGTGTTGAACTTCATTGACTCCACGACGACCACGTGGGATAGACAGAGAGTCGAAGAAACTTTTCTGCCCATTGATGTTCCAGCTATCATGGTGATCCCCATATGTACGGGGAATATCAACGATTATTGGGCATGGAATTTTGAGAGAAACGGCTCTTTCTCGGTCTGCTCGGCCTATAGAATGCTGGTGACGACGCGGCAGCGGAGAGAAGCATGGCTAGATGGCACTTCGGGTTCGTCCAGTTTGTGTAGGGATGAGAAATCATGGAAGCTATTATGGAACACTCAGGTTCCAGCCAAGATAAGAATGTTCCTGTGGCGTTTGTCGGAGCACTCGTTGCCTACTAAGGACGTAAGGGCACACCGCAATATGTCGACCACAAATTCCTGTGGTTTGTCTGGATCACCGGATTAATGGAGGCACTCACTCCTCGAGTGCTCAATGTCTAGATGCGTCTGGGCTCTTGACAAAGGGGATCAAGTGAACAAAATGATATCCAAAACAGAGCCAAGAGTGAAGCATTGGATCTTTGCTTTAATGACGAGCCTACCACATGTGGACTTTGTGAGGATGTATGTTTCCCTCTGGGCTATATGGTTAGTGCACCGCAAAATCATACACAAGGGGATCACTCAGAGACCGCAAGCTACACACATGTTCATTCACCGTTTCATTGCTAAGCTTGAGCTACTTCAGGAGAAGCCGTTGGCTACTTTGCAGAAAGCACCCCGGGAGGAAGGGCATTCATATGCAAGACCAGCTGCACCATCGTCTGGCCACGCTAAAATTCATGTGGATTGCGGTGTCCTGCGAGACCGCAGAGGGTCAGCCATAGCAATTTGTCGGGACGAAGCCGGCAACTATCTCGAGAGATTCCGCCCTGGTGATTGATGGCCTAGTTGATCCAGCAACTTTGGAGGTGATTGCGTGCAGGGAAGCGCTGGCTTTGGCGGAGGACCTTCTTCTGCATAATTTTATTATCTCCACGGATTGCAAACAGGTGGTGCGCGACATAAGAAAGGGTAACCATGGCCGGTACGGGTCCATCATCACTGAGATAAAACTTCGAGCTACTAGTTTCAGTTGTAATTTCATTTTTGAAGGGCGTGCCATTAATGGTGAGGCCCATAGTTTAGCTAAGCACTCTCTTAATCTCGGCCCGTTTTGTTGGCCAATCCCTACGATCCGAATTGTATCCCACTTCATGTGGATTATCATTAATAAAGATTAGTTTTCCCTAAAAAAAGGTAAAGTATCCCGTTTGTCTAAAAAAAAGGTAAAGTACCCAGTGCACCCATCTTTCTGGTGCTATTAGTGCATCGAAAACTAAAAATACACTATAAACATGTTTTAAAAATCTAGAAAAAAAGTTAGCACATAGACCCGACATGAATCTATTATGTCATAAAAATTCAAATCAAAATTCAAAACATGGCTCCTCAAAATAAAATGAAAATTTTACTCTCTAATGATAATATGCCAAATTTAAAGCCCAACTTATATTATGCGCTATTCTCAGTGCGTCATGGTTGGGGCTGTTAAGTGACTCGTTGAGGATGTCGTTGTCCTCGGGGTTGAAGCTGCCGTGTGGCTTATCGGCATTTTCGCTGAAATTAACATTATTGTCATTGTTATTATTATTGTTCCCGTTGTCGTCACCGTCGCCGCCTCCGCCATCGGTGGTGTTGCCTCCACCATTGTTGCACGTGGTGTCTATCATGTAGATGTCGTATGTGGAAGTTGTTGTCCACTTGCCCGTAGGCATGGCGGGAGTCGGTAGGTTGTCCGAGGATTCACTAACTTCCTCGTCCGTGTTGTCAACCTCATTCTAGACGTTTGCGAGGACCTCAGTTAACTTTTCAATGTTAGCAACAAGGTGGGTGGTGGGTGGGTCGAATAAGCCGACCTTTCCGGGTGACTCCCAGATCTGATCATAAACTGAAGGCTGGCCGTCTGAGATTGCGAGACTCTGAATCCGATCTAACATCTTTCTTAGGAAGAATTTCTCACGTTCTTCCTACGCTCGATTTGTCATTGGTGCCAATGGTAGTTTTTCCTAGGATCCAATCTGACATCGATTCGGGTTCTTCATGTGGGGCTAGATCCTCCGCCTGGCTCCCTAGTTGCGTCATCAGATCCGGGCTTATGGTCAGGTCTGACGTGGGGTTCTCGCACTCGTTTTGGGCCTGATTTGACATCTGGGATAGGGCGAGCGTGTCGTGGTGCTCCTCGATCTGGTCTGACGCCCAACTAGAGAAGGCTAGCTCTCCGTGGGAATGCATGGTATACTTCGGGTTGTCGAATCTTACAATTCGTCTAGGAGAAACGGTATCGACCTAGCGTAGGTGGCCGGTCGAGTCAACAAAAGGAGTGATGATGCCGAAGACAAAGATCTGGCCCGACACGAAAGTCATGCGGACGTCGATCTGCTCGCCCATGTTGATCCCTATCAGATCCTTGTGGCTACTCATCGACGACCTGCGTGGGCCACCAATGACGGACTCGATTGCGGTAGATCTCGGGTAGGGGGTCCCGAGCTAGTAGCCTTGACACGATGATAACAAAGAAACGGGGTTTTACCCAGGTTCGGCCTCTCCAAAGAGATAAAACCCTACGTCCTACTTGTGTTTGTATTGATTTGTGATGGAGTATGAAGTACAAGTTGATCTTTCACAGGATCATTGTGTGTCGTCTACATAGAAGATAAACGTGTCATAAACGACCTCTAAATCTTTGAGTATGCGCCTTTGGGGACATTCCTTCTACACACCATGGGCCTCCTCGTCATGGCCTGCTGAGGAACTGACATAGGGGTGCACAGCTTGGCCCACCTGGCCAGGAGACGACATAATGAGTGACTCCTAATCCGGGACACCATCAACTTTTATTTTTGAGGCAAATCTGGGATACCATCAACTGTTCGGTGACCTATGACGGTACTGGACTGGCCTGGATGTCTTTGGGCATGGACCCATAGTTGGGCTTCTCCATGGGCCTACATGGTGGGGATTACCTCGTTAACGTGTCATGTGGACCCACACACCATGCATCACGTTCGGTATTTTAGAAAAAACGCCGCCACACCTGTTTCCTACCTTGTCTTCTCCTTCTTTTCACCTCGCTGCCGATGTATGCGATGCCAATACGCGGTGACACGCGGTGACGTTCACAACTTGGGTACATGGATCCGCGTCGTCAGGAGCCCGACGACAGGGGCGGTGGATGCTAGGACAACTAGGTGCCCAGCGAAAAGTACCGTCCGAAGGGGTGCAGCGAGGCGGGCTTCGATGCTCGCAACAACGTCCGTCGGGGTTGGCAACGTCGTTGGTGTTGTGCTCGTTGAGATGAAACGTCTTTCGCTCAATGTCGCCTATGCTACACTCGTCAGGGTCGTGTTGCAATGAGGTTTGCAACATGATCGTATTGAGACGAGGTTTGTAACATGAGTCGTGTTGCAACGAGGCATAGACAGAGGACAGGGACGATCGTACAGCGGGCATCACATGCATCGAAAGACTCGCGAGCTGGCCAATCTTTTCTCATGGTCAGCCGACGACCGATGCGCAGCGCCGTCCAACAAATGATTCGCGTGTCACTGCGAGCGACGCGGACAGTAAACTCGAAACGACGTGTCGAGCAGTGGAGCCGTACGGTGTTTTAGCGGTAGAAGAAGGATGTCAAAGGCTTGCACGCATGAACTACCGCGGGTGCAGACAAAGTTGCAGATCCCAGCCATGACGCAAACCACTAATCAAACCGAAATCACCTTCCACCTCAACGTGTCATCCGTCCATCCATCCACTGTTCCACTTAACCAAGTGACTCTGAATCGGCCAGCTCGAATCCATCACTCGTGAGAAAGTTCCTGACCCAGTTTACCCAGACGGGCACGCCAACCCCGACAGCTACCGTTACCAACACACACACATACACACTTTCAGTTACCAAACTCGCAACGACTCCCAGAGTCCAGAGCCGTCCCGACACCTTCTGACTGAGACACGACTGAATCCTCGACCATTTCGAGTTAATTTTACATGTTTATTCCACTACGAACCCGGTCCACTTTTCAACTTCCAAGTGCGAACACCGTACAAATGAAACATCCATCTTAAAATGCACCCCCAAATGATTCCCTTTCTTTGCCCGTACACGGTACAACAAGAGACAACGACTGATATAATGTAATTATATTTACAAGCCAAGGTGCTAGCTAGCTAGATCGCCACACCCATGGCGTTACATTTACATGACTAACCTAAGAATGCACTTCGGGCTGAGCTAATTAATTATCAAGCTACTAGTATCAATTAAAGAATAGCGCAGCGCATGCATGATGCATGCAATGGTGGTCTCTTGCCGCCACCGCATGCGCTGCGTTGCATCCGCCTACGTATGTACCTTCGCGAGCTGAACGATTCGATCCGCTAATCTGTGTCCGTACTCCGGCTTCACTGCGGCGGCGCCTGGCCGGCGTCGGCGGCCATTTCGTGCTCCTGCGGCCAGGGGATGAGGCACTCGGGCGGGAAGCAGCAGTCGCACTGCCCGGGGCACCGCCGCGGCCACTGGCCCGATCCCATCGCCTGCTCGCCCGCGGCCGTTGCCGTGGCCGCCACGGCCGCGTCGGCGGCTGGGGAGTCGGCGGTGGCGTTCTCGTCGTCGTAGGGCGCGGCGGCGTCGCGGAGCGGGCCCCAGCACTCCACGCGGTTGAAGTTGGGGTTGTTGGAGTGGAAGTAGACCCACACCGTGGCCTCCTCCAGCTCCGGGTGCTGGCTGAACAGGCTGCCGTCGCCGTGCACGAACGCCTTGAGAACCTGCCCAGACGAAAGCAGAGTCAGAAGATGTGTCCTATATATGCACCGTGCCAAAGGAACAAGTAGCTACTACTCCATCCGTTCCAAAATAGATGACCCAACTTTGTATTAACTTTATGGGTCATCTATTTTGGGGAACGGATGGAGTACTTGCGACAGCAGATTTTGCAGATAATATTGGAACTTCTGCAATTACTACTTTATAAATCGCTGCACATTTAATCTTTATCTGGAACTTTTGCTAAGGCATCAATCAGCTTGAGGTCACAGTAGTATGATTAACTCAGGAGATTCTGTCCAAAATTATGCCTTTCCAAGGCAGACAAGAGTGCAAAGCAAAAGATGACCTAAAGTTCAAAGCCCACAGCTAGCACATGTTGAAACTGTACGAGGCCAAAATAATGGTGACACGGACGTAAAGACACTGTGTGTTGATCACGCTATGGAGAATCATGATGCTTCCTGAAGAAATTGACCATCGAATTCGTGGCCAAAAACTCTCACACAGCGAAGAAATTCGTGGTCTTGAAAGAAAATACTATGCGGATGTGCGGGTGCACACGTAGCACCGGTGTGGCGATCGACGGACGTGCGATGGGACGTACCACGGGGAGCTCCTTGCGGAAGATGTAGTAGCGGAGCGGCGCGATGAGGTCGAGCAGGAAGTGGCCGCCGGAGATGTGGCAGTGGACGTGCAGCGACATGGCGCCCTGCACCTTCTTCCACTCGGCCACCACCTCGTCCCGCTGCAGGCGGTTGTACCAGCCCTGCAGCTGCGCGGCGTGGATGGTGTGCGACACCGCCAGCGTCAGCCGCGCCGTCACGTCGCTGTGGGTGAGCGTGTAGGTCCGCGGCAGCTTCCCCGGGTGCTTCTCCTCGTCCACCCCCACGAACAGCACCTTGAGCTTGGACGCCTCGAAGATGGCCGGACCGAACAGCCGCGCCCTCTGCAACCACGCAAGGGAAAAAAACAGAGCATCCGATGCGTTCGTCAGCCGATCGAGTCACCGGCGGCGGATAGAGGAGACGGTGGGTGGATGTGATTCTTCTTACCGGCACGACGTGTCGCCTCCGGCGGCCGAGCACGAGCACCTTCCCGGGGCCCGCGCGGGCGAGCCGCGTGCGCCGTTGCAGCTGCATCTGCTTGAGGTGCGAGATGGGGAGCAGGGACATGGTGGAGGCGGTGGCCATGTCTGCTAGGCTAGCTCCACTAGTACCAGTGAGGCTCTTCCGCTCTTGCTCGGGTTTCACCTCGGAGGCAACCAGAAGTGGGAGCTGAAGCAGGGGCCAAGAAAGGAAGCCTATGGAGCCTATGAAGCCGGATCGGCAGCCGGGGTCGCCGGCTAGTTAACCAAGCGGCGGGGAGCGAGCAAGAGGAGGCACGTTGTAGCTTGCACGCCTCGCTCAACCGGAGGAAGAAATCGATCGGCGACCAGATTCAGCCGAGCGGAGTCGCGTGTGCGTGCGGCACAGACAGGCGGGGAGGGAGCTCAATAGGATTCGTCGTTTGTTCCCCAAGTGGCACTGCTCGTCGGTCAGCTCGGGCTAGGAGAGTTATAGGGGGGCGGTTAGGGTAGGGCAGGCAGGGGTCAAGGAAGGAGGAGGGTGGTGGTGGTGGTGGTGGAGTGAGGGGTCGGGAAACGTCGCGGTTGTGTGCGGGGCGAGGAAAGCTCCGTCCCGGGGCGGACCGGACGAACGAGGGAAACGCAGGCAAGTGATCGGTGGCGTGCCGGGGGCTGCCTGCGAGTGGGGAGAAACTCCGGTGATTTGGGATTGGCGTCGGTGCGAGAAGGATGTCTCGCTGTGCCGGCAGGTGGCGCCTCTCCATTGGTGGGAGCGAGGATTGACCGTGGTTTAGCTCTACACGTGCCGTGGCCCACGTGGCTGCTGGTCCCACTTGTCATCCGCACGTACTCCCGTATTGTTGTAGCGTACGTATACTTGTTCAGGGTCCGATTTTCTTTCAGGGCAGCCTGACACCATCTTCCACCAAAATATGCTCACTTGTGCTCGTCATATTTTACTGGTTCCTACCATGCAAAAAATATATTTTATTGTGCTAGTCTAGGTTGCCTCAGTTTTGGCCTTCAATCGGATGCAGTACGAGTATTGTATTTGAAATTTTGAATTATTGGAGCAATCAGCAACGTACTGGCAAACTTGTTGCCAAGATATTTTCAGTGCGTTGTCGTTCCACACACGACTCCAGTGGTGCATAGAGTGAGGATGCTTCACGGTACAGTTGCGTAATGAGAAGGTGGGCGTATATACGGTGGTTTGACTGGATACGTACACTACACCAAGTGGATGTCAAACGCAAGAAATGTGGTGGAACCTCTTCTTGTCTGACCTAAGACGGAACGATCATCGCACCAACCCCTTGCCATATATGTCCACGAAAGTCCGATGTACCAAATGGAAACACATGTGCTTAATTACCTGTTGACAGCTAAATAGTACTCCCTCTGTAAACTTTTATAAGAGCATTTAGATCACTAAAGTAGTGATCTAAATGCTCTTATAAAAGTTTACAGAGGGAGTAGTCATCTGGCTGTTTGGACCCTGCCATGCAAAGACAGTGAGATATACACTTCTATCCATTTCCTTTGCCGAATCAAATTTTTTTTTCGAGAATGACGGGGGGCAGGAGGCCCCACCGGTTGTTATATTACTCGAAGGACTCGGCCATCATACAGAGTTTTTCATCGAAGAGATAAAAAACTACCAGCTAAGAAGCGAAAAACCAAAAAGTGGGGGAGGGCGAGTTACAGGACCGAAAGGAAAAAAGCGCGCGTCTCCAGGAGAAGCTCGCGAGCAGGAGCGTCGTAGCGGCGGCTCCACAACAGTAGGTCGTCCGTCGTTCTGGAGAGGATGTCGCAAGCATGGCAGTCGATGCCGTTGAATGTGGCGTTGTTCCGGGCTTTCCAAATCTGCCAAAGCAGCACAAAGAGCCCGTCCTTCCATGGCGCAGCCGAGGTCAAGGCTCCCGGGAGCGAGGAGAGAACCCCGTCAACCGAGTGGAAGGGGCCCAACCCAAGACGATCCCAGGTGGAGACCGCGCGCCTGCACGAGGTGAAGATATGCGCAGTAGTCTCCTCCGCAGAACAGGAGGCACATATGCTAGAGGGGGCGCAGCTCTTCGCGTACAGGTTCGCACGCGTGCTGAGACGGTCACGAACCAACAAGCAAGCGAAGATCTTGATCTTCCGAGGGAGATTGGAGCTCCAGATGTCGATGGTGTTGGGGAACGTAGCAGAATTTTAAAATTTTCTACGCATCACCAAGATCAATCTATGGAGTCATCTAGCAATGAGTGAGAGGGGAGTGTATCTACATACCCTTGTAGATCGCGAGCGGAAGCGTTCAAGAGAACGGGGTTGATGGAGTCGTACTCGTCGTGATCCAAATCACCGATGACCGAGCGCCGAACGGATGGCACCTCCGCGTTCAACACACGTACGGAGCAGAGACGTCTCCTCCTTCTTGATCCAGCAAGGGGGGAGGAAAGGTTGATGGAGATCCAGCAGCACGACGGTGTGGTGGTGGAAGCACCGGGATTTCAGCAGGGCTTCGCCAAGCGCTACTGGAGGAGGAAGAGGTGTCACGGGAGGGAGAGGGAGGCGCCAGGGGCTGAGCTGTTTCTCCCATGCACCTCCCCACTATATATAGGGGTGGAGGGGGCTGGTTTCTTGCCCTCCAAGTCCATTGGGGCGTTGGCAAAGGTGGAAGGAAAGAAATCCCATCCTTTCCCTTCCCCACCGATTGTTATCCCCCTTTTTTAGGGATCATGATCTTATCCCTTCGGGATATGATCTTATTCCTTCTAAGGGGGAATCTTGGTGCGCCTTGACTAGGGGTGTGGGGCCTTGCCCCCACTACCCACGTTCATGTGGGTCCCCCCATGCAGGTGGGCCCCACTCCGGAACCTTCTAGAACCTTCTCGGTACAATACCGAAAAATCCCGAACATTTTCCGGTGGCCAAAATAGGACTTCCCATATATAAATCTTTACCTCCGGACCATTCCGGAACTCCTCGTGACGTCCAGGATCTCATCCGAGACTCCGAACAACCTTCGGGTTAGCGCATACTAATATCTCTATAACCCTAGCGTCACCGAACCTTAAGTGTGTAGACCCTACGGGTTCGGGAGACACGCAGACATGACCGAGACGACTCTCTGGTCAATAACCAACAGCGGGATCTGGATACCCATGTTGGCTCCCACATGCTCCTCGATGATCTCATCGGATGAACCACGATGTCGAGGATTCAATCAATCCCGTACGCAATTCCCTTTGTCTATCGGTACGATACTTGCCCGAGATTCGATCGTCAGTATCTCGATACCTTGTTCAATCTCGTTACCGGCAAGTCTCTTTACTCGTTTCCGTAACACATCATCCCGTGAACAACTCCTTGATCACATTGAGCTCATTATGATGATGTCCTACCGAGTGGGCCCAGAGGTACCTCTCCGTTACATGGAGTGACAAATCCCAGTCTCGATTCGTGCCAACCCAACAGATACTTTCGGAGATACCCGTAGTGCACCTTTATAGCCACCCAGTTACGTTGTGACGTTTGGTGCACCCAAAGCACTCCTACGGTATCCGGGAGTTGCACAATCTCATGATCTAAGGAAAAGTTACTTGACACTGGAAAAGCTTTAGCAAACGAACTACACGATCTAGTGCTAGGCTTAGGATTGGGTCTTGTCCATCACATCATTCTCCTAATGATGTGATCCCGTTATCAATGACATCCAATGTCCATGGTCAGGAAACCGTAACCATCTATTGATCAACGAACTAGTCAACTAGAGGCTTACTAGGGACATGTTGTGGTCTATGTATTCACACATGTATTACGATTTCCGGATAACACAATTATAGCATGAATAACAGACAATTATCATGAACAAGGAAATATAATAATAACCATTTTATTATTGCCTCTAGGGCATATTTCCAACAGTCTCCCACTTGCACTAGAGTCAATAATCTAGTTACATTGTGATGAATCGAACACCCATAGAGTACTGGTGTTGATCATGTTTTGCTCGTGAAAGAGGTTTAGTCAACGGATCTGCTACATTCAAATCCGTGTGCACTTTACAAATATCTATGTCTCCATCTTGAACATGTTCACGTATGGAGTTGAAGCGACGCTTGATATGCCTGGTCCTTTTGTGAAACCTGGGCTCCTTGGCAAGGGCAATAGCTCCAGTGTTGTCACAGAAGAGAGCCATTGGACCCGACGCATTTGGAATGATTCCTAGGTCGGTGATGAACTCCGTCATCCATACTGCTTCGTGTGCTGCCTCCGAGGCTGCTATGTACTCCGCTTCGCATGTAGAACCCGCCACGACGCTTTGCTTGCAACTGCACCAGCTTACCGCTCCACCATTCAAAATATACACGTATCCGGTTTGTGACTTGGAGTCATCCGGATCTGTGTCGAAGCTAGCGTCGACGTAACCCTTTACGACGAGCTCTTCGTCACCTCCATATACGAGAAACATATCCTTAGTCCTTTTCAGGTACTTCAGGATGTTCTTGACCGCTGTCCAGTGTTCCTTGCCGGGATTACTTTGGTACCTACCTACCAACCTTACAGCAAGGTTTACATCAGGTCTGGTACACAGCATGGCATACATAATAGACCCTATGGCTGAGGCATAGGGGATGACACTCATCTCTTCTATATCTTTTGCCGTGGTCGGGCATTGAGCCGAGCTCAATTTCACACCTTGCAATACAGGCAAGAACCCCTTCTTGGACTGATCCATATTGAACTTCTTCAATATCTTATCAAGGTATGTGCTTTGCGAAAGACCTATGAGGCGTCTCGATCTATCTCTATAGATCTTGATGCCTAATATATAAGCAGCTTCTCCAAGGTCCTTCATTGAAAAACACTTATTCAAGTAGGCCTTTATACTTTCCAAGAATTCTATATCATTTCCCATCAGCAGTATGTCATCCACATATAATATGAGAAATGCTACAGAGTTCCCACTCACTTTCTTGTAAACACAGGCTTCTCCATAAGTCTGTGTGAACCCAAACGGTTTGATCATCTCGTCAAAGCGAATGTTCCAACTCCGAGATGCTTGCACCAGCCCATAGATTGAGCGCTGGAGCTTGCATACCTTGTCAGCATTCTCAGGGTCGACAAAACCTTCCGGTTGTATCATATACAACTCTTCCTTAAGAAAACCATTAAGGAATGCCGTTTTGACGTCCATTTGCCATATCTCATAATCATAGTATGCGGCAATTGCTAACATGATTCTGACGGATTTCAGCTTCGCTACGGGTGAGAAAGTCTCATCGTAGTCAACCCCTTGAACTTGTCGATAACCCTTAGCGACAAGCCGAGCCTTATAGATGGTCACATTACCATCCGCGTCAGTCTTCTTCTTAAAGATCCATTTATTTTCTATGGCTTGCCGATCATCGGGCAAGTCAGTCAAAGTCCATACTTCGTTTTCATACATGGATCCTATCTCGGATTTCATGGCTTCAAGCCATTTGTCGGAATCCGGGCCCGCCATCGCTTCTTCATAGTTCGAAGGTTCACTGTTGTCTAACAACATGATTTCCAGGACAGGATTGCCATACCACTCTGGTGCGGAACGTGTCCTCGTGGACCTTCGAAATTCAGTGGTAGCTTGATCATGATCATTATCAATAACTTCCTCTCTAGCCGGTGTAGGCTCCACAGAAACATTTTCCTGTGCTGCGCTACTCTCCGGTTCGAGGGTCATCTCATCAAGCTCCACTTTCCTCCCACTTACTTCTTTCGAGAGAAACTCTTTCTCTAGAAAGGATCCATTCCTGGCAACAAAGATCTTGCCCTCGGATCTTAGGTAGAAGGTATACCCAATAGTTTCCTTAGGGTATCCTATGAATACGCATTTTTCCGACTTGGGTTCGAGCTTCTCTGGTTGAAGTTTCTTCACATAAGCATCGCATCCCCAAACTTTCAGAAACGACAGCTTAGGTTTCTTCCCAAACCATAATTCATACGGTGTCGTCTCAACGGATTTTGACGGTGCCCTATTTAAAGTGAATGCGGCAGTCTCTAAAGCATAACCCCAAAAAGATAGCGGTAGATCAGTAAGAGACATCATAGATCGCACCATATCCAATAGAGTGCGATTACGACGTTCGGATACACCGTTACACTGAGGTGTTCCAGGCGGCGTGAGTTGTGAAACAATTCCACATTTCCGTAAATGCGTGCCAAATTCATGACTCAAATATTCTCCTCCACGATCTGATCGTAGGAACTTTATTTTCTTGTCACGTTGATTTTCAACCTCATTCTGAAATTCCTTGAACTTTTCAAAGGTCTCAGACTTGTGCTTCATCAAGTAGACATACCCATATCTACTCAAATCATCGGTGAGGGTGAGAACATAACGATAACCACCGCGAGCCTCAACACTTATTGGACCACACACATCAGTATGTATGATCTCCAATAAGTTGGTTGCTCGCTCCATTGTTCCGGAGAACGGAGTCTTGGTCATCTTGCCCAAGAGGCATGGTTCGCATCTGTCAAATGATTCATAATCAAGAGACTCCAAAAGTCCATCTGCATGGAGTTTCTTCATGCGTTTAACACCGATATGACCAAGGCGGCAGTGCCACAAGTATGTGGGACTATCGTTATCAACCTTGCATTTCTTGGCATTCACATTATAAACATGTGTAACATCACGTTCGAGATTCAACAAAAATAAACCATTCACCAGCGGGGCATGACCATAAAACATATCTCTCATATAAATAGAACAACCATTATTCTCAGATTTAAATGAGTAGCCATCTCGCATTAAGCGAGATCCAGATACAATGTTCATGCTCAAAGCTGGCACTAAATAACAATTATTGAGGTTTAAAACTAATCCCGTAGGTAGATGCAGAGGTAGCGTGCCGACGGCGATCACATCGACCTTGGAACCATTCCCGACGCGCATCGTCACCTCGTCCTTTGCCAGTCTACGCTGATTCCGCAGTTCCTGCTTTGAGTTACAAATATGAGCAACCGCACCGGTATCAAATACCCAGGAACTACTACGAGTGCTGGTAAGGTACACATCAATTACATGTATATCACATATACCTTTGGTATTGCCGGCCTTCTTATCTGCTAAGTACTTGGGGCAATTCCGCTTCCAGTGACCATTTCCCTTGCAATAAAAGCACTCAGTCTCAGGCTTGGGTCCATTCTTTGACTTCTTCCCGGCAGCTGGCTTACCGGGCGCGGCAACTCCCTTGCCGTCCTTCTTGAAGTTCTTCTTACCCTTGCCCTTCTTGAACTTAGTGGTTTTATTCACCATCAACACTTGATGTTCCTTTCTGATCTCTGCCTCCGCTGACTTCAGCATCGCATATACCTCAGGAATGGTCTTTTCCATCCCCTGCATGTTGAAGTTAATCACGAAGCTCTTGTAGCTAGGTGGAAGCGACTGAAGGATTCTGTCAACGACCGCGTCATCCGGGAGATTAACTCCCAGCTGAGACAAGCGGCTGTGCAACCCAGACATTTTGAGTATGTGCTCGCTGACAGAACTATTTTCCTCCATCTTACAGCTGTAGAACTTATCGGAGACTTCATATCTCTCGATCCGGGCATGAGCTTGGAAAACCATTTTCAGCTCTTCGAACATCTCATATGCTCCGTGATGCTCAAAACGCTTTTGGAGCCCCGGTTCTAAGCTGAAGAGCATGCCGCACTGAACGAAGGAGTAATCATCGGTGCGTGTCTGCCAAACGTTCAAATCGTCTGGCAGTGCTGGGAGAGCAGGTGGGTCACCTAACGGTGCTTCAAGGACATATGATTTCTTGGCAGCTATGAGGATAATCCTCAGGTTACGGACCCAGTCCGCATAGTTGCTACCATCGTCTTTCAGCTTGTTTTTCTCTTGGAACGCGTTGAAGTTGAGGGTAACATTAGCGTTGGCCATTTGATCTACAAGATAGATATGTAACATTTAGACTAAGTTCATGACAATTAAGTTCATCTAATCAAATTATGTAATGAACTCCCACTCAGATAGACATCCCTCTCGTCATCTAAGTGATTACATGATCCGAATCGACTAGGCCGTGTCCGATCATCACGTGAGACGGACTAGTCATCAACGGTGAACATCCCCATGTTGATCGTATCTTCTATACGACTCATGCTCGACCTTTCGGTCTCTTGTGTTCCGAGGCCATGTCTGTACATGCTAGGCTCGTCAAGTCAACCTAAGTGTATTGCTGTGTAAATCTGGCTTACACCCGTTGTATTCGAACGTTAGAATCTATCACACCCGATCAACACGTAGTGCTTCGAAACAACGAACCTTCGCAACGGTGCACAGTTAGGGGGAACACTTTCTTGAAATTTTAGTAAGGGATCATCTTATATATGCTACCGTCGTTCTAAGCAAATAAGATGCAAAAACATGATAAACATCTCATGCAATCAAAATAGTGACCTGATATGGCCATTATCACTTTGCTCCTTTTGATCTCCATCTTCGGGGCTCCATGATCATCATCGTCACCGGCATGACACCATGATCTCCATCATCATGATCTCCATCATCGTGTCTTCATGAAGTTGTCTCGCCAACTATTACTTCTACTACTACGGCTAACGGTTAGCAATAAAGTAAAGTAATTACATGGCGAATTTCAATGACACGCAGGTCATATAATAAATTAAGACAACTCCTATGGCTCCTGCCGGTTGTCATACTCATCGACATGCAAGTCGTGATTCCTATTACAAGAACATGATCATCTCATACATCACATATATCATTCATCACATCCTTTGGTCATATCACATCACAAAGCACTTGCTGCAAAAACAAGTTAGACGTCCTCTAATTGTTGTTGCAAGTTTTTACGTGGCTGCTATAGGTTTCTAGCAAGAACGTTTCTTACCTACGCCAAAACCACAACGTGATATGCCAATTTCTATTTACCCTTCATAAGGACCCTGTTCATCGAATCCGATCCGACTAAAGTGGGAGAGATAGACACCCGCTAGCCACCTTATGCAACTAGTGCATGTCAGTCGGTGGAACCTGTCTCACGTAAGCGTACGTGTAAGGTCGGTCCGGGCCGCTTCATCCCACAGTGCCGCCGAATCAAGATAAGACTAGTAACGGCAAGAAGATTGACAAATCGACGCCCACAACTACTTTGTGTTCTACTCGTGCAAGATACTACGCATAGACCTAGCTCATGATGCCACTGTTGGGGAACGTAGCAGAATTTTAAAATTTTCTACGCATCACCAAGATCAATCTATGGAGTCATCTAGCAACGAGTGAGAGGGGAGTGTATCTACATACCCTTGTAGATCGCGAGCGGAAGCGTTCAAGAGAACGGGGTTGATGGAGTCGTACTCGTCGTGATCCAAATCACCGATGACCGAGCGCCGAACGGACGGCACCTCCGCGTTCAACACACATACGGAGCAGAGACGTCTCCTCCTTCTTGATCCAGCAAGGGGGGAGGAGAGGTTGATGGAGATCCAGCAGCACGACGGTGTGGTGGTGGAAGCAGCGGGATTTCAGCAGGGCTTCGCCAAGCGCTACTGGAGGAGGAAGAGGTGTCACGGGAGGGAGAGGGAGGCGCCAGGGGCTGAGCTGTTTCTCCCATGCACCTCCCCATTATATATAGGGGTGGAGGGGGCTGGTTTCTTGCCCTCCAAGTCCATTGGGGCGTTGGCAAAGGTGGAAGGAAAGAAATCCCATCCTTTCCCTTCCCCACCGATTGTTATCCCCCTTTTTTAGGGATCTTGATCTTATCCCTTCGGGATATGATCTTATTCCTTCTAAGGGGGAATCTTGGTGCGCCTTGACTAGGGGTGTGGGGCCTTGCCCCCACTACCCACGTTCATGTGGGTCCCCCCATGCAGGTGGGCCCCACTCCGGAACCTTCTAGAACCTTCTCGGTACAATACCGAAAAATCCCGAACATTTTCCAGTGGCCAAAATAGGACTTCCCATATATAAATCTTTACCTCCGGACCATTCCGGAACTCCTCGTGACGTCCAGGATCTCATCCGAGACTCCGAACAACCTTCGGGTTACCGCATACTAATATCTCTATAACCCTAGCGTCACCGAACCTTAAGTGTGTAGACCCTACGGGTTCGGGAGACACGCAGACATGACCGAGACGACTCTCCGGTCAATAACCAACAGCGGGATCTGGATACCCATGTTGGCTCCCACATGCTCCTCGATGATCTCATCGGATGAACCACGATGTCGATGATTCAATCAATCCCGTACGCAATTCCCTTTGTCTATCGGTACGATACTTGCCCGAGATTCGATCGTCGGTATCTCGATACCTTGTTCAATCTCGTTACCGGCAAGTCTCTTTACTCGTTTCCGTAACACATCATCCCGTGAACAACTCCTTGATCACATTGAGCTCATTATGATGATGTCCTACCGAGTGGGCCCAGAGGTACCTCTCCGTTACATGGAGTGACAAATCCCAGTCTCGATTCGTGCCAACCCAACAGATACTTTCCGAGATACCCGTAGTGCACCTTTATAGCCACCCAGTTACGTTGTGACGTTTGGTGCACCCAAAGCACTCCTACGGTATCCGGGAGTTGCACAATCTCATGGTCTAAGGAAAAGTTACTTGACATTGGAAAAGCTTTAGCAAACGAACTACACGATCTAGTGCTAGGCTTAGGATTGGGTCTTGTCCATCACATCATTCTCCTAATGATGTGATCCCGTTATCAATGACATCCAATGTCCATGGTCAGGAAACCGTAACCATCTATTGATCAACGAACTAGTCAACTAGAGGCTTACTAGGGACATGTTGTGGTCTATGTATTCACACATGTATTACGATTTCCGGATAACACAATTATAGCATGAATAACAGACAATTATCATGAACAAGGAAATATAATAATAACCATTTTATTATTGCCTCTAGGGCATATTTCCAACAGATGGAGGACTGACAGAGCACTCCGTTTGAGGAGAGAACCCGGAACGCAGCGCGCGAGCTGAACTCGAGGTCCTCTCCCCATGCCATGAACCGGCGGTCCGGAGCGTCCACAAGCTGCAGGGCACGGATGAGAGCCTGAACCGCACCCAGCTGAGAAGCGGCGACAGAGGAGAGGCGTCTCTGGAGATGAAGACCGTCGAGGGCTACCGCCGCCACGGTGGCGTTGGGGCGCGTAGAGTGGGAGAAGAGCGCCGCGTACTCGAAGCAGAGGGCACCATCGGTCATGCCAGAAGGAGGTGGCGCGCCCTTCCCCGAGATCCACGCGAGTGATAGCTCTGTACGTCGGGAGGCCCTGGCGGATGATGACCTCGAGGAAGGAAGGAGCCGAAGAACAGTCGCCCACATCCCCCCTGATGTTGCCGAGGAACCAGCTCTTCCACGGAGGACAGTCAGGTTGGTGAAGCTTGTGGACGAAGTTGAGGAGCAGACACATGTTCTATCGACGAAGATCACGAATCCCGAAGCCACCCTCCTGCACATCTGCACACACTTTATCCCAAGCAATAAGACAACGAGCGCCAGAGCAAGTATCCTTGCCGGTCCAAAAAGAGGCACGACATCTACGATCGATCATCTCAATCACACCAGAGGGAAGTAGGTAAGAGCACATAAAATAAGTAGAGAGGTTATTAAGGACGACATTATGAAAGGATCGAGAAGAGGTGTCTAGAGGGGGGGGGGATGATTAGACCCTCAACAAGGAAAAGTAGCAGTTTTTAAGTTCTTCAAGTTAAGGTGGAGTTTTAGCACAAGTTTAAACATTCACAATACACTTCAAGCAAGCATGGCAAAAGTATATGAGCAGCGGAAAGTAAAGCATGCAACTTGCGAGAATGTAAAGGGATGGGATTGGAATGTGCAAACGCAATTGGAGACACGGAGATTTTTGGCGTGGTTCCGATAGGTGGTGCTATCGTACATCCACGTTGGTGGAGACTTCAACCCACGAAGGGTAACGGTTGCGCGCGTCCACGGAGGGCTCCACCCACGAAGGGTCCACGAAGAAGTAACCTTGTCTATCCCACCATGGCCATCGCCCACGAAGGACTTGCCTCACTTGGATAGATCTTCACGAAGTAGGCGATCTCCTTGCCCTTACAAACTCATTGGTTCAACTCCACAATCTTGACGGAGGCTCCCAAGTAACACCTAACCAATCTAGGAGACACCACTCTCCAAAAGGTAATAGATGGTGTGTTGATGATGAACTCCTTACTCTTGTGCTTCAAATGATAGTCTCCCCAACACTCAACTCTCTCTCACAGATTTGGATATGGTGGAAAGATGATTTGAGTGGAAAGCAACTTGGGGAAGGCTAGAGATCAAGATTCTAATGATTGGATTTGAATGTCTTGGTCTCAACACATGAGTAGGTGGTTCTCTCTCAGAAAATGTATGTTGGAAGTGTAGGCACGTTCTGATGGCTTTCTCACGAATGGAGAAGGGGGTGGAGGGGTATTTATAGCCTCCACACAAAATCTAACCGTTACACACAATTTACCAAACTCGGTGGGACCGAATAGTAAAACTCGGTCAGACCGATTCAGTTCAAAATGCGAACGTTAAGATTTTTGGTGGGACCGACAAGGTCAACTCGGTGGAACCGATGTGCTAGGGTTAGGGTAAAACCTCATCTCGGTTTGATCGATTACACAAACTCAGTGAGACCGATTTTAGTAATAAGCAAACAAATAGTTGGCCAAGCAAACTCGGTGGGGCCGACTACTTATTTCGATGAGACCGAAATAATTGCAGTAGGCAACAGAGAGTTTGCAAGCCCATCTCAGTGAGACCGAGATCCCATCGGTAAGACCGAACTGATTAGGGTTTCTGGCAGTGGCTATGTCAAGTGAACTCGGTGGCGCCGGATAGATCAAATCGGTGGGGCCGAGTTTGATTTTAGATTTAGGACATATGTGGAAATGAGAAAGTGGTTGAGGGCTTTTGGAGCATATCACTAAGCATTTTGAGCAAGCAAGCCATTAAGCAACACCTCATCCCCTTTTAATAATATTGGCTTTCCTATGGACTCAATGTGATCTTGGATCACTAAAAATGAAAATGTAGAGTCTTGAGCCTTTGCCAATATGTGACCTTAGCATCTTGAAGGGGTTCCACATCCTCTTATCCTGCCACTCCACTGTTGAACTCATCTGAAATATACCAGATGAAAATATTAGTCCAACAAGAGATATGTTGACATTAATTACCAAAATCACTCAGGGAGCACTTGTGCTTTCACATTACAAAGGACCATTCGACCGCCGGAAGAAAGAAGCAAGGCACGCCATCCAGAGAGGTAGCGGTCGAATGAGCGGATGAGGGGGTCATAGGCGGAGATGGGGAGTTTCAACGGAGATAAGGGCAGCCCCAAGTAGGGTTGAGGGAAAGAGGAGATGGGGCAGCCTAGAATGCCCGCCAAGGCTGCCGACAACCCATCACTACAGTGCATGGGGATGAACCCAGATTTGTGAAAGTTGATGGTGAGCCCGGTAGCAAGGGCAAAGGCGTCCAACAAGGATTTGAGGTAGGTAACCGAGGGAATGTCTGCATGGCAGAGGATAAGGGTATCGTCGGCGTATTGCAGAACGAGGCATGGGAGGGAAGGGTCAATGGGGTGGGTGATCCGCCCATCTGTGGAAGCGTGACGAACGAGGCGTTGAAGGACATCAGCAATGATAATAAAAAGATATGGGGAGAGCGCGTCACCCTGACGTAGGCCGTTGCGACAAAGGATCCAATCCCCAGGGACATTGTTGAGGAGAACTGAGGTGTGGCCGGTAGACAGGATGGCGTGGATCCACCCACACCACTTAGAGTCAAAACCCCGAGCCGAGAGGACGGTGAGAAGGCTGGACCAGTTGACGGAGTCGAACGCCTTTCGGAAATCAATTTTAAACACCACGGTAGGAGCTTTCCGGGTGTGGCAAGTGCGAAGAAGGTCGGCCGCGTAGACAATATTTTCGGAGATACGACGGCTAGGAAGGAAACCTGTCTGGTCAGGGTCAACCAGAGAGTGAATGTAACGTTGCAAGCGGGAGCACAGGGCTTTGGTGATGTCCTTCATGATGCAGTTTTGCGGGGAGATGGGATGAAAGTCCGAAGGCGAGCGGGCCGCCTCGAACTTAGGAAGAAGGACGAGGAAGGCGCGGTTTATGCGGGTGAGATCGAGAGTACCAGCGTAGAAGTCATGAAAGACCCCCTCGACATCGGAAACAATAGTGTCCCAAAACGAGACAAAGAAAGAGGGACCAAAGCCATCGGGTCCGGGGCTGGAGAGACGGTTCATGTCGAGGAAGGCCCGACAGATCTCGTCCGGAGAAAAGGGAGCCGAGAGGTCGTCGGGAAGCGGAGCTGCGTCGGGGTAAAGGTCCGAGAGGGAGAAACTCCAACAGCAGGAAGGCGCGGTACCCAAGAGATCTTTGTAAAAGGTCCGAAGAGCAATAGCTTTGTCATCATGAGATAGGAGATCGACCCCGTCGACGGAAAGGACGGAATGCAGTTTTTCCGAAACCGGGAGGAGGCGGAGGCGTGGAAGAAGCCAGTATTCTCATCCCCGTCCAAGGCAAAACGAACTTTCGCGCGGAGTTTCCAGTATAGGACCCGCTCTTTAATGGAGAGATGCAGAGCATCGATAGTGAGAGAGCGGAGGAGACGTTCGAGGTGAGAGAGGGGGCGAAGCTCCTCAATGCGGTCAAGGAAGCCAATGTGCACCCGGCAATCCTGCTCACGGCGGGAAGCCGGCGTCGTCCGCCTCGTCCAACGTTTACAGCACAGCCTGACCTGACGGAGTCGAGCTACGATTCGAGCAGTGGGATCTGGCCGAAAAGCAGAGTTCCAGGCTGCAACGACCGAAGAGCGAAACGAGGGGTGCAGGGCCCAAGCTTTCTCGTAACGGAAGATGCGGGTTTTAGGAGCGGCGGAGGAGATCGACGCGACAAGGGGAACGTGGTCGGACGTAGAGCGAGTGAAGGAGGAGAGGGTGGATGTGGGAAACTTAGCATCCCAAGCCACGTTGACAAGGAATCAAAATTAAAAAAAGGCCTTTGTTAGACCTAAAATATTTGCGTTACCTAGATGTACCGAACAAATTGCAGAAACACCAACTGTTGGGGTTTGTACATGACACTTACTATGTGTGTTATCGCACGAACCCCATCTATTAGTGTAATATGTATAGCTAGTTCTAACTCATATTTTTGCTTAGATCATGATCCTTGACGGGCAGGTCCCGCTTGTGATTGCACATGTAAAAAGTAAACACCCTCTGCATCAACCGGTCAACTAAAAGTGCCAATGAGCTGAATTTTTTCAAACCTGAGTACATGTATGATATACTAGTTTAGTCCCCTCTCTCTCTCTCTCTCTCTCTTGTAATCTTGAATTTTTAGCCAGAAATTTGAATGAGCAACTAAAACTATCAATGGTTGTGTTTGTTTGGGCTTCTGTTTCGACAGATTCAGTTGTGGACATGTTGTGCTGCCAAAGCTGCTGAAATGAATGTTAGAGCATATACAGCCGGACCTCTCAAATCCGCCTCGTACACCCGGGCGGGCCGTCCGGTCATTGACCGGTCACTTTTTTTGACCCAGACGGACGCCTCGAACGGGCCTCAAAAGTCCGGGCTGACCGGCACCCCCCTTATCCAGCCCAAATATGGAGCGGATATGGGGGCGCCCGGGCGCGTCCGGGCACGCCCGCCACGTCGGACTAACGAAGGGGGCCCAGCCAGAAACGCCCTCAAACCCGGCGGTCCGAAGCTCGTCTCCTCCATCGGACCGGTGGCGCCGCGTGGCGCAGCTCTGGCGGGCCGCGTAGTGCATTGCCCGGCTATTTAAGTCGACCGACGGCACCGAAACCCTACCATTCATCCACATTTTCCTTCTTCTATCTGCCGCCGCCGCCACTTTCCACTCCACCCGTCCGCCTAGTAGCCATGTCCCCACACCATCGGGTGAGGAGCGAGCCATTTTCTGACGCCGGAGCGCCGGCTCAAACTCCTTGAGCAGATCCGGGCTAGGCACAAAGCCCGTATCGCCGCGGGGCTACCTCCGGATGCAATGGATCCGGAGGAGGAGGACGACGACAAGGAGGAGGAGGACTTCGAGGAGGAGGGGGAGGAGCCAGAGGAGGAGGATGTGGGGGACACTGGCAATGGGGATCTACAGGCGAAGCAGCAGGCCATCCTCGATTCCCTCCGGTCGGAGTCGGCTGTGGAGGCAAGACGCCGTCGTCGGCAGGAGATGGAGGCGCAAGAGGCCACGGAGGAGGCGGAGATGCTCGCCTACATGGATGAGGTCGAGCAAGAGAAGGATGAGCCGGAGCCCTCCTACCCGCCCGGCACCGTCGTCCTGGACATCTCCGACGACGAAGAGTAGTTAGGGTAGTACGTAGATGTAGTACGTAGGTTTTTTTTTTTTGCATGCTTTGTATGGATATAGGGGATGAAATATGAGATACGCGGATGCAAAGTGTCTAATTTGAGACATGCCAGGTCAGTGCCCGCGGACATGCATGGACGCGTCCATGGGCGTTTGAGGGGCCGGATTTGCCAAGTCCGACGGTAGATGCTCTTAGCTGTTTGGCAATCCAGCCGTGGAAATGATTGTGGGCTCGTGAAAATACTGAAATGCCCTTAGAGTATTGAGATGAATATAACTTGTTGATCATGTGTTAATAGATTGTTTAAATGGTATTTTGACTGACAGGGTGGTAATGCATAAAATATTTCATAATAATAATTCCCTCACTTTCTTGCTCATATATACATAAAATAATAGTGAGCAAAAGAATTGTGTTGTCATGCTAGTTCATTCAAGTCATAATTGTTCGCACATGTAATTAGAGGTCCGTACAAACACTAATCTATGTAGGTTGTCGTGCAATAAACAAAGAGCTCGCAATCCTATCTCGCGTGTCATTCATGTTGCCTCATCCCATTGTTACATTGTAGGCTAAAATGAAGCCTTCTGAGGGCACTTACACTATGGACTGTTAGATTGCTTGTCCAAACGAATCCCGATCGTCGGATCTTCAGATGAAACGATCTTGACCGTCGGATCATAGTTGATGTGACAATCAATGAATAGTGCCTCTTATTTTGCACCCATGCTAGCGCCCTCACTCTCCATGACAAGCATGGCCCAAGCGAGGTGGGGCGTTGCTGTCAGTCAGCGCGGAGGCGGGTGTGGCCGGTGCTACTGTTGACATGAGCGGGGGTCGTGCCACCGCCTGTATTTTTTGGTGTCTGCTGAGGGCACTTTCATCATTTCAGTTTCAGGCTATAAGAAAGCAGCATCTCCCGTGGACTGAACCTAGCCACCGCTTCTCCAACACTCGCGCGGGCCACCTCCTCCTCTCCCTCTCTCGATCTCCTCTGCAAACCCTAACGCGTTCCCTGCCGCGCCGCCACCTCCGCTCGTCCTCGCGCCATTCCTCCTCCCCACCTATCATTCCCCTCCCCGAACCCTAGAAATCGATGAGGACGCCGAGCCGCCGCCCGTTGCCGGCCCTTGGACCGTCCTGCTCGACCACGCTGAGGGCACACCTCACCTCAGGTGCGTGAGGATTTGGAGCTGCGGTGCTCGCCTGGCCTCCCGAGGAGTGGAGGCTGTCGCTTGCGCATCTACTTCACCCGGAGGAGCGACAGGAGGAGCGCGCTGTCGCCATCGATGGGAGACGAGGTCATCGGTGACGTCGTGGGAGCAGGATCTGGTCCAGGCGGTCCGGGGCACGCTGCTGCCGCTCGTGCAGCAGAACGGCGGTTGCAGCGACGTGTCCGGTGAGAGCTGCATCGACCTGGGCAGGTGAAGTCGTTCATCGGTAATAACAATGCTTACCTGCCCCCCGTGTTTACCTGCCTCCCGTTCTCTGATTCAACTCGTACCATGAAGTGTTGTTAAGAGACCAAATCCAAATGAAAATGATTGTTAGTTGGACGCAGTTTGAATCAAAACCTACTGGCAGCGTTTTACTTAGATTTTACATTTTCTATTCATATACAAGACGAATTTAAAACTCCTATAAAATCAACATATGCCTCTACAATTGACGAAGTTTCATACGATTGATGGTGATACAAAGTATGCCTGATTGAAACATATGAAGGAAACAATTCGGAAAAATGTATACCTGCCGCAGATGCAGATGCAAATCCTGCTGATCAACTGGATCATGCGACCACCTGCATCAAGCATAAATAAAACCAATAAAGATGTATGTAGACCGGGATGCACTATGCCATGGATGCACAATACTTGGCAAATTCTTTTGAAATTCTCTTTATGTAGCTACAGCGTACAGTCATATACTCATATTGTTGAGATCTTGTCGGCATTGAAAAATCTGTAATATAGTTATATTGTCATATCAAGTATCTTCTTGCCATATTAGTAGCTTGGAGAATAAAACCGTCCTCTTTTTTTTACCCTTTCCCCACTGTTATTTTTATGTATATAAACAATATGCAAGTTGAGTATATATAGATATGACCAGGTTTTCGGGCAACAACTGATTTTACTATTCGTGTTAAGTTCTGTCTTTGGCATCTCCAGTTTCAGTGCAATACCTTTGGGTCTGTACTTTCTGGTTAAAGGTGGTTGATAGACAAACAATTAAATCCAATCAGCTATCTCCAGCACTAAATACTGACGTACCGAGCCAACAATCTATTGTTCTAGTGTGTGTTGCATTTTCTACTTGCATTTAGTAACCTACTGTGATATTTTAGAAGGCATCGTATTGGTGATAGTCTGCATGCAATCGTTCTTGTCATATGTGATCTTTGACTTTACTGGCTTCATTGTATGATTTTGCCCACCTTATAGTTGGTTAAGTGTGGGTTGACACTTTATATAGTTGTTTGACTTGTGAGGCCAGAAGGCGGTTTACAATATTTTTGTTATATTCTAAAGAAAAAAATTGATCTTTCTCTCGTCTGTCCTAATTGCCAATTCACTAGAAACTTAATGCGTAGATTGGTGTAGAAGCAAAGTGTTTCAAGGAAAATAAATTGAGTGATTATAATGTCAGTTTCAGAAGAGATGCTAAAGCTAATTCAAGAGGATCGAGAATTTGCTATTATACATATGTGCTGGTGTATTCTTTATAAGCTTGAGTGTTAATGGTGCGAGAAATAATCATGCTTGGTTAGATTTATTGCTATTTTCCTATAAAATTGTTAATTTATCTGACTTCAGTTGTGTTTCTCAGAAATAATCTTATGTTGCTTTTTCTGCGCAGGTTGAGTTGCTCAAGGCACGATGGTGACAGTTTCGACAAGATGGTGAGTTCATGTTGGATACACATTGAGCTTTCACTTTTGATCTTATCTTCCAAATACTCATGTTATGTCGCTTGCTTCATGAATTTAGGCATACCTTGGTTCGATTTCTGAATGACAAAATAAGCTCTCTTTTTTTCTCTGTGTTCTGTACTTATCATATGTTCTTATATTTTGATGTTCTTAATTGTTACAAATACAGTAGTTGTGACTGGTTGTTGAGAAATACCTTGAGCTTTATCTTCCTGCAAGTGCTAATTGTTTTTCTTATGTTGTTTGTGAACTCAAATTAATTTGACTTGTGTATCTTATTTAGCTTATGCCCCACCGGCCATTTGTAGAATTGTATTGTTACCAAATCATGTGCATTTGTTGTACATTTTTTAAAAACAAAGGTTTTAAGTTTCTGTTTTGACCGAATGAAATTCCTGTGTTTTTCTGATATTGATGTTCAAGAAAAATCCCACCATACTTTGCTCCACTTTGCAATTATCATGATAGTAAGTAATAAGTAACCAACTGTCCAACACTTGCCTTCTTTTGTCTCCTAAATATTTTGAGGATGCTCTAAATTTTCTGTTCCTTTTCACTAGCATACACATGAAGTTACTCATATCATGGATACGGTCTTAAATATAAGTTCTTCGTTTTCTTTTGATTTTGTTTGATTATGATAAGAAAAAAAGGAAATACTTCTATGATGGCAATATGGTCCAGAGTAGTGATTTTCTTTACACACCTCAAACTACCGCTTTGATATATCTCATATCGCTGAAATTATGTTTTTTTGTTTATCCCAGGTTGGCTATGATGTGCTCATCATTGACTCCACCACCGCTGGTTTTGAGGATGGTATCTCCAAGAATGACCAAACCCATGAGCACGTCGTCCTTGCATTCACTTCTTGAGTGAAGCAGATGATCTGTTGTTTAATAAGGTATACTTGCTAAGTTGCTAATATATTCACCACAGTCCCTCTTACTTTGCAGATCGGGAGTGTGGCCTGAAAGCCTTTTCTTTCAAATGAAATGTTTACCTATGATATTGTGCATAGTTTCTCTTCCAACCTTGGATGGGCTGAAAGAATAAAATATGGTGAATTCTTCCACTAGGTGATCTTAATAGCCAAAATATATAAAGGCTAATTTTGTTTGCCAATAAAGATAATAGCAAATTCTGATGCACCAAATACTTAAAATATTTTATTTTTGTTCCTATTTACTCTTACTGATTTGTTTCTGGTAAACCCCCTAGGTTATAGCATTGTGAATTAGAAAGCATGATCCCAGTTTACAGTTTTTCTGCTTAGTGTAAGCAATATAATCTAATGGAAGTGAGTACTATCTAATTCTTTTTCATATCATTATTGCCACTTTAGACATGGTAATTGGTAGTATATATACTGTGTGTTTGGATGTGTGCATTCTGTTGCCATGGTCCAACATTCTTATAGAGTGTCATGTTTGACGTTCTATATTTCTCTTTAATTGGAAACTTGTGCCAGATGCTTCTTGTTTCCTTTTAGAACGAAATACTTGAGCTTTTGTTCTTATCTAATGTCATTTTCTCTGTTCCTATATTGATGTTTAGGCATGTGCCTATGTTTTCTTTTCTGCTCATTGATATGCAAATGGCTATAGGCTTATAGTTAATGTACTGATTACAAAAAACACAGTGAGCATGGCAGACTCTGTCAAATGAGAAATACAAAATATTCAAAAAGAGTGGGTTTAGGATCTAGGTCTGAGTGTCGTCGATGTTGCTGTCTTCGCCTCACCGCCTCCTCGCTGCTCTCTCCCTCCTCTCTCTGCTCTTTGCCTCTGAGCATGTTGGGTCGTTGATTTCGTCCGTGTTTCACAGGTGAACCAGAATTTGGTCGCTCTTCGCCTCGCCATCGTCGCCGTCTTAGCCTAGCCTCAGGTACGGCCACCTCTCTTCCCCCACCCTGTTTCTTTGCCGCTGACCAAGACTGGGCCATTGATTCTGTCTGCCGCTTGATAACTCTTTGCCTCGCTGTTCGCTCTCGCGGTTCTTCGACGTTGTGCAATGGAAGAGGTTTTGGTGTTGCTGCTTATTAGGTCTGTTGTTTTGCACAGTGCATGGGTGTGGTTAGGGTTGGAGTTCAGTGATGGTATCTGAAAGCAAATTTGACTTGGATATGCTTTTGTTTAGAGCCGTTGTTTTATAAATTTCCTTTTCTGTTTGCTGTTTGCTGTCAGCACAAAATATGTCATCTGGATAGTTGATAGTGAAAATAAAATAAATTTGACAGTTTCCTTTGTGCTTTATCGTGCTTGGATCATATATGCTATTGTAACAACACTAATTCAGGTAGACAGTTATAAATTTACTGCAGACACCTATACGCTTGATATATCTATACATTGATAACTAGATCATTGGTGCATTCACTCAATTCTGAAATTGTTCATATTTATGGCTTAGGTATAGAATATGAGTGATTCATTATCTGATTCAAAACACTACTCTTTGCTACTGCTGTAATCAGCATAATGGTCTTTTGTTTAGATACTATTGAAGCTGCCTAACAACATGTGTGGCTGCAGATACAAATCGATAGCTCCTGTTAATTGGCTGGTGGCAGTGGCAGTGGCGGCGCATCAAGGTGCAAGGCAGCGGCGTCCTGTTCATACTACGGGAAAGGAAGAGCTCCTAATATTTTTTATGCTCCATGCCGTAGGTGAGCTGCCACCTCTTCCCACATGTTCATGCTAATTATCAAGTAACCTCCAGAATGAATTGTGATTGTGATTAGTATCTTTAGACATCTGTCATTGGCTATATTTGTCAGTACTATTATTCTACTCGCTTATGTAGCCACTAATGTGGTTCTTTGTTGCCTCTTTGCAGACATTTGATTAAGGCAGAGGCAACGAGAAGGCACAACGGAGATCAAGGTCCTTATGTACACCGAGTAGTATCTTTTGTCTACCATACCGTATGAGAATAGATCAGGATGAGCCAACTAAGTCATGTACTATGTATTTGCTGGTGGTGTCTATAAAGAGAACATATCCGGTCTATATCTGAATCTGTGAACTATTCTATCGATGATGTCGAGTTATGTCTACATAGCCTTATATAAGCTCAATGTATCCTTTGTACTGTTCTTCTTTGACTTAGCACATCTGCTCATTTCTAGATAAATTTTCATGTGACTACCAATGTTATAAACCATAATTTTCTTTCCGAGGATGCTTATGTTTGAACTATTCATTATCTTTGTCAATATATTCTATCCAATATGTTATCCCCGTCTAAAACCCATCTTAAATTTCATATCTTATTCATATATAATGATTTGGTGTATGGCACTATATTGAACCGATATCATTGCTATTTTTTATATTTGCGATGCTCCTATGACTATATTAATGGATTGGATATGACTGTACCCGGCAGCGGTGCTGGCGGGTGCGGCAAGCCGCACTTTCTACCTAGTCATACGAAGTGGGAACGGCATCGCCAAGCAATTGACCCTAGGTTCATCTCCCTCTTTGTCCTCTGCCGTGTGTTCTGTTATCGTGATTTGCAATTTTTCTCCCGCATTCGTTCGCAGACAGGGGACCAGTTTACGGCCGCAGATACGGGAGAACACCATCCAATCAGAGCAACATACATTTCAACTCGCATTTAAACAAACCGGATGAAATTCATGCAAACCGGCCGATATTCATCAAAGTTTCGATAGAAAATAGCGCAAATCATCCGTACATAGCATTCAAGTTAAGTCTAGTACAACAATGTCTCAAATTCAACTAGATCTCGGATGTCCAACAAGTTTTTCATCAACAGATCATGTCGTTTCACACATACTCCCCCTTCAGCTTCACCAAACAGTATATGCACGTAAATGACCATCCCTCTGTCTTGTGGTACACCACGGCAGCACGTGGGGGCTACATATAATGTGTGGACCAACATTGAGTGAATGAATCAATCAACAAGTTGAGCAAGAGGAAGCAAAAAACTTACGATCTCGTTCTCTGTCGCGTGCAATGGCCACCTTGCCTCGAGCTGACGAACCACGTCGCAAAACTTGGTGATGTTGACCTGGATAGTGTGCCGGGAAAGTATCAGGTGATACCAGCCCTTACATGATACCATGATACCAACTTCTAAATTTCAAATTTAAGCATGTCAAAAAATTCTGAAAAAAATCATGGATGCTCGTAACACATATGTCGACAACCCCTAAAAAATTCAGATCAAAATTCGAAACACACATTGAGAAACAAAAAAGACAAATTCAGATGTGAATAGTGTCACTTTTGCTTTTGTCTTCTTTTGACACTATTCATGATAGATTTGTCTTTTTTGTATCTCCATGTGTATGTTGAATTTTGATCTAAATTTTTTAGGGGTTGTCGACATATGTGTTGTCAACATCCATGATTTTTTCAGAATTTTTTGACATGTTTACATTTGAATTTTAGAAATCGGTATCATGGTAGCATGTAAGTGCTGGTATCACCTGATATTTTCCCTAGTGTGTCAGCGATACGACAACGACCTCACGTTGCGTGGTTGAATGATGTACATGTCGTAGGGCTCAATGTGCTTCGTGCGTGAAATGTTTCGTGCACTTTCTGCCATAAGGCCTCCCCTTTGCTCTTGCCTATAAAATCCGCGGATACGGCCAACCACGCATCGCACAACAACTCATCCTCCATGTTCTAGTAGCTCACCATCCTTCGTACTCTAAAAAGCGACTTAGCATTTGAAGCTCAATGGCATTTGACCGAACACTTGTCGGGCGTGGTGTCCACCATGGAGGTCGTCGACAGGGGAGCGGAGTGTACCTAGGTACAAACGGCTCCAGGATGGACATCTCCGTTGTAAAGGCGAGCGGGCGCGTCGATGCTGGTTGCAGATGTCCGACAATGGCTCTGTGGCGGTCGGAGCGTACAACAGCGGCGGCGGAGTGGAGGATGCGGATGCAAAGCAGAGGGAAGAAGGGACAGAGTGAAAGGAAATGGGACCGGGAGGGGAGGTTAGATGGTCTGGGGGTATCGGAGTCCTATGTTTCGTGTGTCCGAACTCCCGCAAACCTCTCCCACTTTGTCTCCAATTTGCGGAAGAAAACGCGTCCGGATCGCCCCGCGGACCGATATAGACCCATGTTGGATGGCTTCTGCAGTCTGAACAGCGCGGTCCAGACAGATGCGGGCGGTTTACGGGTCTGGCTTGTAGATGTCCTAAGAGCATCTCTAGCAGACCCCGTATAATGCCCCGACCCACAAAATAACCGCCAAAATACAGGTCCGCGCGAAAAATGCTGCCCGATCAGACCCCACAAACGCGTCGGACCCGTAATTTTTTTTGAGAGGCACGGTAAAATCCCATCTCCAACCCGCGAAAACGCAGGTTTTCCCCTCGACCCGACAGTGCCCCGTATCCCAGAAAAGCGGTTGGCGGGAGGGACAGTTTAGCCCGCGCCCGTTCCCCACCTCCTTTCGCAGCCGCCCGCCATTGGTTCCGCCCGTCCGTCGCCGCCCCGGGATCCACGATCGCAGAGCCACCGCCCTGAGCCGCCGGTGAGTACTTGTGCTTTGGGATGCGCTATGCATAGTTGGTTCATGCCGCGTTCGTATTTGTGAATTTAGATGGAATTAAGCCCTTGCGAGAGGTTTTTGCTCGAGGATTCATCCGATTCGGACGACTCGGATGTAGAGACGCTGCTTGTAAACCATCGGCGGCAGATGTTGGTGATGGCCCTCGCCGTGAAGGAGCTCGAAGATGAGAACCGGAAGAGACGGCGAGGATCGACCGTCGGCCGTCTTTGTATTCCTCGAAATCGCCATCTCGGGAACGAGATGTTGATGCAAGACTACTTTGCCGACAATCCAACATATCCGCCGCACCTCTTCCGGAGAAGGTACCGAATGCGCCGATCCCTCTTTGTAAAAATAGTGCAAGCTTGCGAGGCTAATTGTCGGTATTTTACTCAAAGAAGAAATGCCGCGGGCTTGAAGGGATTTAGTGCATATCAAAAAATCCCGGCAGCTATGCGAGTAATTGCATACGGCGTTCCGACTGACTAAGCCGATGAGTACCTTCGCATTGGTGAAGATACTACAATTGAGTCAGTGCGTAGGTTTTCCCAAGTGATCATCCGTGTCTTTGGTCCTGAATATCTTCGGGCACCCAACGAGGAAGACACAAAAAAGTTGATGGCATCAAGTGAGAGGAGAGGTTGGCCTAGCATGCTAGGAAGCATTGATTGTATGCATTGGACTTGGAAAAACTGCTCGAAGGCATGGCAGGGAATGAATTGTGGCAAGTCTCGTGATGCAACAATTGTGCTAGAGGCCGTATCATCTGAGGATTTATGGATTTGGCATTGCTTTTTTCTATGCCGGGTACTCTCAATGATATCAATGTGTTGCAACGGTCTCATTTGTTTGCTAGACTTGCTAGTGGTGATGCTCCTGCTTGCAACTACACTATCAATGGGCATGAATACACAAAGGGGTACTATCTTGCAGATGGTATCTACTCTTCTTGGTGCATATTTGTCAAGAGCATCAAAGACCCCCAAACTAGGAAACAATGTGAAATTGCAAGGGTACAAGAGGCAGCCCGAAAAGATATTGAAAGAGCATTCGGAGTTTTGCAATCTAGGTTTGCCATTGTTCGTGGTCCTTCTCGTTTTTGGGACAAGCGATCCTTGAAGAACATCATGACATGATGTGTTATTCTTCACAATATGATTCTCGAAGATGAGAGAAGCATGAACTTGGAGTTTTTCTTCGACAATGTGGGTAGCCGTGTCAAATCAGCTAGAGACCCTAACCGCATTAGAGCATTTCTTCAGACCTACAGGGAGATTGAAAACGCAAACACCCACTTTCAGCTTCAGGAGGATCTCATTGAGCATCATTGGCAAAGGGCTGGACAGTAACACATTCCATTTTTGCATTCATTTTATTTAATTCACGTGTGATTTGTATTCGAGACAAGTTTTGTATTGAATTGTTTAGTTTGCTTCAGCGATTTCAAAAATTATTGTAATTTGGATGATTGTTGTATTGACATTTTATTCCCTGTATTGTAATATTGACATTTTATCTTATTCGGTGGGATATGTGTCAAATTCAGATAAAAACCCATCTGATTTGCGGGCCGGCGCGGGCACCGGCCGAGCAGACCCCGCATAGCGGAACTGTAAAACAGAATATTCGTGAATATGCCGTTTTACAGTTCCGCTATGCGGGATCTGCTAGGCCGGCGCCCGCGCCGGCCCGCAAAACCGTTTTTCTGCGAACTGTAAACGAGTTTTGCGGGTCGGCGATATACGGGTCTGCTCGAGATGCTCTAAGTAGAGACGAAGGGATCGACCGAAACATGGCATATGGCACGTAAATTGGCTGAACTAAGAGCATCTCTAGCAGACCCCGTATAATGCCGACCCGCATAAGGCGTTTACAGTTCGACGAAGATATGTTTTGCGGGTCGAAATCATGCGCGGCAGAGTAAGACCACGTATATGAAACTGTGTAATTTGAAAAAAACTTTCGCGGGAGAAATTGCAACCACACTAGTTCATCACATACTATATGATCACACACTAGTTCATCACATACTACATGATCATACATACTACATTCTACTACTACTACTATAGGGGGTGGGGGATCTCGCGGCAGCGAGGCTGAGGTCGATGTACCAAAATGGACGAGCTCGCGGCTGAGGACGACGCAGTGGAGGAGCTCAATCCTCCTCGTCGGAGCTGACGAGATCGATGGACTTCTGCCTCTGCTCCTCGCGGATGCGTCGCCACTCGTCGTCCTTGTCCTTCGCGGCAAGGTTGGCCGCAACCGCCTGCTTGAGCATGAGGTCTTCGAGCTCCTCGTAGTGGCGCCGCCGCTCCGCCTCCTCGTGCAAGCTCCGTTCGGCAATGGTGGCCGCGACCGCTTCGACATCGGCCATGAAATCTTCGGGCCCGACGACGCCTCGGCGCTCGATCTCCTCCGGCTCCTGCTTGACGGCGACGAGCTCGCGGTCCTCCGGCTCCTCCGACCACTCCCTCTTCACGGGGAGAAGCGCCGCGCCGGAAGGACCCCTCGCGGCGGAGGAAGAGCCGCGGCCGAGGAGGGCGACCGCCCGTGCCGGCGGTCGTACTCCTCCGTCTCGCGACGGAGGAGCCTTGACGGCGGCTCGAGGCCCTGGTTCGTCCACTTCCTCGCCGCGTGCTTCCTCGCGCCGTCCGCGCGGACACACCGTTCGCGCTCGGGGTCACCGCTGCCGCCGGAGTTCCACATACGGCCCCACATGGCATTTGCAGGCGGAAGAGGGCTCACTGGCGGCGAGAAATACGGGGGAGAGAGTGGGGAAACGCGGCGGCGGGGGGATAGGGTTTCGACCCGTATCTGCCCCGCAAACCCGTAGATATACGGCTTGGGGAGGAGGGGGGGGGGCGGTTTGCGGACCGCGGAAAAAAAAATTACGGGCCGGACGAGTATACGGGCCCTGTTCTGACCAGAAAATTGAGCCGAACCCGTATACTCGCCGAAATTATGCGGGTTCGCGAGATACACGGGTATGCTAGAGTTGCTCTAACAAGGGCGCTGGTGGTAATGTGACCGAGGGAGTTTCCTGACCGAAGCACGCCTCGGCTCGCTTCGCCCTGTAACATGTAAAAAGGCCGGAGACTGTTTTGGACTGTGAACTGGCGGCGGCTCCGATTTAGCTGTTTGTGGCAAGCTTTAGCTTTTTTTTTTAAACCGGAAACTGGTCTTAAAACCAAACAAACACAACCAATATCTCCCAAACATGCGCTCCAAATGAGTTGAATATTTCTCACATTAGTATTGGATAGATGTATGATTTATTGAAAAGTGTTTTGTACTCATTTCTTATTGGAAAATTTTGAATTTTATCCAAGATATTGAAATATCCAACTAAAAATGGCAATATGTCCCAAACGTGCTGTCCAAATGAGCTGATTATTTTTACATCAGTACTTACGTATATGGTTTACGGGATTTTTTGTGCATTTTTGGAAAATTGATTTTTTTTTTTACATTTTTAAACGTTGAGTTTTTGAACTGGCCGACTGATGTGACTGTTGTTTTTACCAGGTGTGCCCTTGAAAGCGAAACCCACCCATCAAAATTTTAAGTCAAGCGAGCCGAAAATGATGAAATAGGGCTAGCCGCAGCATATTGTCCTAGGTAAAACCGACCTTGATATATAGTTGTTGGCTTTACAATTTTCGCGGATGTCCCACATCGTCGTATTTCGACCGACGCCCCCGGTGATGAAACACGAGACTCGAGGAAATATACGAATCCGGTACCCGGACGTACATGTCGATGTCGGGCAACTCCAGCTTCCAAGCTACTCCCTCCGTTTCAAAATATAGTGCTTTCTCTATTTCCATGCCAACAAGACCAACTGCGACGGGAACAAAAGTTATACCAGTGAATTCGTATTCAAAAGAAGTTTTCAATTATATAATTTTTTCTCCCGTCGCAGTCGGTCTCGTTGGTTAAATTTATGGTCAAAGTTGAACCTCAAAAAATATGGACGCATTATATTTTGGAATGAAGGGAGTACTACTCTACATAGGCTGGCTGGCTGAGGGCCGAAACGAGGTCACGTGGACGTACATGCGGCGTGTGCAGCAGTGGAGCACGCCGCGACGCTTACAGGCCACGACGACGTACATGCATGCATGAGCAGTGGAGTACGTACACCACCCAGCTCGCCGTCAAACGACACGTCACGAGGTCGCCTTACGCGTGGTGTGTTCGCACGTACTAGCAGCTCCCATGGGCTCGTCGTCGCGGCCCTGCGGCGGCGACCACGTGTTCCGCGCGCCGGCAGCTAGCTCGTGACCGGGTCGCGGCCGGCCGTGCATGTGCTGTCCCGGTAGATCCAAGTCCAACAGCAACTCGTAATAGTACGTCCATGGGTCCATGCATAGACAGAGTGTCCCTCGTCCAACAGTGGCACCGTACGTCTCCGGCTGCAGGTCCAGAATTCACGATCGGTGCGGGTACGTACGACGCCGACGCGTGCAGCTTAGCTGGAGGAAATCGCGAGAGTTGGATCTGGCTCGTGTACCGTGAGATGCATTCGATGCTGGATTGCTGGTGGGTGGGCCTCGATAGTAAGATGACAATGACTGTGTCGGCGAATGTACTGTAGCACATAGATCGGAGGGGACCAAATATTGTTTTTTTTTCGAGGCGTACTGTATTTTCATAGAAAGCAGAAGATAATTACAAGCATTCAAGCTAGATGCGAACATCCTGCTTGACAGACACCAACACCAACACCAACCCAAGAATAAAGGTCACGCTCTCACGAATGGGTCTAAACCTCCTACACCGAATCCTGCGAGCGACCAATCCTTGATCTCCGAGAGCACTTGCGTCACCAATTGGTCCGGCGTCCTCTGGTCATGAACTCTGTTGAACACCCTCGCGTTTCTCTGCTTCCACAGAGCCCAAGCCGTCCCGATCACAAATGAGTCAAAGCCTCGGCGAGTTTTACCGGTAAACCTCGTCCTCTGCTGGAGCCACCACTCGGTGAACATGGTGCTCTGGGTGGGCGGCATGATCTCCAGGTGCAATGTGTCGAAACAGCGGTGCTAAACCTCTCTCGCGTAGACACATTTCACGAGTATGTGGTCTACATTGTCCTGATCCTGCAAACAAGTGAAGCAGGCGGATGGCTTGTCCTGCAGCCCATGCCGGGCGCGCCTGTCGGATGTCCACAACGGTGCCCAACTCCTCCAGATGGCAAGTGCCGTCAGCGAGCGCACAAGTCCCATGCACAATCTCTGATAGGTCGACTTTGCCGTGTAAGCACCAGTCTTGTCTGCCAGCCAACTGAACTGGTCCGACTGCTGCTCGTCCCGCGGCACCGTCGCAATGGCGAGGCACAAGTGGGCCACCTGCATATGCGCCAGGAAGGAAATGTTGCCGTGCACGTCCATCGACCACGCGTTATCCACCAGCGCCTGCTGAACTGTCCTGACATTGCGCGCCCTCGTGCTAACCATCTCCAAGATCATGGGTGCAATCTCACCGACCGTGAACCCGTGTATCCATCTATCCTTCCAAAACAAGACCCTCTCCCCGTCTCCTAGTGTGATCTTGATGAGGCTGTTGAAGACCAACTTGGCGTCGCTGTCCTCAGCCAAGGGTATGCCCTGCCACGGTCGAGACAGATCAGTTCTTCGTAGCCATTCCCACCGAACTCTCAGTGCAATGGCCTGCAAACTGAGGTCCTTAATGCCCAGCCCGCCAAAACACGTCGGACGACATATCGCATTCCACGCCACAAGGCACCGTCCTCCATTTACTTTGTCTTTCCCAGCCCAGAAGAATGCACGCATCCATTTGTTGATCTCTTCGAAGACCCATGCCGGGGCATCAAGAACAAGGATTTGGTGGATGGGCCTCGCTGAAACCATCGATTTAAGAAGAATAAGCCTGCTCGGCCTGTGTATAAGCCCTCTCTGCCAAGCTGGGACCACTTTCCTCACCTGATCCAACATCGGATGCCAGTCGGCGTGTCGCAACTGGTGGATCGCCAAGGGTATTCCAAGATACTTGCACGGAAACGCACCCAATTGGCAGCGAAGCATCGCTCTGACTCTCTGCCCATCCTCCTCAACACCACGAATCAGTATCGCCGCCGACTTGGTGAAGTTGATCTTAAGCCCCGATGCTTCGCCAAAAACCTCCAGGAGCTCCCTAACGCAATGCAAGTCTTGCCTCTCAGGCTTAACGAACATGGCAACGTCGTCGGCGTAAATAGACAGCCTTTGTAGTGGATCAATGCCGCGGAACGAGCTGAGCACGCCTCATTAGTAGCTTTGCAGATGATCGTTGTAAGCACGTCCATAGCGATCACAAATAGCAGGGGGGAGACCGGGTCCCATTGCCGCAAGCCTTTAGCATGGAAAATCGTACGACCAGGGCTCCCATTCACGATGATCTTGGTGCTCGCCGTGGATAGCAACGTGGAGACCCATCCGATCCACCTCCAACCAAAACCTCTCGCCCGCAAAACTTCCATTAAGAAAGGCCACGAGAGCGAGTCGAAAGCTCTCACAATATCCAGCTTAAGGAAGAGCCCCTTGATCCTAGCCGCATGAATTTTACGAGCAACTTGCCGCACCAGTAGGTAATTGTCAAGAATGCTTCTTCCTTTAATAAAAGCGGATTGATTTGCGCTGACCACTTCGTGCATTCTCCTACGCGCCCGCGAAGCCAGAAGCTTGGCGAAGAGTTTTGAGAAACTGTGCGGGAGGCTAATGGGCCTGAAATCCTTCACCTCCAAGGCCTCCGCTGTTTTTGGAATAAGCACGATGTGCGCCTTATTGAGCTTGCTGAAGCCCCTGCCGTCCCCCACGAATAATTTCAACGGGGCCGCCATGATGTCGTTCTTTATAACTGGCCGTGCTTTGTGGTAGAACAGACCGATGAAGCCGTCCGGGCCAGGGGCCCGATCGGGTGATAGCTCCTTGATCACTTTCCATACTTCCTCTTCCGTGAAGATCTCCTCCAGGTCGGCAAGGTCAAGCTGCGGCATGCCGAGCTGATCGAAATCCAAGGAGTGCGCGCGTGTATTCGCCGAGGGGACCAAATATTGTCATTTGAGCATCTGATAGCATCTCCAGCCGTTTGCCCCGAGGGGCTTGAAATAGCGCCGCCTGGGGGGCAACCGGCGATAAAATGGGCGTGAGGGCGGTCGGTTTCCCAACCGCCGCCCCAGACGTCGTTTTTAAAAAATAACTCGACCAAAATTCGGCCAAACACGACACAAATTTGGAGGAAATTTAGGCGTTTCATTGATATTTGTACAAATTGAAAACATAATTTAAAAACAAACTAAAAACAACAACAACTGCTACTACTACGCCGCCGCTGCCCGCCGCGCCGCCTTGAGCCTTCTACATGCCGAGGAGCCTGTAGAAGTGGGTGTAGTCGCCGCCGTCGTCGTCGTCGCCGCCGTCCTGCACGCCGCCGCCATCCTTACTGCACCCCTGACCTGTGTCGCCGATGCGTGGGGGGTTGAACGGCCCGGGCGCCTCGTCGTCGCTGTCGTCGAGGATGACGATGCCATCCTCGTCACGGCGATCTCCTCGAGGGCGCGGCACTGGCGCTCCATCTCCTGCCGGACGTAGTCGTCCCGCGCCCATTTCAGGCCGGTCTCCTCGTCGGCGGCCATGGCCTCATGCTCCTTCTTCACGGGAAGGAGCGCCGGCTCGGTCTTCGGCTTGACGAGGCGGGAGCAGGAGGGAGGAGAAGGGATGCCACCCTCATTGATGACGAGGGCGCCGCCGCGGGTGCGCCACCTGAGCGGCGTCTCCCGTGGCTCCGGCTTGACGGGGAGGAGCGCCGGCGACCCGGAGGAACGGGAGCCCGACGACGACAAGGACGCCGTCTCCATTCGCCTCGGCGTCCAGGAGCTGCTGCGGCGGCGAGAGAAGGAGGGGGGCACCGGGTACTCCAACCGCAACGAGTTGCCGCCCTCGATGTGCTCGAGGACGGCTTCGAGCGTGCGCCCGTGGGGCTCGACGCCGTTCGTGGAGGCGAGCTGGTCGGCGTGGCGGCAGTCGAAGTACGCCGTCCATAGCGTGCGGCTGTCGGGGGCATACCTCGGCTGCTGTCGCGCGTGCTCCAGCAGCGACGATCTGATGCGCGTGATCTCGGCGCGCCGATCAGCACCGGTGGGCGGCGGTGGAACCGGGACTCCGCCGGCGCTGAGCCTCCATGAGCCTGGTACCCGCATGTCTGGCGGCGGCGGGTAATCCGCCTCGTAGAGGAGGCGGGCTTCCGCCTCGTGCAGGTGGCGGCGGCCGAAGCCATTGGCCGCCGCTCCGTCGCCGGGTAGCGCTCGACCATGGTCGTCAGAGGAGGGGCGTCGGCTGGGAGAGGGGTGTCGGTGGCGAGAGGGCGAGAGGGGCGTCTTCGGCGAGAGGGGGAGAGGGGCTGTGTGTGCGGCCACCGGCGAGGGAGGGAGCGGCTTTTATAGCGGCGGGTGGGCGGCGAGCGGGCGGCAGCCGTATGTACGCGTGGCGGGAGGGGGTGGGACGAGCGTCGGCGCGCCTTCACTGCGCCGCCCGTGAGGAATCAATGGAAGGCTGACTGGTGGCAACCTTCCATTGATTCCCCGTGGGAAAACGAGGCAATGAGGACGACGAACGCGCCTAGTCGCTGACTCGGCGGGTCCACCAGGCTTTCGCGTCAAAATGTTTCCCCCAGCGCCCCCGGGCGGGCCCCAGCGCGCCGGGTTCGGCCTGGGTCCGCCGGCGCCAAATTCGGTCCTAACCGGCGAAAAGTGGGCTTCTGAGGGCGCGACTGGGTCTTTTTTTCACGCCGACGATAAAAAATAGCCTTGGGGGGCCTGTTGGGGGCGGGAGGGGGGGGGGGGGGGCGAGTGGAGATGCTCTGAGCACCGGCACATTGAGCCTTTTTTTAAAGTTCAAAAAGATGGATTTTTTGGGCATGAATATTTTTAATTTCTTTTACATGCACGTATGACAATGTACAGCTTTCGTCCCGAATTACTTGTCGCGAAAATGGATATATCTAGACGTATTTTTAGTTGTAGATATATCCATTTCTATCTATCTCCGCGACAAGTAATTCAGAACAAAGGTAATATGTCGGGCCAAATGTGTTCCAGTGCACCCGTGCTTTGGTAGTCCACTTTAGGAGGGTACCTCCTATCTATCGCATCCTGCAACAGAATGTGAGTCATTCGCACAGGTTCGTTTGACTGGGCCAGCCCATTAGCAGCCTTCGGTGGTGTAGCTGCTCTTCTCTGGTTTTCCTCTTCTTCTTTTTATTAGTTTTATGAAAAAATCGAAAAATACAGCAATGGTTTAAAATAGAGGATTTTTTTGAAAAACGTCATGCAGGTACGCGGGATCAAACCCCAGACCTCCCACGAGTGAATGGTGCTCGCTAGCTATTGTACTTTACAACCTTCAGTGTCTAAATAAGCAGCACGGGGTATAAGAACTAAAATCCATGACATATTTAAACTTTTTTCTGAAAATTTGAACGTGATTCATTTTTTGAAAAAAGTAAATAACTATTTTTGAGACGTGAACATTTCCAAATTTGTGAAGAAAATTATAAAAAACTTGAACATTTCATGAAAACTTAAACATTTTGTGGGAATCTTGACATTTTTTAATCTGTGAGCAATTTTTGAAAAACAGGAACGTTTCTTTTGCAATTTTGAACAAAATTTAAAAATGCTAACATTTTTGCATCTGTCAACATTTTTTTTAAAAAGGAAACTTTTTTTTCTAATTTGAATAAAATTTGAAAACACAAACAATTTAGAAAACATGAACACTTTTTGAAAATATAAAAATAAAGCTGAAACTCTGAACAAAATTTGAAAAAGCAAACATTTTTGGGATCTGTGAACAATTTTTGAAAGAAGGAACGTTTTTTTTGGCCGTGTCGATGGCTCTCGCCCCCCACATACCGCACCCACCCGCGCCGCACCCACCCCCACTGCCGCTCCCCCGCGACACGGCCGATGCCGCCGTCGCCACCTTCTCCCCACCAGTTGCCGCGCGCCAGGCCGCTCCGCATGGCTGTGCCGGCCAGATCTACTGGGGTGCGGAGGCAAGGAGAGGAGGGGATTCGAGTCCCTCTTCCCTTCGTCTACCAGGCGTTCCCAGATCTGTTGAAGCCAATCGCGCTCATCTCGCCGGAGGAGCTCGCGGAGACGCGGGCGCGGCGCTGGAGGGAGCGGGCGACCCGGATCCGCGACAACGTGCTCTCCTGGATGGACTGCACCAGGGAATGGAGGGAAGCGGTGGAGGAAGCGGAGGGGGACACAGATTCGAACCGCAAGAGGTATGCTCAAGTCTGCAAAGATCATGTGGATCGCGAGCTACTGAATTTGGCATGGCGAATCTACTTCGAGGGCACGAGAGAGGAGAAGAGGAGAATGCCGCATCCAGAGGAACCACCGACAGCGTTTGTTGTGCTTAGGGGATCCGGATCGAGAGGAGCGTTGGGGATGCATCACAGGGCTGATGCCCACCAGAGTGCCGCCGGAACCAGAACCGGTAGACCCGCTCCCCTTCCTGTCCCCAGCCCCGGCATCGGACTAGGTGAACTCCTCGAACTTGCTCCTGTTGAAGCTGAAATCAGAGAGCTAGAGGAGGATTTTGCTCACCTTGCAGCAAACATTTGGTTGAGAGAACAGCTATGTGGATCGCTCACCGTGCTTCTCTGCTTATCATCGCCTCCACAGTTGCAAGCATAGCGATATTGGAACTGGTAATCCGGCACCCGTCAGCTGCCCTGCTTTGAGTGAACAGGAGGTTTCGAGTGATGTAGTTCTGAATCTTCAGGCATTTGAGCGGAACACAGTGGTGATGTTGAACCTATTCAGCCCCCAAAGGATCCCACTACAGCATCAGCTCGGCGAGATAATGCAGAGGCGAACTTGGACATGAGCCACAACCATCTCTGTGAGGATCCGGCGATACTGGTTATGCAGTATTCAGGAGGGTTCCGTTTTCTTCAGAGAAGCAAACACGCTCAAATTCAAAAAAGAAAAAGGAGTGACAAGGATGCCACCTTGGCCTCTCAGGCGCCCAGCTGCCATGGGGACCAGGCGAAGGAATTTCACCGTCAGCTCTGGGGAGATATTTATACCCACCCGGGTGGAAACCCTAGCACCGATCCTTCCTCACCCCTTTCCCCTCAACGCCCTGCCACCGCCACTCAATCTGCGCTACCTCTCACGATGTCAGAGGGTGGGCAAGGCCGAGGCCGCAGCAGGAACAAAGGAGGGAGGGGAGAGAGTAGCAACAACAATTCTTGGTGCTAGGATCAGTCGATGATGCAACCGCCGCTCAATCCCCACCAGCCGCAGTTCTTTGGCTTTGGTTATCAAGGAGCGCTGCCGCCCTGGGGTTTCCCAGGTTAGTTCCCCTCGCCGTACCAGCAGCAGGAATGGGGAGGGGCTCCCCCCAATGGTATGGCCCATCCCCCCCCCCCCCCCCCCCCCCCCGCGCAGCAAAATTAGCAGCAAGGGAAACTTGGGGCAAGTGGTTCATCTGATATAGACGATCTTCTGCCTGGTTCCCAGGGTGGAGGCAGAAATCAGTCCAAGAACTCCCAAAAGAAAAAGAATGAAGCAGCTCCTAGAATCACCCCCACAGCCACCACTACAGGTCTGATGTCCTATGATCCTGTGATCTGTTATAGTTGTGGTGATCCTGGACATCGTGTAGACAAGTGCGAACGCCCAAAAGCCTGCTTCATATGTAAGATGATCACTCACAAAGTAGACGCTTGCCCAGTCAGGAAAAAAGCTCATACTTCTACCAGATATGTTGGAAGTGCAGCACCTGGGCTGGGGTTCTATCACCTTGACACCCCTGATGCCAATGCACAACACCAAGGAGCTCTGACAAATGTTGGCATAGTCCTGGTGGAATCAGGTGATGTCACTAAAGAGGAACTAGCTAAGGAATTTGCTGATATCTACAAGACCAATTGGCCTTGGCCCATCAATGCCCTGGATGAATGGACCTTTCTGGTGAAATTCCCCCCTGAGATGATGTAGTTCAGGTGGCTGGATATCCCTGCTTTTGGCTGAAGAAGGAAAATGTCATTGTTAATATAGAAGTCTGGAAGGGCAATGTTGAGCTTGAAGAAGAACTACGAGATACTTGGATTAAGATCAGGAAGATGAACCCTAAGTGGTGTAACTGGACGCTCCTTGACCAGATTACCTCCACTCTAGGTGTGCTTGTGGATGTGGATTGGCAGCACAACTTCAAGTCCTTCTATGAGACAATCAGAGTGAAAATCTCTTGCAAGGACCCCTCCAAAATTCCAAATGAGAGACTCTTTGGAATTCAAGGAAAAATCTACAAACTACTGATTGAAGTAGAACCCCCTGAAAGTGAAGATGGAAGAACTGACTCTTCCACCAACCCTGCCCTTAACACTAATATGTCATTGACATCTGGTTCCAGGGAGAACAACTCTGGTGATAACAGATCCCAAAAGAGCTCAAGATCTGGCTCTCTTGCTAGCACTGGAACCAATACTCACAGATCTCAGACACTTGGGCATGAGAACATGGATACTGACTCATCTCCTATATCCATGTTAAAATCTCACCTCCCTGAATCTCAGTACATTGGGAGAGCCAAGAGCCTGGAAAAACTCCTAAACTCTGGACTGGAGATGCTCAAGGTTTCAACCTGTTAAGAGAGATGGAACTGCTAGAAGATGAAGATCTCATGACCGAGGAGGAACTGCTGGAAAGTCAACATTTCATGCCTGATGAAGATCTGCTGGAAGATGAAGTTCCCACACCTGAGGAGTAACTTTATGAGGATTTACTTCCAGAAGATGACTTGTTTGACCAGCCTGCTTGTGCTGATGCTGAAGCTCTCCAGGAGGAACATCTGTCTACACACTCTGTTGATGCTGTGGCTGCCCAATACAATGAGGAGTTCCCTGCACTCTCAGACACTGAGAAAAACAAGCACAAATGGGGGTCTGTCCAAGCTACTCGTGCCAGTGCTAGATGTGTTGGTGACAAAAGGACTATCATTGAAAAAGCCCAGCAGTTAAAAGAGGTTCAAAACCTGGAATCTCAGAAAACCCTTGGTATGAAAAAGTCTTCTTTCTCCCACTTCAATAACCCCACTTTTATTTCTGTTGCTTCCTCAATTGGCATCTGTGTTGATGAAGCTACTGTTAGTAAAACTAAGGAAGTGGTGTCCCAGGACAAGACCGTGGGTGTTGTACCTGAGACACCCAGCAATGATCATGTAGGTAGTGCTAACCTCACCTTTGACCCCCCTGCCAGCCCTAATGCAGGGCTTTGGTCGTTTGTGTGTAAAAATAGACGGGGCAAGCACCCCAAGAAAATGCTCCATAAATGAATGCACTCTTCTGGAATGTCAGAGGGATATCTGCTGCAGGCAGAAAACCCTTGATTATAGATACTATAGCTAAAACACATGCTTCTATTGTTGGATTCCAGGAGACTAAACAAGAATCTTTCTCTTGTAATTATCTAAAATCACTAGTTGGGACTAGAGATTTTTCATGGCATAATCTACCTTCCAGAGGTTCTTCTGGAGGCATGCTGATGGGAGTAGATTTAGATGTCTTTGATGTCATTTCCTGGTCCCAGCTAGATTTTTCAGTTAGCTATGTAGTCAAACTTAAAACTAATGATAAGATCTTTAGAATTGTAACTGTCTATGGCTCACCCTATGAGGAGGGAAAGAGTCTTTCCTATCTGAACTACATACTCTCTTTGTTGAAGCCTCTATCCCCACACTCATTGGGGAAGACTTCAACCTTGTTAGGGGTGCTAGGGATAAAAGTAATGGAGTGGTTAATCACAAATGGTGTGATAACTTCAATGCTTGGATTGAGATTTGGAGTCTCCTAGAAATCAAGCTATCCAGTAGGAAATTTACATTGGCCAACAACCAGGTGGACATTATTATGTCCACCATAGATAGACTTTTCTGTGACACTGAATTAGATAAGTTTTTTCCTTTGGCTACATGTAGAGCCCTCCCTAGGTGTGGGAGTGATCACACCCCCTTGTTATGGGACTCAGGTGTGCTTCACCCACCTAAGAACTCTAGCTTCAAAATGGAAAAGTGGTGGCTGTTAAGAGATGATTTCTCTGACCTGGTCACTAAAATCTGGTCCGAGACTACTCAGGCAAAAACTTCTGTTGATAACTAGCAAACCAAAACTAGGAAGTTAAGGAGGGTCACCAAGGGATGGAACTCTAATGAAGAGGCCAGCCTTAAGAGATACAAGAAAATCCTCATGGAGGAATTTGATACCTTAGATGTTAAAGCAGAAACTACAGACCTCTCTGAAGCTGAAGCTACTAGGTGGAAATTCATACAAAATGAACTCCAAAAAATATGGCTTCAAGAAGAGATCAAAGCTAAACAAAGATCCAGGGACAGAGATATTAAGGAAGGAGATAGAAATACTGATTACTTTCATGCAGTGGCAAATAAAAGGAGAAGGAAAACCCACATCCACTCCATTGATGGACCAAATGGACCTGTCACTGACATTAGAGATATGCTTAATGTAGCTTGGGACTATTATAAAGATCTCTTTAAAAAAGAAACCAATAGTGGTTTCACTCTCAAGCCAGACTTCTTCTCCCCTGAGGAGAAAGTCACACAGATGGAGAATGACTCCTTAGAGGCCCCTTTTACTGAGGAAGAAGTAAAACAAGTTGTTTTTGGCTCTTTCCCCGATGGGGCTCCTGACCCTGATGGAATCCCCTTCTTCTTTTACCAACATTTCTGGCCCCTGATAAAAAAGACCATTTAGATATGTTCAACGACTTTCATGAGGGGGAATTGAACATCTTTAGACTTAACTTTGCCATGCTCACCTTGATCCCTAAGGAACTTGATGGCACTTCTATGAAGAAATTCAGGCCTATCAGCCTTATTAATTGTAGCTTTAAAATCTTTTCCAAAGTCTTAACTAATAGGTTCACCAAAGTCTTGCATAGACTTATTGCTAGTAACCAATCTACTTTCTTAAAAGGCAGATATATCCTAGAAAGTGTAGTCACTGCTCATGAGGTCCTGCATTCAGTCCACTCTGGTCAAAAGCAGGGCCTGGTGAAAGTGCATTTGGCACTTAAAACTTTATTTTGGTGTGATGACAATGTGGTTAGTGGAACTAATATCTGGTGCTATAGTTTATCTCAATGAGGTACCCCGTGCGCACAGGGTCTGTTGACCCCCGTGCGCATGGGGTACTGCGTAACTCTCTGGGTACCCCGTGCACATGGGGTCTTTTGACCCCGTGCGCACAGGGTACTGCGTAAGTCTCTGAGTACCCCGTGCGCACGGGGTGGTGTGAAAGTCTCTGAGTACCCCGTGCGCACGGGACTGACTTAGCCCGTGCGCACGGGGTCCAACGGGCAGAAACGGCCACCCGGGCACAAACACTATAAAAGCCCCCCTTCTTCTTCCTCCAACCCTAACCCTAATGTCTTGTTGAGCTCCACCATTGTTACACCTTATTTTGCTGAATACTCTCAATCCCTCCACCCAAACTTGTTGAAACTTTGGGGATTGGGAGAGCAAGACCCGATCTACATCTTGACCAAACTAAATTGCGTTCCCCGCAACATTTCTTCCCCATTGACTTGATACTCTTGGAGCTTGGGCTCCTAGGCGGTTAGAGGTTCATCCGGAAGATTCCTTGCTTGTGGTGTGCTCCAGAGAAGTTTGTAAAGGTGTGGTGGTCACCTTCAAGACCAACCCCGAGTGATTCGAGGCTCATCCGTTGGGGGTGACTCGAAAGAGACTACGGTGAGCCTTCGTGGCATTCCGCAAGCTTTGGCTCTGGCACCGCTCTAAATGGAGAGTAGCTCTTCCCCAAGGAAGAGTGAACTTCGGGATAAAAGCCGCGTCCTCGCCTCACTTGTGGTTAATCCTTTCCCGCACTTTACTTTGTCTTGTATGCTTGTTGGCTTGCTAATTGGATTGTTGCCTAGCATACTTTGCTTGAAGCTTGCTTGTCATATAGGTTGTGTTCATCTAGTTGCATATCTAGTGAACCCTATTTATCCGCTAAACCTTAAAATTGACAAGAAAAATTAAAATTTGTAGTCTCCTATTCACCCCCCCTCTAGTCGACCGTATTGATCCTTTCAATTGGTATCAGAGCCTCGTGCTCTAATATAAGGTTTTACAACCTTAGAGGATATCGTCGATCTAGGGAATGAGGGAGGTAGCGCACCCGTTGTGGAGGATGGTCAAAACCTACCCCCCCCACCGCGCCTGAGGCAGTTGGTGTCCCGGTCGTTGCTCCCGCCGCTCCTATTAACCCGGGTGCCCCTTTGACCGCGGCCGATATTCTTTCAATGTTTGCGGACCTCAAAGCCTCTATGTTGAAAGAAGTTCATTCCTCGGTCAAGGAGGAAATTGATGCTCGCTCAAAGCCCTCGACATCCGCATCAAACTCATTTGATCCAAATGCCATTCATGATGCGGATGACTCGAGAGAACCTCTTGCATCTCCGTCTCGTACTCAAGTCCCCAAGTACAATGCCGTGTAACCTTTTTACTCTCCGCAACCCTTGCAACATCCTCGCATTAATCCTGTTGGGCCTCCGCCCCCTTTGAAAGCTAATGCGTTTGCTAAATGGAAGCTAGATATGGAGTCTCATATTCGCAGTGCGTCAACTCAACTTTGGTGGATTGTGGTCAATGGATTCAACACCAAGGACCCAATGAATCTCACTCCAAGAGAAGCGGTTGATGACCAACTTAATGCCACCGCCCACAACATGTTGCGCACCGCTGTGACAGAAGACTATAGTGACTCCATTGCTCTCCTTAAGACCGCCAAGGAAATATGGGATTGCCTTGAGGAGGCTCTCGAAGGAGATGAAGCAATTCAAAGATCTCGATTGGCTTTGCTCAAGCAAGAAGTCAATCTCTTTGTGAGGAATGAGGGTGAGTCCGCGGAAGAGGTTTACCGAAGGTTAAAGTCCCTTGTGCTCAACTTGAGAACCTTTGGGTGCACTTGGGCAAATGATGACTTCATCAAGGACAAGTTCATAGATGCTATGGTTCTCACGGAACATACCATGGTCATGATGACTCATCAACGTCTGGATTATCACAAGTTGACCGTGGCTCAAGTTGTTTCCACTTTCTCCACTCATGTTCTTTTGGAGACCAAGTCCAAGAAGACCTTTGCAATTGCTCAAGCAACCAAGAACTCCAATCTTGCCTTGAAGGCCAAGAAAGTGATAAGCCAACCCTCAAGGGATGAAGAAGTGAGTGAAGAGATATGTGAGGAAGATGTTGACACCTCATGCCCGGCAAATGACTTTGCGGAAGACTTGGCTCTTTTAGTCAAAAAGTACTCCGAGACCATGGCAAACAAAGGGAAGAATCTTCAAGGAAGATCGTTTGGACGAAGGAAATGCTACAATTGTGATAGCCCAAGACACTTTGTACATGATTGTCCCTATGAGAGACGTGAAGACAAATCCGAGAAGCTTGTGCTCAAGAAGAAAAAGTTCACCAACTTTGCAAAGAGGAAGGATGACAAGGCTTTTGTTCATGAAGAATACATGTCCGGAGATGAAGATGACGGTGATGATGATCAAGTGGGCACGGCCGCCATTGCCATGCATGCCACTACCTCCTCCTCCACCACCGGCCTCTTCGACTCTCCAAACGAGGACAAGCCTTTCACTCATCGATGCCTTATGGCCAAAGAGGTAAAAACTAAGTCGAAATAAAAAAAACCCGCCATCTACACTCCCAATGTCTCATGTGAGATACTAGAGGATGAGTGTGACGAGGGCGTGGAGAATGATGAGGAATCCTTAATGGCTTTCATGAAAACTCTTCATGGTGAAGCTCGTGATCGTTTTGGCGATCTCCTTAAGTCACTCGCTGAACGCGATGACTTTATTGAGAACGTTGAAAACCTCCTCATAGAGGAAAAAGAGAGAGTCGAACTCCTCGAGCATGAACTAAATGAAGAGTGTCATGAGAGCATCACTTGAGGAAGCCTTGTCGGCTCATCAAATTGACTTTGCTAAAACCAATGATGCTTTGCAACTTGCTCTTGAGAACAAAGATGCTCTTAATGTTAGAGTTGAAAAGCTTCTAGTTGATCACACGAGACTTGTTGAGGAACATGAGTTCCTTGTGACTAGTTGCAAGGTTGTCAAAGGTGACCTCATTACCCTCACCGAGTCTCATGCTCAACTTAAAGCTACAACCAGTAAGGCTCTCACTTCCGTACCTCATATGGATTTAAATGATGATTCTTGTATGGCTAACTTTGTTCATAATTGCACTTCTCTCCAAGAGGAGAATAAGAAGTTGAAGGCCCAATTTGAGAAAGGGCTTGTATCATGCATCCAAGGGGAGAAAAACCTTAATGACCTCTTGAGTAACCAAAAGGAGTGTGTTGCCAAGGAGGGAATTGAGTTTGATCCCGCATCCAAGAATGGTAAGAACAAGAAGAAGATCGGTCCGACTCCTTCCCCTCCCCAAAAGGTAGTGTTTGTGCAAGAAGGGCACAAGGAGAAGGAGAAGGAAAAAGGGGTTGTTGGGAGTGGCAAGGTCACTAGGGACAAGGCCATTCCCAAGAATTTTGCCGGCAAGAACAATCCATCTTATGTCCTCATGAGAGGAGATGATGGCTATACATTTGCAAAATTTGTTGGCACTAACTATGATGATTATGCTTGGACTATTTGGGTTCCTAAGACCCTTGTTGCTAACTCTCCAGGACTCATTGCAAAATGGGTACCTATAACCAAAGCTTGATTCTTGTAGGACTATATCTCTGGTGGAAAACAATGGGTGATCGATAGTGGATGCACCAATCATATGGCCGGAGAAAGGGAGATGCTTGTGGAGTTCGTTGATTCACTCAAGGCCTCTTCGAACATCTCTTTTGGTGACAATAGCAAGGGCAAGGTATTGGGTTTGGGCAAGGTGGTAATCTCTAATGATTCCTCACTTTCAGATGTCATGCTTGTCCAATCCCTTCACTACAATTTACTTTCAACTATTCAATTGGCTCGTGCCAGTTATGATTCTCATTTCGGTGAATTCCATGTGACCATCTTTAAGAGAAGCAATCTCAAAGTTGTCTTTGTTGGGCATGTTGAAGACAACCTTTACGTGGTTGATTTCTCAAAAGAGAAAACTCATCTTGCAACATGCCTAATGGCCAAGGCCGACATGGGGTGGCTATGGCACCGACGGCTAGCCCACGTTGGCATGAGAAATTTACAAGCTCTCTTAAAGGGGGAGCACATCCTTGGACTAACCAATGTGTCTTTTACCAAAGATCGTCCTTGTAGTGCTTGCATTGCCGGAAAGCTACATGAAAAAGCTCATAAAGTGAAGACTATCATCACCACTGATGCTTGCTTGAACTACGTCGGTATTTCCCCAAAGAGGAAGGGATGATGCAGCACAGCAACGGTAGGTATTTCCCTCAGTGATGAGACCAAGGTTATCGAACCAGTAGGAGAACCACGCAACACCACGTAAACAGCTCCAGCACACAAATAACAAATACTTGCAACCCGACGTAAGAGAGGGGTTGTCAATCCCTCACGGGTAAAAGGATAGGTAAAGTTGTAGTAGATTGGATAAATAGATCTCGCGGGAACGCGAGATAAAATAAATAAGTAAAAATTGCAGCAAGGTATTTTTGGATTAATAGATCTGAAAATAAAAGTTGCAAATAAATAAAAGAGCGAATAGCAAAATAGATCTTGAAGGCAAATATATTAGAAAAGAGGCCCGGGGGCCGTAGTTTTCACTAGTGGCTTCTCTCGAGAAAAATAGCAAACGGTGGGAAAACAATTACTGTTGGGCAATTGATAGAACTTCAAATACTCATGACGATATCCAGGCAATGATCATTATATAGGCATCACGTCCAAGATTAGTAGACCGACTCCTGCCTGCATCTACTACTATTACTCCACACATCGACCGCTATCCAGCATGCATCTAGTGTATTAAGTTCATGGAAAAACGGAGTAATGAAATAAGAACGATGACATGATATAGACAAGATCTATTTATGTAGAAATAGACCCCATCTTGTTATCCTTAATAGCAATGATACATACGTGTCGTTTCCCCTTCTGTCACTGGGATCAAGCACCGTAAGATCGAACCCATCACAAAGCACCTCTTCCCATTGCAAGATAAATAGATCAAGTTGGCCAAACAAAACCCAAATATCGGAGAAGAAATACGAGGCTATAAGCAATCATGCATATAAGAGATCAAAGAAGACTCAAATAACTTTCATGGATAAAAACATAGATCTGATCATAAACTCAAAGTTCATCGGATCCCAACAAACACACCGCAAAAAAGAGTTACATCATATGGATCTCCAAGAGACCATTGTATTGAGAATCAAACGAAAGAGAGAAAGCCATCTAGCTACTAACTACAGTCCCGTAGGTCTACAAAGAACTACTCACGCATCATCGGAGAGGCACCAATGGACATGATGAACCCCTCCGAGATGGTGTCTAGATTGGATCTGGTGTTTCTGGAACTTGCGGTGGCTGGAATTGGTTTCGTTGACTCCCCTAGGGTTTCTGGAATATTGGGGTATTTATAGAGCAAAGAGGCGGTGCGGGAGGCCACCGAGGTGGGCACAACCCACCTGGGCGCGCCCGGGCCTCCAGGCACGCCCTAGTGGGTTGTGCCCCCCTCGGGGCACCCCCCAGGTGCTTCTCCGGCCCACTGGATGTCTTCTGGTCCAAAAAAATCCACAAAAAGTTTCGCTCCGTTTGGACTCCGTTTGGTATTGATTTCCTGCGATGTAAAAAACATGCAGAAAACAACAACTGGCACTGGGCACTATGTCAATAGGTTAGTACCAAAAAATGATATAAAATGACTATAAAATGATTGTAAAACATCTAAGAATGATAATATAACAGCATGGAACAATAAAAAATTATAGATACGTTGGAGACGTATCAACCACCTTGAGGCCCCTTGAGCTTATTCATTTGGATCTTTTTGGGCCTCCAACTTATGATAGTTTGGGAGGGAGGAGGTATTGCCTTGTCATTGTTGATGACTTCACAAGATATACTTGGGTGTTCTTTCTCAAGACCAAAGATGAAACTCAAGAAACCTTCATCAACTTTGCCAAAGAAGCTCAACGTCAACATAATTGTGAGATCAAGGCAATTCGAAGTGACAACGGCACCGAGTTCAAGAACTACACGATGGATGAATTCTTGAGTGAAGAGGGGATAAAGCATCAATATGCCGCGCCATATACTCCCCAACAAATTATTGTTGCGGAGAGGAAGAATCTGACTCTTATTGAGATGGCTAGGACCATGCTTGATGAGTACTAGTCTCAATACAAGCTTTGGGCCGAAGCCATCAACACCGCGTGTCATGCTTAAAACCGGCTTTATCTTCGCAAGCTCAAGAACAAGACCCCATATGAACTCCTAATCGGGAGAAAGCCTAACATCAAATACTTTCGGGTATTCGGTTGTAAGTGTTTCATTCTAAACAAGAAATCCCGGTTTGCTAAGTTTGAGCCTAGCACTTATGAGGGCATATTTGTTGGATATGCATCAAACTCTCATGCTTACCAAGTTCTCAATAAATCCATCGGATGCATTGAGGAAACGGTAAATGTGGAGTTTGATGAAGATAACGGCTCCCGTGTGGAGCAAATTGTTCCTAGTGTTGTAGGTGATGAGGATCCTTCACAAGCTATAAGGACGATGGGGATAGGCCACATTCTTCCACAAGAAACACCCCAAGTCCAAGTAGAAGGAGTAAGAGCCCCTCTTGTGGAGTCTCCACAAGGGAAGTCATCACCGGCACCTCTTGTACAAGATGCTATGGGAGATCATGAACCTATCCAAGAAAAAGATCAAGTCCCTCATATTCCCGAGCAAGATCAAGGGCAAGCTCATTCAAATGGTGAAGAACCATTTATTGAGGCTCAAGATCAAGCTCAAGTTCGTGATCAAGATCAACCCCAACCGCAAGTTTCTTCAGCATTGTGACTTCCCAATGAGCAAAAACTTGTGGTTGCAAAGAGAAGGGTGTCTCCAAGGCTAAAAAAATCTCAAGGACAAGCTTCTTCATCAAGTACAAAACCAAGTGAAGAAGATCTTGCAATCAAAGAGCAAAAAGTGGCCGCCAAGCTAAAGCACCTTCAACATCCCACCGAGAACATCTATGGAAGCATCAAAAAGGGGGTAACTACGCGTAGACGTTTGGCAAACTTTTGTGAGCATCACTCGTTTGTCTCTTGTGTTGAGCCCCTTAAGGTAGAAGATGCACTTGACGACCCGGATTGGATAGATGCCATGCATGAAGAACTCAACAACTTCACCCGCAACAAAGTATGGACCCTTGTGGAAAGACCCAAGGAGCATCATAATTTTATTGGAACAAAGTGGATCTTCAAGAACAAACAAGATGAACATGGACAAGTAATAAGGAACAAGGCAAGGTTAGTGGCACAAGGTTTCACCCAAGTTGAAGGTTTGGACTTTGGTGAAACTTTTGCCCCCGTTGCCCGTCTTGAATCCATTTGCATCTTGCTTGCTTATGCCTCTCATCATGATTTTAAATTATATCAAATGGATGTGAAGAGTGCATTTCTTAATGGTCCTCTTAAAGAGTTGGCGTATGTCAAGCCACCTCCCGGTTTCGAAGACCCCGATCACCCCTCTCACGTTTATGAACTCCATAAGGCACTCTATGGACTCAAACAAGCACCTCGTGCTTGGTATGATCACCTTACGGCGTTCCTAAGCGAGAAGGGGTTCCAGATTGGGGTAATAGATTCCACTCTCTTCACAAAGAGGGTAAAAGGAGAGTTGTTTGTTTGCCAAATATATGTTGATGATATTATCTTTGGGTCCACTAACCATGCTATTAACGTTGAGTTTGAGAATCTTATGACTAAGGAATTTGCTATGAGCATGATGGGAGAGTTGAAGTTCTTCCTCGGTTTTCAAGTGAAGCAATTGAGAGGAGGAACCTTCATCAACCAATCTCTCTATATTCAAGACATGCTCAAGAGCTTCAAAATGCAAGATGTCAAGACAATGAAGACACCCATGCCCACAAATGGCCAACTTCATCTTGATCCCAATGGTAAAGAAGTGGATCAAAAGGTATGTCGCTCCATGATCGGTTCCTTGCTTTACCTTTGTGCATCTAGACCGGATATTATGTTGAGTGTGTGTATGTGTGCAAGATTTCAATCCGCTCCTAAGGAGAGCCACTATTCGGCAGCGAAAAGAATCCTTCGATATTTGGTTCATACCCCAAACTTGGGCCTTTGGTATCCCAAAGGATCATCTTTTGAGTTAATGGGATACTCGGATTTGGATTGGGCCGGAGACAAGGTTGACCGCAAGTCTACTTCCGGTTCATGTCAATTCCTAGGAAGATCGTTGGTAAGTTGGTCTTGAAAGAAGCAAAATTGTATATCCCTCTCGACGGCCGAAGCTGAGTACATTGCCGCTGGAAGTTGTTGAGCTCAGTTATTATGGATGAGGCAAACTTTGATGGATTATGGTGTCAAATGTGACAAAGTGCCTCTTTGGTGCGACAATGAAAGTGCAATCAATATCGGCGAGAACCCAGTTCAACACAGCAAGACCAAGCATACTAAGATTCATCATCACTTCATTAGGGATCATGTGGCCAAGGGAAACATTGAACTACTCCATGTCAACACCGAGAATCAACTAGCCGATATCTTCACCAAGCCTCTTGAAGAAGCAAGATTCCGCGAGTTAAGGCATGAGCTAAATATCGTGGATATAAGTAACTTGGGTTGAAATTCTTGCTCATGCACACATACTCATATAATATCTTGCTTAGATGTAGGCACATGTCTAAGGGGAGCTAGCTCAACTCATGAGTTATCTTATCCTAGAAGTGCATAAATCGAACAAAATCTTTCACATTAGCCACTTGTTGGTGGCACTTGTGCTTCAAAGATGTGTATTGGTCTTCGGCCCAAGGTTCATATCTTCGCGGTGCCATACCAAACAAACTCAAACATGGTGGCCTCGACCACCGCCCTCCTTTGAGGGTTGTGTCCATTTTCTTGTGTGTGTTGTTTTTGGCTTTCTTCTGTTTTTCTCTCTGTTTTGTCTTGGTTTGTGTCCTTTCTCTTCTTATACAAGTGCTCCACATATTCCCTTCTCGTAGTGATAGGTTTTCTCTCGTGAAGTATTCAGAAACATATACCAAGATGCTTTGAAAAGACTTGGTAAGAGTTGGCACTCAGCCATATCTTCAAAAGGTACCTCAGGTCAAATTTCCTGAGTACCCCGTGTCCACGGGCTTGTACCATGCACACGGGGCTCCCGTGCCCACGGGCTTTGTACCGTGCGCACGGGACCCCCGTGCGCATGGGACCCCTGTGCGCACGGGGCGCACTTAGCCCGTGCGCACGGGGTCTGCGGTTCCTGGCCCTAAAGAGGTGGGGCGTGGGGGGCTTGGGTTCATTCCCACCTAGTCGCCCCCTCCACTCCCCAGGAAGCCTCCATGGCCGCCGCCGTTGCTTCCCCTCGCTGGTGCTCCTCCGGGCATCATCGGGCTTCGTTGCTCCATGGAAATCATGCGGGATGGGGTCCTCCTCCGGCATCTTCCCTTCCCTTGTTCTTTCCTTTCCTCCATGGATGCATCTCTAGTTTTTAGGGTTTCTTGTTCTTCCTAGATTAGGGTGGCTGCTCCTTCCCAGTAGGACCAATTTAGGTGGACATTTCCTAGGGTTCCTCTGCCACACGCACTCCCAGATCTCGATCTGGAAGTGGCTGCCGCTGGGGAACCCCCGTGTCCACGGGGTGTTTGACCCCCGTGCGCATGGGGTATACAGGAACTTTTGCCTAGTTTTTTTGTCCTCTCTTCTGCCACTATCTCAAGCACTTGTACTCATTTGGGTTATTTGCGTTGTGTTGTTGGGTGTTTGTGTGTGTTTCAGACTCCGCTGACACGAGGGCCGAGCTCCGTCGCAAGCGCCCAAAGGCAGGTTCCAAGGAATTCACGATTGCTCGTCGCCAACCTTCCGAGGGCATTGGTCAGGGGTCAGGGTCAGGCCAGGGCCGTGTTCGTCGTGCTGCGACCAAGCAGCCCGTTATTGAGGCCTCAGAGGATTCAGAGGAAGAATATGATTCTCAAGAAGATGCTCACTATGTCAACCCCGCAGATGCTGAGATAGAGGCTGAGGATGATCTTATTGATGGAGATGATGAAGATGAAGAAGAAGAGATGTCTAGTCCCGAGCAAGCCATTCCGGGCGGGCGAGATCTCCGGAACCTTCCCCTTGCCAAATGGACCAAGCCAGAGCTTTGGGCTGAGAGACAGAACCATCCATATGCTGCTGCCATAGGTTTGGGAGTGGATCCCCGGTTTAAGAATGACTTTCAAGGAAGAGTGTACCATGAGTTTCTCATGACCAAGGCCAAGAAGTTTGCTCCGCACAAGCAAGTTAATGTTGAGAGTCTCTGCGACAATGATCATCTCTATCTGGGTGTATATTCAGCTCTTGGGAGGTTGGGACTCCTTCCTTTTGTCACCTTCAACTATCTGTACAATGAGGATCTTGTGATGTAGTTCTTTGCCACCTTGTTCTTCTCAAATGATTCTGCTCGCACCCTCACTTGGATGTCCGGGACGCATCGGTGCTCTGCTCCTATGGCCAAGTTCTCTGAGATTATTCCCTACCCATTCTTTGATGAAGAAGCGGCAAATGATGAGTTTGGTAGAGTTCGTGAGAGTGGTTAGCGCACTAAGGATGAGATTGCATTCACTTACAAGCAAGATAAGTCTTTTGTCACCGGTTCCATCAAGCATCTCGTGCCTCTCTTTGATACGATGCGCCATATCATTCGGTATACCCTCACACCAAAGGCCGGTGATTCTCACAACATAAGGAGTTCCATGTTGGATGTCTTTGTGTACCTGCATAGGAAGAAGAAAGTGGATGTTCTGGACTTCATGTTCTATGAGCTCCATCAGTGTGTGCAAGAGAACAAGTCTTTGATCTATGCTCCTTTTATCCAGGCATTAATTGAGTCCGTCTTCCTGGCTAAGTACATCTCTCAGTACAAGACGTCTATTCCCAAGCGCAACTCCAATTGGACTCCAGCTGCTCCTGCTCCATATGTGCCTCCCAAGGTGGGGCGCAATCCTAGGCCTGAGGATCGCGCCACATACACTCCTGGTATGTCCTCCTCTGCTCGGATCCCTCGTGGTAAGGCCAAGACGATAGGGTCTGAGGCTGTTTTCGCCAAAGGGGGGAAGAAGTCTTTGTTCAAGACTATGAGCAACATGTTCAAGATATGTCAGTCTATCCAGCTCCGTCAGGTTAAGGAGATAAACAAGGAGAAGCTTGTGAGGCGTCAGCAAAAGGCTGCGAGGGCTGCAGCTGGTGAGGAGGTTGGCCCAGGGTCAGAGGACGTCGATAGTGAGGCCACAACGCGTTCCTTTCCGATGGCAGGATGGCGCTTTGATGATGATGATGATGCTTCGAGTGCTCCTCCTCTTGTCTAGTGGGTCTGTGTGTCGCCATTTGTCTCCTTTTTTGTTGTCTTGATGACAAAGGGGGAGAAGTGGTGGTGTTGGTGCTCTTCAGTGTGTGTTGAGATCTCAAGCCTTGTGTTTCTTTGCTTTGTTAGTTGGTTTTAGTTGGCTTGAGATACTCTTGTTTACTTCTTGGTGTGGTTGTGAACTTCTCATATTTGCTCGTGAGGCACTAGCATTTATCTTGGACCTATGCAATGGTTATATTGTGCTTATTATGTTATTTATTATGTGCCTCATGATAATTGCTCACCACACCTTTTCATGAGATCTAGGCATCGTTATAGGTTTTTTTATGTTGATCTCATGTCTTGACAATATTGATCTTGGGGGATCCTCCTATGTGTGTACTTGATGCCTTCTCATGCATATACTCTATCCCGGCACACATATAGGGGGAGCTTCTATGATCAATCTTTGTCTTGTGGCTATTTCATATCTTCATATCCTTTATGCCATGTTCTAACCACGTTGTCATCAATGCACCAAAAAGGGGGAGATTGAAAGTGCATTTGGCACTTAAAACTTTATTTTGGTGTGATGACAATGTGGTTAGTGGAACTAATATCTGGTGCTATAGTTTATCTTAGGATATTGGTTCCATATTGCGGTTGATGGAGATGTGCGACCCCCCAATTCAAAAAGATCAAAGGCGTGGTCTGCCGGTGATTCGAAGGTTTTATTTTTGGTTTACTTCGTGTCGTAGGAAAGACCGCACTATTAAGAGGGGTCGGTGTGGATATGTGTTGTATGGGAATGTCATTGCCGAAACATATACACCAGCCTACCCATTCCTACCACTAAAATCCGTAGTGTGCGTGCATGTGGTACTCAGAGGGCTTGCAACAGAAAGTTTCTGGGTACCCCGTGCACACGGGGTCTGTTGACCCCCGTGCGCACGGGGTACTGCGTAACTCTCTGGGTACCCTGTGTGCACGGGTTACTGCGTAAGTCTCTGAGTACCCCGTGCGCACGGGGTGGTGTGAAAGTCTCTGAGTACCCCGTGCGCACGGGGCTGACTTAGCCCGTGCGCACGGGGTCCAACGGGCAGAAACGGCCACCCGGGCACAAACACTATAAAAGCCCCCCTTCTTCTTCCTCCATCCCTAACCCTAATGTCTTGTTTAGCTCCACCATTGCTACACCTCATTTTGTTCAATACTCTCAATCCCTCCACCCAAACTTGTTGAAACTTTGGGGATTGGGAGAGCAAGACCCGATCTACATCTTGACCAAACCAAATCGTGTTCCCCGCAACATTTCTTCCCCATTGACTTGTTACTCTTGGAGCTTGGGATCCTAGGCGGTTAGAGGTTCCTCCGGAAGCTTCCTTGCTTGTGGTGTGCTCCAGAGAAGTTTGTAAAGGTGTGGTGGTCGCCTTCAAGACCAACCCCGAGTGATTCGAGTCTCATCCATTGGGGGTGACTCGAAAGAGACTATGGTGAGCCTTCGTGGCATTCCGCAAGCTTTGTCTCTGGCACCGCTCTAAACGGAGAGTAGCTCTTCCCCAAGGAAGAGTGAACTTGGGATAAAATCCGCGTCCTCGCCTCACTTGTGGTTAATCCTTTCCCGCACTTTACTTTGTCTTGTATGCATGTTGGCTTGCTACTTAGATTGTTGCCTAGCATACTTTGCTTGAAGCTTGCTTGTCATATAAGTTGTGTTCACCTAGTTGCATATCTAGTGAACCCTATTTATCCGCTAAACCTTAAAATTGACATGAAAAGTTAAAATTTGTAGTCTCCTATTCACCCCCCTCTAGTCGACCGTATCGATCCTTTCACCTGGTGTTGAAACTTGACTATGAAAAAGCCTTTGATAAAGTTGATTTGAACTTCCTAGCTGATCTCTTAGAGATGAGAGGGTTTGGGAGCAAATGGCGCCACTGGATCCACCAAATCACTCATGGTGGCTCTGTGGGTGTCAAACTAAACAATGTAGCGAGTGATTTTTCCCTTACTGGAAAAGGCCTTAGGCAAGGAGACCCCATATCTCCTTTGCTTTTCAATCTAGTAGTAGATGTTCTTACCAGGATGCTTGTGAAAGCTGTAAATAGCAACCTGATTGCTGGCCTTTGTCCTGAGGTCTGTCCTGGAGGCATCATATGCCTCTAGTATGCTGATGACACCATCCTTTTCTTGAATGATGATATCACTCATGCTCAAAACCTTAAGATAGCCCTGACATGTTTTGAGTAGGTTTCTGGTATGAGAATCAACTATTCAAAGAGTGAAATGCTGCCTATTAATATGGATAGAGAGAGATGTCAGCACTTTCTTTCTGCTTTAGAATGTAGTGAAGGAACTTTCCCCATTAAATACTTAGGAAATCCCCTTCATTATGATAAACTTAGAAGGGAAGACATTCAGCCTCTTATTGACAAAATCATGAAAAGAATAGCTGGCAGGAGAGGGAAACTCCTTTCTTATAGAGGCAGGCTTGTTCTTATTCAAGCATGCCTTGCCAGCATTCCCATTTATCTGATGTCTTTCTTAAAATTCCCCAAATGGGCCATTGAGATGATCAATTCTCAGATGGCACATTGCCTTTGGAATGACTTTGAAGGGCACAGGAAGCTCCACCTGGCCAACTAGAGATTAGTCTGTATGAAAAAAGATTTTGGAGGACTGGGAATTCCCAACCTTCAAGATATCAACCTTCGCCTTCTGGGGGCCTGGATTAAAAGTTACTATGATGGGGAAGAGAAGCCATGGAAAATGATTATTAACCATAAGTACATGATAGGAAAGCCTAACCTCTTCTCCCCCAGTCCTAATCAGGCCACCTCAAAATTCTGGAAAGGATCGAAATCCTTCCAAACCTTAAAGTTTGGATATAGATGGAAGATTGGGTCGGGTACCAGGGTCAGATTTTGGGAGGACACTTGGTTTGGTAACTCACCACTTGCAGTCCAATTCTGGCCTATCTACATTATCTATAATGAACCTGCTAAATGTATTTGTGAGGTGTGGGATGAACACCAACTAAAGCTTACTTTTAGGAGAAACTTTGATGAGAAAATGATGGAGTAGTGGTATCAACTAGTAGAAATAGCTGGTAGTCTCAAACTCAATGCTGACCCAGACTCTCTAATTTGGCAGCTTGAGAATAATGGAAATATTCTACTAGTTCCCTGTACCATGTCATTAACTTCAGGGGGGGTCCAACCAGTTTTCATTCCCAGTGTCTGGAAACTGAGAGTTCCCCCCAAGATTCATGTCTTTCTCTGGTTGATTGCTCAAAACAAATTGATGACTAGAGATAACCTTAGGAAGAGACACATTATCAAACCTCTTGATTGTGTTTTTTGTGAGGAGTCTGAATCAAGCACTCACCTCCTTTTTGAGTGTGTGGTGGCGAAAACTGTGTGGTCTTTCATCAGTGAGCAGTTTCAGAGGGAGATTGGGGGCAATTTTGAATCTGTAGCTTGATTTTGGGTCTCCAATAATAAAAACTCTGCTCTGAATACTATTACTTCTGCTGCTCTATGGGGGCTTTGGAAATTTAGAAACTCTATGGTATTTGACAACACTATCTGGTCTTCTGTTAAACAGGTCCTGAGACTGATCCTGAGGCTGACAAAATCCTGGACCATTCTATCTCCAGAGCAGAGTGGATCAAGGCTGGAGGACTTCTTAGCCCAACTGACTAGCTTTCTGCAACGCCCGCTGCTGCTCACAAGTGGCTAAGCTCGAGTGTGGCTGAAACTCCTGCTAAAGAGCCCTGACACCAACTCAAGATCTCGGATGGATGTTGCATGACACCCCCCCAAAAGAAACGTGATGCTGGAGACAAGAGGACGCTGCTCAGCCCGACGTCGACACTGGGTGCCTACTGGTCGCCGCAAGCTGTGTTGGCGCCGCCTCTGAAGACGGCGAAAGCAATGCCCCCCAGCACGCGTGTGTTCTGTAGTTTCTTTCTTCCTGTCCTCCGACAGATGTCGCAAAACTTCAATATGTAGAGTTGTTCCTTAGTTGTCTTTCTTGCTATTGAACTACCCCCTCTCAGTGGGTTGACGTTATTGTACTCTGATGGTTTCATTGATGAAATGGAACCGAGGAGAAACCTCCCTGTTCTTCTAAAAAAGAAGGAACATTTTTTAAGACTCGAACCAACAATTGTCAATGCAATCAAATAAACAAACATTGTATGAAAAACATAAACATTTTTACAAATTGTGAACATTTTTTGAAAAAGAGAAAGACTTTTGAAACATGAACTCTTTTCGAAAATGTAAAAAATGAAACGTGAACAAAAAGTTAAAATTATGAACATTTTTAAAATTTAATAAAAAATTGTGGACAAATTAATAAAAATGTGAACTATTTTTTAAAAAGTAAAAAATATAAAAAACATGGACAAAAATTTGAAATTCTGATTTATAAAAACACAAAAAAGAGGAAAACATGAAAAAAATACACAAAGAAACCGGAAACCAGTGAAAGAAACAAGAAGGTTCCCAAAAATGGTTGGCCCATCTATTGTCGCTCGGGTCGTCCCCTGTTCGAATGAACGACAGTTTGCCACTTAATGCGGGGGGTAGGAGATTCCAGATGACAGCAAAGCCTAGTAAACTCGGCCCGTTTGGTTGCATGAAGATTTTTTTCCCTCCCTAGATCTGGATCTACGGCTCAGTTCAGCCTAACTGAGGTAATACATGCAAAAAAAATATGTGTTACATTAGTTCGATTGTCTGCATATGGACTGCGTGCATTAGGGTTCGTTGTGTTTGGTTGCCCGCGTTCGGGGTTTTGTCTGGTTGATGCACCGCAAAGCAATTTGTTGCACGCGTACGTTGATGTAGTAAGGGCAACTACAATGGGCGTGAAATGTGTCCGCTTTTAGTCCGTTTGGTTGGCCTGGTGGACAGGCGTCCGACCCTTGCCGGCCCTTTTCTGGCCATGGAACCCAACAGGGCGACCCATTTGGTCTATCATGTTTGTTTTTAATTAATTTATCATTTTGGGTATTTTATGCAATCTTGATTAGAATAAACGAAACCCTGCACATGATTAAACAAATAATTCACTTAGTTTACAACGAAATAAATGAAAATCGCATAGTTTACCAGCAAATGAATTTAAAATTGTAGTAAATAAATTGGAAGAAAATGACAGGATATAACTATTGGTTTTCTATGTGAGTCCAGATATGCTTAACCAAATCATTTTGAAGTTGAATGTGATTTTCTCGATCACACATTTCATGATGAAATTGGATGAAGTGTTGAAACGTTGCCGCTCCACCCTCGGGCTCAACTCAATTACCCTGGTAATCCCACATTTGGTCATAAATACTGTCATCACACTCATCCTTATGACCATGTTATGCATGATCACACAAGAAGTCACCATCTCCCACACAGTGTCAATGCTCCATCTTCTAGCAAGGTACCGAACAATAACCCAATGATATTAGAGCACGCCAAAAGCACGCTCTACATCCTTCCTAGCACTCTCTTGTTCTTTGGCAAACCTAGGCCTTTTTTCCTTCGGGGTCAATGACTGTATTCACAAATGTAGACCACGGAGGATAGATACCATCAGCTAGGTAGTATCCCTTGTTGTACGGGTGGCCATTGATCTCATAGTTGACCTCCGAGGAATTGCCTTACAAAAGCCTTGAGAATATCGGAGAGCACTAAAGCACGTTGATGTCATTGTGAGAACCCGCCATGATGAAAAAGTAGTGCCAAATCCAGAGATCTTATGATACCGAAGTTTCAAGTATGACTGTGCAACCATCAACATGTCACTTATATTGCACCTGCCAAGCAAATGAACAGTTCTTCCACTCTCAGTGCATATTATCTATGCTTCCATGCATCCCCAAAAAGCCTCTCGAAGCATTGATCGATAACAACCGGGTTGTATCCTCGGCATTTGGTTCTCTCAAGTACTCTAGGCCAAACACCTGAACCACTAATTTTCACAATTTGCACATCTCAAGGCATGTGGACTCACTCATGCATACATACTCATAAACAAGATCACCAGAAACTCCGTATGGAAGCATCCAAACAGCTGCAGTGCATTCCTGACAAGAGGAGAAGACAATCTTACTAATGAGTCCAATTTATGTGATGTTTTTCCTTATATTTTGTGCCTACAAGATGGGCTTTGTGGAATTTTACCGCGTTCGCGCACTTCTTTTTGTTGATAATCCTTCAGGTGACGTCTTTTGGAGAAATATTCATTTAATGGAGAAAACCCTAAAAAATGGTAGTGGAATCACGTATTAAAGGTGATAAACACTTTCCATAGAAGAATCAAGCAAGAAGGCCAAAGAAACAACCACCGCAGCGCCTCCAGAGCGAACGATGGCGTTCCATGTGAGCGCGTGCTTGCATAAGCGGTCGTTTGGCGCGTCGCTGCCTCCAAGGAATCAGCTAATTTCACCCTATGGAAACAGATCATGGAGGGGACGAACAGAGACTCCAGAAACTCATCTAGAAGGTAGAACCCTAGCCTCCGGAGCCCATCCGAATGGAGGATCAACCGAAGAAGAAGGGGATTCCTCTCACCGCGCGAGGAACAACATCATCATCAACATCCACATCATCACCACCTTCATCATCATCACCATCCACATCCTTATCATCTGCAATCAAGAACCCTAGTGGATCCTTTGGTGTATCGGTTGAATCATTCCTCCATGTATTCCATCACGGTCTCAATGTTGATTGTTGTTTTTATGTGTGAGTAGACCTCTAGTTCTCGGGGATATGGATCGACCTTGGTATGTGTAGGATCTGAAACGCTTATTACGGATATGAGATAACCTGTTTAATGCTTAATTTAATAACTTCGTGAATGTTGTGAAGGGGCCCCACTCAGCATCTGTGTCTTTATTGGCCACGAAGTATATCACTGTCTTTGCGTAGGTTTAGGATGTGGAGGTAATTCGAGGTGACAGTAAAAGCCTACTTCTCTTAACCTTTACAATTGATCGGGGATTACGGAGAACCCTTAGTGAGGCCGCGTCCACGGGGAAACCCTTAATTATCATGAGTTGTAACCCTCAGGGGGAGATGATACGTCTCCAATGTATCTATAATTTTTAATTGTTCCATGTTGTTATATTATCAATCTTGGATGTTTTATATTCATTTACTAGCAACTTTATATCATTTTTTGGGACTAACCTATTGACATAGTGCCCAGTGCCAGTTGTTGTTTTTTGCTTGTTTTTTACTTTGCGGAATATCAATACCAAACGAAGTCCAAATGCAACGAAACTTTTTGGAGATTTTTTCAGGACAGAAGACACCCATGGAGCCAAAGGAGCACACGGGAGGAGGCCCGTGGGGCCCACTAGGCACCAGGGAGCCCAAGCGCACCCTGGTGGGTAGTGGAGCCCACGGGAAGCTTCTCCACCGTCATCCACCTCTATAAGTACTCTAAAATCCCAAAAACCCTGGGGGAGTCGACGAAATACAGTTTCCGCCATCGTAAGTTCCAGAACCACGAGATCTAATCTAGAGGCCTTTTCCGGCACTCTGCCGGAGGGGCAACAATCACGGAAGAGTTCTTCATCATCCTTGTTGCCCCTCCGATGATGCGTGAGTAGTTTACCACAGAGCTACGGGTCCGTAGCTAGTAGCTAGATGGCTTCTTCTCTCTTTTTGATCTTCAATACACTGTTTTCGTCAATGTTCTTGGAGATCTATTTGATGTAACTCCTTTTTGCGGTGTGTTTGTTGGGATCTAATGAATTGTGGGTTTATGATCAATTCTATCCATGAATATTATTTGAGTCTTTGCTGAACTCTTTTATGCATGGTTGTTATAGCCTCGTATTTCTTCTCCAAAGTTTTGGTTTGATTTGGCCAACTAGATTGATTTTTCTTGCCATGGGAAGAGGTGCATTGTGATGGGTTTGATCTTGTGGTGCTCAGTCTCAGTGACAGAAAGAAACATGACACACATGTATAGTTGCTATTAAGGATAAAAAGATGGAGTCTATTCCTACATGAGTAGATCTTGTCTACATCATGTCATCGTTCTTATTGCATTACTCCGTTTTTCCATGAACTTAATACACTAGATGCATGTTGGATAGCGGATGATGTGTGGAGTAATAGTAGCAGATGCAGAATCGTTTCGGTCTACTAATCTTGGATGTGATGCCTATATACATGATCATTGCCTTGGATATCGTCATGATTATTCGCTTTTCTATCAATTACCCAACAGTAATTTGTTTACCCACCGTATGCTATTTTCTCAAGAGAAGCCACTAGTGAAAACTACGGCCCCCGGGTCTATTTTCCTATCATATTAAATCTAAAAATACCTTGCTGCAATTTTTATTTCTTTATTTTATTTTGTGTTTTTGCTAGATCTATTTACCAAAATCTATACAATTTAATCTATCTCAATACCATGGAGGGATTTACAACCCCTCTTACGCGTTGGGTTGCAAGTTTTTGTTATTTGTGTGCAGGTGTTGTTTACATAGTGTTGCTTGGTTCTCCTATTGGATTGATAACCTTGGTTTCATAACTGAGGGAAATACTTATCTTTGTTGTGCTGCATCATCCTCTCCTCTTCGGGGAAATACCAACGCGGATACAAGCAATCAGGAAGAATTTCTGGTGCCGTTGCCCGGGACACATCATCAACATCTATCAGATACCTACGCATAAGATCTCATCTCCTTGCAATTACTTTATTTTCCTTTTGCCTCTCGTTTTCATCTCCCCCAATTCTAAAACGTTTTTACAAAAATACAAAAAAATATTTTTCTTTCGCTTTTCCTTGTTTGCCTTGTTGTTTGCTTGCCCACTTTTTGATTATGGATAGTTCCTCCCTTGGCACATGCACCCCTGAGAATGAAGTTCTCAATTTTAAACAAAGGGGAGGAGAAAATTTGAGAGATGCTTGGTTTATGATTTGTAACGCTCATAATAGATCAACTCGTAAGCAATCTACTACCGTTCTTCTTCGTAATTTTTATGTGGGAATCACCACTTGGTATAGAATTATTCTTGACACTATTACCGGAGGGAATTTCTTGATGTGTCCCTCTATGGATGCTTTTAATGCTATGGGAAATTTAGTGGGATCGCCACCTATCATTATCAATGAAACTATTTTAACTCTTGAGCATGTTATGCAAAGACTAGATGCTATTGAAAAGAAAATGCTCACCGAAGAATACATTGAAAATTTGGATAAAAGGATCCATAATCTTGCTAATCGAATTGGATCGAAGATAGGAGATACTATTAAATTACTAAAAGAGAAAAACCTCGTAGTTAACGAAAGGGTAGAAGAGAGCCCTGCACGGATTGATAAATTGGAAGAAATTTTTAGTAACTTGAGCTTAGCTTTTCTTCCATTAAGACTATTGAAAAAAACTCCTACTAGTAAGAATTGCAAGTCTACACATGTTTGATAACCCACAAGTATAGGGGATCGCAACAGTTTTCGAGGGTAGAGTATTCAACCCAAATTTATTGATTGGACACAAGGGGAGCCAAAGAATATTCGCAAGTATTAGCAGTTGAGTTGCGAATTCAACCACACCGGAAAGAGTTAATATCTGCAACAAGGTGATCAGTAGCAAAGTAGTATGATAGTAACGGTAACAGTGGCAATAGTAACAGTAGCAGTTTTATAGTGATTGTAACAGTAGCAACGGAGAAAGTAACTTAACAAAGATCAATATATGAAAAGCTCGTAGGCATTGGATCAGCGATGATAATTGTGTTGGATAATATTCATCATGTATCAGTCATAACATAGGGTGACACAGAACTAGCTCCAATTCATTAATGTAATGTAGGCATGTATTCCGTATATAGTCATACGTTCTTATGGAAAAGAACTTGCATGCCATCTTTTGTCCTACCCTCCCGTGGCAGCGGGGTCCATAAGAAAACTAAGGTATATTAAGGCCTCCTTTTAATAGAGAACCGGAACAAAGCATTAGCACTTAGTGAATACATGGACTCCTCAAAATACGGTAATCATTGCAAAGAATCCCAATTATTGTCACCTTGGGGTATGCGGATCATAACTCGTAATAGGTGCATATAACTTGCAAGATAGGATCAAGAACACACATAGATTCATGAAAACATAATAGGTTCAGATCTGAAATCATGGCACTCGGGCCCTAGTGACAAGCATTAAGCATGGCAAAGTCATAGCAACATCAATCTTAGAACATAGTGGATACTAGGGATCAAGCCCTAACAAAACTAACTCGATTACATGATAAATCTCATCCAACCCATCTTTGTCCAGCAAGCCTATGAAGGAATTACTTACTCCCGGTGGTGAGCATCATGAAATTGGCGATGGAGGAAGGTTGATGATGACGACGGCGACGGATTCCACCCTCCGGAGTCCCGAACAGACTCCAGATCAGCCCTCCCGATGAAGAACAGGATGTGGCAGCGGCTCCATATCATAAAACGCGATGAATCCTTCTCTCTAATTTTTTTTCTTGGCTAATAGATATATATGGAGTTGGAGTTAGGGTTACCGGAGGCCCAGGGGGCCCACAAGCTCACTAGGCACGCCCTGGGGGGGGGGGGGGTGGGCGCGCCCCCTGAGCTTGTGGCTCCTGGGTAGCCCCCTCTGGTATCTTTTTCCACCAGTATTTTTTATATATTCCACAAAAATTCTCCGTACATTTTCAGGTCAATCCGAGAACTTTGATTTCTGCACAAAAATAACACCATGGCAATTCTGCTGAAAACAGCATCAGTCCGGGTTAGTTCCATTCAGATCATGTCAATTCCCCCAAGCTTAACTCATTGCTTGTCCTCAAGAATTCAATTGACAAACTGAAAGTGACAAAGAAAAACTTTTACAAACTCTGTTTGATCTTGTTATTGCAAATATGTCTAACCAATGTTCAGGTTTTCAGCAAAGACTATGAACTAACCATATTCACAATAACACTTAGGTCTCACATTTACTCATATCAATAGCATAACCAACTAGCGAGCAATAATAAGATATCTTGGATGACAACACTTTTTCCAAAACAATCATGATACAATATGATATAATGGTATCTCACTAGCCCTTTCTGAGACCGCAAAACATAAATGCAGAGCACCCCTTATGTTCAAGCACTGACTAGACATTGTAATTCATGGTAAAATAAATCCAGTCACACTCATACTCAATATTAATTAAAAACAAAGCATATAAATGACAATAGTGCTCTCCAGCTGGTGCTTTAATAAGAAAATGATGACTCAACAATAAAAGTAAATGGATAGGCCCTTCGTAGAGGGAGCAGGGATTTGCAGAGGTGCGAGAGCTTGAAGCTTTTAAAACAGAGATGAATATAATTTTGAGAGATATGCTTTCATTGTCAACGTAGCGACCAAGGGTTTTCACCATCTTCCATGCTAGACACATTATGGGTGGTTCTCAAACAGAATGGTAAAGTTTTACTCCCCCTCCAGCAACAAACACAAGCCATGGCTAGCCGAATCCTCGGGTACCCTCCATACCAACAACAATCCGGGGAGTTTTGTTTCATTATTATATTTTGATTTTGATCATAGGACTGGGCATCCCGATTACCAGCCACTTTCTCGTGAATGACAAGTGAATAAACACTCATCGTAAGAATAACCCACCTAGCATGGAAGATACTGACAGCCCCCTATCGCTACATGAGCGATTCAGGCATACAAAACAAATTATTATTTGAAGATTTAGAGTTTGGCACATGCAAATTTACTTGGAACAGCAGGTAAATACCGCATATAGGTAGGTATGGTGGACTCATATGGAATAACATGGGTTTAATTAAGTGGATGCACAAGCAGTATTCCCGCTTAGTACAAGTGAAGGCTAGAAAATAGATCGAGGAGAGACCAACTAGAGAGCGACAACGGTCATAAACATGCATTGAGATTAATAAACATTGGGTAGAAGCATGAATAGGATATAAATCACCATGAACATAAATATCATGGAGGCTATGTTGGTTTTGATTCAACTACATGCATGAACATGTGCCAAGTCAAGCCACCCGAATTATTCAGAGGAGGATACCATCCTATCATACTACATCATAACCATTTTAAATGCATGTTGACACACAAGATAAACCATTATCCACTCCTAGCTATTTAAGCATGGCATGAGTAACTATGATGTCTAATTGTCATTGCAAACACGTTTATTCATAATAGGCTGAATCAAGAACGATGAGCTAATCATATTTACAAAAACAAAATAGGTCGAGTTCATACCAGCTTTTCTTCATCTCAATCATTTCATCAAATTTCGTCATTATTGCCTTTCACTTGCACGACCGAACGATGTGAATAATAATAATAAGAGTGCATGTGCCGTGGACTAAGCTGGAATTTGCAAACATTTATTCAAAGGAGAAGACAAGGTAATATGGGATCTTTGTTAGATCAACAATAATGCATATGAGAGCCACTCAACATTTTTCATCGAGGTCTTCTCCTTACAACCCAAAGAGAAGAAAAGAATTTCAAAGAAACATACTGAAATATTTTTGGAGTTTTTGTTTTTCTCCGAAGAAAGTAAAACGAAGGAAAAACGAAAACGAGAAAAACTATTTACACGGGAAAGCTCCCAACAAGCATAAGAAGAATGAGAAATCTTTTTGGGTTTTCTTTTAATAATACAACTAATTAAATTGGAAAGAAAAACTAAAAATAAGCAAGAAATATTTTTGGATTTTATCAAAGTTTTTCAAACACACAAGAAGAAAGCAAAAAAATAAAATAAAACTAGCATGGATTATACAATGAAAAAGTATGAACACCGACAACTGGACTGAATGTGTGATGCATGAATGTAATGTTGGTGAGAAATACGTACTCCCCCAAGCTTAGGCTTTTGGCCTAAGTTGGTCTATGGTCATAGCTGGCCGGGGTAATATCCAAAGTCGTTGTTGGGGTTGAACTGGATTGCAACTGCCACCGCTTGGCGGGCTGCCTCCTTGAGGCGAGCGGTCTCCCTCACCCTCTCATACTCCTCTGCCTCTCTCTAAGTATGAAATATCTTTGCTTTATCTGAAAGTCAAAGAAGGCAGGAGCAGGAAGCATAATATGGACGACGCGGCGCCTGTCAAAGATTAGTCTGTACTGGAATGGCAGATCGCCCCGCTCAAGAAATTGGAAATGTTCCATAGCAGCATAATCAAGGAAAGCAGGCGGCAACTGAGTATCATTTTCTTTTATCAGCACCCCAAGATAATCAGCTAAACGAGTGGCATAAATTCCACCAAAGAAATCCCCATCTAAAGCATTATTATGTAACCGACGTGCAATGATAGCCCCCAAATTATATTGTTTATCGTTCATTACCGCGCTCTTGAGGACACTCAAATCAGAAGCGCAAAGGTGGCTATGGTCATGTTTACCATTAATGCATCTACCTATAGAGAGAGCAAAATAATGTAAAGCAGGAAAGTGAATGCTCCCTATAGTAGCTTGTGTTATGCTTCTAGTTTCATCTAGAGAGATGCTAGCAAGGAACTCAACGCAATCAGATTTACAAGGTTCAGTATAAATGCCCCATTGCAGAATTTTGCATGCTTCATTAAATTCTTCAAGGTCCATGCAAAAAGATTTGTCATAAAGATTAAATAGAACAAAATGTGTATTGCGATGGACTGAATACTCAAATTTCCACACAAAAGAATCAGTAAGATTGTAATATTGCAAGCACTTATTTGACAAGAAGTCCGTCAGGCCGGCGTTGTGCATGTACATATCAAATTCTTCCTTGAAACCTGCGTGAGTCATGAAATAATCCGACGTCCATTCGCAAGGTTGCACTAGAGCTTCTCTTGGTGGTTCAAGGTCCGGCTCACGTATAGCGAGCCTTGAGGATTTCTTCCTCGAGGAACCACCTTGGAACATCTTCCTAAACATTTTCTCCCTCTGAAATTTTCTGAAATTTTTAGTGACTCAAAATAAAAGTGAACAGAACTCAACAAATATTGATAGCAACTACTCCTACAAGTGTCTAGAGGCCATATCAAGCACCAAAACTAGTTTGAAGCATATAAATTTTACATGCAAGCTCAAGAACATGGTCACCAACAGTTGCTAATTGTGCACATAATAAACCACTAGAACAAAAACTAATTGGACCAACGGAGGAGTGCTACTTCTTGAGCTTGCGTTGATTTTTCCCTCAAAGAGGAAAGGGTGATGCAGCAAAGTAGAGATAAGTATTTCCCTTAGTTAAGAACCAAGGTATCAATCCAGTAGGAGGCACAAGCAAGTCCCCAATATACGCACCCGCACAAACTAACAAACACTTGCACACAACGCGAAAAAGGGGTTGTCAATCCCTTCACGGTCACTTGCAAGAGTGAGATCTAATAGAGATAGATATAAAAGATAAATAAAAGGCTAAACAAAGTAAATATAAATAAATTGCAGAAAGGTATTTTTAGGTTTTTGGTTTTATAGATCTGAAAATATAAGATGGAAAATAGACCCAGGGGCCATAGGTTTCACTAGAGGCTTCTGTCTCGAAGAAAGCATACGGTGGGTAAACAAATTACTGTTGAGCAATTGATAGAAAAGCGCAAAGTTATGAAGATATCCAAGGCAATGATCATGAATATAGGCATCATGTCCGTGACAAGTAGACCGACTCCTGCCTGCATCTACTACTATTACTCCACACATCGACCGCTATCCAACATGCATCTAGTGAATTAAGTTAACAAGAACGGAGTAACACCTTAAGTAAGATGACATGATGTAGAGGGATAGATCAAATCAATATGGTAAAAACCCCATCTTTTTATCCTTAATGGCAACAATACAAACACATGCCTCGCTACCCCTGCTGTCACTGGGTGAGGACACCGCCAAATTGAACCCATCACAAAGCACCTCTCCCATTGCAAGAAAAACCAATCTAGTTGGCCAAACCAAACCGATAGATCAGAGAGAAATACAAAGCTATCTTAATCATGCATAAAAGAGTTTAGAGAAGACTCAAATAATATTCATAGATAATCTGATCATACATCCACAATTCATCGGATCTCAATAAACGCACCGCAAAAGAAGATTACATCGAATAGATCTCCAAGAACATCGAGGAGAACATTGTATTGAAGATAAAAGAGAGAGAAGAAGCCATCTAGCTACTAGCTATGGACCCATAGGTCTATGGTAAAATAGTCACACATCATCGAAAGGGCAGCAAGGTTGGTGTATAGGCCCTCCGTGATCGAATCCCCCTCCGGCAGAGTGCCGGAAAAGGCCCCACGATGGGATACCACGATAACAGAAGCTTGCTGTGGCGGAAAAGTATTTTTGGTGTGCCCTCTGGTATAGGGGGAATATTTGAGAATTTATAGTACTCAGATTAGGGTTAGGGGAGTCCCGAGGGGCCCACAAGCCCCCTGGCCGCGCCCCCCTGGGGCGCACCCCTAGGGCTTGTGGCCCTTACGTGGCTCCTCTGGCCTCCTCTCCAAGTCTCGTGAGTGTCTTGTCGTCCAAGAAAAATCATCGTAAAGTTTTATTTCATTTGGACTCCGTTTGGTATTGATTTTCTGTAAAAGTCAAAAACAAGGAAAAACATCAACTAACACTGGGCACTAGGTTAATAGGTTAGTAACAAAAATGATATAAAATAGCATATAAATGCATATAAAACATCCAAGATAGATAATATACTAGCATGGAACAATAAAAAATTATAGATACATTGGAGACGTATCAAGGAGTCACATACCGATGAACAATCCCCAAAACAGTTTCGGAAACGGAGACGTATCAAGCATTTTTTCTGGAGGAAGAAGAAGTGCAAGGGTGGCACCAATAAGTGAGGGGGCCTACGTGGGCCCCACAAGATTGCTAGGCGCGCCCAGGGGGTGGGCGAGCCGTGTGAGCTTGTGGCTCATAGGTGTACCCCCCTAGGGTGTGTTCAGTGCCAATAATTTCTAAATATTGCAGAAAAAATCATATTAAATTTTCAGGGCATTTGGAGAACTTCTATTTTCTGGTCATTTTTTATTGCACGGATAATTCAAAAAACAACATTCTACTTTATTAATTCTAAATAACAGAAAGTAAATAGTGAGTACAGAGAGTTGTGTTTACTAAATTCGTCGACCACATGCCCGTCAAAAGGAATCCATTGATAAGGTTGATCAAGTCTTATTAACAAACTTCTTCCGAATGACATGAAACCGGAGAATCTTCGTATAGCACTAGGTTATCTCAACAGGAATATGCATGTTCCCAACAATAAGAATTTCATATCTCTTTTTGACAGTAGGAATAGGGAATTCAAAACCTCCAATAGTAATTGTTGAAAATTTTCCAATAGAATTGATACTATTCACTTGAGGTTGTTTCTTCGGAAAGTGTACCGTGTGTTCATTACCATTGACATGAAAAGTGACATTGCCCTTATTGCAATCAATAATAGCCCCTGTAGTGTTCAAAAAGGGTCTACCAAGGATGATCGACATACTATCGTCCTCGGGTATATCAAGAATAACAAGGTCCGTTAAAATAGTAACATTTGCAACTACGACAGGCACATCCTCACAAATACCGATGGGTATAGCAGTTGATTTATCAGCCATTTGCAAAGAAATTTCAGTTGGTGTCAACTTATTCAAATCAAGTCTTCGATACAAAGAGAAAGGCATGACACTAACATCGGCTCCTAGATCACATAAAGCAATTTTAACATATTTTCTTTTAATGGAGCATGGTATAGTTGGTATTCCTGGGTCTCCTAGTTTCTTTGGTATTCCACCCTTAAATGTATAATTAGCAAGCATGGTGGAAATTTCAACTTCCGATATCTTTCTTTTATTTGTAACAATATCTTTCACATACTTAGCATAAGGAGACATTTCAGAATATCAGTCAAACGAAGGCGCAAAAAGACAGGTCTAAGCATTTCAACAAAGCGCTCAAATTCTTCATCATCTTTATTCTTTGAAGCCTTAGGAGGAAAGGGCATGGGTTTCTGAACCCATGGTTCTCTTTCTTTACCATGTTTCCTAGCAATGAAGTCGCTCTTATCATATCTTTTATTCTTAGGTTGTGGGTTATCAAGATCAATAACAGGTTCTATTTCCACATCATTATCATTATTAGGTTGACCATCTACATGAACATCATCATCATCATTATTACTAGGTTCGTGTTCATCTCCAGATTGTGTTTCAGCATCAGAAATAGAAATATCATTTGGATTCTCAAGTGTGTCTATAGTAGGTTCACTAGAGGCATGCAAAGTCCTATCATATTTCTTTTTCTTTTTAGAAGGACTAGGTGCATCCGTATTAATTCTTTGAGAGTCTTGTTTAATTCTTTTAGGATGGCCGTCAGAATACAAAGGTTCCTGAGTTATTTTACCACCCCTAGTCATAACTCTAACAGCATGATCATTCATCTTATTGTTCATCTCATTAAGCAAATCATTTTGTGCTTTGAGGATTTGCTCTACCTGAGTCCTTATCCTGGATGCATGTTTACTCACACCCTTGACATCATTAACAGTTCTAAACATATAGTCACTCAAGCATTCAATCATATAAGCATTTTGTTTCAATTGTCTACTAACATATGCATTGAAGTTTTCTTGTTTAACAATAAAGTTATCAAATTCATCTAAGCATTGACTAGAAGATTTAGTATAAGGAATATCACCCTCATCAAATCTATAGAGAGAATTTACCTCTACTACCTGTGTTGGGATATCAAGACCATGTATTTCTTCAATAGGTGGTAAATTCTTAACATCTTTAGCTTCAATACCTTTTTCTTACATAGATTTCTTTGCCTCTTGCATATGTTCAGGACTGAGAAATAGAATACCTCTCTTCTTCGGAGTTGGCTTATGCGGTGGTTAAGGAAGAGTCCAATCATTATCATTACTAAACATATTATTCAATAGTTCTTCAGCTTGTTTAACAGTTCGTTCCCTGAAAACACAATCAGCACAACTATCTAGGTGGTCCCTAGAAGCATCGGTTAGTCCATTATAAAATATATCAAGTATTTCATTTTTCTTGAGAGGATGATCAGACAAAGCATTAAGTAATTGGAGAAGCCTCCCCCAAGCTTGTGGGAGCTCTCTTCCTCAATTTACACAAAGTTAAATACTTCCTGTAGGGCAGCTTGTTTCTTATGAGCAGGAAAATATTTTTCAGAGAAGTAATATATCATATCCTGGGGACTAAGCACACAACCAGGAGCAAGAGAATTATACCATATCTTAGCATCACCCTTTAATGAGAAAGGAAATTACTTAAGAATAGAGTAGTAGTGAATTTTTTCCTCATGAGCAAATAGGGTGGTGATACGTCTCCAACGTATCTATAATTTTTTATTGTTCCATGCTATTAAAGTATCATTCTTGGATGTTTTATACTCATTTACTAGCAACTTTATATCATTTTTGGGACTAACCTATTGACATATTGCCCAGTGCCAGTTGCTGTTTTTTGCTTGTTTTTTACTTCGCATAAAATCAATACCAAACGAAGTCCAAATGCCACGAAACTTTTTGGAGATTTTTTTCTGGACAGAAGACACCCAGGGAGCCAAAGAAGTGCATGGGAGGAGACCCATAGGGCCCACTAGGCACCAGGGCGCGCCAAAGGCCCCAGCGTGCCCTGGTGGGTAGTGGAGCCCACGGGAGGCTTCTCCACCAACTATCAGCTCTATAAATACTCCAAAAACCCTAGGGAGTCAAGAGAAAACAGTTTCCGCTGCCGCAAGTTCCAGAACCACGAGATCCAATTTAGAGGCTTTTTCCGGCACTCTGCCGGAGGGGTCAACGATCACGGAGGGGTTCTTCATCATCCCCCTTGCCCCTCCGATGATGCGTGAGTAGTTCACCACAGACCTACGGGTCCATAGGCAGTAGCTAGATGGCTTCTTCTCTCTTTTTGATCTTCAATACAATGTTCTCCTCGATGTTCTTGGAGATCTATTTGATGTAATGACTTTTTGCGGTCTGTTTGTTGGGATCTGATGAATTGTGAGTTTATGATCAGTTCCATCTATGAATATTATTTGAGTCTTATCTGAACTCTTTTATGCATGATCTTTATAGCCTCGTATTTCTTCTCCGAAACTTTGGTTTGGTTTGGCCAACTAGATTGATTTTTCTTGCCATGGGAAGAGGTGCTTTGTGATGGGTTCGATCTTGCGGTGCTCAATCTCAGTGACAGAAGGAGACATGACACGCATGTATTGTTGCCATTAAGGATAAAAAGATGGGGTCTATTCATACATTAATAGATCTTGTCTACATCATGTCATCATTCTTATTGCATTACTCCATTTTTTCATGAACTTAATACACTAGATGCATGCTGGATAGCATTCGATGTGTGGTGTAATAGTAGTAGATGCGGAAACGTTTCGATCTACTAATCTTGGACATGATGTCTATATACATGATCATTTCCTTGGATATCGTCATGATTATTCGGTTTTCTATCAATTGCCCAACAGTAATTTGTTTACCCACTGTATGCTATTTTCTCGAGAGAAGCCTCTAGTGAAATCTACGGCCCCCGGGTCTATTTCCTATTATATTATTTTTAGATCTATTAATCCAAAAATACCTTGCTGCACTTTTTATTTATTTATTTTATTTTGTGTTTTTGCTAGATCTATTTATCCAATCTCATACAATTTAATTTTTCTTAATACCGAGGAGGGATTGACAACCCCTCTTACGCGTTGGGTTGCAAGTTGTTGTTGTTTGTGTGCAGGTGTTGTTTACATAGTGTTGCTTGGTTGTCCTACTGGATTGATAACCTTTGTTTCATAACTAAGGGAAATACTTACCATTGTTATGCTGCATCATCCTCTCCTCTTAGGGGAATTACCAACGCAGATACAAGCAATTAGGAAGAATTTCTCGCGCCATTGTCGGGGAGACATCATCAACATCTATCAGGTTCCTACGCACAAACTCTCATCTCCTTGCAATTACTTTATTTGCCATTTGCCTCTCATTTTCATCTCCCCCACTTCTAAAATGTTTTCAGAAAATCACAAAAATATTTTCCTTTTTATTTGCCTTCTTTTTTGTTTGCCCTTTTGTTGTGGTCATCTCGTCAACATGACTACCCATCCTTTGTCACCGGATTTTGAGGTTCTATACTTCAAACAGAAGCAAGGAGAAAATTTGAAAGATGCTTGGTATAGGTTAATGGAATCCTATCGCATATGCAATATAAAAGGAGATGCAAAAAATTTAGGTCGTAATTTTTATATAGGTTTAACCATGCATCATAGACAACTCTTGGATTGCGCCGCTAAAGGGAATTTTGTTGAGATTGATGCTAATGCTGCCTATGAAATAATTGAGGGAATATTGGGATTTCCACCACAAAAAAAGGGATTTACTTTTACGCTAGAAGGGATTCAAATATTAGACAAATTGGGTGATCTACAGAAAAATTTAGTTTAGTTGCAAAAGTCTAATGAACCCCTTAAACATATTAGTGGAAACCTCAATCGCATGAATACTTTGATTACCCTGTGTAATAAGCGGTTGGATATTTTAGATCTTAAGATGGTCTCCTTTTATGAGAATAATGGGAAACGTAAAGAGCCTCCCGGGTTTGAGAAAATTATTACAAAGATAGCAAAAAACTAAAGATGACAATACTTGAATCTATGCATTATGCCTAGCTAGGGGCATAAAACGATAGCGCTTGTTGGGAGGCAACCCAATGAATAAATTTTTTTTTTGTTTCTGTTTTTGTGTGTTTACACAATTATGCCTCTGTTATGATTGTGTTTTTTATGTTTTAATTAGTGTTTGTGCCAAGTAATGCCTTTAGGATGGCTTGGGTGATAGTTGATTTGATCTTGTTGGAAAATAGAAACTTTTACGTCCAGTAGCAGAATTGTTAAAAATCACTGGTGCCACGAAAAACTCTGAATTTTTTACACAATATTTATATATGAATTTCCTATGTTTTCCCAATTTTTTAGAATTTATGGAGCTACATAAGTATGAGTAAACTTCGAGTCTTTACAGACTGATCTGTTTTTTACAGATTCTGTTTTCGTTGCATTCTGTGCTTATTTTGATGAATCTATGGACTATACCGGGGGGTTTTAGCCATGGTAAAGTTAGAATACAGTAGGTATAATGCAATTACAAAATATGAATGAGTTTGCAATAGTACTTAAAGCAAAGATTGGTTTTCTTATACTAACGCACAAAGTTTTTTTTTAAGTTTTGTGTGATTGAAGTTTTCAAATTTTGGGTGAGATCACGATGGATGAAGGAATTAGGAGTGAAAAGAACCTAAGCTTGGGTATGCCCATGGCACCCCAAGGTAATATTCAAGGAGAACCAAGCAACTAAGCTTGGGTATGCCCCGGAAGGTATCCCCTCTTTCTTCTAACGACCATCGGTAATTTTACTTGGAGCTATATTTTTATTCGTCACATATCATGAGTTTTGCTTGGAGTGTCTTGTATTATATGAGTCTTTGCTTGTTTTGATTTATAGTTTGCCACAATCATCCTTGCTGGACATACCTATTTGAGAGAGCCATAATTATGCTATGATTTATTAGAATTGCTCTATGTGCTTCACTTAAATTTTTTGAGCTATGAAATTGCTCTAGTGCTTCACTTATATCTTTTTGAGCACGGTGGTGCCTTAATTTTGAAGAAATATGCTCTCATGCTTCACTTAGATTATTTTGAGAGTTAGTAATTTTTAAGAAATTCTCTCATACTTCACTTATATTATTTTGAGAGATGAAAATTTTGAAGAAATATTTATGCTCTTGTTCTTCACTTAAATTTGTTTGAGAGTTTGTTATAAGCAATGGTAATATATGAAACTAGTCCCAAAGTGATAGATATTCAAGAGGGATAATAAAAATTATCATGAAGATCATTGGACAATATAAACTTGATTCCTTGCAATAGTTTTGCGATATGAAGATAATAATATGTGAGTCATGTTGGTGAGTAATTATGCTTTAGTAAGAATATTGATGTTAAGGTTTGCGATTCCCTGTGCAAGCACGAAAGTCTAGTTATGCAATGAAGTTGCATCCTACTTATGGTGCATTATTCGGTGTTAGTTGTGTTTAATGCTCGTTTATGATTGTTTTTGTTTCTTGGTTGGTTGCTTCTCAATCTATTTGCTAGCCTTTCCTTGTACTAAATGGGAATACTACTTGTGCATCCAAACTCCTTAAACCAAGTTGTGCCAAATGAGTTCACCATACCTACCCATATGCGATATTTCCATGCCATTCCAAGTAAATTTGTATGTGCCAACTCTAATTTTCAAAATGAATTTTCTTTTTGTGTGCTTGTATCGCTCATGAAGCGGCAGGGGATGGCCATTATTTTTCCATGCTAGATGTGTTATTCTCAAGATGAGTGTTTATTCACTTGTCATTGCATGAGAGTGTGGCTGGTAATAGGGATGCCCAGTCCCGAATTGAAAAAGAAATTTACTTTATGTTGTTAATAATAAATTCCTTGGAAAGTGTTGGTATGGAAGGCACCCGTGGATACGACTAGCCATGGATTGTGAAAGAATGATGGAAAAAGGAATAAACTTTATTTTATGTTTGGGAACCGCCTATGATGTATCTAGCATGGAAAGTATTGGGAATTTTCGTTCGTTTTCGTTGATGGGAAAAGCATGCCTCTCAAAACAATTTTATCTCTCAATTTAAGCTTTGAGCTCTAGCACCTCTACAAATCTCTGCTTACCTCTGCGAAGGGCCTGTCTATTTACTTTTATGCAATTTTTATTTTTATTGACACTACAAGAAATATGTCAACTTGCGACCATCACTATTGGTCGCTAAATGGTCATTGTTTTTCATGCACGACCTTTTTATGACCAAAAACAATTGCTCAAAAGCTGACCGTCTTTACTGAAACTTAACGACCTTCTCCGTGATATGGTCGTAGAAGGCAACGACCAAAACAAAAGGTCGTTGATCCTACGGCCAATTGTATTGGTCGCTGGTTGTCTGCCCAGGCCACGTCGGATCCAACGTGGCAAGCTGACGTGGCAAAATTGCGACCAATTGAATTGGTCGCTGATAAGAATCAGCCCGGTCCAATTCAGTGTCCATATGGGCCAAGCCCATTAATTCAGCCCATTTAATATATATTTTTCGTGGTAACTTTGGTTAGCTACATGGGCCTGGCCCAACAATTCAGCCTTTTTATTTCCTGGGTGCGGCCTTTTGATCTTTTATATTTTGCGCCTTTTTATTTTGATGCTAGTCCCACTAGTCAGATTGGTCTACAATGTCATAATCTCATACATTGGTCCCACACGTCAGAAATTTCAATTTTGCTAAAATTATTTTGATAGGTTGGTCGCATAAGTCAGGTTTCCATCGCACGCATTTTCAAATCACATACATAATCACTATTTCAAATGAAACAGAACAAATTTTAATTCTGAAACATACAATATTTCATTTAGAAATGGAGAGAAGATACATGAAATCTAGAGCTCACAATGCCCAGATAACCCAGCTAATATTATATAACTTGTTATACAAAAATGTCATGGGGCTTCTTTAAACATCTTCTTTCGTCTTGAATTTAGGCAAAATATCTGCAACAAAAAATAAAACAGCAAGGATAGAGGAGATAACAACAGCAGCAGGTGATGGGGTACTATTTAGTAAGATCAAGTCTGGGAAGAAACATGCATGAAAATTAAGAAGAGCTAGAGCAAGTCTGCATGAAAATTAAGAAGTGCTATTTAGTATGAATGCCCTCAAGTTTTTGTGCACGTCATGACAAATCAACGAACATGTAGCATGCATGTGGGCCATCAAAAGTGATCAAATGGGGAAGGACTGAAGCCAAACAGTGGTTCTTCCTTGCAATGATCACAGTTCAGCACCTGCAGCAGCCTGACACAACAGATTAAGATATGAAGTGAGAATAACAGTGTGTGATGAGAAACTGACCACTCCTGTTAATTACTATGAGCAACAAAAACATCTAGTTTCAGATACTCGGCGGGATTCATTCATATACTTATTATGCTGACCAGATTGTAGAGGTTAACAACAACAAAACTAAAACTGGAACTTGATACCATTTCTGATGCTCGACATAAGCTAACAAAAAGACACATTCCAAAACTAGTTGTATAAAACATTTATGGATGGATACATTCAAGAACTAGAAAAGTTCAAATAGGTTTGCAAATGCACAAATAACTTGTGGAAAAGTAGGCAATTCATGTACTGATCTAGTTCACTGGAGCATTTTATGAAAAAAATATGATGGCCATGGCACATAGCAAGGTACTACTATAGCAGCACAAGAGAGGGAGCTAGACATAGGAGACAGGCTCACCGGAGAAGAGGCTATACTCGATGCCGCAGACAACCGCGGCCGATGTACGCAGTAGACGAGGTTGTAGCCAAGTTGGACCATGTGCGGGGCGTCGTCGTGGCGGTGGATGCCCTGGTTGTCATCATCGTCCACGGAGGATGTCTGCTGCTCCAAAACAAACAAACAGGTAAGAGCTCGTGTTGTTTAGCTAAGTATAGGAATTAATCAAGCTAGTATAGGAGACACACACGTAATTCTGCTATAACTATAGAAATCAATCAAGCTGCATGTGTGTGTGCTTGAGCTAGAATGAAATTACAGTAGTGGCTGGATCCATAGAAAACAGAACAACAAGGTCATGCTATGACCAAATCCTAACCAGAATGCATTTAATAAAATGGATTGCATCTGGTTGCTACAATACTACATGCTAACGACATGAAGGTTCCATCAGGCAATGATCAACTACTCCAAACCATTCTGTGCTTTGCAAAAGAAATACTAGATGAATCTCACTAACAGGAGCACTAGGTGATTAATAGAAGTAATCAGTAGATGACACAGTGAAAAACTGAAGGATTTATCTCTCTCCCTATGGAAGAACAAAGTCGATGAAGACATGCAGCAAAAGGAGCATCCTTGCATCATCAGTTTGGTCGGGTCAATGCCGGAAAGAGCACCGCTGTACATGATTAGCACCCGCGCGGCTAACCTCTCTGTCCCCCACCTCAACTCGCCCGTGCGGCTGCTACAGTTGGATGAAAGTGTGTAAATACAACATGCTTTGCATCATATATCTAGACTATAGCATCATATTTTCACCAGCATTTCTGCATCAAAATCACTACTAAAAATAAGAAGGATGGCATGTAGTAATAGTAACAGGCTGCCGTAGTAGTATATATTCATTGTAGATCAATGAAACAACATGAAGGTTCCATCAGGTTGCATGTAGTACTACTCCAAAGGTACAACTTGTCTAGATAGTGCAGCCAACTGCACATCTACTAGCCAAAAAAATGTTAACAAGATGATTGTATAGTTGGTATTTCCAATAGCCGAGGTACCCATACGTATATATTTCTCTATTTCTAATTCCCTTACATGACTTCCATATATACATATATCAGATTAAAACTGTGCCTCAGCAACACAAATTTGTACGTGTGACTACATGAGTTCCATATATACATATATCATATTAAAACTGTGCCTCGGCCACACAAATCTGTACGTGTGACTACATTCGAGCATGTCTGGGAGGGACTATACAATTATGGCTTGATATATATTACTCAACATACATGTCAACAGAAAGAGGAGAACATCACAACACATTTTCATTTTCGAAAAGCACCTTAAATAAAAGCCTTCTGACTATTTTATTGTTTGCTTGTCACTAAATTGAAAATATTTTTGAGTGTACAGCAGAATGCAACAAAGCAAACAAAACATTTAAGAGGACCTGCTTTCCATGTACCAGGACCACTATAGAGCAAAAGATGGTCAAAGCGAGCTTGAACGGGTGGCCCCCTGCAAGAAAATAATGGCCCAATTACAAGACAATAAACCTACACCCGGGCTTTCCAGCAGCACGCCATGTAACAGAAACAATTCTGATATTTCATATCATCCATGTCATAATTAGAAAAATGAGAAAATATAGTTCCACATAAGCAAGCAAATATAAAAAGAAAACTAGTTGACTATGTATAGAAAATATAGGTCCACACTATCAGAATTTCAAGGATTAAAAGTGCCAAGTTAATGTAAGTGTCTTGCTTGTTTGGATCTAGCTCACCATGGTCAGCAATTAATGTAAGTGTCTTGCTTGTTTGGATCAGTATTCCATGCACACCAAATCATTCAAAAAACTAACTACAGTTCTGATCAGCTGATCAACAATCAGTGCATCAACAAAATATGGAACAACATGCACTGCATGACAACTAGAGTATATGTATTGCACTCAACAGTGAACAGTTATCACAGAGAACAAGATACCATGAGACGAAGGATGGCACTCAAATTCTAATCTCACATAGATAAAATTCATTGCCATAGTAACAGTACATCTTCACTTGGATATATCTAAGAAGTCAAGTTCGTTCTCATAAGCAAGTGTTCTCGGGTTACCCTTAACATGGCGGCTTAACTTATACTTAAATGTGAGCAAATAGTACATGTCAGGATCATGGATTTGATTTAAAGTGCCAGCTATGGATAAAATCATGCACACTCCAACGTAACCAGAACAGCAGCAACTAGAGCAGGACGTTGCCGTACTTGAAGAGCCCGACGACCTTTGGCAGAAATCAATAGGACCAACGTACGGATCCAGGGTTGTTGCCACTCCTCCGTGTGGACGCTGAGGAGGAAGAGACCTTCGTCGATGAGCTGCAGCTGCGTGGGGAAGGGAATCAAGCACGCATCAGCATCAGGGTGGAACGGAAGATGGTGGTTGGATCGACTCAAATCAATCCAAGATGATAGGGGAAGATGGGCACCTTGAATGGAAGATGTGCACCTCCATGGACAGGAAGAAGTAGGTCGCCGCCGATGGTGGTGATCTCCATGGTGTCGGAGCAGTGGACGGCGGGCCAGAGAGAGAGGAGGTTGTGTAGGTCCACCGCGAACAGCGTCCACGACGCCGACTACTAGTCACGGGAGCCGCGCCTGGAGAAGACGCCGACCTCGCCCTTGAGCTGCCACATCTGCAAGGCAAGGTAGCAAACAAGAAGAATCAGAGGTGGCCGAGCCAGCATGAAGAATTTGAGGCTGCTCTTCTGTGGACAAGAAGATTTTAGCTAGGTATGACTGTTAACAGAAATCAACAAGACAATGTAACAGTAGCAGTCAGTATATTCCCTCCCAATCATATCATAGACATGTAAGATTTGGGATGCCACCTCCCTCCCTCCCTCTGAAATAATTGCTTGGGTGTTACTGCTAGTGCTAGAGAGAAAGCTTTGATTTTAGTTCATGTGCAGATACCCGAGCTTGAGGCACCCGAGCCCGAGCTGCTCTTGGTCCTGAGCGGCTTGGCGGCGGCCTTGTCCTGGGCGACCTCGTCGACCTCCTAATTTTCTCCTTCTCCTTATTTTCTCAGGAAGAATTAGACATTTCAGACAGTTCCCTGATTTTTAGTCCAGTACTAGTAAATTCTCACCAAATGCGATGACTTTGCATTTAAGAACTCAAAACATAGAGAGAGAGAGAGAGAGGATATGGCTCTTATTGTTTTATCTAATGGTGCTTGATTTTATCACCATGCTTTTGCAATGTTTTAACAATGTATTTTCCTAGTGTGACCAAAAGGCCGAAATCCTCTAAGTGGTTATCAGAAGCAAAACATAGTACATACAGAACATTTTCCCAATGTACTAGTAGAAATCTTCTCAACTATACATTGACCACGACAACAGACCCCACTCGACTAAATTTGAACAGTATAATTCGTACCAATAGCTCAGCATCCCTTGTAGCCCACCAAACCAATACCAAACACAATCTTATGTGAAGGCAACAAATGAATTAAGCAGCAGTTCACCTTCCGATTGATGAGAAGTATGAGCGCCTGAATGAGGTGCACCCGGAGGACGGACGGCAGAGCGCGGGCGTTGGTGTCGAGAAGGCCCCCGATGTGGTCGGGCAGGTCGGCGAGGTCGTTGGGGTAGAAAGGCGTGACATGGGCGAGGAAGAGCGCGAGGTCGCCGAGCTCCTTCACTACAAAAAAAATACACTTCCATGATGATACGTGTTTGTCACAGTAGGTCATGTTTTCTATCATGCATGTACATCCACGACGATTTTATGACAGAATCAAGATAGTCATACCTGTGCTGTCGTAGAAGTGTTCCATGCCAATACCAAAATTATCATCACGGAAGTGTCCACTTCCATGACGATAAATGGTGTGTCATGGAGGTGCTTTCATCAAGGGTAACCGACACGTGGCATCCACCATAACGGGGCGCCGTTAAGCTATCAGGTTCTGGTTTGGATCCGATAAGCCGTTAACAGCCCGGACCAATGGGGATTTTCCACGTGTAAACTTCTCAATGGCCAGAGGAACCACGTGTCGGCTCAGCGTTGGGACAGATGTCATCCAATCATTGGATGGGAGGCGCCTAGGATAGGTCGACACATGGCATGGCCCAACAGAGGCCCATTCAGGTGAAAAGGTCGGCCCGTTTAACTTGGTGAAAAGGTGGTGGGCCGGCCCACGGAAAGCCTGTTAACGGCCTGTTCGCATATAGCCCATTTACAGCCCGCTAACTCACGACCCGTTATGGCCTATCCGAATTGGGCCTAGTAGCATCATATGGGCCATCCAATATGATTCCAGCCCGTTGTAACTTCCGGCCCATGTATGGCCCATGACGTCTTTCGGCCCATACGAGGCCCTTTGCAACTCTGGGCCCATTAAAGGCCCGTGGTGAAACTGGCCCATGATGAACAGTGTATCGCTTTACACCCATTAATGGCCCATTATTCCGTTGGGCCGTTTCCAGCCCGTGTTACCTTTCGGCCTTCTAAGGGCCCATTTATTCTTGGGCTCATTTCCAGCATTCGGTTACTTACGGTCCGTTACTGGCCTGTTCCGCTTGTGGGCCAAATTCAGCCCGTGGTTACAGTTGACCCGTTTGTGGCCCGTTAACCCGTTGGGCTATTTTCATAGCGGCATCAAATACGGCCCATTAATGACCCGGGATGCCTGTCGATAGAATTAAGCACGTTATACATTTCGGCCTATTAACGACCCGTTATGGTCGGGCCATAAACACACGATTTCCACTCTAGCCCGTTTACCTCCCATTTTGCGGACCGTTGTTGATTATACGGCCCATCGAGGGCCCATGGATCCTACGGCCCGTAGGAGGCCCATGGTCACTACAGCAGGTAGCTGGACCATGGTTACAACGGTCCATATGTTGCCCATGGTTATTGTGGCCTAGTTATAAAAAATAGGTTATTGTGGCCACTAGAAAAACGCGGAAAAAGAACTGCAGTGACTACAAGCAAACAACTAAACAAGACAATAAGGAAATAAATAAGCAAGCAACTAACGCTAGGCTATTACGGCTATTACACATATTACATCCACTGGGCATCACAGTTCGCCACCAGTGCAAATATAGGGAACAAAGCAGCATATCACATACACTGGTTGTCAAAGTTGGCGACCAGTGCAAATAAACGCCGCAGCAAAACAAGTCCAGAACTAAAACCACTTCAGAAGAGCTCAAGAAACAATATCCTGGGTACCCAGCATGTTGGCAAGATGCTTAGCAAGCTTATTAACTTTCTCTTGTTTGGCGCTTAAATCCTCCAGCGCTTGCTGTTGCACCAGAAAGTATGCATCTGAATTTTGCAGGGACTTCCCCAGTCCTTCGGCTTTGTGTCGCAGCACATCTGATTGATGTCTTTCAACTTGAAGTTGAGACTCAAGAAGACAAACTGATTCAGGCAGCGAGTTCGAAGAGCTTGTGCCAGCAGTAGTGGCCAGTAACTCGAACACTACGTCAAGACAGGACTTTGGGGTTGTATCACTATCGTCAAGATAGTTTTTATCAGCTTTCTTGGAGACCAACAGGGATGTCTCACTATCTTGAACCTTATCTGCATTACTTCCTTTACCATTGCATAACAGGGTACTCTTCTCCAATATTTTATCCGCATTCTAAAAGAGACACAAGCAGACACATCACAGGTTTACCATGTTGTATATGAAACTCATTTTGGTAAATCAGTTCAGTAGTAAAGTGGGCAGGATAACAGCATGAAACAAACATACATCTATGTACCATGGTCACTGTATGGTCTATATCATTCTAGTTTTTGTTGCCAAATCAAGATAGAGACACAGTTCAAATAATATATGTTTAAGACAAAGCAGCATAGACAGAATATAAGTGTGGGAAACTACACAGCAATAACAACACTTGTAATGTGCATGACATGAGAACATAACTGTTTATTCAATTGAATTTGAAATCAAGATAGAGCAAGTTACAACAGCAAACTAGTTAAAGAAACAGGTTTAAAACATACCTGTTGCACCATTGGAGTTTCAATTCCTTCCTTCAAATTTGAAAATAGTTGGTATGAGTAAATACAGTGATGCAAGAACAAAGGAGTATGAACCATAGCTATAGAACCTGACCTGAGAACAATTCTTCTTCTACTTTAAGCATTGAGTTGGGGTTTAGAGTGGTGGTCCTCGTGCTTTGGGCACTGCAGTTGCCTTACTAACTGCTCGTGTTTGGGTGCTCTGTGGTGGAGACAGTGATGTGTAAACTGGAACTAGGTTACTATCTGCTGGGGTTGGGGTTAGAAGGGGTGTAGCTGGTTCTCTGTCCAACTGGGTAGGGGTGCAATCTGCGAGAGTCTGGGATGTGTGGTGGGGCTGGTTCTTGGACTAGTCCAACAGTGGTTCTATCTGCATCGACTGGTAGCACTATCTTTTCTGAAGACCGTGTTGTTACTCCCTTAGATAGATCCATCACCCCCTCCTATTCAAATTGCTGATAACCAAGAAAAGTAATTGAATGTACAGACATTGTATGATAGACAGGTGCAATGGATAGTGGAAAAAAAAAGAGGGCATGAAATAATTCACATTTATGTTGTCTAACCAAACAGGATAGCATGACACAATCACATATATGATGGCTAACTAAACAGGATAGAAACACATAATTCAAAATATGATGACTATGTAAACAGGATGACATGATATAACTATATGATGTGTTTATTAAATAGGTTGTCATGCCATAATTCACATACATGCTGCCTATGGAAACATGATAGTATGATATAATTCCCGGATAGAATGACATAATTCAAAATATGATGACTGTAAACACTAAACAAGATGAGATGATATAACTATATAATGTCTTTATTAAATGGGTTGGCATGCCATAATTCAGATAGATGCTATCTATGTAAACATGATGGCATGATATAATTCAAATATATGATTTATATACTAAGCAAGTAAGTAGATGGCAATCGCATATATGATGTAAAAACTAAGCAATGCAAGACAACATATGCATGATATGAGTAATATAACCCTGTCAAGTTTGAGCATAGACCTCAGGGGGGAAATAGGACTGGTCATCTGTCTCTGAATCCTCCTCTGAGAAGCTATATGTAACCAGCAAGATGTCTGCTTCAGCAGGTAGCATTGTCTGCTCTGAAGACCTTGTTTTCACTCCAGAGACTTCCATCACCGCTTCAAATGGCTGATGCACATGAAGAGTAGTTGAATATACAAATGTTGTCGACAAATGGAATACGCAATACAAAAAAAGGATAGCATGATATAATTCACATATATGATGATTGGCTAAACAGCATGGCATTGCATAATTCACATATATAATGCCTTGCAACAAGATAGCATTGCATAATTCACATATATAATGTCTTGCAACAAGATGGCATTGCATAATTCACATATATGGTAATTAGACACTAAACAGGTGGCATTCACACAAAGCATGTCTAAACTAAGCAAATGACGTAGCAATGCAACACACCATACGCACGATATGAGCAACATAACCCTGCCACGTTAGAGCATACACCTCGGGCGGGGGGGGGGGGGAATAGGACTGGTCATCTGTCTCTGAATCCTCCTCTGAGGAGCTATCCATAACCAGCGAGATATGCGCTTCGTCAGATAGCATAGTCTGCTCTGAAGACCTTGTTTTCACTCCAGATTTTTCCATCACCGTGTCAAATGGCTGATGCACACGAAGAGTAGTTGAATGTACTAACATTGTTGATAAATGTAATATGTAATGAAAAAAAGGATGGCGTGATATAATTCACATATAAGATGACTGGCTAAGCAGGATGGCATTGCAAAATTCACATATATGATGCCTGGCTAAACAAGATGGCGTTGCATAATTCACATATACGATATAGAAACTAAACATATGGCATTCACACAAAGCATGTCTAAACTAAGAGATGACATATTTGATGTATAAAGTAAGCAATGCAAGGCACCATATGCATGATATGACCGACGTCAGCATGCCAAGTTAGAGCGAAGACCTCAGGGGGTAAATAGGAGTGGTCTGCTCCTTCTGAATCCCCCTCAGAACAGTTATCTTCCTCTTGATTGCAATCTGAAATGGGTGGAGGGGGGGCTGCCTTTGCGCCCACCATGGAGCGACGTCTGCATGAAATTTTATTGCCATGCAAGGCTCGTCTCTTTTGCTCTACATGTTTAGTTCCATTGTGTACAATAACTGACATGCATAGGAATAAAACATAGTGAGATTATGTAAGGAGTGCATGCAGAAATCCAGAGTGATGGTAGCAACCTGTGGATAGACCCAAAACCAATGATAGCAGGCAGATAATGGCTTCAGTTAAAAAATACAGATAATGGCTTCTTTACTGTTTGTTTCCCACCCAACATGAAACTCATAGTAGACACCAGAGATTAACCAGATAGTAGACAGATACTATTGATTGCGGCCCCGATATGTACCCCACAACCATTTAAAAACTCAAGTTTGAGCATTAGTTTGGAGCTGACTCAGAGTTTAATCGGTGAACAGGATGATAAAGTAGCATGTCATATTAAGCGATGCATAACATAAGCAGACACGAAAGAGTGCGACCTCTCTTGCGGACCCGTGTAGTCCTCGAGGTCATCTGCTCGGTTGATGATGGTAATGCAGTTGTCATGGCTGCCGGCGGTGGGGAAGAAGATCTGAGGCGGCGAAAGACAGTCTGGAGGGCAGATCCCTGCTGTGGTGGACCCTTCTGTCGTTGGAGCAGCTGAGCTGGGGTGGACGACGGCGCAGCAGGAGCGGGACAAACCACACAAGGTTTTCTTTGACAACTATCTGTAAGAGAAGTAATTCTGTAAGGGCTCGTTTGAATTGGAGGATTCTAACAATGCAGGGATAGGAAATACACAATAATAGGATAGGAATGCATGGGCAAAACAGAGAATTTAAAATCACAGGATTTCTGTCAATTTGGGTGTTTGGTTCACAGGAATTGGAAGGTCATAGGAATGCAAAGAAGCATAGTCAAATTAAGTCAAACCACAAGAAAATGTACATTTATAATGCTATTATGCTACTATCACTTAGTCTTGTTCTTCATGAATAGGAATTTGAAAAGGAGGGCCAAGTGGATATTAAAATTCCTACAGTTTTAGTTTGAAAGAGACACTAAAGGAACAAATCCTACAGTTTTCCTTTGCTCCATTCCTTGGAACGAAATGCATTAAAAGTAGTACCATAGGAAACTTTCCAATTCCTATGTTTTTCCTTCACTTTTCCTTTCAACCACTGTCAATTCTAGTAGGCAGGCTTGAACAGGCAAAAGCCTACACTCCAAAAATGTTTTTGTGCTACTTGTACTACTTTGGACCCAGGCCACTGCCCTACTAACTCAACTCCCAGGCCCATCTACACATGCACAGCTCAAACGCGCAGAAATAAATAATGATGGCTTTCGAGAGAGTCCATCACGGATAGCTAAGTTGCCTGGTACCTCACTGCTTGTTATATAGGAGAAACTAATCATATTTCATGTTACTACGTGTGCTCAGTGGACAATATATATCACATATCGAGTAAAAAAGTGATGCAGCAAGTGTACAACCTCTTTGGCGAAGCCATGTCGATCTCAGCATCATTGGGTTGGTCACTGAGGATGCTGCGGCTGATGTGGCATTCGGAGGAGGGGAAGAAGATCTTAGGCGCCCGGAGATGGAGCCAAGGGTACTGCTCCGCTGTGATGGAGGGTTTCATCGTTGGAGCAGCTCCGGTGAGGTGTACGACTGCGAGGCTGAAGTAGGACAAGAGAGACAACATTAACCTGAAGTGGTATTCTAATAGCATCTCCGATAGATGATGTAAAATACATAACCAAAAAGTGCTAGATGTAAAATACATCAGCCGCTCATCTTTGAACTTTACTGTCGAAACTGAATTTTACTGTCAAAACTGAATTTTGCTGTCGAAACTAAATTTTACTGTCGAAACTGAATTTTACTATCGAAACTGAACGCACTAGTAGCAGAAAAGCAGTGCACTAATAGTTTTGGTCGCTCGAGCACTAGTGGCAGAGTAGCAGTGATCTAAATCAGTAGCCGCTCCAGCAGGGACCATACTACCAGAGAGCAGTCGGGGCATAGCAGCAGCAGCGCCCAGAGCAGCAGCGCGTGCGATAGCCGGGGCAGCTGGTCGTGTAGCAGCATCTCGGGTAGCAGCAGTAGGAGCTCGAGCGTTAGCCAGAGCTGCTGCTCGTGCAGCAGCAGCATGAGCAAGTGTAGACTAGCAGCGCAAGCAAGAGCAAGAGCAAGAGCAGCAGCGTGAGCAAGAGCCAGAGCAGACCAGGCAGGGGACCGAGAGCAAGAGCAAGAGCAGCAGCGCGAGCAAGAGCCAGAGCAGACCAGGCAGGGGACCGAGAGCAAGAGCAGAGCAGCAGCGTGAGCGAGAGCCGAAGCAGCAGCAACAGGGCCAGCGAGAGCCGGAGCAGCACCAGCTCTGACTGATGTGGATGTCGCTGCCGAGGGAGCGACACCGTGGAGGAAGTTGCCGGCGACGCTGCCGTAGATGGAGCCACGCCATGGCGGCTCGGGACCGAGTGCCGGCAGCACCGTGAGATCGAATCAAGAAGAAAATGCAGCGATTAGTATAGAACCTCTTTGGTGGCACCGATTAGGCCTCAGCTTCATCCGAGGAATCGGTGATAGTGCTGCTCTTTCGGTGGTGCAGGTGAAGACGACGCTGTGAGAATGGAGGTGGCGCGAAAGAAGAGGCGAACGTCGGGGCAGCTCCTTGGAGGTGGAGGACGGGGTGGCTGAACCGGCGAGACGACGAGATCGACGACGGATCCTCATCCGGTGCAGTGGATGAGGGTCGTCGAGCTGTTGCGGTGGACGATGTCGTCGGGGAAGAGGCTCTAGCTGGGTGGCGGTGTGGGGCCTCGCGGGTTTTCGCGGCCTCGGTGTACGAATGGGGAGCGGAGGAGATGGGAGGGGGAACCATGGCTTAGGGACGCGCTTGTCCGAAATCTGGGGTAAGTTATGAAAGTAGCCCCACCGATTTGAACTATGTGGTTCTTTCAGTTCAGGGGTATCACGGGAATTTCGTGTGTCAGGATTTCGCAGGACGTGGGAGTTTTCGCGCGCATTGTAATTTTGGGATAGCAAGGTGCGGGTTGAGATGGAGGGAATTTTAGGAGCATAACGAGACAAAGAGATATCTTAAAATTTCAGGATAACAAGGCGCAGGTTGAAATTCCTGGAAAAGCCTAACATGTATACTATATCAAATCAATTCGCACTTCCCTCTACGAAAAAACCAAAAAGAAATCAATTCGCACCACACAAGAGAGTCTAGTCCCGTGTACTGTACCAAATCAATTCGCACTACAAATGCCATTCAAAACTTTGAATCCATGTTATGTTCAATTAAAATATTTCACTATGTGTATAATGCATGCAACCTGCTACTCAAATGAACATTTTAGTGCATTCCAAACGTATATACTACCGCTTCAATATGAACTAAATTTGAATTCGTTTCTCTATTTGAATAAGATCTACAATCATGACTGTTGTCAAGTTAAACCATTTGAATTCGTTTCTCTATTTTAATAAGATGTACAATCATCATTATTGTCAAGTTAAACCATTGTTTGTATATTATCTTCACAACACACCACATGATTACTGTCGAGTTAGATATGAACTATGTGTACTATATGAACTCGAACTCGATTTTTTGAATCCACTCTATGTTGATTTCAAATCACAGTACATTTCAAGCTCTAGCTAGATCTTTATAATCTAAACCATGTCTCATATGTATAATGTGTTTATCACATAATGTATGGTGCCCCGCCCCCTACGCCTACAAGTATTTAGCTGTGAGTTGCAAACGCCACACATTATCACAAATTCAAATAAAATGTGAGATTGTTTGATATATATAGTATGGTTTAGATTGTTCGATATTTAGTTGTGAGCTGCAAACGCCACACATTATCACATATTCAAATAAAATGTGACATTGTTCGATATATAGTATGATTTAGATTGTTCGATATTTAGCTATGAGTTGCAAACGCCACGCATTATCACATTATAGTATAACATGTCCAAAACCACACCACGCGTATCACCGCTATATTCATTCATGCATAGGTTTATAACACTATGATCTCTTATTCAAATATATGAATCCACTTTCATATCGAATTATGATCTTTGTTAGTCTCTTACACCCACACAATCCTCTAACCTTTGTAGCTAGCACTAACTTTCTCTCGTGCATGCACACGCCCTCCTCGCCCCCCCTCCCTTAGCATTCTATCCATCACGCACATTATTTTTTTTCTTTAGGTCATTCTCCCACGGTCTCCATAACTCCTTCTTTCCGACACACACCGATCGATAAACCTCGCCAGCGATGTCTGCCTATCACATACACACACACTTTCCATCTCCTCCTTTCTCTGTCCATGCCTCGTGTCTCTCATACGGTCCCACACATGTGTAAACTCTCGCCCCTCTTTTCATAGATCTCACAATCGCGCACTCCTCCCCCTATCTAGCTAGTAGGCCTCTCGCACCACCTTAGCTCCATCTCTCTCTCTCTCTCTCTCTCTTTCTCTATCCGTCTCTCTGGGCCTTATTTGCTTCTAACAAATGGATGTACACCGACCGATCTCCCACTATACATATATCTAGCTAGGTCGTTTATAACTCGTTTTCCCCACGCGTCGATCGATCTACCTCATTAGTTATGTCTCTCCCTTCCTCCGACACACAACAATTGATCTACCGATCTAGTTAGGTCTGCTTACCAAACACATGGTCCACTTTCATCATCCATGCATGCCTCCCGACACATCTATCACGCACACGCACACACAGAAACACATCCCCAGTCTTCTTGATATTGCAGTTGTACCCTCAGTTTGTCTAGTAGGCCTCTCCCACCATCTCCGGGAAGCAAGTCCACCACCCATCCGACGCTTTACCTCTCTCTCTCTCTCCCTCTCCCTCCCTCTCTCTCTCTCTCTGTCCCAACCTATTTCCCGTCCTTCACTTATGTATGGATGTCGACCGATCTCCCTCAAGATATAGCTAGGTCTCTCCTTCTCAACACATATACGAGTTGATCTACCTCTGTAGTTAGGTCTCTGCCTCCCCCCCCTCACACACACTGATACATCGAGCGCTCTAGTCATGTCTCCCTGCCACACACAAACTTGCCCTCTGCCCTCTGACGTTCCGGTAGGTCAGTCGCCCTATATCTTTGACGTGCACACACACAATTTCGATGGCCCTCTTCATCGATCTCGCACCCACACACTTGATCCTCTCTTCGACTCTATCGATCTCTATGACCCCTCCCTCTCTTCTTGTGGATCGGCCCCTCTATATATGATATAGATAGGCCTCTATTTCACACACATTGCATGTGTCAAAATTTTGTTTGAGATATCATCGACACATATTCTCACAAATACATTCATGAAATCACCCCCCATAACAAAAAACACTCACGAACGCACACGCCATCTCTCTAGGTTTGTATCTCTCTCACACACACCCACGTAGGTGGGGGACGTGCACGAAGAGAAGAGGTGCATGCACGGCGCACGTACTCCCGTCTCTTTCCCAACCACACCCGCACGGGTACACGGTGGAGCTCATTTCTGTACGAAAAGGCAGCCCACGTGGTAATTTGACACGTGTACTGGTTGTCCACACTAGTACAGCGAGGTGCTATACAAACGGTTTTTAACCCCTTTCCGCGACAGCATTTGGAACCGTCGCCTAGTGAGTGACTGCGATAGGGGGCTCCTTCCCACACGACCTAGAAACCGTCGGGGATATGCCCTCCTGGCACACACGCTCGGCAAAATGAGGTCGTGTGCGACCGTCGAGCGATCAAATACGGTTATACGTACAGTAGTGCTAAAAAAATTCAATTATACAGGCGAAATCATTTCCGGTCGTAAGTTCATCCCACACAGTCGGTCCCCGCTAAACGTTTCCGTTAATTTATACATCCCACACAGTCGCTCCAAGGAAAACATTTCTGTTCGTAGGTACATCACACACAATTTTCCCCGTTAAATCGTTTGTGATAGCGTTTCCATTGCACACGGTATTAACAATTTTATCGTTTGCGTTTTTGAATGCATCACACACGGTGCGTAGAAGAAACTGTGTGGCAAAGGCTGTCCATCACACACAGTTTTTATGTGGTAAACGTTTGCGCTAGGTGGCCTAACACAAACAGTTTTCAAGAGGATGTCGTGTGTGATTGTTCATTAATCCAACACAGTTTATTCCTAGAAACTGTGTGCGTTGCCTGAGGTCATCGCCCACGGTGTTTTCTCAATAACCGTTTGCAATAGAAAAACCCAATTAGCAGGCTAATTATCCTATTATTAATAATCCATTTATTAATCTAATTGACATTTCATATTAAGCACACAATATATTTCATTTTCATAATTGAAATACATCATAGTACAACATCATATAGCTTCAGCACTCAGCTACCCCATTACACAACTGCACCAGCACCAAGTTTCACATGCAACATCTATAACCTTTCAAAATTAGCATCATAGACGGTACATAGATAGATGTATCTCATCTGGAAAACTGCTGAAGCAGAAGGCGAATACTGAGCCTTCATTGATGTTGAAGGTCTTTGCAACTTTAGGCCAGTGCCTGTGGATGATTGACCGTCCATCCTTCATCCTCTTCAGGAACACTTCAATATTGAACCGTTGGTGTTGTATGAATACCTTCCTCGCCTCCTGACCATACAGGTGGTTTGAGAGGTAATCATCAGTGAACTGCTTTGGAAAGGCCTAAAAACAAGGATGTGCATAAATATCTTCTCTATATTGGAAATGGGGCAAAGGAATAAAAAAGGCAAGGCATAATAGTTAGTACCATCCTGTAGTGAACTGATGTCTTCTTCATTGTGCAGACAAAGATCTTGTTGTTTTTTGTCGCTAATTTCTTTATCCTAACAATCTTTCTGAGTTTCTTGACTTGACTGATATTCATGGACAACTCATTTCCCCATATGCAAAAAGGGTCGAACAGTGGGTCAAAACCTCTGACAGCAGGACCTACATGTGCAAGACCAAATTGTTAAAAACCTAAATATTAGAATGGTTCCTGCAATTGCACAATAATGTGCTCTTAGACAAAGGACCATGCATGTGCAAACCTCGATTGTAAACCTCAGTGCTTCCCATTGTTTCCCTGCAACACATATAAGGTAGTTAGTGATCAGGTTAAGTGAGGGTTCGCATGCTATTAGTAAAATATGTTGATGAAAAATAAGCACATTGCAGATTCATCAGATTAATTCAAGCCACATGGAAAACCCATTTACCCAAACCAAGCATGATTAAGAACTAGGAAATATAGCAATTGTATATGTTTCTCATGTATTAAGTGCAGCCAAATTCGATTATTCCTCACATGCAAAACAATACAAAATTCTACCCACAACAATTGGACATCGCATTGCAGAATTGAACCAAGCAGTTAACTAAACACCACAACAAATGAACCAAACATTAACTGAGCACCACATTGCACAATATAACATGCTCCTAATAGAAGATCAGACAGTTAACCAAACCAAGCATGCTTAACAACTTGGAAATATAGCAATTGTATTTGTTTCTCATGTATTTAGTACAGCCAAATTCGATTTATTTCTCACATGGTATACAATAACAGAATGCACCCACAATAATTGAACATCGCATTGCAGAATTGAACCAAACAGTTAACTAAACACCACAACAAATGAACCAAATGTTAACTGAGCACCACATTGCACAATGTATAACATACTAGAAGATCAGACATTTAACCAAACCAAGCATGCTTGACAACTTGGAAATATAGCAATTGTATTTGTTTCTCATGTATTTTGTAAAGAAAAATTCGATTTATTTCTCACATAGAAGACAATACAAAATTGGACCCTGAAGAATTGAACATCACATTTGCAGAATTGAACCAAACAGTTAACTGAACACGACAACTAATTAACCAAACAGTTAATAAGTGAGCACCACATTGCACGACATATAGAACATATACACTAGAGCAACAGATTGCCTGGTAAAAGTAGATTGCACAATTCACTAGAATTTGTTAAGGAAAGGCAGTAGCTAGCAAACTGAACATGGGTCCTTATAGTGAGCTAATAAGACAAGCTACTCCTCATTGTCGGAGATATCGATGACGATTGGCTCCTTGGACATGGAAGAGGGCGAGGCCTCCGCATCGTGGGTGCCGTCGTCGTAGTGGTGAGTTGCCTGAGCCGCTCCGGGCACCAACCTGCTGGCTCTCGAGTTGAGGTAAGCACGTGCATGTTGAGAAAATACCTCGTAGTCTTCATTGAAGGCACCGAGGGTGGCCTCGAGAAAACGCCACGAATTGTCGTTTAAAGCAGCCAACCGTGTCGCGGCGTCGGCGCGTGAGGCGTCGACGGTGGCCTCGATGGCGAGGTGCTCCTCCAAGATCTGGGGGTCGGCACGAATGGCAGCCATCGCGACCTCATCCGCGCGTGTGGCTGCGATTTGCTTCTCCGCTACCAAATGCTCCTTGAGCTCCTGGCTATACTGCGTGCACCATGGCTTAGGGCGGCGCTTATTTGGTGGAAGGGTCGGTGATTTGGGTGAAAGGTGTCGCGCCGGCGGTCGGGGCATGTGGGATGTGGAAGGAGGAGGAGGATGGGGGTCGGGTGTGGATTACCTGCCTGGATAGACGAGGCCGAGCAGCGTGAAGGAGGGTTGCCGGTGAGGAGGCGGCGCTGCAAGCAAGGAGTGAAGGTTTCAACTTGGAAAGGAAGGCGGAAATAGGGGAAATGTGGCTTTTGGTAAGGGGGAGGGGGCGGGGAGGTAGATATTTCCGCGGAAGCCGAAATTTTTGAATCTGTTCAGCGAAAAAACTGGCGCGCAAAGTGTCATCAGACACGGTCCCTTATTCAGAATTGTGTATGATATGTGAACATCACAAACGATTCAGATAGCTTAACCCGTGTGTGATGAGTTTGAACGTAAAAAATTTTGGTTCGAATTTCCCTGGTTACAGTTGTCATCCGGCTGTGGACTGTAGCCGACGCACCTTTCTGGACGAAACGATATCCGTTGCCTCTTCTTGATTTCAAGTTTTTCTCTAGTGTCAACATAGAACAACAGGAGTGTTGTGTAAAATTTAGTGATTTTTCGGGGTTCGTTTGGACATTTTTATACATTAATTGAGTTTTCAATGCATTTATGTGCATAATTCAAATTTGAACTACAGGCACATGCTCTAATGCATATAAATTGGTTGAAAATTCAAATATGTGTCCTTGGTTGCATGCTTAGGTCCCATGCAAGAAATGGGAATGAATGTCAAACACTCTGCCACCGTCACTCGGCCGCAAACATTGAGATGCCTGGTTTTTAAATTCTAGTAAATCCAAAACTCGTCTGAAATTCATGAAACTTGGCATGCTATCATGGAGCGGCATCAACATGCCATGGTAATTTTTTTGTCCCATTTGGGGCAGGTTTGGGTATAAGCTTCTCACAAACCAGAGCTTCTCACAACAAGCCTGATGGTTTCGGTAGGGAACGTTTCACCTTTTTGGACGAAACGATATCCGTTGCCCCTTATTGCTTTCAAAAAATTTCTAGTGTCAACATAGAACAACAGGAGTGTTGTGTTAAATTTTGGAATTTTTTGGGGTTCGTTTGGACATTTTTATACATTAACTGGGTTTTCTAGGCATTTTATGTGCATAATTCAAATTTGAACTACATGCACATGCTCCAGTGCATATAAATTGGTTGAAAAATCAAATCTGTGTCCTTGGGTGCATGCTTAGGTCCCATGCAAGAAATGGAAATGAATTTCAAACACCAGGGCACTATTGATTGCCGGCAAAACATTGAGATACTTTGTTTTTAAATTCTAGTAAATCCAAAACTCGTCTGAAATTCATGAAACTTGGCATGCTATCATGGAATGGCACCCGACATGCTGTGGTATTTTTCGTATCCATTTTGAGAGAAGGCGCACTCGAATAACAGCCAACAAAGGCATTTTGAAACAAATAGCTGCCACTCTAACATCGCAAACATTTTAGATAGAGCACCCATATGTAAACCGACAGCTTCCCCAGTAAGCCAAGGGAAAATGTGCCGAGCAGGATTTGTGCAGCTCTTCATCGCAAATGTTTTAGATAGAACACCTGTATGCAAAGTGAGAGCTATGGTAAGCCAAGGGAAAATTCACCGCGCAGGATTTGTGCATCTCTTCAACGCAAATGGTTCAGATTGAATAAGGTATGCAAAGCGAGACTTCGGCGCTAAGTCAAGACAAAATTTGGCAAGCAGGATTTGTACCTCCCTTCAATGCAAACGGTTTTTTCGGATGACCCGTGTGCAACCACTTACAGAAAATTTGGTAAGATTTGCATCTGTCATATTGGGTATATTGCCATTTGTCAAACTGGAAAGATTGACATTTGTTGATCTAGTAACATTGCCATTTGTCAATCCTTGTAACACTGCGATTTGTCAAAATATGCACCTAAAAATCACTAGCACTATCTAATTTTTACAACTAAAATTCAGTAATTAAGCATAGATTTCATTCATAGATTAAGCAGCCGTTCTTTATACAAACAGTTCAACTCGACAGCTGAACCGACCAAACTTTTCCCCAATTGTTGCCAACCACGTACTAAAATAGCTAGTTCAACTATATATACTAGCTAATTTTAAGTACGTTGTACAGTTCCACCACATCTATAGTCAGATGAACTGAACAAAATAGCCCCTAAATACTACTACTACTATGGAGGGGCTTTGTACTACTTCCGGCAGCCTCTCCTCTGCCGAGCGCGCTCAGTAAGAGGAAGAGGAGGAGGAGCCTACCGACAAGCTGGACAACTGCAATACGGTGCCTGCCGCTGCTGCACCTTCAGCGATGCTCACCTCAAACGCCCTCTACCGCTCCAGACGACCCCTCTCGAAGCGGCCGGACTGCTCGTAGATCTCCTGATTCCTCGCCTCTGCGTCGGGGTGTGCTGCGGCACGGCTGCGGTAAGGCTCTTTGCGTGCTCGACGAGGCGCTCCTCCTATTCCCGCAAGAACTCAATGTAGCGCGCAAGGTCGCTGACGCATGTGCGGGCCTCCACCTCCGCCTTCCTCCTTCGAGCGGCGGTGGCGGAGCGGGTGATGATCCCGGCGGTCGATGGTGGGCTGGCGGCCACGGCGGCCGACGATGGGGTGGCGGCCACGACCACCACCTCCCGCCTTCGGGCCGCGGTGGCAGAGTGGGTGGTGGCCACGGTGGCCGGCAGTGGGGTGGCGGCCACGACGGCTACCTCCCGCCTTCAGGCCGCGGCGGCGGAGCGGGCGATGGCCCTGGCTTTCGATGGTGGTGTGGCGGCAACGGCGGCCGGCAACAGCTTCTGACGGGCAGCAGCGGCGGAGCGTGTGGTGGGTGTTCCGCGCACACCCAACAGGGACGCCACACGCACTACACTACGCTGGGGACTGCGCTGCCGCCACGGTGTAGCCTCCCAGCTGGAGTTGTCCTCTGATGACGGCGGAGTGGCTGAGCGACGACGACGGACTGGTGCCATTGGCGATTATGGGAGAAGCAGATGAGATAAGCTACAGGGAGGGAGGGGAAAATGTGACGCAGGACTCGCCGGCCGTGAGGGTTTATATAGTAGGCTGGTAAGCATTGGGATTTTGGGGGATTTCACCGAGTCGGGCGGGAAGCTTGCACGGGAACCTGCGTGGTTGCGCGGGAACAGGCTCACCACCGTTTGGCGAAAAGAACGCCCCCGCGCGCTGCTCAAGCTTGCGCTCGAAGCCGTCTGCGGCAGCAGGGTGACAAGACGTTCGAGAGGAGGACGAAAAGACACGTACACATACGGTTAATAAAAAAGCGTTTGCGATTTAATTACCTACTATACCCCCGTCTTGGTTTATAAGTAGGATTTAACTAATAAAATATGAATGCATGTCACCAAAGATTATATCGTTGGATTCGTATTTGAACATAGCTTCGAGTTATATAATTTTTATAACATGCATTAACATTTTGTTGGTTAAATTTAAGGTCAAAATATGGCACAAAATATATAAAGGGGACTAATAGACCAAGACGGCGGTAGTAGCACACGGCCGCTCTCTACGGCGTATCACACACATCTTGTTAAGTTGAACCTTTTCTATTGTGTTGCCTAATCACACACAGTTCATCCTAGTGAACTGTATGCCGTATATCTCACACACCCTCATCTGGCTGCCCGTTTCTGTTATTTTGCATCATCATAAACAGCTCTTCTTGATTAACCGTTTGCCACTCATCCAATGGACGGAAGCTTCTACATTCGCGGGGGACGTGGCATTGACCATTGGGCGGCAACAGTCGGTCATCTGGGTGCGCAATAAAGGATGCAAAGAGGGATCCTACAGCAGCAAGAACCAGCTTCCCTGCCGATAGCTCATCTAACAGAACTCCCAAGTTAACTGTGCTGAGGCTGGAGTAGTCATCGGATGGGTGACTGGATGGGAAGTGGCCTCGATGTTAAATTAACTGATTTGATGGGTCACTGTAAACATTTAATTGTGTTGAATGTATATAGTGCTCCGTCATATTAGTTGAATTAACCTCGAGGTCCTTGTCTTTTAATTTTCGACATTTTTTGTTTTTTGAACACATGTTGATTGGGTTGAAGAAGGTCTATCTCGTTACTTTTTGATAATTTTTGTTTTTTGAACACATGTTGATTGGCTTGAATGAAGGTCTATCCCGTTACTTTACAACATGTTTCCAAAACATGGACCTCGAGGTTAATTTAACTAATAGGACGGAGCACTATATACATTCAATGCAATCAAATGTTTTCGAAAAAAAAGTGATATGATTTCTGTGAAACTTATAAGTCGTGTATGTCAAATTAACCTCTGTTTACTTGTTCTCAAATTAACCTCCGGGCCTGTTTGTCGCGTATCACACACATCTTGTTAAGTTGAACCGTTTATGTTCTCTTCCCTAATCGAAAATAGTTCATTCGAGTGAACCGTATGCCGTATATCACACACACCTTGATCTGGTTGACCGTTTCTGTTGCTTTCCCTAATAGCAAACAGTTCATCAGAGCGAACTGTATGCCGTATATCGCACACACATTGATGTGGCTGCCCGTTTCTGTTATTTTGTATAATTGCAAACAGTTCGTCTGGATCAACCGTATGCCCAGCATCGCGCACACAAGTAAAATCTGAACCGTGTTTGATGTACCCGCCATCGCAAACGTTTTGCATCTTTTTTGATGGTTTTTTTACATCACCGTTTGCGATTAATGCATCGCACACAGTTTCGTCAAAGGGTCTCTGATCATAGTGTCGCGTTAGCAGCATCCTGCAGTAGTGCCACTTGATGGAGGATCCTGTACCACGGGTGAACAAACAAATTGTGACTTGACGCGTTATTTAAAAAAAGAGGCAAACCATGTGGGGTCTACCTTAGAGGCAAGGCTCTATACACTTGAGATGCTCTATATTACTTTTGATGTGTCCCGTCAACTCGCAAAACAAGGAGAAGCTTGCTTAGTACGCCCTCTCCCCCGCCCACGGGCGCGGTGGCTCACAGAGTCGCAGGACGAGGAGAAGCTTGCTTACTACGCCTACGCTCGCTCCCTCGCCCACGCGCGCGGTGGCTTGCAGGACGAGGAGAAAATTTTAGTACTCCCTCCGTTAGACGTATATACTCCTCATCCCTACCTTGGTTAGAGAGATTATCATATTGTTTGAAATATACTCCCTCCGTCTCATAATATAAAAGCGTTTTTGACACTAGTGTAGTGTCAAAACACTCTTATATTATGGGACAAAGGGAGTATGTCTTTTAGCAGATTTCGATATGAACTACTAGTACATACTCCAAACACTGATGTATATAGACGTATTTTAGAGTGTAGATTCACTCATTTTGCTCCGTATGTAGTCCATATTGAAACAGACATAGTAGTACGCACTCTCCCTCGCCCCTCGTCCCTCGACCCTCGCCCACGTGGTGGACGTGCAGCAATTCATTCGGTCTCAGATAGCCAGAACCATATACTGTAGTACCATCATTGCTCGACATTCCGAAGAGGTGAAGAGCCAAGCGCAAGGTTAATATTTTTTGAGATGCCAAGCGCAAGGTTTATAGGAGAACGAGTAGTAGTACTACTAGTAGTAGTACGTACTGTATGAGGAAGAAGGCAACAAAAATGTATGTTTTGCGTGACAGTCTCTTCTTACAGGACGTGCTAGACCTAGTGGACCTCATTGTTCCAATGGGAGTACTATCATAGATTTCACGATTCAGAGTGGTGGGCAGCGGGAATAATTCGGAGCTGCTTAGTCTTAAACCCCATGAAGAAGTCCCATCGAAAAGAATAGCCATCCTCTACACGTGCTCCTATGTAAAATGAGTAAATGAGACAAAAAGAGAAAAAGACAAAGTAAAAAAATTCACCAGCCTTAGAGCCAGCCCTATTGTATCAGTGAATGATATTTCTACGTCGTGATTGACATGGCTATATTATTAACCATGTTGTGGAGGTAGCAGCAGATTTTTATTTATTTGCGGAGGTAGCAGCGGATGGATATTCAACGAGGAGTGAAATGATGGCTGCTTCCTCGGTCAAACATAGAGAAAGGTGGGCCTCGTGATTTGACGGCTTATTAGTCATTATTACTGCCTATACTCTTTGCCCATATAATAACCGCGTGGTAGAGTAGTGGGCTATACTTTTAATAACCATGCTCGAAGACTAGCCACAGTGGAGAGTAACATACAATAGTAACATACACATATCCCTAGACTATGTTACTACCTTCAATCATAGTGGGTAGTAACATAAGTGTAGTGTCATGCAAAGCTTCATTTATTAGGTTATAGACTCATATTGCATTGGGACATGTGATGTTACAGTAACTAGCTAAGTTACTCAAACTACCTCTCTCCTCATTAACTCATTGCCACATAAGCAAATTTGCAGAGCTGGACTTGACGTTACTGCTGAAATTACTCCCACTGTGGCTAGTCGAAGAGAAGAGGTGCACGCACCCATGCACATAGTACTAGTAGCACTCTTTGCGTCTTCCCCAACCACACACGTGACACGGTGGAGCTCATTTCTGTACGATGATGCAGCCCACGTGATAATTTGATGCATCTAGTAGTAGTTACTCACTTAATGGAGGGTCGGGAACCACGCATGAACGTACACAATATAAATAGGTTCATATGGAGAGAAAAATAAATCGCTCCACTATATACATAGCCAGGAGCCTACACGGTTGCTTGCTGGGGTTGCTCTCTTCACACTCTCTCGCACAAAATGACTGTGGCCACATCTCTAACATCTGGGCGGATCACGTCCGCCGGGGAAGGGGTGGATGCTTTGTGTAGATGCGGTCGCCGTCGCCGACGGGGAAAACCCACTGTCGGCGCGTCCCGATCAGAGGTCCCCACCGTTCTCTCTCACAAAGCCGGTGTGGTTGCCTTCGTCCCTTACTCACTGCCATGACATGGGCAGTTGCCGCCTCCTGCCGCCCTCCTCTAAGCTAGCTACATCCTGACATCCCTCAGGTATCACTTCCTTTACAGCCGGCTTGCACCGCTGCCCCAGCTGCCCACATCGCTCCGTGTGGATATTTCTCTATTTCTTTGCCCCGCACGTACCTCTACTGGCTTCTACTGTATTTGTGATGAGTTTATGTCTCATCAACTAGTCCCACTAGTCTTATTCTAATCTCGCTTCTTCAATTTCTTTGCCACAGGGATGCTCAGCTCAATTTTAGTGAAACTGCACAAGATGATCCGATGGTCAAAGGGTTGCAAACTTCATTTCTTTGGAAGGTTCAACGTCGCCAGCAAATTAAAGCCCGGTTAGGGATTAGGGTTCAAGGCCTAGGGACTGCATGGATCGTTTTTTTCTTTAGCTGTCTCTGTTCCAAAATAAGTGTCAACTTTAGTAGTACAACTTTGTACTAAAGTTGGCATAAAGTTGAGACACTTATTTTGGAACGGAGGGAGTACATATTGGCTATGATCTGTGAATCATTGAGATGCAATAGCATGCATGTTAGTCTCCTTTTTATTTGATGGAGTGTTGCAACGGGGCAACCTTGGACGCAAGATACATGAAACAGAAGCTGGAATCTTCATAGCATTGTACAAATTTATCTCACTGAGAAATTATAGTACATACTATGTACTACTACTAAGAGTTTAGTGTCGCACGGTGTCCAGAAAATATGGTGATAGTGTGAGGTGGGCCATGTAATCACTGAGCTGCCGTGTTTTCGCTGCTTTCGCACTCCTCCGCTGTAAGAGTGGAGAAAATTGTAAAGAGTGGAGATGCTCTACCTCCTTTCGCCGAAACGTGGGACATCCAGCATCCGGTGCACATGTCATGCACCAATGTAAAGTGTACAGTGCAACTGAGACTCAGCACACTCGTACCACCTCAGTAATAATGACCAATGAGCCGTCAAATCACATAGACCCGACAGTAAGTTGGACGGACGAAGCAACCATCACTCTTCGTTGAATCCGCTTCTCCCTTGAACGCAGGCGCCAGTGAGAGGTCGCGTCCGCTCTACACGGGCATGAATGCGGCACCGATTCTCTGGAGCAGCGCTGACCATTTCGGGCGGGAAGCGCGTGCGGCCGATGGAGGGGGTTTGGGTGGGCTAGGGTGGTCAGTAGCGGGCGTGGCTGCTGTCCCGACCGGATGCCTGGAAACAAGAGGATGCACCGACTCTCGCGGCTAAATCGTAGTACTACACACAATCTCTCTGTAGGTCGATGTGTCGCTCTCTCTAACACACACACACGCTGTTAAAAATAAACACACACACGCACACACAGGTTCATGCGCCGACGGTTAACCGCTATATCTGCAGCCATGGGATTTGACGCATGCGGCTGCCAGATTTGGAGCATTCCGGCCTCCTGTGATTGCGCCTTGCCATGGATTGTCCGGGTACCGGGTCGCACAAAAATGGCAATGCCTGCCAGATTTAGTTGTTGTTCACTTCAGAGGGTCGTGTACCACACGTGAAAGATAGTAAGTGCGACTGGGAGGCATGGAGCGTTAATTGCGAATTGACTCCTTTGAGCGTTAAATTTTCTTCGCGTATTAGCATTGCCCTCCGTCACAGTTTACAGGGAGCGCTTCAATTCTCATGCATTTCCACCACCGGAGGGATTTTAGGCGTGTTTGGTTTAATGCCCAATTAATTAGGGCATCGTAACCGCAACCAAGCCCAAAATTTTCTCTCCATGCAGGTGTGTACGTGGGGTGGAATAAATGCATGCATGTGTGTACGTGGACTGAAAGCACTCCATGCATGTGTGTACGCATTAATTTCTCCAGTAATTGGGCACCATGGTATAACCCCCGATGCTATTTTTTAGTCCAATCGCTAATCACCTTGGTCCGAGAGATTGTTGATGCGTGCCCTGTAAACTGTGATGGAGGGAGAAATTAAATAAAGAGTTCCGTTTCGTGCACAATTTAAAATGATTTTTATGGAGAGAAAAAGATAACCACTCCAACTATATAGGAGTATATACTAGCAAGATGCCCGTGCGTTGCACGGAACATCAAGATGCATTTGTATGAGTAGTTTATCTTGTGGGAGAAAAGGAAGAACCTCAGGCCTTATTTGCAAATGTGGAGAGGGGTGTGGGTATCTTTTTTGCAAAATTGCCATAGTTTCCTTCCTATCCATCAGATATAAATCGTACGGCCTATATTGCGGGATGGCAGGCACACCATCATCACAAACTCTATTTTTTATAAGAGTAGAGATACGCTACAGCCTCAGCGCTTGTTTTCTAGGGTTTGCTCTCTTCACACTCTCTCCACTATATATATACTAGCAAGATGCCCGTGCGTTGCACGGAACATCAAGATGCATTTGTATGAGTAGTTTATCTTGTGAGAGAAAAGGATGAACGAGGGAAGTCCTTATCTGCAAGTGTGGGAGAGGTGCGGGTATCTTTTTTGCAAAATTGCCATAGTTTGCTTTCTATCCATTAGATATAGATCAGACGGTCTATATTACACGATGGCAGGCACACCATCATCACCAACTCGGTCTTTTATAAGAGTAGAGATACACGTTGGAGCCTCAACGCTTGCAGTTGCTCTCTTCACACTCTCACCCTCTCCAGATCTAAAAAAGACTGCGTTGGCCTCTCTCCCCTCACTACTGGTCAAAGAGCCGGTGGCATCCCGTCCGCCGGGGAAGGGATGGAGGCTTAATGATGTCGCCGTCGGCGAGGGAGGGAATCCACTACCGGCACCGTTGTTCTCTTTCACCCAATGGCGGCGCGGGAGGGCCTCCGACCCCTTCTTCCTTGCTGCCGTACATAGCGTGGGCAGATCAGCCTTCGGCCTCCCACAGAGCCACACACCGAGAACCTTAAGGTATAATTTACTTAATCCACATGCATTGCTCTAGCTGCATGTGGATTTTTTTTGCTTCTGCACTCGAATCTAGGTGTTTGATCAAACAAGAAAGTAGTGGGGAAAGTTGTATAGCATGAATCTAGGACGTGGTTCAAAGAGGAAAGGAAGGGGGAAAGTAGTACAGACTGGCTATCCAACACCCACGTTGATCGAAAAGGGAAAACTATGACAAATGCAGTACACACATCTGTAACGAACTGGTCTTTCTGTGGGTGGGGGACAAGGCTATAGAGTTTGAGCAGGAATAGATTTGCTGCCCTCACATAGGGAAAGGTGTCTAAATATAACAAAACTGGGACCAACACAAATATGCTCCTTGGTTGTTTGTTCTTTATTGCAACAGACTGTGCATCACCCCTTTATACATCGGTAGATGCACATGGTGCTGGTGCGTCCACTGTCCCGTACAACTCTTTAGCTGTTGTTAATCTAATAATGCCACTGGAAAATTGATGCAATGCCATAGTTAAAAGCAAATTACATGTTTAACGAATTTATGAATCAATGCCACTGTTTGAGAAATGCTATTGTCTTGCTTTCTTTCCCAGATAAGTTAGAGGCTTCTTTTTGTGGGCTTCTGTGTCATCCACCGTTATTGACCAGTAATTGTTTCCTTTGCACCTCTGTGTAAACAGGGTTATCTACCTCACCTTGTTGCTATTGTGACCTTTTGTTGCACTGCACAAAACACTTTTGTTTTAAGAGTGTTTTGTGCAGTTCAACCAAAATGTCACACCAACAATGTTGCTTGATTGCTTGATCTTAGTGGAACTGCACAAGAGGAGATCTGACTTCCTATCTGTGTTGGCAAATTTGTTTCAGATCTTCTTCTTGTGAGTTGTTTGACTTCCGCGTCATGAGAGGTCAGTACTGGCCTTCTTCCACATGATTGTGCAGTGTGCTTTCATATGGTTTACTACTTATACGGTAATGTTGCTTGATTTTAGTGAACTGCACAAAAGGAGACCAGACTTCCAATCTGTATGTGCACCGTAATATCCCATTGAGGTAAGATAATGATATTTCGCAACTGTTGGCCTGCATATTGCTTTTGTCATCAGAAAAGTAATGTTGTTGTTTAGTGCTATACTTGTGCTCCCTAATTGACATGCCAAATCTTACAATGAATGCGAAGCTTATCTGTTATTGAACCAAGTGATGAAGGGGAAGAACAAGCGGAAGAAGAACAAAAATCAACTCCCGGTGCTGTAATGAAGCACTGGAACTGGGATGACACAAGTAATGATATAGTTTTGCATCTTAATTTATTGCTATGGCTGGAACGAGCAATTGTTTTGCCACTGTGATTTGATGCCACTCTTAATGTAATATGTAATTATCTCTACTTGTGCAACCAGGGATCTTGTTTGAAGATAACATATATTTTAGTGGAACTGCACAAGAAGATGTTGGAAACATTAAACTAATCGAGGAGTTTATAGTAAGCATGGCAACCACAGTAGATAATAACGGATGGTTCCGGGGAAGTGCTTCATATGCATGCTCTACACAATAAGCCTCCTGACAAAGGTTGGTACCGGCCCACGGATTTCATCCATATGATCGAGCTTTGTCATCTCTATTGGTGTTGTACTACTGTTTAGCTACTGTCATGAGAAAGTAGTATTGTTTCGCATGTTAATCTAAGGCTGCTAATAAATTGAGGTACCGGTTTGCCACCGTTATAGCCACTGATAAAATTAAGTAATAATACAGTTCAAGTTGAGCTGCTGTGTTTGGTATCATATCATTTCCTATGAGGATAATGAGGATGCATCTCTTTGTGACTATACATTTCATCAGTTACTCCCATTGTTAATGTAATGACTGTTTTAAATATTTCCTTTCCTTCTTTTCGAGCAAACAGGGATGCTAGCATTTAGTTGTTCTCTTGTCTTTGCACAACAGGATCATCCTCCTCTGAAGAACAATATGCCAGGATGAAGAAGCCAAGCCCTTCTCTTCTTATCAGAAGGAGCAGTTGAAGGATGGTTACATTACTGCCCACAAGAACAAACTAACTTCTGCTCAAAAGGACTCACAGATCTTCATCTTTGTTGCTGTGATGGCCAATACAATGTTGTTTTAGGATTCTTTCTGGTGAGTTCTATTTTTTTAAATGTGTGCTCTGCATGGATCATGTAGGTTGCCTGTTTTAACTGTAAATTCATAATACAGTTTGCTTTGTACTAATCAATTTTTTGTATTTGTGCAAACAAGGATGCTCCCAGCTTGATTTCAATGGGAACTGCACAAAATGTTCTGATGGTTCGTGCCATCCATTATACTTCATCATGCACAATACATCGAATGTTCTCGAATCATTCATTTCCACCTCTAGCCACAAAATTAGCTATAAGAAAGGAGGTGCCGATATGTTCAAGGCCTTGCAACATATAAAGGCGAAATCATACAAGCTACACGCGAAGTTGGTTGATTTTAGTGGAACTACACGAAAAGAATAGCTCGTTTATTTAGCACGAGGTGACGTGTCAATGTCCGAACTGATGGCAAACCCGGCCCATTCCACAAGCATAGGCATTTGATATTTTGGAATGGGAAAACCTTGTCAAAGTTTGCTCATTGATGTACGCAAAAAGCATTTGATATTTTGGAATGGGAAAACCTTGTCAAAGTTTGCTCATTTATGTACGCAAAAAGACATGCATTTGATATTTTGGAATGGACAACCTTCTCAAATTTTGCTCATTGATGTTAGCAAGAAGACATGCATTTGATATTTTGGAATGGGATGCCCTTTGCCTTCAGCAACATCGATCGATTTTTCTTTATTCTTTAGTTGTGAAGTAAATATTGGCTCTGGCGTGTGAATCATTGAGATGCATAATCATTGATTATTTTGAATGTTTTCTATGAATTGCTAGGCCTGTGAGTTTGATTGCAATGTACAGGCACGCTAAAAAGCTGCTCAAACTTTTTGTACGTGTGAAACTGCTGCAAACGAGGTGATCACCATGCGTCCTGAGAATAATGCTAGTACGTATTGTTTTGCAAGTTCATCCAATGCCAGTGATACAAGAATTCGAACTAATCGAACTAAATTCGATCATACACGGCCGGATTTCATATAAACATGCCGGATTTCATTACATTTCATACGTTCTTCAACTAAAAAGGGGTGCGCTGGAGGTATAATTAATTAACCTAATCTATGATCTCCGGCGCCCATTTCCCGTGTCCGGCTGAGCCTAACAGAAGCTTCTTCTCCAGCTCAGCTCTTCGACTCCACGTCACCGCCAAGAAGCTAATCGGCCGTTAATGTTTAACCCTCCAAGCTTGGCTTCAACCGGAGGGTAGCAGCGGTGGCCTTACTTGGACCCGAGCGGCGGCAACCTACCGTCTTCTACTCTTCCTCGTTTTCTGTGTGGCGCGGCCCTGTTGGCAGTGGGGCGGGGCCTCGACGGAGCCGGCGATGTCCTCTGTCTCGTTGCCGGCGGGGAGGCGCCTCAGCGGAGCGGGGGAAATCCTGCCCCTCGTTGCTGGCAGGGCGGGGCCTTGGCAGAGCCGGCGATGTCCTCTGCCTCATTGTTGGCGGGGCGGGGCCTCGGCGGAGCAGGGCCTCGCCGAAGCCGGCGAAGTCCTCCGCCTCGGTGCCGGCGGGGCGGGGCCTCGATGGAGCCGGCATTGTCCTCCGCCTCGTCGTCGGTCTCACCAAACAGCGCCTCGCCTGCTTCATCACCCTCTTTGTAGGCGGCCGCAACCTCCGCCACCCGCATGCGGTACCGCCAGCGCGCGAGGCGGCTCTCGCGGGCGGAGCGATACGACTCAAGCAGCACCTCCTGCTCCGCCCGCTCCACGACGATCTGCTCCTCCACCTGCAGGTGCTCTGTGGCGCCCCGCCTGATTACCACTGTAGCCAGACGGTCGCCACGCATGCCAGCCCAGGAAATCACTCTGGCATGCGCGCTTACAACAAGTATCATGAACACAGGCATTTCTATTAATGGATATATAAGTCTTACATGATATATTACAAGGGTGATGGCAGCGGAAAGCTCTATCTAATGCAGCATGGTCTTGGTGCGGCTCCAATCCACAGGGATCTGACTAGGTTACGCTCCTAGCCCGCGAACGCTCCGGCTCCTCATCGACGGACGACGGATCCTTATGTAAACCTGGCCACATTGAAGGCCGCTGAGTACTTTTGAATGTACTCGCAAGCAAACCAAACTAACATATACACCAAGCAAAGCAATCCATGGCATTCAAGCATGCACTTGTTGTTAGAGCAATATTAATTGTCATGACATAGCATAACTAGCTAGGAATATCAATTATCATGTTATAGCAGGTTTATCCAGCAAGATAACTACTGAAGTAAATGCAGTAAGGTAAAGCATATTAGGTAAATATTCCATACTCCGAACATTTTCGTGATCCAACCTGAATCCGATCCAAATCTGATCCAACTCATGTGGTCATCCGACCACTCATCATATAGCCATCCCATGGCTAACATATCATATTCCTGACATCATCTGATGTCTACACAAGACGAACTCTTCCATCATTATTATCATTATTACGGTTGACCACCTAGTGAGGTCTGGACGGGCTGTCCAATACCGTGGACGCGGCTATTCGAATAGATTTTACACTCTGCAGAGGTTGCGCACTTTACCCACACTATGGAGCACTGACCTCGTGATCCCATTCGGGTGGACCAGTGTTGCTCCAACGAAACTTGCCTAACCCGTGACTCCTCCACCGTACCACCGGCAATCATGCTGCCCCGGAGTCAAGCCTTGGGTGGCCCCCGTGTCACCTCGTGACACCTGCCACCGTCGTGGCCAAACTAAACTGTCCCAAACAGGGACCGCGCGCAAACAAACAACTGGGCTCACAAGGTTATCGTCGCCTACCGGGCCAGGGTAGCGCGCACGCATATCCTTCCCTGTCAGGTGGTACCGGTGAAAGAGCACGCGATCAGACCAAGTCAAGGCCGTCCCATACCGGCAAATGTGGTTGCACGGATAAGCCCGGACAGGTGACTCAAGATCAACTGACTAAGTTCATTTAGCAAGCTTAGTGGTTCATCACAATAACTTAACATGGTGGTAACTAGGTATGAGATAACAACTATGGAAATATAACAACCTATCTCCATATCACACTGAGTCATTAGTGAAACAATATTTAAATGGCAAGTTATCACTTTACAAGTTCTAGCTGTAAGTGACAACCATCGGAACCCTTGCACAAAACCGGCAAAGAAACCAGTAGCCACCAGAATGGTATTTACAACTCAGATCTGGGACATTACCGGAATAACTCAACCCCGGCTCAAGACGGCTGGAAAGCAGCTCAGAGCATGAGACGGTGTTGATAAGAAGAATGTAGCAGTTCCCTAAGACGGCTAAAAAACAGCTCAGAGCATAGGGTCACCGCTACGGAAAGAAATTCAACAGCTGCCCGAGACGGCCGAAAAGTAGCTCAGAACACGGACAGTTGCTGACAAGAGAAATAAAAGTCGAGATCCACCCCGGACAGCCGGAAACAGCTCAGAACACAGGCGTGGTGCCGTCACCGAAGAAAGTGCAAGCAAGGGTTCGTCAGAGTCACAAACAGCTCACTACTACACAGACAAGCACAGGCATATTAATTTAAACATGCAAGAAATATCACAGAGCAATGCTTTAGGGCATATATCAGATGGTCGGCTTGCCTGGGACGGAGAAATACTCCGGGAAGAAGTGCGGTGAAGCCGTGGAAGAATTTGCCGGAAAGGATTCTCTCTCCGAGGGGGCTGTTTAGAGGCAAGAGCAAAATGGTCATTTTCACAATGTAGAAACATTATGAAAGTGATACCATCGGAACGGGCTCGATGAAACGAAGAGGTGGGCGTTGGTTTCACCTGATTCGGAGTTACGGTTAAAAAGTTGTAGCCGTTTGAAGTCCAGGGACCAATCTATAAAAAGTTTATTCATAGACAAGATCCTGGCGGCTAAAACCGAAGGCGCACTGGGCAGATTACGTTTTCTGAACAGGAAAACGTATTGTAGGCCGCAGTATATCAGAAATACGCCTTCTTAGGATAAAAGCGTATTAGAAGTAATACGCTTCCACTTGCTACGTAGGCTGACTGGGGTCAACCCCTCTGGGTGGTTGATTGGTGGCGTCGCGCGGGGTGGGGCCCACTTGGCTTGGCTCCTTCTTCCTCCTCGCTGCCCCCCCCGACAGAAACAGGGGAGAGGCAGGGGAGGTCGCGGCGCCGGCGACGGCCACCAGCGGCTCCGGCCAGCGGATCCGGCCGGCGAGTGGACGGACGGAACCGCCGACGAGCACCGTGTCCAGAGAGAACTTCGGGTGGGAACGGAGGGGACAGAACAAGGGCGACAGAGGAGCTCCTGCCCGGGTGCGGCCATCGGCGGCTCCGGCAGCTCCCTGCCATCTCCGATCAAGCGGAAGACACCAGCGGCTTCGGGGCGAAGCGCCTCATCCATCGAAGGCAGCACGAGCACCGGGGACGGCCGTGGTGGCGGCGGCTCAGGTGCCCGTGACAGAGGCCATCGGCCGTGCTTGGGCACCCGACCACAGGCGTCACGGCGACAAAACGAGGAGGCAGGGATGCTCACAGGGGTCGAGGGGGTGCTCTAGTGGTGGCGGGGTGGAAAGGGAAGCACGGGCTCGCCGGAATTTGAGCGAAGCTCGTCGGCGGCCGTGGCGGCAAGGGGCAGCTGGAAGGGCTCCTCCGGCTTGGTGGAGAGGCTGGCAGAGAGCTGGTAGTGTGGGGAAGTGGCTGGTGGGCTCGAGGGGGAGAGGGGCAGGCTATTTATAGCCGGGGCGACCGAAGCAATCGGGATGGCTGTCGTGGCGTCCTTAGCCCCTTACTGGAGCTCTGAGACACGCGGTGGGAGGGGGCGATGTCGGCAAGGCCGCTGGGAGCGTGGAGAAGGCAGCAGCAGCTTCGAGAGGGCTCGGTTGTGGCTGCATACGGCGGCGACAGTGGACGTACAGTGGCGGAGTAATGGTGATTGTCACGGCGCGGCGGGGAAAGGACCGGAGGGTGAAATGACCGGAGATGAGGGTGTGGACGACGCGGAGTCAGCTCGGCACTAGGGGACACGCCGCAGCAGCTCGAGCTGGCCCGTTCGAGGCGACGGACGCCCAGAGCGCCACTGCTGCACGTCACACCCGTGGTCGCCGCCGGCACCATGCATCCAGAGCACTGCTGCGACCTCAAATCATGTCAACTAGATACACTAGAGGTCACTGAGTTGACCTGAGATTGTTCGGAGGGAAGTGAGGGCAAGAGTGGACTTATGTGAGCTGACTTAGGTTGTGAGCAGCAGCTGTTTGACACGTGGTGTGGCCACCATAGTGTGCCACTTAGCATTATCTTGGGCAACGGTTAATCATACACTAAGATGAACATGATCACAAAGTTTTAGCACAAATGGATAATTCCAGCTGGTACTTCCTTCGTAACCATGCACTCTGGCCAGAAATGAAGATGTTGATGCTGTGCTCAATTGGATGAATGAAATGAGATGAAATTTGGTGGAGAGTGATGATTTGAATATATGGAGATACTGCAAAAGTTTCATCTCATTTGGAAATGCCTACATGGTACTTCCTTCACAGAGGTTTGAAATGGACAGAAACTTGAGAAACTTTCTGTGGGAAGTTGGATGGATGGATTGAGCTGATTTTTGGTATCCATGGGTTATTTGTCAATGTTAACCACCATGAAAAATTTCAGCTCAAAAGGGTCAAGGGTTCAAGCACTTCCTTTGCAAACTAAAAATCTGGACAGAATTTGCAAATGAATGCTGTGCTCAAACCTTGAACTATGGGACTTGGGTTTTGATGGAAATGGTGAATATATGGATAGAATAAGCTCCACAAATTATTTGGGATTTTTCTTGGCTACCAAAATGGTAGTTCCTTTAGAAACTGCCCAAAATGCAATATTGGCATTAAATAGGAAAATGCAATTTTCTCTATTTAATTATGGCCAATATTTTTATGGGAGCTCAATATGATCACAAAGAATATCCCCACAGGTTTTCATGAACTTTGGATATGGATAGATATTTTCCTGGATTTAATTTCTTTAAACAGCATAAAAAGGAATTAATTATAAATGAAAAATATTGCTAATGACTTGGCAATATTTTTTGCATATCCAGGGTTTATAGAGATAGGATGATCACTGAGAAAAGTTTGGGAGGCAAAAGATCAATGGAAATTGGGGTTCCTTTGTAACTGCAGGAGTTAGGGTTTCCCTTCCGGCAACTCGGAAGGTAGGTTTCGGCGGCAGAATCCCGAGAATATATCTTGGGTGGCAAGGTTGATCTGAAGAGAATCTCCGGCTGGATAGGAAAGGCAAGGCTATATGACCATCTTCATATACCCAGGAGCTGGAGAAATCCGATAACACCGAGAAAAAAGACGGGAGTCAAATCCCGCGAAGGAAAAAAAACAGGAGCAAAAACCAGGGTGTCACAAACCTACCCCCCTTAAGAAAATCTCATCCTCGAGATTTCCGGGCTTACCTCCCGGGGAAGGGGGACTTACCTGTGTGCGACTTGGATCCATCAGCGGTCTTGTCTTCGTTGGGTTCACTGACCTTTTAACTGCCTCTTCTGATGGACCATGCGTTGTCTCTGCACACAACTTTCTTTGAATCCTTCTCTTTCCTGTCAGGTGCACCTTTCGTCCGAATAGTGGTGTTGCTGGGTGGGGTAGCAGGTAATACCAACAAACTGATCGGTTTCCACGGCCTGTAAGTGACTGCTCCGGGTTTTATCATGATGCTCCGTACCCTGACTGTTACGGGCAAGACATCCTGTCCTGGTACCAGGCTCACTTGCTTGTATGGCCTTGAGTGAGTGGGAGTGGCTTCCTTTTTGCCGGGTTAGAATGCTCAGTCTGGCTGCGGGTTCCGTACTGACATTTTCTTTTGCTTTCGGCATTCTGACTTCGTCCTTAGGTGATCCACAATTCAGGGAACAACATGACCGAGCTATTGCTGCTATATTCCCAACTGAAATGTCAGGCATGATCACAAAATAATTATAGACAGTAATCTCTTATTCTAATGATGTCATGATGTCTATGAGCTGTTGAGGCTGACGTGCTTTGAGCCATTCTATCTGAATGTCTTGTTTCAGACTCTGCCGCTTGCGGAGATGGCTCTGTCATATATAGCCTCTTGCTATGACCACGGGGTTGAGCATAGGACTACAGAGGCTAAACATAATATCACTATCATCTGGTGTATTCTTTCAGAGCATAGCCTTTTATCTTGGTTGATGGCCTATATTTAGGATGAGTATGACATGTTGGCAGCATTGTTATGGACGGATATGCAAGAGTCTGACAAGGATGGGTAATACCACTCTGTCCGTGAAGCTGTGTCTTGTTGACCGTCACGGAGGTTGTTTGTATAGAACTTCTTGGTTCTTGTGGATTCCTTTGATGGACCTGCAATGACCTGCCAACACGGCTCCTTGATTGTTTTCCCGATTTGCCGGGCTTGTTCTCACCACTTACTCTTGCATACCTCGTAGGAGTTGCTGTGCTCATATTCTTCTTTGAACCATGGGGCCAATTCTTCTCTGAACACAGTCATTCCTGTGTATGAGTGGCTCGCATGAACTGATCCACTGGACTGCATGCTCACAACATATGCAGGGGTAGGATAAATCCTTTCATATCCATTGAGTTCTGAGGCAGACGGGTGTGTCTGGGCTAGTTCGTGCTCCTGACAAGATTGTTGTGGGCACGATGGCGTGTTGAAGAAGACTGAATTCCTTATGCTCGAAGCTTCTGCCAAAGTAGCATGCTGAAGAAGGCTGGGTATCGTACCTTAAAAGCTTCCCTTCATGTGGCTTGCTGTGGAAGGTCAGGTGCCTTATGCCAAAAGCTTTCCGCGGTAGCAAACTGTGGAAGATGGGAGTGCCGTACCCCAGAACATTTTCTCACCAAGTGGCGTACCGAGGAAGATTGGCAGTCTGGTGTCATAAGCTCTTCTTGGTAGCTTGTAGAGGAAGGCTGGATTCCTTATACCAGAAGTCTTCTCACTATGTACGCAGTCGGATTTATGGCTGATTCTGGCTTCCTTCTGAAGTATCCGGAATTTTACCCATAGTGGAGCCAAACTTGGTATAGGCCATACCATGTCTGAAGATATTCCGATGGTCACACACATCACTTGTCTTCTACTGGTCTGATCATTGCCGCTGTAAAGGCTGCATGACTGATGCAGACCTCATGTTGATAATTAATTCGGAATACCCTTTGTATTCAAACTAAGTGTTGCCGATAATAAGCAGTTGACGGATAATTCCATTTGGTTCAGCTGAGCTTCTAGTCATGTTAGGTACTCCTTGATTCTGGATGCTTGGAAGCTCAGTGATTCTGGGCAACCGTGAGATCATCCATATTCCTTGCAAACCTTGTCACAGTGCCCAGAAAATTTTGTATTTGCACAGGTGAGCTTCAAGATTTGCTTTGAAATTTATACCAACGTACCGGAGTTTTGGTGTTGCTTGTGGCATATTCACATTCTTGAAATATGTATTCGGTGGGTAATAAATGGTTCTTGAGTCCATTGAGAAAAGACTCAAGGTTCACCCAACTGACTGAAATAGTCCTTGTGTCGCGGATGGAATAATTTGTCCTTACTGATATTCATTCTTGGTAACTCATCTGACTGCTCCTTAGGCGTGATCCGTTCTGAGGCAAACTCTCTCAGGTATATTCTGGCCTTGTGTGTTGCACATAGATTCTGCTTCTGACCCATTCTTCATCCTTGATAGATTCGGTGTTGCTATTCTGAATACCGGGCAGTTGGCTTGGCTTGACTCTTGCTGAATTTGGATTATTGGGTATTATCCACGTTGTATGTTGGTCTTCTTGACGTCATTTGCGGATGGATCCAGTCGGAGCGAAGAAACGGAACCGACAAAAGAAACTAAAACCGCGAAAACCAAAAAGCAAATAAAGCTCAAATATCGCGGACCTTACACATGTGGCCGAAGATCCACTAGTATAACTAGTATAGCGTACTCGATGCACCTCTAAGGATTTAGAAGCGAAACCACACAATGCTCCTGGTAGCACTGGTGTCGAGCTCCTACTACTTCCTTAGGGAACATCAAACTCGATGGACGATGGCTATGGTTGTGCGATTCTAGGGTTATTGGGGAGAGATAGAATTATAGGCGTTTCCTAAAGGAAACTAGAGTTAAGGAGAGAAATGCCATGGCTAGCAAGCAGGGTAAGGATATCTGGTTTACCTAGGGGTTCAGGGCTCACGGGTCATTGCCTAGTGCAGATATTTCACACCGGCGGCAAAGCCCACGAGAGTTGGGATCTGATAGAGCCAAAGACCTATGGGGTTGCCTTATGTTCAATAGTAGCCGTGCCTGCTTGGCAAAGATGGCTGAAATCCATCTGGGCTTTCTACTGAGCACAAGACAATGAAGTCTAGCTAGGGGTAACCTATAGCCAGCCTGGCTGCTCTGATACCATCCGTTGTGGCGCCCCGCCTGATTACCACCGTAGCCGGACGGTCGCCACGCATACCAGCCCAGGAAATCACTCTGGCATGCGTGCTTACAACAAGTATCATGAACACAGGCATTTCTATTAATGGATATATAAGTCTTACATGATATATTACAAGGGTGATGGCAGCGGAAAGCTCTATCTAATGCAGCATGGTCTTGGTGCGGCTCCAATCCACAGGGATCTGACTAGGTTACGCTCCTAGCCCGCGAACGCTCCGGCTCCTCATCGACGGACGACGGATCCTTATGTAAACCTGGCCACATTGAAGGCCGCTGAGTACTTTTGAATGTACTCGCAAGCAAACCAAACTAACATATACACCAAGCAAAGCAATCCATGGCATTCAAGCATGCACTTGTTGTTAGAGCAATATTAATTGTCATGACATAGCATAACTAGCTAGCAATATCAATTATCATGTTATAGCAGGTTTATCCAGCAAGATAACTACTGAAGTAAATGCAGTAAGGTAAAGCATATTAGGTAAATATTCCATACTCCGAACATTCTCGTGATCCAACCTGAATCCGATCCAAATCTGATCCAACTCATGTGGTCATCCGACCACTCATCATATAGCCATCCCATGGCTAACATATCATATTCCTGACATCATCTGATGTCTATACAAGACGAGCTCTTCCATCATTATTATCATTATTACGGTTGACCACCTAGTGAGGTCTGGACAGGCTGTCCAATACCGTGGACGCGGCTATTCGAATAGATTTTACACTCTGCAGAGGTTGCGCACTTTACCCACACTATGGAGCACTGACCTCGTGATCCCATTCGGGTGGACCAGTGTTGCTCCAACGAAACTTGCCTAACCCGTGACTCCTCCACCGTACCACCGGCAATCATGCTGCCCCGGAGTCAAGCCCTGGGTGGCCCCCGTGTCACCTCGTGACACCTGCCACCGTCGTGGCCAAACTAAACTGTCCCAAACAGGGACCGCGCGCAAACAAACAACTGGGCTCACAAGGTTATCGTCGCCTACCGGGCCAGGGTAGCGCGCACGCATATCCTTCCCTGTCAGGTGGTACCGGTGAAAGAGCACGCGATCAGACCAAGTCAAGGCCGTCCCATACCGGCAAATGTGGTTGCATGGATAAGCCCGGATAGGTGACTCAAGATCAACTGACTAAGTTCATTTAGCAAGCTTAGTGGTTCATCACAATAACTTAACATGGTGGTAACTAGGTATGAGATAACAACTATGGAAATATAACAACCTATCTCCATATCACACTGAGTCATTAGTGAAACAATATTTAAATGGCAAGTTATCACTTTACAAGTTCTAGCTGTAAGTGACAACCATCGGAACCCTTGCACAAAACCGGCAAAGAAACCAGTAGCCACCAGAATGGTATTTACAACTCAGATCTGGGACATTACCGGAATAACTCAACCCCGGCTCAAGACGGCTGGAAAGCAGCTCAGAGCATGAGACGGTGTTGATAAGAAGAATGTAGCAGTTCCCTAAGACGGCTAAAAAACAGCTCAGAGCATAGGGTCACCGCTACGGAAAGAAATTCAACAGCTGCCCGAGACGGCCGAAAAGTAGCTCAGAACACGGACAGTTGCTGACAAGAGAAATAAAAGTCGAGATCCACCCCGGACAGCCGGAAATAGCTCAGAACACAGGCGTGGTGCCGTCACCGAAGAAAGTGCAAGCAAGGGTTCGTCAGAGTCACATACAGCTCACTACTACACAGACAAGCACATGCATATTAATTTAAACATGCAAGAAATATCACAGAGCAATGATTTAGGGCATATATCAGATGGTCGGCTTGCCTGGGACGGAGAAATACTCCGGGAAGAAGTGCGGTGAAGCCGCGGAAGAATTTGCTGGAAAGGATTCTCTCTCCGAGGGGGCTATTTAGAGGCAAGGGCAAAATGGTCATTTTCACAATCTAGAAACATTATGAAAGTGATACCATCAGAACGGGCTCGACGAAACAAAGAGGTGGGCGTTGGTTTCACCTGATTCGGAGTTACGGTTAAAAAGTTGTAGCCATTTGAAGTCCAGGGACCAATCTGCAAAAAGTTTATTCACAGAGAAGCCCCTGGTGGCTAAAACCGAAGGCGCACTGCGCAGATTACGTTTTCTGAACAGGAAAACGTATTCTAGGCCACAGTATATCAGAAATACGCCTTCTTAGGATAAAAGCGTATTAGAAGTAATACGCTTCCACTTGCCACGTAGGCTGACTGGGGTCAACCCCTCTGGGTGGGTGACTGGTGGGGTCGCGCGGGGTGGGGCCCACTTGGCTTGGCTCCTTCTTCCTCCTCGCTGCCCCCCCCGACAGAAACAGGGGAGTGGCAGGGGAGGTCACGGCGCCGGCGACGGCCACCAGCGGCTCCGGCCAGCTGATCCGGCCGGCGAGTGGACGGACGGAACCGCCGACGAGCGCCGCGTCCAGAGAGAACTTCGGGTGGGTACGGAGGGGACGGAATGAGGGCGACGGAGGAGCTCCTACCCAGGTGTGGCCATCGGCGGCTCCGGCAGCTCCCGGCCATCTCCGATCAAGCGGAAGACACCGGCGGCTTCGGGGCGAAGCGCGTCATCCATCCAAGACAGCACGAGCGCCGGGGACGGCCGTGGTGGCGGCGGCTCGGGTGCCCGCGGCGGAGGCCATCGGCCGTGCTTGGGCACGCGGCCAAAGGCGTCCCGGTGACAAAACGAGGAGGCAGGGATGCTCACAGGGGTCGAGAGGGTGCTCTAGTGGTGGCGGGGTGGAAAGGGAAGCACGGGCTCGCTGGAATTTGAGCGAAGCTCGTCTGCAGCCGTGGCGGCAAGGGGCAGCGGGGAGGGCTCCTCCGGCTCGGTGGAGAGACTGGGAGAGAGCTGGGAGTGTGGGGAAGTGGCTGGTGGGCTCGAGGGGGAGAGGGGCAGGCTATTTATAGCCGGGGCGACCGAAGCAATCGGGACGGCCGCCGTGGCATCCTTAGCCCCTTACTGGAGCTCCGAGACACGCGGCGGGAGGGGGCGATGTCGGCAAGGCCGCTGGGAGCGTGGAGATGGCAGCAGCAGCTTCGGGAGGGCTCGGTCGTGGCTGCATACGGCGGCGACAGTGGACGAACAGTGGCGGAGTAATGGTGATTGTTGACGGTGTCCTGGACTAGGGGGTACTCACCATGTCGTCTCCCGACCAGTGGGTTGGGCCGAGGACCCCCATGGTGGTTCACTAATGGGCCAGTTCGGACAGCCGATGACATATACAAGGAAGATTCCACAAGACTTGGTGATCAAGACAAGGACTTCTCTCCACCAACGTAGCTGACTAGGACTCTTGTCATCCTGGGCCTCCGGTACATTATATAAGCCGAGGCCAGGCTCATTGATAGATAGATTATGACATTACTCATCATACCCCTTGGGTTTAGACCACAACATATGATCTCGAGGTAGATCAACTCTGTACCTTGATACTTCATCAATATAAACAAGAGCAGGACGTAGGGTTTTACCTCCATAGAGAGGGCCCGAACCTGGGTAAAACACCGTGTTCATCGTCTCTGTTACCATCGATCCTAGATCCACGGCTCGGGACCCCCTACCCCGAGGTCTGCCGGTTTTGACACCGATAATGGTGCTTTTATTGAGAGTTCCGCTGTGTGATCGGCAAAGGATCAATGGCTCGCCCGCAGATCAACTGCGACATCGGCATCTTCGTCGCCGGCTCGACTGGTCACCTTGGCTTGACCGAGGACTGCGCTCCGTCTCCGGTCGTCATGTTCGGACGAGGGCCTTCATCAAACATCAACTCCGATCTCTATCATGATCACGGAGGAATCATCCTTGGAGCTCGGGGGCTCAACGTCAACATTGCCCTCGGGCGACCGTGCTGTTTTTCTAGACATCAAACTTTTATCCGCCTTCGCTGCCTCCTCGAGTGTCGTTTTAACGATTGCTTTAGTGGAATTGTGCGGAATTAAGTCTACAACAACCATGCAAAATTTCGCTGAGTTCCGATGGAGGAATCTCCGGCGATCTCCGATATACTGGAGCCCTGTCGAATCTGGACGGGAATCTGGACGAGTTTGGAGCGTGGTGTCCAGCATCTAGCTCGACGTCCTTTAGAAGATCCAACCGTTGATCGGCTGCGGAATTCTTATATCTACCACCCCTCAAAATTTCAGCTCGATCCGACGGTACAAACTCCGTAAACCTTCCGATGAGTGGACCAATTTTCAGATCTGTTTTCTACGCGAATATGGATCCGACCCGAATTTATTTTTCTTTATGAACGTGATATTGGACGACCTTTTTAAAGGAATTTTCTTCTAGGGTATTGTGCGTTGTTTTTAAACATGTGCCCATAAAATTTTAAGCCTCCTCTGAGGTAATCTTCACCATCACGCTGGTGTCAAACCAGTACGGCAATATTGCTCCACGGCTGCCGACCTGCGCTAGACGCGTCGTCGCTTTTTGAGCCGAGCTCAACTTCTTTGGATCATCATCTCGGCGAGCCGAACAAGAGTTTGGAATCGCCAAGGATAAATCATCACCAACATCGCCGCCCCACGGATTACACGGAGCGGGCACACCGGCACCGCCGCATGGCCACTTCATCAAGCCGGCATTGACCGCGTCACAAGTTACGACCTGCGTCGGCATGGCCGCACTGTTGCTTCTTCAAGCCGATGTCCATCACGCCGAACTGCTTCAACACCTCGGCTAACATGGCAACTGCAATGTCTCCTTACCGACCTGCTCCGTCACCTCGGCTAGACCGGGGGCTTCGCCATCTCTTCATCAACCTGCTCCGGAGACTTCGGCGTCACCAGCCGACCAGCTTCGTTACGTTAGCTGGACCGGGGGCTTTGCCTCGGCGAGACAATCTTTGCCAGCATCACCATGCCGTCGCTTCATCACCCATCAGGCAATGGGTGTGCGGATCGAGTCCCAATTTTGGGAGTAACCTTTCTTCGGACTGCTACAACAAATAAACCAGGTGCTATTAATCCTAGCAATTTTTGCTTGTTTGGGTTTATTTTTCCCAAGGAATTATTACTCTGGTTTGTTCCATCATCTGTACACAGGTCTATCAAATGGTGGCCGCATTAACGACGGTCGCGTGGTGGTTCGGTCAGTTTCCGTACATAGTTCGGCGAACGCCGCATCCGGAACTCGGACCGACCTGTGAATTCGGGCTTTGCCACGCCTTTACCGCATCACGCCGACGCCCTGCATCGACATTGACTTCGGCGCCAGGCCACATCTCTTTAAATAAATTATCTTTGCGAAAAGCAATTATGCAAGGATTTTATATATATATATATATATTATTCTTTTTGGACCACACTATTTTATGTGTGCAGGTGATTGACTTCGACTGCATCACGCGGTCACTTCGGCAAGCCAATGTCGTCGTCCCAATTGGCATAAATCGGCTCGCATGATTATCTTGTTGATTGAATTGCCATACCGACATGTTCGGTTGCCTCGGGGACTTCGGCATCATCAAGACGGTCCTACCTCGTCGGGTGTTTGGCACACGGGCCATATTTCTTTTATTACTCACTTTGCATGAATTATTAATCATGCAACCTTTTTTTATTACTGTTATCTCCGGCTTGCACTATCTTCCGTGCACAGGTAAATGATCCGGATTGGGCAGCGCTGTCACCTCGGCTGGACCGGGGGCTTCGTCATCACTTCATTAACCCACACCGGGAACTTCGGCGTCATACTGTCGGCCTACTCCGTCGCCTCGGACGGACGGGGGGTTCCACCTCGCCACATTGGCCGTGCTGTGTCGCCACTTCGGAGTGCCGAGCTCTTCGCTCCTCCATCTCGGGACCGGCTTAGGGGCTGGGACCTCGTCCCGCCGCAAACTCGGACCGCGTCATCGATGCCGAGCACATTAACCAGCTAAGTCGCTTTCATGCCCAAAGTTTTATATTTTTAATTTGTGTTCGGTTCAACCGTGCTCACGTGAGTTGTTTGTTAAAAGAAACTCCCTTTACCCATGTTAGATGGGGGCTCTTAAATTTACATGAGCTGTTTTATAATAAGTGTGTTTTCTTCTTGTTCGTTGCAAAGTCTTTTTCTATCACTCCTTCCTCGACTCGAGTGTGTGGTCAATAGTCGGATAGCCTGGGTCCGATCTTGACCCACTTGCAGTCTTGAGATCGGATGTGTCATGTTAAAGCACGACAGAAGCACAAATTTTTTTTAGACCAATTTTCGGATTGGCACCAATTGACTTGATTTAGTTCGGATGTGGAGTTTCCGCATAAGTCTTTTGGTTTTTAAGCCTATGGCACTTTTAAACTATTTGTGTGTTTCCAGCATAAGTCTCGCAGTGCAACGCCGGACACCTTTAGAAATTCGGCAAAACATTCTCGGGTATTGCTTTATATGCATCGGTTTCGAATTGTGTCTTTGGTCAATAGTTGGGTTGCCCGGCTCCTGTGCTTGCCTCCTACGTTCCGCTTTGTTCGGCTAGGTGTGCAAAGGGAGAACCACTGCGATTGTGCTTCCAGCTAGCATGGTTAAGCGCCTCAGTGGAGAAAGCCGAAAACTAACTGTCACAATAAGTGTAAACTGGTCAGCGATCCGATGACTGTGTTAAATTATAAGATCGATAGAGGTCACCCCATGTTAAATGACGGTCCGTTCATAACATTGGCCGAAGTGTTTACGGCTTGACCTCGACTGTCGCCGAACACTAACTGGGGGCTAGTAACTGGCCTCCCAACTTTAAGCTCCTATGACTAAGTGAAAGTTATAAAGCCCGCATATCTGATTGCCTCGTTTCCGCTAACACAACCGCCTTCGGGCTCCGAGACGTCGGCTAAGTGTTGTTTTGTTATTGCGAAAACACCCTGCGTAGCATCTACAAGGGGGTGGAAGCCGATGATGGGCCACTTTCAAATGATAAACGATCGCAACGGAGTCAAAATAAACATATCATCGGCGTTTGTATTTAATATACGAGGGCCTCCTTCCGCAATCATCGTTATAAAGCCATAAATATGCATCAATTTGACTTAAGATTTTGGCCAAGCTGGGTTGCCTTGCTCCTATGCTTACCCCTACGTTCCCGATTGTTCGGCTAGGTGGTAAAGGGAGCACCTCTGTGATTGTTACTACTGGGTCATCCGAGTAAGTACCTCAGACTGGGTGAAGCCGAAGGCTAGCAATCTTAAAGGATCACATTGGTCGGCAACGACGGAAGTGAAAATTTTGGTTCATTAATACCATAGAGTTCGGGAACTTTCCCCGAACTAAATCCTCAATATTTCCTCCCACATTGATCGGAGGTGAGGTTTCATGATCATGATAAACATGACGACCCAAAGAAAGGAACCGATAGCGGGACTATTTTCTTTGGAAGATGTTTCTTACGTTAAAACGTAATATAACATATCTCTCTGTGTACCTTTGTTTATAAAACCGTATGACCGGATTGCCTTGTTTTCCATAAATCTTTGCCATTATAACGGCTTTATAAAGTAGGAAAACACTCCTCGGCTACTGGCCGAAGAGGTTGAAGCCGATGGTCGGTCAACAAAGTTTTGTACAATGCGGATCCGAACACTAATGATGTAAAGTACTTGGATACATAGAGTCATTACACATAATTTGCGATTTTACTATGGATATCGATCCTTAATTCGGCCACCCGTGCCTGCATTAAGACTCGGGGGCTATTGGGCTTCGGGCTTATTATTTACAAATATTAAAGGGGCACATCGATCCCCTGATCTGGTGTTGCCACCCGACCAGTGTCTCGGGGGCTACTGCATTGCTTGTTCAATGCAGAAAATTCAAAGTGCTTAGTGTTCGGCTTGACCGAACTATAGGCAAACGCGTCTTCGGACAACAACAGGTACCATCTGGACCTATCTAGCATCAAGCTAATATATTACGGCAACTTCTCAAGACCCTCTCTCAAGGGCCCGTTCGCCGATCACTATTATCTCTAATATATTACACTGCGTTTCTATTCCTACGTATGCTGCCGAGCTAGGAGTTGATCCTCAGGCCGATTTCGCGCATCGACCTGAGTCTCAGGGGCTACTTGGATTAGCGGTTTCATGTTTTCCTTCAGGTGCATCCCGGGTTTTAGACCAACACACACCTTGAGGGCTACTGGCTATATATCTCGGCGGAGAATAAATTGCACCAATAAAAAATATTCACAAAAAATCAGCCCACAGTCGGGGTGGTGCACCACCTAGGAAGCAGTCCGGCATAAAGCTCGGGCGCCAGTGGCTGGCTCCATAGAGGGCACTTCCGGCATTAAGCTCGGCTGAATTCATTCAATCTTTTAAAGACCGAGGTAGTTTATGACACCTCGGACGCTGACCATCGTTAGAGCTCGGATACAGTCCGGCGTTAGAGCTCGGATACAGTCCGCCGTTGGAGCTCGGATACAGTCCGGCATTGGTGCTCGGCTGCAAAAGATACCTCAAATACAGTCCGGCGTTGGAGCTCGGATGCAAGAGGACACCACCACATGGGAACAACTTCAAACCCGCGGTGTGGCATAAAAAACTTACAAGGCATTGATAAAGGCCGATAACTTAAAAAGACTCCTCGGATACCCGACGTATGAACTCTCTGGATACACCTCGGCGATCCTCAAGATTGGAGATGGGAAGATTTGTTGAACCAGTTTTCAAGACCGACGACTGAAGATGAAGAACAGTTCGGAAGAATCGAGGAGCGTCCCCAACTTGAAGACCGGTTCAGGGGGCTACTAACGGTGTCCTGGACTAGGGGGTACTCACCATGTCGTCTCCCGACCAGTGGGTTGGGCCGAGGACCCCTGTCGCGGTTCACTAATGGGCCAGTTCGGACAGCCGATGACATATACAAGGAAGATTCCACAAGACTTGGTGATCAAGACAAGGACTTCTCTCCACCAACGTAGCCGACTAGGACTCTTGTCATCCTGGGCCTCCGGTACATTATATAAGCCGAGGCCAGGCTCGTTGATAGATAGATTATGACATTACTCATCATACCCCTTGGGTTTAGACCACAACATATAATCTCGAGGTAGATCAACTCTGTACCTTGATACTTCATCAATATAAACAAGAGCAGGACGTAGGGTTTTACCTCCATAGAGAGGGCCCGAACCTGGGTAAAAAACCGTGTTCATCGTCTTTGTTACCATCAATCCTAGATCCACAGCTCGGGACCCCCTACCCCGAGGTCTGCCAGTTTTGACACCGATAATGGTGCTTTCATTGAGAGTTTCGCTATGTGATCGGTAAAGGATCAATGGCTCGCCCGCAGATCAACTGCGACGTCCGCATCTTCGTCGCCGGCTCGACTGGTCACCTTGGCTCGACCGAGGACTGCACTCCATCTCCGATCGTCATGTTCGGACGAGGGCCTTCATTAAACATCAACTCCGATCTCTATCATGATCACGGAGGAATCATCCTTGGAGCTCGGGGGCTCAACGTCAACATTGCCCTCGGGCGACCGTGCTGTTTTTCTAGACAGCAAACTTTTATCCGCCTCCGCCGCCTCCTCGAGTGTCGTTTTAACGATTGCTTCAGTGGAATTGTGCAAAATTAAGTCTACAATAACCATGCAAAATTTCGCCGAGTTCCGATGGAGGAATCTCCGGCGATCTCCGATATACCGGAGCCCTATCGAATCTGGATGGGAATCTGGACGAGTTTGGAGCATGGTGTCCAGCATCTAGCTCGGATGTCCTTTGGAAGATCCAACCGTTGATCGACTCCGGAATTCCTATATCTACCACCCCTCAAAATTTCAGCTCGATCCGATGGTTCAAAATCCGTAAACCTTTCGATGAGTTGACCAATTTTCAGATCTGTTTTCTGCGTGAATATGGATCCGACCCGAATTCATGTTTCTTTATGAACGTGATATTGGACGACCTTTTTAAAGGAATTTTATTCTAGGGTATTGTGCATTGTTTTTAAACACGTGCCCATAAAATTTTAAGCCTCCTCTGAGGTAATCTTCACCATCACGCTGGTGTCAAACCAGTACGGCAATATTGCTCCACGGCTGCCGACCTGCGCTAGACGCGTCGTCGCTTTTTGAGCCGAGCTCAACTTCTTCGGATCATCATCTCGGCGAGCCGAACAAGAGTTCGGAATCGCCAAGGATAAATCATCACCAACATCACCGCCCCACGGATTACACGGAGCGGGCACACCGGCACCGCCGCATGGCCACTTCATCAAGCCGGCATTGACCGCGTCACAAGTGACGACCTGCGTCGGCATGGCCGCACTGTTGCTTCTTCAAGCCAATGTCCATCACGCCGAACTGCTTCAACACCTCGGCTGACAGTGCAACTGCAACGTCTCCTTACCGACCTGCTCCGTCACCTCGGCTAGACCGGGGGCTTTGCCATCTCTTCATCAACCTACTCCGAAGACTTTGGCGTCACTAGCCAACTAGCTTCGTTTCGTCAGCTGGACCGGGGACCAAATGACCGGAGATGAGGGTGTGGACGACGGGGAGTCAGGTCGGCACTAGGGGACACGCCGGAGCAGCTCGAGCTGGCCCGTTCGAGGCGACGGACGCCCAGAGCGCCACTGCTGCACGTCACACCCGTGGTCACCGCCGGCACCACGTGTCCAGAGCACTGCTGCGACCTCAAATCATGTCAACTAGATACACTAGAGGTCACTGAGTTGACCTGAGATGGTTCAGAGGGAAGTGAGGGCAAGAGTGGACTGATGTGAGCTGACTTAGGTTGTGAGCAGCAGCTGTTTGACACGTGGTGTGGCCACCACAGTGCTCCACTTGGCTTTATCTTGGGCAAGGGTTAATCATACACTAAGATGAACATGATCACAAAGTTTCAGCACAAATGGATAACTCCAGCTGGTACTTCCTTTGTAACCATGCACTCTGGCCAGAAATGAAGATGTTGATGCTGTGCTCAATTGGATGAATGAAATGAGATGAAATTTGGTGCAGAGTGATGATTTGAATATATGGAGATACTGGAAAAGTTTCAGCTCATTTGGAAATGCCTACATGGTACTTCCTCCACAGAGGTTTGAAATGGACAAAAACTTGAGAAAATTTCTGTGGGAAGATGGATGGATGGATTGAGCTGATTTTTGGTATCCATGGGTTATTTGTCAATTTTAACCACCATGAAAAATTTCAGCTCAAAACGATCAAGTGTTCAAGCACTTCCTTTGCAAACTGAAAATCTGGACAGAATTTGCAAATGATTGTTGTGCTCAAACCTTGAACTATGGGACTTGGGTTTTGATGGAAATGGTGAATATATGGATAGAATAAGCTCCACAAATTATTTGGGATTTTTCTTGGCTACCAAAATGGTAGTTCCTTTAGAAACTGCCCAAAATGCAATATTGGCATTAAATAGGAAAATGCAATTTCCCCTATTTAATTATGGCCAATATTTTTATGGGAGCTCAATATGATCACAAAGAATATCCCCACAAGTTTCCATGAACTTTGGATATGGATAGATATTTTCCTGGATTTAATTCCTTTAAATAGCATAAAAAGGAATTAATTATAAATGAAAAATATTGCTAATGACTTGGCAATATTTTTGCATATCCAGGGTTTATAGAGATGGGATGATCACTGAGAAAAGTTTGGGAGGCAAAAGATCAAAGGAAATTGGGGTTCCTTTGTAACTGCAGGAGTTAGGGTTTCCCTTCCGGCAACTCGGAATGTAGGGTTTCGGTGGCAGAATCCCGAGAATATATCTTGGGTGGCAAGGTTGATCTGAAGAGAATCTCTAGCTGGATAGGAAAGGCAAGGCTATATGACCATCTTCATATACCCAGGAGCTGGAGAAATCCGATAACACCGAGAAAAAAGACGGGAGTCAAATCCCGCGAAGGAAAAAAAACAGGAGCGAAAACCAGGGTGTCACATGCTCCTGGAGGACATGGTGGTTGTAGGCGGCATCGGCCTGCGCCTCCCGGAACTGCTCCTCATGCTTCTTCCTCGCCATGTCCATCTATTGGGCACGGGCCTCGCCGATGGACATGGTGCAATGCACCGGCGAGGATGGCGCGGAGGAGGGGGTTGGCGCCGGATCATCGACTACCACGTTCTCCATTGGGACGTCGTCGTCCTCCGGCTGCCTGCCGGCTAGCCAGTCGGTAGCAATGGCTGTCATCTCCTTCTGGTCCGTCGTCCGCCTGTCCCGAAGAGCGCTAGAGCGCGAGGAAGCCATGGTGGGAGTGGTGTGGACTGGAGAAAGTGAACGGAGGCGGATGACTGCGGCTATGGCCTGCGCACCAGTTTATATAGCAATGGTGGGCGGCAGAGGGACGGACGGGTGGCGCCGGAGTAGCCGCCTCGGCAACCGTGTATCATTAATGTCGGCGGTAGACGGACGGACAGACGGCACTTGTGTCGTTTGAACACAGAGCAATCGCCTACACCGGGAAGCGGCGCGGGCCGCATTGATCGTTTCGGGCAGAAAGCGCGCGCGGGCGAGGGAGGGGGTCTGGGTGGGCCAGGGCGGTCAGACTCATGCTTGGCAGTGGTCCAGTCCAGCAGCTAGATATGCTGGCTCGCCAGCGAGCTCGCCGAGCTCAGCAACGACAATCAGGCGATGGACCGACCAGGAGACGGCGCGACCGCCCAAGCCGGTTCATGCCGTGTTCACCATAGAGCAGGTGCGGCCGCACTTCGACGCCCTAATGGCGGAAGAGCTACTAGCACAGGAGGACCTGTGCTGCAACCTCCGTCTCCTCAACGAGCACCGGCTCGCGGAAGGACGAATTGCTGGCAAACAAGCGAACGACAATGCCATCGCGGACATGTGGCCCTATGATCCTGGCTTCCTGAATGAGCAGCGGGCGCTGTATCAGACCATTCGTAGGGCCCGTGAGGCCCTTTCCGTCGTCCTTCGAGTTGTTGCGCTCGCTGTGGTACCGCTGTCTCGCATTGTCAACATGGTCAACGAACATGAGGAATCAGGAGATGACTTAACTTGGAGAGGATGACAGTGGGGACCCACCAGGGCCATAGCCGCACGTACGCAAGTGCCTCCTTATTATATATATACAACTATATTTTTTTTTGCTTCCTCCTGGTTTCCTGACATCACGGTCCCACGCCATTGTCAACCTATATAGTCAATAAACGAGAGAATTGCACAAGGAGCGGCCGACAGCTGGGACCCAGCAGCTCGAGCAGTATTTGTGTTTTTTAGGTGTGAGCAGAGTTTTTCTTGAGCGATGTTTTTGTTGTTGTTCAGAGGAGCAGGGTATCAACTGGGCGGGCTATGGCCCGTCTAGCCCAGGCTGTTATTTTATGTCGACCAAATATCCAGCCCAGATATTAATTTTTTTTTCAAGGTGAAAATGGCTAGCCCAGCTATACTTTTTTTTGAGGAATACCCAGCCCAGGTCAACTTGTTATTCTCCGCCCCGCTGGGCTGCAAATCTTTCCTAGGAGGGATGCATTAGGCTTAACAAGCAAATGGGCTTTAAGAAATAATAAATGGGATGTAATTATAAAAACTGGGATGTAACTATAAAAAATGCACCAAACACATAATTAGTTAAAAACATATTATTTTTGGATTTTGAAAATTTTAATTTCATTACTTGTTGCGCGCGCAATATTTCATTGGATTTTTACGTAATACAAATTTATTTTGAAATTATATTTAATATGACTCGAAATTTCGGGATAAAAATAATTCGGATCCCATCAAAATGTGGGAAATTTTATTGAATTCTGTTTTGAGTGGTTGGTTGAAATTATTAATCGTTGTCCTGGCTAAAAATGGGCTGTAATTTTAACAAACTATAAATGGGCTGTAGTAAATTCCATTAGAATTCAAAAATGGGCTTTACATTATTACAAATCGGAAATGGGCTATATGTTCTCTGCCACACACTTGTGGGCCTAGTAAGTTGACGCGTACGCAAGGCTTTGTCAACTTATAGTCAACACACGATTCTAGCAGCAGTGGCCGTTGGATGTCCATCCAACGGATGTGGTGCTTCTTCAATCTCGGATATTCTTGCTCCAGCCGCCCAAACCATCACCGGCGGTACCGCCTGCTACCGCCTCCTGTGGCCGGCTGTGCTGCCGCGCAGGACTCACCGGCCCACCCTACACCCATCGCCGTCGAGGCCATTCCTCTACTCACCAACACCTCCTGTTATTCTCCGGCGACGGCAGCCGAACCAGTGAACCCTCATACTCCCCTCAGCGTGGGCATCCATCTGCCTCATCTTCCCTGGCTCTGCATCATTCCATTCCTAGGCCTCGCGGTCGTCCATCGCCTGGGTGATGTCCGCACGGCGTGGCAATGTGGTCAACGAACGACAGCCATCGGAAGAGGACTCTACGCGGTGAGGCTGACAGATGGACCCACCAGCTACATCTTCGCACGCAAGGAAGCTCGTCCATATTACGAGCAAAAAAATTGATTCTTCCCCATGACAGCTGGGACCCACCAGCTATATCTTCGCACTCAAGGAAGTGCGTCCTTATCCTCCCTGACAGCTGGGACCCACTCGATCGAAGCGTATGCAGCATTGTCGCGAACATGTAAGTACATACTGGTCGATCGGTCTCTCTGCAACGATGAACCGTGGCCGACCAAGCAGCGTCACGTGTAGTAGCAGAGCCCCCGACGTAGCAGATCAGGCAGTCCCTTCTAAACCATGTACACGTACGTACAGCCACATGCCAAAAAATACGGCCACGTACATACATACGGGCGGGGTCTCGAACGCCTACTCACGCATACGTATGGCCAGGACTCGTGTACATGGAGAGGCTATGGACGGCAGCAACAGTGTCCTGTTCATCGGAAGCCAACCGGCTGGGTTGGAATGGAGAAACAGCGTCCTGTTCATCGTGAGGCAACAGACTGGGTCGGAATGCGTCGTGTTCATCGGGAGCCAACCGGCTTGGACGGAACAGCCGAAATGGGGTCTGGCGTACCGCAGTACGGAGGAACGGACTTGTGTTCGAGCTCCTACGGTCGAAACGGGGTGTTGTCGATTGGAAGGGGTGTGGCATACCTCAAAACGGAGGAAACGAACTTGTGTTGGAGCACCTACGGTCGAAATGGGATCCTGTTCATCGGGAGGGGTGTGGCGTACCGCAAAACGGAGGAAATGGACTTGTGTTGGAGCGCCTACGGTCGAAACGGGGTCCTGTTCATCGGGAGGGGTGTGGCGTACCACAAAACCGGACTCCACGGGCTACTGTTCATCCACCATCTACTGCCTCGCTCCAGCCTCCACGGGCTACTATTCATCCACCGCCGACTTCCTCCAGCCTCCACCTGCTACTGTTCATCCACCGTCGACTTCCTCCTGCCTCCACCAGCTACTGTTCATCCACGGGGTTGCCTCCACCAGCTACTGTTCAACCATCCCTCCACGGGGTCCTGTTCATCCACCCTCCACCGGCTACTATTCAACCAGCCCTCCACGGGGTCTTGTTCATCCACCCCAACCGGCTCGGGTGTGGCGGCCTCCTCTCGATCGGGGTCCTGTTCATCCAGCGGCAACGGCCTAGTACTACTACCATGGGGTCCTGTTCATCCAACCCCCACCGGGACTGTTCATCCAACCCCCAACAACGATCACTGTTCATAAAGAGGAAGCAGGTTCGACCGGCTTCAGTTAGCAGCAGTAGCGAAGGAATCACTCGGGTTCAGTTAATAGCCAGGGATCGATCACTCGGGTTCAGTAACGTAGCTAGTGCAATCGCTCGGGGTCAGTAAGCGAACGCCTCGCTCGGGTTCAGTTAGAGCCCAACGCCTCGCACACACGCGCGTACGTGTACAAGAGAAACGCGCAAACCTCTGTGGATCGCTCGGCCCCGACCACCCACCGTAGCCGGGAACTCCCCGATATTTTCCTCGCCCTCGCTTCTACCATGATTTTTTCCGTCATGGACGGCCCAAAGAATGTCATGTAGGTGCGTCCCCAGCCCGCCCAGGACGAAAAGCCCATTTACTGTCATGATTTTTTGTCATAGAAGTAGGAGCCCACCACATCTATGATGATACGTGCTTTTGTCACAATTATCCTCATAGAAGTGTCATAAGCATGACAGAAAAAAATTCATTCGGCCCAAAATGTCACGGATGTGTCTTTTTTTGTAGTGCTTGGCCGTCTGCCCTCCGCCGCCGGCCGAGGAGGATGAGGACAACATGGACTGCTGCTGGAAGAGGAACACCGAGGACTCGAAGTGGCGCTGCAGCTGGCGGAGCTCCGTCTCGTACCCCTCCGGGTCGCGCTTCATCTTGGCCTGCAGCGCCGGGAGGCTGTGCCGCTCCCCCACGCCGCCCATGGCGAATGCAGAGGCCGCCTCCGGGGTGTAGGCGGGGACGTGCTGCCGCATCGCCTCCGGGGTGTAAGAGGGCGGCGAGGTTGGTCGAGGACGAGGGGGGTGAGGGGAGAGTGAGGGCGGCGGCGGGTGGGTGGATCTGAGGTGGGGATGGGAGGTGTGGCGGAGGTGGGTGGCAGCTGCAAGGGATCTGGATCGGAGAGCGCTAGGGTTCGCTGCGCGAGAGAGAAAGAGAGGGGTTTGCTGTGCAACATCACGAGAGAAAGAGCGGAGGGGTGGATGAACGGACGGCTGGATGTATGGATGGACGGATGGATGTTTGCCATGTCATTGATCCATGCCACAACTGATTCCACCAATCAGAATTAAGCTGACGTAATTTTGTTTTTTTTCTTTTGTTTCTCTTAGTAGTTTTTACCCTCTTATTCAGGGTAAACATTTAAGCTCTTATAGTTTGTTCAAATAAAGCAATGTTTTGCACATGTGTGTATTTAGGGATGACAAACAATGTTGATTTGCGGGGTTTTCATTTTCTTTGCGCAAAAGAACCATTTTCTATTTTCTGAGTGCCCAAAATGAGTTTTTTTTGTGAAGGACCAACCAAATATTTGTTGCAAAATGGCACCACACCATTTTTAGAAAATATTAGACCATATTTTATGTATAATTAACCAAACGGTTGTGTGGCAAAAGCTGTCGATCCACTTCTCATCAAAAAGACAAATTTCCGCTGATTCGGCTGGAAGGGGGTCAAATTTGAACTACAGCTGCCTTATAGTTTACTCATGATTTTTTTCAAAAATCATTTTTAGTTACAAAAGTATCTATTTAATTAGAGAAACACCAAAAGTTTTCCAATATTCAACCACTAGCTAGGAACTGTCATGCCCGCCATTTTGACCGCATTTTGAAATGGGCATAAGAAATTAAAAAAAATCAAAAAATGGGAAAACCTTCGTATTGTGTCATTATATGTGACCAAGTTACCAGGAAAAATAATAAACTTGGACTACATCAATTATTTTTTTTAAATGTTCTCAGAAATGAGCTATCATGTGTGAAGATTCATGGCTTTCAAGCCAAATGATCAAATCTTATGGTCACATTCATGGCGTAGTTTGTTCAAATGATCTAATATTGTGCACAAGGGTGCATCTTGGAATGGCAAACAATGTTGCCTAAGGAAGTTTTCATTTTCTTTGGACAAAAAAATCATTTTCCATTTTCCGAGTGCCCAAAATGAGTTCTTTTTGTGAAGGACCTACCATATATTTCTTGTAAAATTGGACCAAATCAATTTTATAAAATGTTAGGACATATTTAATATACAATTCACCAAATGGTTGCATGTTAATAGCTTTGACCCACCTCTCTTGAAAAAAACAAATTTCCGTCGATTCAATAGGAAGTGGATCAAATTTGAACTGCAGCTGCCTCATAGTTTACTCTTTATTTTTTTTTTAAATCATTTCGAGGTACATAATTATCTATTTAATACGTCAAACACCAATTTTTTTTCAAGATTCAACCACTAGCTAGGAACGGTCATGCCCTCCATTTTGACCGCATTTTGAAATGGGCATGAAAAATTCAAAAACAAATCAAAAAATTGGAAAACCTTTGCATTGTGTCATTATATGTGACCAAGTTACCAGGAAAAATAATAAACTTGTAATACGGCAATTATTTTTAAAAAGTGTTCTCAGAAATGAGCTATCATGTGTGAAGATTCATGGCTTTCAAGCCAAATGATCAATCTTATGGCCACATTCATGGCATAGTTTGTTCAAATGATCTAATATTGTGCACACGGGTGCATCTTGGAATGGCCAACAATGTTGCCTAAGGAAGTTTTCATTTTCTTTGGACGAAAAATTCATTTTCCATTTTTCGAGTGCCCAAAATGAGTTTTTTTTGTGAAGGACCTGCCATATATTTGTTGCAAAATTGGACCAAATCATTTTTCTAAAATAATAGGCCATATTTAATGCACAATTTACCAAATGGTTGGGTGTCAAAAGTTTTGATCCACCTCTCGTGAAAAAGACAAATTTCCCCAATTCAGTAGGAAGCGGGTCAAATTTGAACTGCAGCTGCCTTATAGTTTGCTCTTTATTTTTTCCAAAAATCATTTCTAGGTACATAAGTATCTATTTAATCAGAGAAACACCAAAATCTTTCCAAGATTTAACAACGAGCTAGGAACGGTCATGCCCGCCGTTTTAACCACATTTTGAAATGGGCATGAAAAATTCAAAAAAAAAATTGGAAAACCTTCGCATTGTGTCATTATATGTGACCAAGTTACTAGTAAAAATAATAAACTTGTAATACGGCAATTATTTTAAAAAAGTGTTCTCAGAAATGAGCTATCATGTGTGAAGATTCTTGGCTTTCAAGCAAAATGATCAATCTTATGGCCACATTCACGGCATAGTTTGTTAAAATGATCTCATATTGTGCACAAGGGTGCATCTTGGAATGGCAAACAATGTTGCCTAAGGAATTTTTCATTTTCTTTGGACGAAAAATTCATTTTCCATTTTTTGAGTGCACAAAATGAGTTTTTTTGTGAAGGACCTACCATATATTTGTTGCAAATTTGGACCAAATAATTTTTATAAAATATTAGGTCATATTTAATGCACAATTGACCAAATGGTTGGGTGTCAAAAGTTTTGATCCACCTCTCATGAAAAAGACAAATTTCCGCTGATTCAGCAGGAAGCAGATCAAATTTGAACTGCAGATGCCTTATAGTTTGCTCTTTATTTTTTCCAAAACTCATTTCTTGATACATAAGTATCTATTTAATCAGATATACATGGTGTGGTGGCGATACGTCGAGGTTTGGACGGTGGCCGAGGGCCCCCACTCCAGAGTGCGTAAACTGGCATGCCCGTCCCGTGGTCACCGCGTGACCGTGGCGTTGCCATGCGTTCTGGGTGGCCTAGGCATGTATGGTGGGTTGGTAACTCGCCGGTAGTGTTAGGAAGAAGAAGGCAATAGAAGAATCTCATGAGTAGACTGAACTAAGCTCAAACATGAATTAGCAGCCAAGTATTTGATTAGTGGTGGGGAAAATGCACATGGCCAATGGGCATGCGTTTTGGACGAGGATGTCCATCTACTAAGGAGACTGTCTTGGCAAATTTGCAGCTCAAATGGAGGAGCCTAGGTGTCACTTGCTTTGCAAAGTACCACACTGGATAGAAATATGAATGTTGAAGCTAGGCTCAAATGAATGAATGGATTGAGCTGAAATTTGGTGGAGGATGATAATTTGGGCATATGAAGGCATTGTAAAAATTTCATACCATTTGGATAAATAAAAATGGTACTTCCTTCACAGTGCTCTCCACTAAACAGAAAATTGGGAAAAATATTGAGGGAAATTGGCTAAATCAAATGAGCTAAAATTTGGTGGAGGGAGGTTCTATGGGCAGGGTCATGTCCTTTTTAGCAATTATAAATTAATATAAAATATAGTTGCTTCACAAACTAAAAATATTACCAGAAAGAAAGATTGGATGGTGAGCTCACATGTATTGTTATATGGGGCTCAAATTTTGTGGAGAGGTACGATATGGCAAAAATTCAACTCATTAAGATATGCCTAGCTAGTACTTCCTTCACAACGGTTCTAGCTAAACAGAAACTTTGAAAATTTGCTGAGGAAGTTTTACTAGGCCAATGGAGCTAAATTTTGTGATGAGGCAATGATTTGGATAGTAAAGAATGCCTAATTTTTTTGGGAATTTTGGGAATGACAGAAATATAGGCTGCTTCACATCCTAGGGCAAAAATTGACACATGGACATGACACGTAGGCAAAACTGATGACCTGGCGCCTAGTCATAGCAATGCACCACAATTTACAAGGCTATGACCATCTATATTGGTCATGATCAGCTAGAAATAAGGCAGCGGAACAACGTTGTTTGCTTTACGACCATTTCGTGTAAGGAAATTACGACCTTTCTGACCAAAATGGTCGTTATGGTTTTGGAGCTCCCCGAACAGCTTAAGACCAATTGGTCTCAAATGGTCGTAGATTTATGACCAATTCTTCCAGGGTCACTGACAGAAGGTCACAAGTTGACATATTTCTTGTAGTGTGAGTCTCCATCTTCTCTTATAAAGCACCAACTAGGGAGCACTATTATCATGCTGGAGCATTGGATGTAGCTAATATTTGAGTGTGTTTCATGAATGGATCAATGATCGAGCATAATGGGCTAAGGATAGCTTTCTTTAGTGTTGGTATTTTGAAAGGCATGGTTGCTTGTTGATATGCTTGAGTATTGAGGTCTTCATGTCAAATTATAGACTATTGCTTTGAATCATCTAAAGTCCAAATGTCCATGCTACAAAAGAAAAGAATATGTGATAAATATGATGGGTAGCATTCCACATCAAAAATTCTGTTTTTATCATTTACCTACTCGAGGACGAGCAGGAATTAAGCTTGGGGATGCTGATACGTCTTCAACGTATCTATAATTTTTTATTGTTCTATGCTATTAAAGTATCATTCTTGGATGTTTTATACTCATTTACTAGCAACTTTATATTATTTTTTGGGACTAACCTATTGACATAGTGCCCAGTGCCAGTTGCTATTTTTTGCTTGTTTTTTACTTCGCAGAAAATCAATACCAACGAAGTCCAAATGCCATGAAACTTTTTGGAGATTTTTCCCCAGGGAGCCAAATAAGTGCACGGGAGGAGGCCCATGGGGCCCACTAGGCACCAGGGCGCGCCAAAGGCCCCAGCGCGCCCTGGTGGATAGTGGAGCCCACGGGAGGCTTCTCCACCGACTATCAGATCTATAAATACTCTAAAATCCCAAAAACCCTAGGGGAATCGAGAGAAAACAGTTTCCGCCGCCGCAAGTTCCAGAACCACGAGATCCAGTCTAGAGGCCTTTTCTGGCACTCTGCCGGAGGGGTCAACGATCACGGAGGCGTTCTTCATCATCACCCTTGCCCCCTCCAATGATGCGTGAGTAGTTCACCACAGACCTACGGGTCTGTAGGCAGTAACTAGATGGCTTCTTCTCTCTTTTTGATCTTCATTACAATGTTCTCCTCGATGTTCTTGGAGATCTATTTGATGTAATGACTTTTTGCGGTGTGTTTGTTGGGATCCGATGAATTGTGAGTTTATGATAAGTTCTATCTATGAATATTATTTGAGTCTTCTCTGAACTCTTTTATGCGTGATCTTTATAGCCTCGTATTTCTTCTTTGAAACTTTGGTTTGGTTTGGCCAACTAGATTGACTTTTCTTACCATGGGAAGAGGTGCTTTGTGATGGGTTCTATCTTGCGGTGCTCAATCTCTGTGATAGAAGGAGACATGACATGCATGTATCATTGCCATTAAGGATAAAAAGATGGGGTATATTCCTACATGAATAGATCTTGTCTACATCATGTCATCGTTCTTATTGCATTACTCCGTTTTTCCATGAACTTAATACACTAGATGCATGCTGGATAGCGGTTGATGTGTGGAGTAATAGTAGTAGATGAAGAATTGTTTCGGTCTACTAATCTTGGACATGATGCCTATATACATGATCATTGCCTTGGATATCGTCATGATTATTCGCTTTTCTATCAATTGCCCAATAGTAATTTGTTTACCCACCGTATGCTATTTTCTCGAGAGAAGGCTCTAGTGAAATCTACAGCCCCCGGGTCTATTTCCTATCATATTATTTTCAGATCTATTAATCCAAAAATACAAAAATACATTGCTGCACTTTTTCTTTATTTATTTTATTTTGTGTTTTTGCTAGATCTATTTATCCAATCTCATACAATTTAATCTATCTCAATACCGAGGAGGGATTGACAACCCCTCTTACGCGTTGGGTTGCAACTTGTTGTTGTTTGTGTGCAGGTGTTGTTTACATAGTGTTGCTTGGTTCTCCTACTGGATTGATAACCTTGGTTTCATAACTGAGGGAAATACTTACCGTTCCTGTGCTGCATCATCCTCTCCTCTTCGGGGAATTACCAACGCAGATACAAGCAATCAGGTGGCTATATCATTCAGTTTAGTATGATGTGCCACAAGAGTTCAGATTCCTAACCATGGAAAGGATCAGATTCAACAAAAGTAATTAATTCAGGATCGACAGAGAATTCATAATCCTTATCAGTAACAAAGGTAGGTGAAGTAGCAAACTTAGGATCATATTTCATTCTAGCATTCAAAGATTTTTCCTTCCACTTGCATAATAATTTCTTATGATCATCTCTATCCTTACAAGCAAGAAAGTCCCTAGCTACCTCTCCAGCCATAACATAACCCTTAGGTATATCAGGCAATTCATATCTAGGAGAGCTAGGTCTAATAGGTGTTTCAAATTTTTCAGTTTCAATAATTTCATCAATTTCAGCTTTCTCAATTTCTTTAGCTCTAGCAAGTTGTTCATCAAGAAATTCACCCAATGGCTCAGTCTTATCAAGCAAAGTAGTAGCATCATCATAAGCATCATTCATAGTAGAAGTACCATCATCAATTACTTGTGACATATCAGGATTAATAGCAGGTGGTGGTGTCGCAAGCTTACTCAAAACGGAAGGTGAATCAAGTGTAGAGTGTGATGGCAGTTCCTTACCTCCCCTCGTCTTAGAGGGAACAATCTTGGTTCTGGTATCTTTCAGATTCTTCATAGTGATCAACAGATATAAATCCCAAGTGACTCAGCAAATAGAGCTATGCTCCCCGGCAACGGCGCCAGAAAAAGGTCTTGATAACCCACAAGTATAGGGGATCGCAACAGTTTTTGAGGGTAGAGTATTCAACCCATATTTATTGATTTGACACAAGGGGAGCCAAAGAATATTTGCAAGTATTAGCAGTTGAGTTGTCAATTCAACCACACCTGAAATACTTAATATCTACAGCAAGGTGATCAGTAGCAAAGTAGTATGATAGTAACGGTAATAGTGACAATAGTAACAGTAGCAGTTTTATAGTGATTGTAATAGTAGCAATGGTGAAAGTAACTTAGCAAAGATCAATATATGAAAAGCTCGTAGGCATTGGATCAGTGATGATAATTGTGTTGGATAATATTCATCATGTAGCAGTCATAACCTAGGGCGACACAGAACTAGCTCCAATTCATCAATGTAATGTAGGCACATATTTCGTATATAGTCATACGTGCTTATGGAAAAGAACTTGCATGCCATCTTTTGTCCTACCCTCCCGTGGCAGTGGGGTCCATAAGGAAACTAAGGGATATTAAGGCATCCTTTTAATAGAGAACCGGAACAAAGCATTAGCACTTGGTGAATACATGGACTCCTCAAACTACGGTAATCACCGGAAAGAATCCCAATTATTGTCACCTTGGGGTATGGAGATCATAACTCGTAATAGGTGCGTACAACTTGCAAGATAGGATCAAGAACACACATATATTCATGAAAACATAATAGGTTCAGATCTGAAATCATGGCACTCGGGCCCTAGTGAGAAGCATTAAGCATAGCAAAGTCATGGCAACATCAATCTCAGAACATAGTGGATACTAGAGATCAAGCCCTAACAAAACTAAATCGATTACATGATAAATCTCATCCAACCCATCACCGTCCAGCAAGCCTACGAAGGAATTACTCACTCCTGGCGATGACCATCATGAAATTGGTGATGGAGGAAGGTTGATGATGACGACGGTGATGGATTCCACCCTCCGGAGCCCCGAACGGACTCCAGATCAGCCCTCCCGATGAAGAATAGGAGGCGGTGGCGGCTCCGTATCGTAAAACGTAATGAATCCTTCTCTCTGATTTTTTTTCTTGGCGAATAGGTATATATGGAGTTGGAGTTAGGGTTGCCGGAGGTCCAGGGGGGCACAAGCTCACCAGGCGTGCCCTGGGGGGTGGGTGTGTCCCCTGAGCTTGTGGCTCCTGGGTGGCCCCCCTCTGGTATCTTTTCCACCAGCATTTTTTATATAATCCACAAAAATTCTCCTAAATTTTTAGGTTAATCCGAGAACTTTGATTTCTGCACAAAAATAACACCATGGCAATTCTGCTGAAAACAGCGTCAGTCCGGGTTTGTTGCATTCAAATCATTGAAATTAGAGTCCAAAACAAGAGCAAAAGAGTTTGGAAAAGTAGATACGATGGAGACGTATCAATGTTCCTAAGAACAAGGGTGTCACTTCTAGTAGCAACAATGAAGATCTTAAAATGATTAGTATTCACCCCAACTTTGTTGAAGTGATAAAAAACCCTACTTGCAAGAGTGAATTCTTCAATTTTATTCCTAGGAGCGTGATTATTTAAAATATGCATGATATATCTCTGAGGAATTTTGGTTGTGTGATTAAGGAGTTGGAAACTAAAGAAGACAATACTTGAATCTATGCATTATGCCTAGCTAGGGGCGTAAAACAATAGCGCTTGTTGGGAGGCAACCCAATATTTATCCTTTAATTTTTTGTTTATTTTTTGTTTTTCAATAAATACACAATTATGCCTCTGTTATGATTGTGCTTTTTATGTTTCAATTAGTGTTTGTGCCAAGTAATGCCTTTAGGATGGCTTGGGTGATAGTTGATTTGATCCTGTTGGAAAACAGAAACTTTTACGTCCAGTAGCAGGATTGTTAAAAATCACTGGAGCGATGAAAAATTCTGAACTTTTTACAAAAGATTGATGTACAAATTTCCCTTGGTTGCCTATTTTTTCAGAATTGTTGGAGTTACAGAAGTATATTCAAAATTTTGGTCACTATAGACTGTTCTATTTTTGCCAGATTCTATTTTTGTTGCATTGTGTGCTTATTTTGATGAATCTATGGATTGTATCGGGGGGGGTATAAGCCATGGTGAAGTTAGAATACAGTAGGTATAATGCAATAATAAAATATGAATGGGTTTGCAACAGTACTTAAAGTGGTGATTTATTTTATTATACTAGCGGATATCATGAAGGTTTTGTTAAGTTTTGTGTGATTGAAGTTTTCAAGTTTTGGGTGAGATCACGATGGATGAAGGAATAAGGAGTGAAAAGAGCCTAAGCTTGGGGATTCCCATGGCACCCCAATGTAATATTCAAGGAGTACCAAGCAACTAAGCTTGGGGATGCCCCGGAAGGCATCCCCTCTTTTTTCTAACGACCATTGGTAATTTTACTTGGAGCTATATTTTTATTCGTCACATATCATGAGTTTTGCTTGGAGCATCTTGTATTATATGAGTCTTTGCTTTGTAGTTTGCCACAATCATCCTTGCTGGACACACCTATTTGAGAGAGCCATAATGATGCTATAATTTGTTAGAATTGCTCTATGTGCTTCACTTAAATTTTTTGAGCTATGGAATTGCTCTAGTACTTCACTTATATCTTTTTGAGCACAATGGTGGTTTAATTTTTGAATAAATACTCTCATTGCTTCACTTAAATTATTTTGAGAGTTAGTAAATGTGACGCCCCCGGCTTAATCGTGCACTAATCATACACGCAAATGCGCACGATCAAGCCTAAGGACTCACTTGAAGATATCACAACACAACTCTAAAACATAAAATAAAGTCATACAAGCTTAATATTACAAGCCAGGGCCTCGAGGGCTCGAACACAAGCTCGATGGCATACAAGCGTCAGCGGAAGCATTAGATATCTGGGTACAGATATATTACAGAGAGAAAAAATAGGCCTTCACAGAGGCGGGGTAAAATAAAATACTACGATCGAAAGGCGTAGGCCTCCTGCCCTGGACCCTCCGATCCTACTCCTGGTCGTCGAACGGCTCCTCGTAGTAGTAGTACTCGCCAGGCGGGTAGTAGTACTGGTCGTCGGCTGGGGCGTCTGACTCAGGGGCTCCGTCGTCTGGTGGCATCAAAAGAAATATGGGGGAAAAGAAAATAAAGCAAACGTGAGTACTCATCCGAAGTACTCAGCAAGCAAGGATCTACACTACATATGCATCATTGTCAAAGGAATGGCTGTATATGTGGACTGGGCTGCAGAAATGCCAGAGTAGAGGGGGAAAGCCTAGTCCTATCGAAGACTAGCATCTTCAACAATCTTCGACAGTCTTGCAGCATCAGGAGAGAGCAGATGAACATAATGTAAAGTAGTAGTAGTAATATCATCAACCTCGACCTGAGATCCTTTCTCGACTCCCTGCGAGAAAGCAATCCCAGAGCCGTACTATCCAATTCTCATCACATGTTCTAGTTGTACCGATCGGGATACAACTCCGAGTGTCCGTTACCGTAGGACAGGCTATCGATAGAAGTTTCTTCCCTGCAGGGGTGCACCAACTTACCCACCACGCTCGCTTAACTCCGGCCAGACACACTTTTCTGGGTCATGCCCGGCCTCGGCTAAGCAACACGCCGCAACCCGACCTAGGCTTATAAGAGAGGTCAGCACGCCGGACTAAACCTATGCCCCCAGGGGTCTTGGGCCATCGCCCCGGGAACTCCTGCACGTTACGGGGCCACCGAGAGCAGACCTAGCAACCCCTTATACAAGCGCGGTTGCGTTACCAGTCCAACTCGGCGTGCGCCGCTCCTTACTGACGTCAAACAAGCTTCGGCTGATGTGTACGACGCAGAACGCCCATACTATGCCCACGTGATGGTTAGTGCTATCGGGCCAGAGGCCCCTCGGATCAAATATCCAAACCGTAGTGGATTAGGAGCGCGCGGAAACGAGCAGAGACTCACGATCGATGTGACCCCGTCGCCCCGTCTCAAGGACTTGCGGCAAGGGCTAAGAATGCCCGGCCACGCCTCGTAGTTATCTCGCGGGCACCATCCAGGTCAACCCGACTCCACATCACTTCGCAATAAGCTCGCGCGGGTACCCCTCAGGGCCGACCCGTCTTTAGTATCGTGGTTCATAGTCAAGTCATAATATCCAAGGTAACTGTGTGTCGGACACCGAAGGGAACCCTGAGGAATCACCCTCGATGGAATTCCCGCTCGATGTTATCATCAAGGTGAACGAAGGAGGAATCACCCTCGAGGTCCACCTTGAGGAGTTGCGCGACGACGTCGTTATCGGGGGTGGTGTAGGAGGAATCACCCTCGCTTACCACGACCGAGTAACTAACCTACAAGGTTAACATCAGAAGTGCTGACGAGGTATCACCCTCGGCACTCGATGGTAACCCAGCAGTGTCGGCAACTAAGGGGAAGTGATGTGCGGTGCCATGGTCTAGTCTTCAATCCCGATGATCGGGTCTTCTGATGTCCAGCAGGGCAGTCGGGATCAAGTGGGGGTCTCGGTCGTGTCTCTACCCACCTTATACTAAGCAGTCTAGGAAAACCGGTAAGGTAACAAAGCAGGGTACAATAATCAGGCTATGCAGCAGATATAGGAAAACAGTAGCAGTAGCAGTTCTAATGCAAGCATAAGAGAGAAGAGAGTAGGCGATATAGGCATGCTCAAAATGGGGGTGCTTGCCTGTTTGCTCGGGGGCAAGGGCAAGGTCTTCAGTAGTATCGTCGGGGACGTAGTCGTACTCCTGTGCGGCGTCTGCCTCGGGAGCTACGTCAACGTCGGGGTCTACCGAGAGAGAAGAGGGGGAAGAAACAGGTAAACATAATGCAAACAGATGCAATACGGTGCGTGTGATGCTATGATGCAGTGCAGGG